>OX031031.1:6262500-7512500 GCA_943735995.1 Sesia bembeciformis
GTAGCTCTGAATTGCCAAAAGCTACCAGAAGTGAGTGTGTTTACAGAAGTTGATGGGGGAATGGCAGTGCTGCCAATGTATTTTGCCAGCCACATGGCGGTACAAACACTTCGCTATACAATTACCTATATTACATCTATTTACCCTTGCAGGTTCAGGGTCAAATATATCATCGAACAGGTTCCTTATTGCCAACGCCGGATAGTGACTACAAATTTTTGCAAATTTCTTTTATGGGCGATTCAGCAAGACAAGTCGATCAGCGTTGTGCACACAACAATTCGGTGAAAAGACCAATTGTGGAACAACTCCAAACATTATTCCATCAACACAACGAATTGGTTGCATTATTCAAGACCGCATTAGACCGCATGCCATCCGATAATCACAAAATTGTCATCAGAGCCGATAAGATGCCTGCAGGACAATACGCAAGACGTTTTAATGCGCCAACAATTGATGAAGTCGCTATTGTCGTCGTGGGTGAAAATTTAGAAAACCGAGATATTGTTTTACATCGGCGGAACGATCAACTGCAGTGTGTGTACGAAACACATCGATCATATGATGCGTTACAATATCCTATCTTATTTTGGCAAGGTGAAGATGGGTATCATTTTTCAATCAAGATGATAAATCCAGTTACAGGTATATAATCAATCTACCTTTACTACCTTAATCACAACATTACTTTATCTTATTAACACAAACATTTATTTACAGGCGACAAAACTAACAAAAAAGTTAGTTCAATGAATTATTATTATTCATACAGACTGATGGTACGGGAAAATGAGGACAATCACATCTTAAAATGTCGGCGTCTATTTCACCAATATGCTGTGGATATGTACGTCAAAGTTGAAACTGAGCGATTGACATTTATCAGGTTGAACCAGGCAAAACTCCGTTCCGAGGAATACATTCATCTTCGGGATGCCATCAATGCTGACGGCAATGCACAGAATGTCGGCAGAATGACTATTCTCCCAGCAACATACGTCGGAAGTCCGCGACATATGCATGAATACGCACAAGATGCTATATTGTATGTACGTCATTATGGCACACCAGATTTGTTTATCACGTTCACGTGCAATACACAGTGGACAGAAATTCGACAAGAATTATTTCCTGGCCAATCACCCATTGAGCGCCATGACATCACCGCAAGGGTGTTCAAAAAAAAATTAAAATCACTCATGGATAAGCATCGTGTGTTCGGTGAGACGCGCTGTTGGATGTATTCAGTCGAGTGGCAAAAACGCGGATTGCCACATGCATATATCCTCATTTGGTTGGTTGAGAGGATAAGACCGAATGAAATCGATGATGTGATATCAGCTGAAATTCCCGATAATGAAGAAGATCCACTGTTACATGAGGTTGTTACAAAAAATATGATTCATGGTCCCTGTGGAATATTAAATCCCAATTCTCCGTGTATGGTTGACGGAAAATGTTCAAAACGCTATCCAAGACAATTAGTAGCAGAAACTATTACTGGAATTGATGGTTATCCACTTTATCGCCGCCGATCCACCGATGACAATGGAAGGTCAACAATAGTCAAAATGAATTAACAGGACATTGAAGTTGATAATCGTTGGGTTGTTCCGTTTTCGCCGTTACTCTCCAAGACATTTAAAGCAAATATAAATGTCGAATTTTTCTATTCCGTAAAATCTATTAAATACATTTGCAAGTACGTGAACAAAGGTAGTGACATAGCTGTGTTCGGAGTTGCTGCCGAAAATTTCAACGATGAAATCACTCAATTTCAAATGGGCCGCTATGTTAGCAGTAACGAAGCGATGTGGCGTATTTTTTCATTCGTTATACATGAAAGACACCCCACTGTTTTTCACTTGGCCGTACATTCTGAAAATGGTCAAAGAGTGTATTTTACAGCGGAGAACGTATTACAACAAGCTGACAGGCCACCATCGACAACATGACCAGCTTCTTTGAAATGTGCCAGAATGATGACTGGCCGTCAATGTTCGTGGCCCAACATCATTCCAATATCTGCGAACTGTTAATGGTGTATTGTGCGGCACATACACAGAAGCCTGTTAACGTTTAGGATTGCTAGAGAATGACACTCATTGGGACCACACTCTCGAAGATGCTGTGATTTCGTCAAATGCTAAACAAATACGAACATTGTTTTCTATAATTTTGTCTACATGCTTCCCATCAACACCGATTGATTTATGGAACAAATATAAACATCATATGGCCGAAGATATATTGCATCAGATGCGTCTTAGAACATCGAATGCAGATTTGCAAATGAACGAAGAAATTCACAATGAAGCATTAATTTTAATTGAGGACATGTGCTTGATGCTTACCAACAAAGGATTAATACAATTAGGAATGACAACGCCCAATCGCCCAATGCACAACGTATTTAATCAAGAGTTGAGACGCGAAACCCAATACGATTCCGAGGCATTGAAAGAAACCGGTCAAAGAAACGTTCCCCTTTTAAATCAGCAACAAAAATATGCCTACGATACGCTCATGAAAGTAGTGAACGATGGAACTGGCGGATTTGTTTTCCTAGATGCTCCCGGTGGAACTGGAAAAACGTTTTTAATATCATTGATTAAAATCGAATCGTTTGATTTTGGCAACGATTCGATCGCAAAATGGAATTGCACTTGCACTTGCTTCATCGGGTATTGCAGCTACGTTGTTGGAAGGCGGTCGAACAGCTCATTCAGCACTAAAGTTGCCGTTGAACATGCAAACTAATGAAACTCCAACTTGCAACCTTTCGAGGAATTCTGCGATGGCCAAAGTGTTGCAGCAAAGCAAATTGATCGTTTGGGATGAATGCACGATGGCACACAAAAAATCTTTGGAGGCATGATGGCACGATGCAAGATTTACGAAACAACCAAAATCGGTTTGGTGGTGCGATGATTCTACTGGCAGGTGATTTTCGACAAACATTGCCAGTGATTCCACGATCAACGCCAGCCGATGAACTTAATGCATGTTTGAAGTCGTCCATTTTATGGAAATACGTCAAAACACAAATTAAATATGAACATGCGAGTCGAATTGCAGAACAACCGATCTGGAGAAGTTTTTTCCAAACAATTGCTCGACATTGGTAATGGCAAAATTCCTGTTGACACATCCTCTGGATACATTAAATTCCCTGCCAATTTTTGTCACTTTACTGAATCAAAGACCGAACTCATCGGAGATGGTGTTCCCAATCATTGCTCAAAATTACAAAAATCATGTTTGGTTGAGCGAACGTGTTATATTGGCTGCAAAAAACGTTGATGTCAAGGAAATGAATATTCAGATTCAAAATAAGATAGCTGGCGAATTGATGACATACAAATCGGTTGATTCCGTTACGAACCAAGATGATGTTTTCAACTATCCAACGGAATTTTTAAATTCGCTGGAATTGCCCGGATTACCACCTCATAATCTGCAATTAAAAGTCGGATCGGTAATCATTATGTTGCGGAACATAAACCAGCCACGTATTTGTAATGGCACCCGGCTTGCGGTGAAGAAATTAATGAACAACGTCATCAAAGCCACAATTTCGAAAGGGAAGTACAAAGGCGAAGACGTTTTGATTCCACGCATCCCTATGATTCCGAACGACATGCCATTCGACTTTAAACGGTTACAATTTCCAGTGCGGCTTGCATTTGCAATGTCGATAAATAAATCGCAAGGGCAGTCGTTAAGTGTTTGTGGCATCAATCTTGAAAATCCATGTTTTTCACATGGCCAATTGTATGTCGCCTGTTCCCGTGTCGGAAAACCATCAACATTATTTATTTACGCGCCAGAAAACAAAACTAACAATGTTATGTATCAAAAAGCATTACAATGAACACTATGTTTTTTAATTATTTTTTTTAATTATTTATTCCAGTTCGAATTGAATATTCATAGCTAAGACAGGACAACGTCTGTCGGGTCAGCTAGTATATATATATATATATATATATATATATATAGTATATATATATATATATATATGTATGTAGCGAAATTTGTAGAAAAACTGTAAACAGAAATTGGATCCATATCTCAGTTTAGTTTGTAGACGAGCCAAATCAGTTCAGTAGTTCTAAAATTATAACGGCGTAAATTTCTCAAAAAATCTAAAAAAAATAATAAACTAAAGCGCTCGCCACGAGCAGGAAGCATTTCAGTCTTTGACATGAGTTCAGCCAAGCCTGGACGCAAAGAGTTTAACATTTATTTTTCTAAAACGTACGGAAAATAGCAAATTTTCCTTACTACTGGCGCTTGCTATCGGCGGGGTTTTTATTTATTTGAATGTTCATGTCGTCACACCTTAATGGACCATTGATGCTCCTTTTACGATCATCGATGATATTTCCTGCTAGATATCAGTAGGTATAACGGTAATGTAACCGTAACGGCCTCTAATAAAATGAAAGCTGTGTAAATCTTTTTTACAATTTAACCCAATTCTAAACGTAAGCTACGTAACTGATGTGGAGAGTTTTCGGTGACTTATTTACCCCTTTACCTTTTTTATTACTTTTTGTAAGTTGAGGTAGTGTCATCAAATATGTCATGTTTTTAAAAATCCCTAATTCGCATAATTACTTATTTTGAAAAGGAGTCAATGAATATAAAAAAAATGTGCAATTTTTTTTTATACAAATATGCTAAATATAAAGTACAGAAATTGTTGTTTTTTTTTTTTACAAAAAGTAACAATTCATGTCAATTATTTCAAATTATAATGATTATTTCATTTCACAAATTCAATTCAATTATTTCACAATAATGGTATTACATTATGTAATGGATATAGGTGTAGATTCTATACTATAGGACAATGTTGATAATGTAGAGCCATAAAAGGCTGCTTCTATTAACTAATGCAACTTATCTTCATTCAATTTTCAAAGTCTTTTTCTTTTATATTTTTTCAGTCGCATTAATAAAATAGCCATAATGGTTTCATGATTCATCGAATTAAAATATCGTTAATCATTGCCATTGTCAGATTCTGTACATACTTCTTTCGATAAATACTTACAAATGAACAAAATTATTATATAATATTTAATACTGAAGTCATATTTTCAGAATTGTTCTGTTGAATACATCTGTTTGTTTCAATTTCCTGTTCCCATTTTTTATTTCTCACGGTGCAACCTATAGCATGAAAAGAAATAAATTCAAATTTATGAAAATCATTATTGGGCGTGTTTACATTTAGATTTAATTATACAACGCCACAAAGCCTCCCTAAGTTTGAGGCGTAATGAATATAGTAAATATTTTATTCGCATAAACCCTACGCAGCAACCTCCTTTGATTTATGAGTCAATTAAAAATCTCAGCAACTTTTAATGGCTTACCGAGTACACACTTATCAGGGAGCAGTGGACAGAATACTAAAATATTGCCGAGCCGTCTCCGTGCCATTTCCAAAATAAGATTACAATGAAGACCATAGATAAACGACCTTATTAACAGCTAGGCATCATGATCTTTCCTTAAAAGAAAACAGGAAATTAAACTTACTTCAGTCATTTGAATTACTTTCACGTCATTTTCAGGTTCTAAAAATTGCTACTATGTACCACCAAGGAATATATTATGTAAGAACTTATGTATCGCAATGTTGCTGAAGCAACATTGCGATACATAAATTTATCCGTAATGGTAAAAAGGCATAAGTAAAAGAAAACAGGAAATTAAACCTGCTTCAATCATTTAAATTAGTTTCATGTCATTAAAGGACTTCCTTAAATGCGGCATTAAAGGAATCCTATATTTACGTATACAGTAAACAAGTACACAGTAAATAAGTACACAGTAAACAAGTACACAGTAAACAAGTACACAGTAAACAAGTACACAGTAAACAAGTACACAGTAAACAAGTACACAGTTTGTACAGTATACATACTGTACATTAAATTATAAAGTCCCTGTAGAATCGTAATCTACAAACGTAAACGTATTTCACAAGTTTGTGATCAACGCTGATGAATCCAGTAACCAATTAGATAATAATTAAAGTGTTTAGTTTCACTCTAATTGTTGGAGAATGTCTAAGCGGTGCGAAAATTACATCAACTAATGAAACGAAGAGATTATCTCATTTCATTATCATTCTATAGCTCATAAATCAACGTTACACATCGCGTAATAGCACCAAATGTGGCATTCTATAATATATTACCACTTACTCGGTTTGTCATTTCACATTTGATCATTAACATTATTTAACATACTAACTTCATCTCGGCTAGTTCATTGTTGAATTTCGTTTACAGAATAACGCGGCAAAATTCTGGCTCGTTTTTGTCGACACTCATTACTCGCCGCCTATCTACACACCGGGTAAAATTAAATGACCGTGTTTAAAATAAAGGTTAAGAGAAGAACATATTTAAAAATGTCTAATAAAAAGGTAATAGACAGATAAAAAACATATTTAGATTGTTCCTGTTTACATCGTTATTAAGAGTACAAAATGTTTTGAATATTTTGTATCTACATTTTATAAAACCAAAGAATGTCATTACTGTTTTTAATAGTCTTGTTGAACTAAATGTCCACCTGAGAATTATATGATTATATATAATATATGAGAATGTGAATTATTTATATGAGAATAATACGAGTATATGAGAATTAGTCCACCAGTCAGTGGGAGAGTGCACTATGCAATCCAACAGCTGCTAGGTGCGCTCGACTGGCCACGTTACCCCTCTCTCAGAGAAGACTACCTTGAAATGTACTGCATTTCTCATTTTATCGTATTTCCCCAATGTACGTACGTGTTTCGGTAGTGAGTGAGATGTGCCAGAGCCCATTCCCATCCCTACCCCTCCCCATTTTACCAACCCTTTCCCATTCCTACATCTCCAAAGGTAGGCAGCGCATCCGGGGGCGTGCCAACATTTATCATTTTGGACTAATGTTGGCATGCATCGCGGATGTCTATGGGCGACAGTATCCACTTACCATCAGGTGGACTGTATGCTCGTCTGCCGACTTCGTCCATAAAAAAAAAAGAATTATATGAGTGTTGTTATTTTTATCTCCTACTAATAACTCAAGATTTTAGTATTGTAGTTATGGGCCTGATCAGTCCGTCCGTCGTATGACTCCGTCGAATCCATAATGGCATTATTAATAATTTAAAATGATTTACATACTTCATTATTTCAGAAATAGGTTGTTTTGTTGATCATTATCGACTTATCTTTATATAATAAGTCGATCATTATTTTTTGTTGTTAAAAGCAAACCATTAGAATTGGAAACCGTTTACTAAAAGAAGTACTAACTTTTTTTATTGGTATCCAAAATTAACCTTTAACTTTTTAGAACTTAGCTATGACAAGAAAAGTTTTGACATAAATACAACAAAAGTCAACTCCGGCAATTGGTTGAAGTTTTTCAGGTTATTTTGAATATACTACATCTAAAGATAACCTCTAATCTTTTAGGACGTAAGTTAGAGAGGAAATCTTTTGTCGTACAACAAAATTCAACACCAAATCGACCGATTGTATGCCGGAGACACACTAAGCTACAGTGTGAATGACTGATATGTTTATTATTATTTTATTTATATTTTTATGTATGTATGCATAAATGTATATATGCATGTATGTGTATGTAAATTTATATTTATGTACTTAGTGTAATAACGCTTTTATATTTAGCGGCACTACCCTTAGCCTGCTCTCAACCACCAAAGTTTTTTTTGTTTTTTTTTTATGTACGAAGGCGGCAGACTAGCATACAGTCCACCTGATGGTAAGTGGATACTGTCGCCCATAGACATCCGGGATACATGCCAACATAGTCCAAAATGACAAATGTTGGCACGCCCCCGGATGCGCTGCCTACCTTTGGAGATATAGGAATGGATTTGGAGAAAGGGTTGAGAAAATGGGGAGGGATAGGATGGGATGGGAATGGGCTCTGGCATATCTCACTCACTACCGAAACACGTACGTACATTGGGGAAATACGATAAAGTGGGAAATGCAGTACATTTCAAGGTAGTCTTCTGTGAGAAAGGGGTAACGTGGCCAGTCGAGCGCGCCCAGCGGCTGTTGGATTGCAGCGTGCACTCTCCCCCCTCAAGCGTGCCCTCTCCCCCCTGAAGCGTGCACTCTCCCCCCTCAAAAGCTTAGCTGGAAGAAAATGCTATATAACATTAAGTTCGCTTTGGTGCAATAAAGAATTTATCTATCTATCTAAGATACTCCTACATGATATAAATAGTAATATTAAACTCGCTACACAATCTATAGTGAACAACTTCCCAGAACACTTTAACTGACATATTTATAATTATGATAGGTAACTTCAGGCCGTCTCGTTTTATATTAAATTCATAAACCACGTCTCGTAACTTTTATCATATACGATATTAAATATAATAACGCTAATTATGATTCAACCTCGTGTTCATGTAGGTACTTGTGAATTTTAGATTTTGGAGCAATTTCGCGAGAGTTTTTAATAATCTTGGTAATTATGCAATATTCTCATATTACACAGTCACCAACACATTATTCTCATATTAATATATTATTATGTACTAGCTGCGCCCGCGACTTCGTGTGCGTGGAAATCTAAATTGGGATATATTTTCCTCCCGTCAACCGATTTCGATGAAACAAAGCCTATTCGAAGAGCCAAGTTAAGCTCAATTAACCTGTGGAAACCCTATGAAAATCCGTTCCGTAGTTTTGGAGATTAGCGTGTTCTAACAGACAGACAGACAAAAATTTTCAAAATCGTCTTTGTATTCTGATACTCTTCCTTCATCGCCCCCAATGAGTTTTTGGTAAATATATTCAATGTACAGACACGCTGGCTCTACAGTTTCATTACATATATAGATTATTTATTTGAGTAGCCTCGAAGGTAAGAAAATAATAAAATGGGATTGAGCTGCAGACTTACAACATTAATAGAATTTAAAGATAATGTTTGATTGAATATTATACTATGTACAAATAGATAGGAGTAAACTTTAAACACGTAAGACGCGATTACACAGACTGCAAACGCGCTCATACATATTAATGATCAGCCGTCGCCATCATGACTGTAATTCGCCTGTAAATAGGTAATTAAATTATCTACTCCCCTTTCAATTTGTGGACATCACAAATTGAGCCCAAAAATATGAAGATGAGTACTATTTTTTTAGTTTATGACGTCATAGGTATAAATCACGCAAAGATATGAAATAAAAGGGTTTCCTTGTCGAATGCGCAACAAAAGAAGGAGCTATAGATCCAGTTTCACGAGAGTGAAAATGAAATGCTTTCAAGCATAGTGTTTAGTATTTTTATTTTCATGAATTTTGATACAGGTTGAACAAAAATACTTGTACTGAAATTGTTTAGTAAAAACTAACAACTTTTGTCATACGACTTTACATAATTAAACATTTTTCATAAACCTACCTAATAAAATTCTACTCTGTGAAGCAAAAAAATATACAACTGTTGAGAAACAGAAATTGCAAGCGGACGGTGTAATAGACAAAGAACAAACATGAAGACAAAGAAGACAAAATAATACAAAAGAAGCAGAACGTAAAGTAAATAAAAAAAGATAAGCGGAAAATATAAAGTTAAAAAAAAAACCGTAGAACCGACAGTTTTAAGTTTTTTTTTTATTTATAGGGAAGTAGGCAGTCGAGCAAGGGGTTTCGCATAGTGGTAAGTGTTACCGCCGCCTCTGGAACCTGCAGCATCAGCGGGTACGCCACCGACCTTGCAAAATCCTATTCACAGCATTCTTGAAGAATCCCTTTCTTGAAGATAAAATTTCAAAATATTGAAAGATGTCTTTAGTGATTCATTATCACAATTTAAGAAAATTATATCAAAAAACATACAGATCATTCACATAGTCATAGAAAAGGAATAGTTATGTAATTGCATTTTTCCTTTCATATATATGGCTTCTATGTCTTTCATATTATTACTATATATTATGACTGCCTTAAATATTTTATACACTTGAGGTTATTTTTATGACAACAAAAATGGTTGGTCGGTATAGTATAAGATCGATATAATAGCCAGTAGGTACTGGCTGTCATTAAATAAATTAATAAAGAAACCAGTTTCTGGTGTCCAGACACTAGGCTGATATACAGCATACGGTAATCTATGAGGGTCCTACACGTATATCATTAAAGAAAGCTATTTGGTACAATTTCGTCAACACCATAAACACAATACAGGCTATCATTCGGGTGGATTTATCGTTGAACATCAGAGCAGGTGTACTAAATTGCCGGCTTTAGTATGAAGGAAACCGCCTATTTCGTATTAGTTTGCCCCTTTGTACTGTCTAACATAGCTTATAGTTGAGTTTATAGACAGTTCATATGTTATAATTGATATTTCTCTTTTAAAAAGTTTTTGTTAGGAATAAATTAACATTTTGCGTATAAAATTCATAAACACGTACTTACATTAGCTTTGAAGAAAATGTCCAAAGAAAAGTTCTTCTTTATTAAAAACTTTTCTTTTGTCTTCTAATTTTTTTAAACACTATTTTTTATATATATATATATATACTAGTGGGCGGACGAGCAAGCGGTCCCACGTGATAGTAAGTGTTACCGCCGCACATGGACATCTGCAACACGAGGGGGTATGCAGGCGCGCCGCCGACCTTCCAAAATCCTATTCACAGCTCTCTTGAAGAACCCCATGTGGTAGCTTGTATATACAATACAACCCCATATACAAACAATAAAATCAGATTTTATTCATTCATTTATTGCAGGATTACCAACATAACAATAACCAAAATTACATACTCGTACAATCATAATTTGTAGTCAAGTGTTGTTATACTTAAAGGCATACACGTGAGTGATACACGACATGCTTAATTTAAAAAAGATCAAAATTAATACGTATAATATATAATATTTGTATTAGGTATATCTTATATTATTATCATATATAATTCTATATAGTTATTAACCTAATTATATGCCTTATAGTAGGATAGAACACCGGCCTTTCCTAGTAAATTATTAAGGAGTTTCGGACCATAATCCACTACGCAAACCCAGTGTGGATTGGTGGGTTTACATGTTTGAGGTGTTTTAAAATTTTTACGATGTTTTTCTTCACTGGTATGTTAGTGATAATTTAAAAAAATCTATACTTGCGTGCCCGAAAATTAGAACTGACGACTTCACGAATGAGAGTTGAAAATATGTTTGAGTGTATACCCACGTTATCACTGTTTACACATAAAATTATTTATACTTATTATTAAAATCAATATCTACTTGGATATCTGTTCTATCTATAGTCTGTTCCTGTACATATTTTGGTAGCTACGAGTATAACTTCCAACAATAATTACTTACTACATTTACCCTTTAAAGTTTTCAGATTTATTTAATAGAATCGAACTGATTCAAATGTACCAGGGGAAAATCTAGTAGGTGTATGATTATATGTATGTTTTTTATACACATTTTAAAGATAATCAACGTACAAAATTTCATTTACGCGACATTTTTCATAGCCAACTTCCATGTAAACTTCTAATTATTTTTCTTATTCTGTAAGTATTTTTAATGTACTGTAGAAAGAAACTCTTTAATACGGGTTGTGGTTTGAATTCACAACCTCGACTGAATTCGGAAACAGACAAGCATTGTGTTAACCTGATCATAAGTGGATGCTATTGCTCGTGGACATCCGGGATACATACTAACATCAGTCAAAATGATGTCGGGATACGTGCTTACATCAGTCAATTTATTCTTATCCCTTATAATGGGATAATTAAGTATAATGGGATAGGAGATAAGAATAAAAGAAATCCAGAGGTAGATGAAGTAGAGGTAGGTTAGGAAGTATATTGCGATGGGATGGGATGAGAAATAGCACGACTAGCAATTCTTACTCGTTCCCGAAATACATTGATAAGTTTCAGGGTAGTCTTCTGTGAGAGTGGGTAACTCGGCCAGTCGAGCGCGTCCAGCTGGCTGTAGGAATACACATCTTTTAATTGATAAATCTATGTAAATTTACATACCTAATCGCTAGGCCATCATTCCGCCATTCGTATACCAAATTTTATTATGAACAAGAACATGTTTACTTACGTATTTACAAATCGTATAACAAAATCAAATAACTCTCTAAATTAAAATAACTTGAGAGCTTAAGCAGTAGATACTTGAACAATCCGTTTTATTCAATTTTCGTGATATTATTGCGAGATTAAATTGGATTACAACCATAATCGTTTAAGAGCATTATTGTATTGCTATTTAAGGGCCCGTATTACTTCAGTTACGAATTTTTTAATCAAAATTCTACATTCTTATCGCAGGATGTTTTGTTTACAAAATATATAGGACTATATAACAAATAAATAAACTCTACCTGCATAAAGGAGTTACCCGAATTTTTTTCCTTATAATTTAATGTCAAAATTGACATTAATTATCACATATCCTTTTAATAATACACCCATTTTTCATCGACTACTACTTATACTACTAATATTATCCGCTTGTGTCTCTCAGCTATTGGGAAAGATTGGTCTCCCATCTTTCCCAAGGTAGGTACGACTACGTCATCACGCTCGGCTTCTTATCCAGCCACTACCAGCGACATTGTCTGTCGTTTTTTCAGCTATGTCTGTCAGAATCATATGAAATAAAATGCTTTGACAAGTCTTAACCTTGTATTGACAGGTGTCTAAAATATGAACTAATTGCCATTTATTAAACAAAATAAATGTGTATAGCGCGAAATCGCACAGGACAGTGCGAGAGGGGAGCGAAACAACTTTTTGCTGACCCTTAAGATAAAATTGCGAGTTTTACTAGCAAGCTTATCAGCTTGTACAGATTTTACATTCTTGTACAGATGTACAGTACATGATATTCTTGTACAGATTTTACATTTTACACACTAATTAACGTCTGGTTTTAATTTCAATCCGATTTTCATCAGGAGATTCTTTTCTCGCACACATTCTCGCAGAAAATCAATATTTGTGAAATGTCGTTTATTCTAATATTCTAATTTTTTGACGAATACTTAAAATAAATAAAACACTATCTATACAATGAAATGGGTGGAAAGAGCAACAAAATTTCGAATGTTGGTCCCGAGATTAGCTCTAACAAAGTTAGAGATAGAAATTCTAGCAAACTTTAAATATTAAGATGAATTTGTAATTATGGATGGATACATTCATGAACTGTTATTAAAAACAACAAATAGCCCGCTCATTCTTTTAGAACTTACAGGTTCGTACTATATCAACATTTAAGCAGTTCTTCTGTACAAGAATTATATTCATTCAGTGTTTAAAGTATATTCTATGATTAAAAAATTAACACAGGTATTAATTTATAAAATTTAAAAAATATGTTCAATAACAATAAACAGTAAAAAGTCGCTAAATTAGGCTTAATAGGTACTCACCATACTCAAAGGCGCTTTTTAACATTTTCAACCATAAACTTTTAATAAAAGTTCATAAAACTACCACTAAACTTGCCTTTCTGTAATTTAAACCACTTTTTATTACTAAAGTCCTGTAACTATTAGCGGTTAAAACTACAAAAGTCAACTAAACTGTTTTAGCAGTTACAAAACTCGCATTAAACAGCTCTAAAAAGAACATTCGATGACACATAGAACTGTTATTAACTTTTGTATCACTTTCATTAGTTATTCGGCTCAAGTACCATTTAAGTCTCGTTATGGTAGTTTGTGATCGCGTTCTTAAGATCGCGTTGCGTCGCGCGGGTGTTTTGTAGCAGTGTGCGCGACAGCGTCTAGCTCGGCTCTCTCATTGAGGACCGGCCGCCCGCCCGACCCGGCGCATGCCCGACCATGCCACCATGAGAAACAGAACTTGATGACGCGATGACTCGGGCAAACCCAGACTAATATTACCACAAATCCACTGCCCATCCTTCGACCTATTTTTGTGATTTATTAATACCCGAACCCCATCTTTGTCTACCATTTTAACTTATATTAATTTAAGTACGTAAAACCCATGGATGTTATATCAATAAATACGATTTGCTTTAGGTATCTAGCTAACAAGTCTCTAGCGTGAGATAAATTTTTGATTGATTGAATCTAGGTAATTGATGATTCAAATATTTACAGTAATAAAGTTATCAAACATGAAAGGCAAACAAAACCACTACAAATAAGTGTCAAAAAAGTGTATAAATAGTTTGATATATTGCTTTAAGTGAATTTACACGCATTCTCTTGTTGCACTTTTTCATAGTATTGTTCATTTTCACTTTACCCAATTCCAAATTTCCAAATTTATTTCAACTATTCTAAAAATAATTTTAATACTTAAATATAAATGTTATATTTAGGAAATTTTGTGAGTCATCTAATATTTAAAAATCTGTTTTTATTTCCCTTACTTCACTGGCTCTGCAATACAAAGTGGCTTCTGAATTCTGCAACTATAAAATTATATTGCTTTGTCTAGTGATGGGTCATTTTGCAGATTTTGTTCTAAAAGTTGAAAATTAAAAAAAAACCGCTGCAGGAGATTTGGTATGTGAAATTAGTGCTATTATTCTAAATAATGATTTTTTTTTATTTTTTTTTGGAATTTTATCTTATGTAATTTGTATGTATGAAAAATTTTCTGAAAATTGCCAACCATTAATCCTACACCCTCGCGTTAACCGGCCATATTCATGTTTTTAAACAAAACTACCTAGATGATTAAAAACATAATACAAAACACGAATGAGCGACACTAAAATACATATTCTGGAAAGTGACTGGAAAAGTACGCCAAAAAAATAGTTTATAACTAAAATAGTTGGGAAATTAATGTTGATACTTGAATTCAATGATAGGTTAATTTTATTATTGCTAGGCTTTTCCAGTCTCAACTTTAATTTGTCAAACTACCATAATTAAATTAATGAGATCTCACTGCTTTTGGAGGTTTTTTTTTTTTAAAAAATATGGAATTATATGGTAGTGTATGGTTGAGATTTGTCTGGAAGTGATGAACTTCGGAATTTAAGTCTACTTTTTCTCTGTTCGTTTTGATGTACGTTTTGTTAATTTCGTATTTGGTAGCGGCTAGGTAAACGTATTATACGAGTATATTTAGTGAGTATACCGCATATATATGCGAGTACTTACATGATAACGTGTAAGCATACTGAAAGTTAAAACTGTATCAAATAAAAGAAAGAGCAAAGTGGGTTCTTGTAAAATATGAGAATTTTAATGCATTACGCTTAATGTTCTTATATTATACTAACGCTTAGATCTAAATAAATAGGTCTGAAACTACTCTTGTTACGCTGAAAGTACAAAATTTGAAATTTAAATACTTTTTAATTTGTATTTATAGGGTTAAGCGTTTTAGTCTAAAATGCTTTCTGTTAATAAATTATTTTGTATATCGGGTTTAAACAAAATAAATTATTCTCAAATATTATGTCTCCGAATTGAAGATCTCCGTCTACAAAGATATGTTTATTGTACAATACAATAAACATATATAAATATAAAAACCTATATAAACCTATATAACATATATAAACCTATATAAATAAACAATCATATCGTACCTAATCGTGATTAATCGTACTTATTGGACCAGATCTGTGGGCAGGAATGAATAAGATTTGTAACATTTCCTACTAAGTCTGTACCAACAACTACGAACTCTCTTTTCTCAGCTACCACAGGAGCGATTAAATACAGCTGTACTTGTATCAGCCTATAACGTTCCACTGCAGGGCATAGGCCTCCCCTAGTAAAATCACTTGGGGGTTTCGGGCCGTAAACCACCACTCGGGCACAGTGCGGTCTGGTGTTTTATTTTGTTTTATTTTTACCGCCGAGCTAGTGACTTTTTTTAAAAGGTTTCAGTAAGTAATGAAAATTATGTTTATATACTTGTTAAAGCAGTAACTCTCAGAAATACGCTTCTCATTGGCATTAGGAAAGCATCCAATAAATGATGTTTTAAAAGACTGCTTCAGGATCGTTATTTAAAACTTCAGAGTTAGGGGTATCAACATATAAAGTATTTACTGCCTTATTTTTCACTGCTTCATAAAGTTTTCTGTTCCCTTCTGTATTATAATATTATTTGAGCAAATATGTGTGTGTATAATAAAATTTTATTTTATTTGTCTATATTATTAATTATACCTACTATAATTAATAATTTATTTCTTAGCTATTTATACTTAAACCAAATTATACCCACGTTCCTACTTCTGTTTGATCTAGTGGTTAACTGATAGAAAATGCCACATGGGTAATGCTATTGTACAATTACCTATGCAATAAATAAATACATAAATATTTTAAAACATTACTCGCAACCTTTGCGCTTGCGTTTTTTGGAATATATAAAGATAGTTGAGATCACAATTCGCTGTGGCTAAGTGAACAGATGACCGATAGATGTCGCCGGGCGTAACTGAATAAGATGAGCAAAAGGTCGTGTGGCGGTGTTCCTTCGCCTATTTCTTACAGTATATAGACATGTCAAGGATATGATGTGTCAACTACATTTATCATAACTGGATGACTATGATCCTCTTGCCTTCACGATCTGCACTACTAACTAATACTAACTTGTTGTATGACGATGCTGAAATGGCGTTATTCTTATTTCTGTTACAAAATGTGTATCTCCAATTTAGATCGAACGAACATCGAACGAGAAGTATAAAGATTACAATATTACATTCCCCCAATGCAACGCCCTAGGCCGAGGTCCGTTCCTTCCGCCGGTTTACCGGCGGGGCAGCCCTTAGGCTCGTTGCAACACACTTTTTGTTCCTGGCTGAGCGCCTTCTGCGCTCGCCCTAAACTAAACAAGTCCGGTGACTCTTGAAAGGCCACTAAGGCCACAAGAATTTAGTCAATTCGAAAAAAAAACAATATTACATTAGACAAGTTCTCACATTCAGATTCATAAATCGTGGGCAAATTATTCGAAAAGAAATAGAAATATTTTCTAACCCTTACGCAGATTACACACAATGCCCCATACCTACTGAATTCAAAAGGACATGTAAATATATAGGTAAATGTTAAATATATAGGTTAGGACGCAAACCCCTAATTTCCCTAATTCCGCAAACTTGATAGCGGGTAATATGGTCAGTTTGTGGAATAGCCTTCTCGACTTCCATAAGTGGAGGTAGTGTAATTGAAATTCGTGGCCAATACCTTACCTATAAAGTAAGTAAAATATAGGCACCTACTCGTAACCACGTGCTTTGTGAATGTTTAATAAGATTCCTTCATTTCGTTCAAACTGATATTCCGAACCCAAATACATTTACATGCATGAGTAGATGCATGTTTAGATTGGCATTATGTATTGAAAGCATGTTAATAAAGATATTTTAAATTCATCGCCAGATCTACTGGTCATATTCCAATGATTAATTACCCGACCCGTGTCACTGAGTTCTTAGGATCTTCAGAAGTTTCATACGGATTTATTCAACGGGGCGTGTAAAGGTTGAGAGAGTTATCTACCAATCCGGATATAGGTCCATCGTGTATATTTCTACAAGATAAAGTTTCTCAAGTTTCTTTTGAAGGGATTAAGATGGATTTACTCGTATTTCTTTTTATTACGAGTAGGTATATGCTACTGCCGACCTATGCATCAAGTGAACTAATATGTCATCTCTTCAACCGTGTCTGTTAACAACACTGCATTTTTAATAACATATCCCATATTTCCATCCCATTCTATCCCCTCCATCATTAATTTCCTAGCTCTTGCTCAGAATTCACATCTAAATTTTCAAAGCTAGACAGTGCATCCGGGTGCTTGCCAATGTTTGTCATTCTGGACCGACGTTGGCATGTGTCGCGCACATCCACGGGCTACAGTATATCCAGTTACCACCAGGTGAGCTGTCTGCACTCTTGCCACCTTTTTTTGTATAAAAAACAGAAAGCTATATTTTGAGGAATTAAGAATAAGACTTTGTTATTAAAAATTACAAATCTTCTTAATGCCCGTCTAGTTAAATAGCCTTAATAATATTAATAAATACTTAATTTTTCGTTTTATATACAAGTAGCTCACTCCAACTTGTTAATGAATCCACCTTCTAAAAACTCACTCATGTTACAGCATTAAAACGAATTTAATTAGGCATTTATTAAATTAAGTCTATATAATTATTTTCAATTATTCGTAAGTATACTTTTAAAGAAATTCAATGTAAACACATTTTAATCAATTTTGTAATCTGATAAAAAAGTTCATGCTCAGGTGGACTGTACGTAAATTAAATTATTAAAAAAAAAATTAGTACGGATGAATTATAAAAAATATTTTTTGCTCACTTTACAACCGGTTTTATCGAAAAATAGTCAAAATAAATTTCTTTTTAATTGTAGGTACATGAAAATTTTATATTTTTAGGCAAAGGTGTGTTACGAAGACGTTAGTTATAATCCCATTTCCAACAAAGTTTGTTAAAGGTTAGCACGGCCGGAACAAACTTCCAAGTGCGAAGTGCTTAAAACGGGAAGAACAATCTTAAACTGTTATTGCGGGAGAAAGAGTTGGTTGCTAAGTACCTCTTAGGTTACGACCGCAGTGAGTGCGACGCTTTGCATGCAACATCTTAAATAAAGTAAATATTCTTAGCTGTAAGACGAACAGATGATCCATTTGATTGCGAGGGGCTTCGCCATCCCGAATACGTAACAAGGGCCGCAGTGACTGCAGCAGCATATGCGTCAGATGGAAACACAAATGTACGATTTATATTCATATGTTCCATGGATGTAAATATGTACCTACTACCTGTAGAAACATGTACTCGTAGATATTAATCCGATAATAATAGAAAGATTAATAGATATTAATTTACATAAATATTAATAGATGTGGATTCATAAGACATAAATCTGCTGATTGCTATGATTAAACAGCTTACTGATATGTTATGATTAAGCTGCATTAAATGTATCAAATCAGCTAATCACTAACTAGCACGGTTAGATTAGTTAAGAACGCTATATGAGATTCAAAATGAGAAATAAGATTCAAAAGGCGAAATCCAGTTGGATAGTTGAAAACTATATAATTAAAAAACTCATATAAAGGTAGAAACCAATCTGTGATATTAAAATATCTTCAAAAGTGAACGAGATAAAGGACTTGACACAAGAAATAAATAAATTACAATACATACGAAAGTAGTGTTGTTGATTCTTCAGTATTCTTCAGCTCATATCTATCTATTTTTATAATTGTGAATAATTATTTTTAATAATATGGATTTGTCTTCCGTTATAAGCCAAATCCATCGAATAAGCCAAAAGAAATAATATAGGTATAAGTCTTAAAAGCATAAAACAGCCGAGCTGCCTATTGGGTCAATTTATATGGAGTCCGAATCCCGAATAATAATACAGACTAAGGGCTACAGACAAAGGGCAATCAGATCGTCAACGACTTTGTAACACTATCCTCTCGCAGTAGGTAATTTCCGGGAGGCTCTACCTATGATCAATGATAATCTGAGGTTGAGTTGTGAGGGCGCGTCCATCCCGAAGTATAAACATAACCATAATTATTATGATTGATCACTTGCCTATGTCGTGTAGGTGGTTTTGTTTCTTAAGATGTGCTGAAAAGAAATCTTTGTTGTTGACACATTTTGAGCTGTGGCGTAAAAATACTCGAATATGTATTATTCTATTTTACTCTATAGAGGGATAGATAACGCAATCCGTTTGTCCGAAGTTAACGTTAAGCTCCTACTTTTCGTGCTGTTCGTTCAGTCTGTTCCGTCGCGTAACGCTACCAAGTCGTTTTTAAAAAATAAGTTTTAATAATCATCAAAATCGGTGAACCAAATCGAGGAAGATGTTTGGTTTCATCGGTGACTGGTTTCCCATGACTACAATTTACTCGTGACGTGACACGCTTGGTCTCCCTATAATTTAACGATCTTGTATTGTCTATCAATTTTCTATGATTTTACTCGTATTTCAATTGTTTGTGCTGTGGTGCACTGCTCCCCTACCCTGTATGAATACACTCGAGATGTTATACGTCCCACTGCAATAATACTGTGAGCAGTTAACGCGACTTTCCTTGGCGATGTCTTTTACGCAATATGAAATGCTAACAATAAACGTCAAGGTTACTATAAGTATTCACTAAACCGCTTCGTTTTTCTACACTCGTTCCTTTTATTTGACCAAATCTCATTAGTAATTTATTTAGTAAAGCATATTTACCACCGGCTTTAAAACAAGCGGTATCACTTTTATATTCTGTTTGTTTTCATTTTCAGCGCACTTAATATTCATAGCAGCGAATTAATAATGTAGGGTGAGGACACCGCCGCATTATTTAACTTTAAATCCCTCTCATACATTGTAACATACAAATGTGTGGAGATTTACGAGCACAGTGTCCTGGGTGAGGGTTCACTGGCGGTCAATCATAAATAATAGAGAAAGCAGGCCATGACGCGAGTTAACGAAGTCAGTAAATGGACAGAATTTTGGGATTTTCCTGTAAAGCGTTTGTATCAACCGTGAAGTATATTAGGCCACATTAGGCTGTATAATCTATATAGAAATGAGCGGTAAAGTAAGACGTAACCACTTGAACTGTTTGTACTGAGTATAATAATTAAAGCCAAATAAAAGTCGTTTGAAATATAATGTTCAGGAAACAGAAAATTTACTTTGTGAAGACGGCATTTTACGTACGTAAATATAACGTGATGATATGAGGTTTGTGGTTTTCGGCGTTTATAGAAGCCAGCGTTTAGGGTAAGGTTGCTTCAGACGTACCACAGCCTAAGTCGTACTCCAGTATATCTGGTTACTCATACATGTTAGGCGACATCTAATGATGCGAAAGTGAACTACGACTTAGGGATTTAGGCTATTGGGAAATTCATAATTATATTTTTCCGTTAATATGACGAAGAGAATATACAATATTGGGATATTGGATTTAATGAAGCAAGTAGAAGATATAACATACCTAAGCCGACACTACAACGTCATTTGAAGGGTTTAAATGAGAAAACTAAGTTTGGAAGACCTAATGATATGACAGCAGAAATGGGAATTAGCACAGCATGTAGGTATTTAATTTGGAGTCAAGTTTATTTGTATTAACTATTACTGAATTAAGAAAGCTAGCATTCCACCTTGCCGAAAAATATAATTTATACACATCGCTTTAACAAGGAAAATAAATAGCCGGTAAAAAATGATTTTATAGGTTTATGAGAGAACATCCCAGTTTGTCGTTGCGTACACCGGAGGCAACATCGATGGTCAGAAGTAAAATAAATAAAGAGCGTGTTATCGAGCTGTGTGTGACATTTGTGTTCACACTTAACTAATTTCCTAAGTTTATTTTTATTTTATTTTATTTAATACTGTTTCAATTGTATGTAACCTAATTGGTTTTACTAAATGTTTGTAATTTCCTAAGAATTCCCAATTAATACTTAAGGTTTAATATTTAGAATTAAGAAATAGGTACTGTTGTTGTTTTCATAAAGAATATTTCACTAAGCATTTTTATTTGATTATAAATCAACGTCTTGTTATGTTATTATAAGTACCTACGATTTAAGCTATAGGTGGTACGAATTGGGAGACCGGTTTCCTTAATCGTACCGAACGCATTTTTTTGAAAAACGTTAACATTACTATTGTATTTTTATGAAAGTTGATTAAAAGCTTAATAAATAAAGATTCTAATGACGCAACCGATTTTGATCAATATAAATTATCCTGTAAACTACAGTCATTTTCCCTTAGGGGGTACAACTTGCGCAACCTTACCCTACATTTAGCATTAATGCTCAGGTTCTGATAAACAATTAGAATAGTGTTGTAATAAGCGTTGAGCGCTCGACGCTCGAGCGTAGAGTGGGCGCTAATGAACCTTTAAGTCGCCTGCGTCAAATGGTAGTGAGCGTTATAGTCCAAATTTTTAACATTTGTGGGTCTTTTAAACCCTTGTGATTAAAAATTCGAGTCTAAAATGATTAAGTTTAAGGATCAATGGCCTTAGTACTCAGCGCTGATTTTAACGACACTAAACTAGATTACACTGATTCTTGTAAATGTTTACCATTCATATTAGTGGAAATATTTCTGTATTTATCTTTTAACCCTCATTGTGTTCTTTTATTATTATCTGTGTTATCCCAAGCATAACTTATAACGTCATAACAATCAAGCGGGGCGGTAGAAACGTGACCGAGGAGATAAGAATCCGATAACAAGCTCCTTACTAACACGTAAGTATCCTTGGCAATTCGATAAAATATCATATTCATGGACTATCTTCTAATATTTGTATTTGTGAATCAACATGTCCATCTTTGTGAATGTCTTTGAACCTAAAATAGACAAAATTCTGGCGTTAGGTTTGCCTATAAACATTCACATAAACACAAAATAATCACATCCCGCACAAACATTTGTCTGTGTCTTATACGTTTTGCATTGCAAGCAGAGTCAATCAGTCAAATGGAGTTATTTATGAGATCGAATTTTGCCAAAGGATCAAACACAAACTGGATGAAGTACGTATTGATTCATTTTGTCCCTGATTAATATTTATTTATTCAGATTATTATAATATTGTTATCTATAATACTCGTATTTGTCGAACCCATCAATTAGTAAAAGTTTTTAATGAATTTAATTTGTTGCTGAAACAAAATTAGGAGATATTGATGCTTCGCCGGAACAAAATGTCGTAAACAGCGTTTTTGCTTCGTTTACTTTAATGTTTGTAAATAAGCGTTTTTTATTTGTGTTCATTAGGTATTTATTCATTAGGTTCACTAATCTGTTTCATCCGAAGGATATTGTTTGAGCCTAAATACAAGAAGTAAAAACAAATTTAATTTACAATAGACCTATTATTTCCACATTCGTCGTTGCATTGAAAAACCAGAACCTTTTCTATATACAAAAGCAAATGTTTATGTTACTCAATCTATAGGACCTCATAAGCAATAAAAACAACTGCCTTATTCACGTTCCTAAATAATGGAAGAGAACGGAAGTCGGTAATGTAAGAAAACTACTTCATTATTTTTATTATCTACACCCTACTTTCCACACAGGAATTTGTGTAGATGCTATGAAAATATTTACTGGCCCTCTTTAATCATATAGATCAACTGACTGCCCATCAATGAGTGTATTTTCGTAATCGGTTAAATGAATGAATAAATTAATGAGAATTTTAATTGTTATAAAACGACACACAAACATTACCAATTAGTTTACAATAATAGGTAGGTACAATATTATATTTAAAAAATAATACGTCTAGATATTACATTTTATTAAATAGACGCTAAAAGAAACTAATATGATTTGATTTATATTATTAATGTATTATAATTTAATTTAATCTGGTTGTCTGGAAGAGATAGCTTCGGTGATAAGGCCGCCTGTTGTACTTTTCATATAGTAGGTACTTATTTAAATTGGCTTTTTGCAACATGTGCTGGTGTACAGTAAAGAGTTTATCTATCTATGTAACTGTTTTATTTCTTTCAAGATACCGTTTAAACATAAACATGTTCTGCAAATATAACGTTGCAGAAAAAAACTACTTTTCAGTTACAGAAACGAATATGAACTTTAAAATCACCATTTTAAACTCGTTTACGAACGCAAAAAGTATGTAACTATGCCAACGCTCGGTTGGGCAATGCTTTATTTTATTGTAGCAAAGTGTAATTAATATAAGGAAAAGTTACGAATGGTCGCCAGTACTTAATAGTACCGTGGCACAGAATGTTTGATTCGGTGGTTTGAATACAAATGAGTTCCGAAATTAAAGTACATGGATACGTTTAGCATAAGATACGTTCTATAGTGAAAACTATGTACTTACTTCTATAAAGAACCTAAAAGGATAATTGTTACTTGAGCTATCAACGAAATTTCAAGTTACAAAATCTTACGAGTCAATAAAATTTATACCGACAAAAAAGTTCGTGTTTAGCTCACGTCACACATACCTAAGTTTCGTTAGTAAGTAAAATTTGAATCAATAGATTGAATAAAAATAATTCCTTAAATTACGTGTGTATATTTAAAACGTTATTTAATTGACGCAAAACAAAATATATATAATATATTATAGTGTTTCAGGGAACTGACACTATAAAATAAACAATATTGAGTTTCTCTGTAACAAAAGAACCGTTTATTGTTTCTTTCACTTATAATTATTTACCATAACGGTGGGTTTAGCATAGTATTCTATAGTAAAAATCCTACCTGTTACAAAAGAAACGACATTAAAGTCTGTTCTTCAAATGTCAATCTCTTTCGTTTCAGACAACAGACAAATTCACAATATTAAACTATCCAAATCAACAACTCCATCGTCATCTACCCACACATTACAGACCATCATAGATTATAAATCACTATCATAGATTATAGATTACCGTACATCGATATACAAGATCGATAACCTTGTATATCGATGGCGCCCGGAATGAGCGGAAAATTAAAATTGAAGAAATAGATTTTCTTTACATATATTCCAGTTTACATTAATAAAAATTTACCCCTAGAATTTGAAGCAAACCTAAATATTTATTATAAGTGTTCAATATAGTATCTATATATTGAGCACGGTGTACTTCGGCACGTGTGGTACGGTACTCAGCATGCTGGCGACATTATCTCGCTAAATTGCTAGACTAATACAGGGCTAATACGTTATATGAGATAATGGCCATCGCAAGTGTCGCCAGTGCCGTTGATCAGGCACTTTGAAAAGTCCTTAAAGAATAAATACCCACTAGAAACCCATAGGCCGAGTCTTCACACCGAATGCGATTAAATTGTACATTATGTCAATTCCGTTAGTAGTTAGCTCTGTCGATCATTGACCTGAGACACCAAATACCTAAGGTAAAAGTTTCAAACTAGTGGTTGTCAGTAATTCTATTGGAATTACCGGAAGCCGAATCAGTGCCTTGACACCAAAAGTTTAATTCAGCGGTTGGATTCTAAATGAGTTCAGAGTTAACTTATCCCGTTTCTATTAGGTATTAGTTATTTGAATTTAAGTTATCAGACTTGATAGTGAACACGTGATGCTAAACATGAAACTCGCAGAGATCTAGTTTGATTATTAGAGTCTGATTTTTCGCATTCTGTAATCACATAGAGCCGAGCGCGCCCGACTTGCGGAGTTCACCTCTCTCACAGAAGATTACCGTCACTACATGTTTTGTGTACGTGTTTTATATATTCATTTTATTCACTTCTCATCGAGTTGAAAGTAGGATGAGACGCTTCCCTAATTCCATTATACTTCCTACCCACCAACTTCCCATCCGATCCTCTTTTCCTGCAATGAAGTGTGCGGAAACAAAACTCTTCATCCCGTTATACTCCCCATTGCCAATCATTCCCATCTTTTCCCAAATCCACTGCTAAATTTTTAAAGGTATGCTGTGCATCCAGAGGTATTTTTATGATTGTGGGAATGTAGCGTGCAGTCTCCACCCACAAAATTGTTGATCCGTCGCACATTGCAGATTACTAGAAACCATAGCAATTAATCTGTTACATGTCCCAAATACTATTATAACTGCATATTTATGCTTTTGATCACTAACAAAATTTAACAAAATGGTATTTTTTTCAGAAAATGATTAAATTTTGTAACGCATTTAACGATTAAAGAAGGAAAGAAAGTTACCAATTATATCGTGGTAAAATCGAAAACCAAACCTGAAATCCATGCCTTATCTCTAATATTTATCATTAATTTCTTCTTTCCTCCTTATTTTATAATTTGTTAACTATTGATTTGATTATATAATTAACAGACTAATTAATGTCTTTAATAACTTAAGTATTTTACAAATAAGTGAAATTAATTTAAATATTCAAGTCAGATTACGGGATTAAACTAACAAATTCGAACTGGATTCTAATGAAGGGTTTTGTTGATACAAATATATCCACTTTAGACCCACTTCGTTATTATATACTGCTCTACTCATCCGTAGAACAAAGTCTCATCTGCAAGATGCTTACTTTCTAGAGAGCTCATTGAACATGTAAACGCGTATATTTTCTATACTCTGAAACTTGGAGTTTTGAATTTATGGTATTATGTTATTGAAATTCTATACCCTTTCACATATTTTCCCACGTATATTATCTTGCAAGATAGTGGGTCTGATTTTAAAATGGTACGTTTTTGCTCTATGATCATATCGGATCTGTTCTACGGATGAGTCGTGCTGTTTCTCAGTAGTAATTGATACCTACCTACATGGGCGTAGCCACGGTGGGACAGGTTGGGACGCTTGCCCACCCTGACATAGAGAAGAATAAATAACAGACTTTCCACATTACACTACCTCTATTTAAATTATAAGAAAATTGATTAGTTTGCCCCACCCCGGAAATTTTTTTTGCTTTTGCCCCACCCTGTATAAAATCCTAACTACGCCCTTGCCTACCTACATGACGTAAAAATGCCTGTCATGAATGTGATGGCGATATTATTTCGGGGATATATAAATCGCATTGTAGGGATGTACCCTACAATAAAGCAAAAAGCAAAAACATTACAGAACAAGTAGTTCAGTATTGAGGGTATAATCGATTCTATCAGTTTTTGCAATACGTTTTACTTTTGTAACATATTGTTCATTTCTAGTATAATATATCTTTTAATGAACGCGCGTTGGCCGCGCCGAGCCTGGTCTTCATCCTATACCGAGTAATGAGCAAGCATTACGAAAGTTTTTGATAGAACAACAAAATTTTAAATGTTAGTAACTTTTGATTTATTGCCTAAAATAAAATTATTTTTCTCCAAAACAGTTACATATTTTAAATTAATTGACGTGTTTTAGATCTTTTGCGTAATTTCATTGACACGGATACAGGGTACAACTGAACTTTTCCCGAAGTCTCGAAACATGGTTTCCGTGTGTACCTACATGTACGTATCTTTTATTCAAATTATATCACCCAAAAAAGAATACAAATCGGGTAAGGTACGATTACACCTGTATATTCAGCAGTTAAACACACGAGCTGATTATACGAGGATGATATTAATTCACACTTCAGCAACACGCGAAGACAAAGACAAGCCAAAACTTTAACGACAATACATTGTCACAACTGATTTAGTACTTATATTATGTACACTGTTATGAATAAGAATACACAACGTTGAAGTTCGCTCAGCTCGTTTATACTTAGGTATATAAAATCTTCAGAAGTTTAAACAGTGCGCAAATAATGTATTCAATGTTAATAAAAAGTCAAATTCAGACATTCTTTCATTAAACCTTTTCATTAATCATTAAAACTAATCTTATCTTTGATAACTCTTTATCACAAATAAATGACGTCAAGACTGTGGTGGATGTACCATATTCCTGTCTTTATGATTATTACTTCATTGGTTCCAAATGTCCGGTTCGTATTGATATAATTCTATAAATTTTAAAGATTTTTCGTTCGTCCACGCCATATTTTTGACTGACTATTGCGAACTGACTGATGGGCCATTGTGTAAACACGCTGGCTAGGGCCACGACCTTTTGATTTGTGCCAAAAAACCGTCAGCATCGCCATGATTGACAATAGGCCGCCATCATGCGCCGTGGCCATAGAATCACGATCGTGGCCATAGAAATCTAAATGTGGCCACGACTCCCTGTACACAATGGTGATTGCCGGCAATTGGCCATCATGAGCCATTGTATTCTAGAGCCTTTAGATATCAAGATTTAACAAAAATGTCAAGAAAGCAAAGAAACTTATTCTCAACATCAAAGTTCGAACTAATATTTTCAAAAATGTTAATGCGAATAGGACCTCGGTAGGAACAGTTAGGTTTTAATTTTTTTTTTTTTTTATATAATAGTGGGCGGACGAGCAAGCGGTCCCACATGATGGTAAGTGTTACCGCCGCCCATGGACACCTGCAACACCAGGGGGTATGCGGGCGCGCCGCCGACCTTGCAAAATCCTATTCACAGATCTCTTGAAGAACCCCATGTCGTAGCTTAATGGAAAGACCTCTTGAGGCAGTTCGTTCCACAGCCTAGGGGTTCGCGGTATAAAGTAATTTTTGGAGCGAACAGTGCGCGACACCTCCGTATCGAGGAAATGCGGATGGACCGCACTTCTGTGACGGGAGGTGCGGTTGTAGAAACCCGAGGTGGGAATTATATTGTTTACCGATGCAATATTTTTCTTTTCTGTAAGATATAAGTGTATAGAACAACTTGTGTTCTAATGCATCTAATATAGGTACATATGTATGTTTTTTAGCATTATATTTCCCCCTAAGTATGTATATATTTTTCTGAAGTAAAGTTTCTTAAACCTCAACATATACTTTCAAGGAAAACGCCCCAGCCTTGACCATTGTACTCCGACGTGACCTCCGCACATTGTAAATTACACGATTATATCCTATAATTGACTTAATATTTACAGAAATAGCAACTCACGCTATGAAATTAAACTGAAAACATTTTCGTACTAACTACTCAAGTAGTTATGAATGCAATAAAGAAACTATTTAAATTACAATATTTTTCTATCTCACTCATGGTCGCTTAACTGAAACCTGGAACTAGAACAAAAATAAATATTTATAAAGGATTATTAAATAAAAGACCTCGTTCTCCTATTCACAAAATTCATACTGAAAGGTTAAAAGCCATTAATTTTCTTCGTTCTGAATAGAATAGTTCACGAATGTGAAAAGTTAAAATACGTCTGCGGAATCAAATAATAGCGTTCTTGGATTTGACAGCTATTTATTAAATAAATGGATATTAGTTATCTAAATAGGATTTGGTAATCTATTTACCTAATTTAATACTTACTTGAATACGAAGAAAAAAATAACATTTCTTAAAAGGCCTGGCAAGACACATAGTTATTCGCTCAAATTACAATTTACTTGAGCCTTTTTAAAGTCCAATTGCAGAGTACAGGCCACAAGTAGTAAATCACCACGCGGGCCCTGTGCGAACTGGTGGATAGACATGCTCCACATTTTTTTTAAATTCTGAAACATTCAAGTTTAAAAAGTTTAAAGTTTTAAAAAAAATCGATACTTAAAAAACAATGGTACGGATCGAGGACTTAAACTCACGAATGCGAGTCGAGCATAGGTTCTAATAATCCCTAACCTATCACCGCTCTTAAATTACAGCTACGTTTTACCAATAGGAAGAAAACTTATACCCGATTTGATAACATTTAGATTCATTTACATAAATTCATGAAATATAATAATTGCGACTATAAAATTACGAAAAACAACAATGAAGTTCTTGAATGTTGTGTTAACCAAATATTTACAAGTAGTTACATACCCAAAACCCTTGTTAAGTGAAGTGCCGGTAAACGCAGGTTTTGGTGTGGAAATTTGTTTATTTTCCTAAAAAAGTACTTACCCAGTTACTTAAGTGAATATATGAACATGTACTCGTAAGTAGTGTTGTAAAATGAACGCTGAGCGTTCCACAGTCGAGCGCTAAGTCTGAGCACTACTGAATCTTAAAGGGAGACACCACACCAAAGATACATACAATTAGAACAAAAAAGATTTATGATCGTGCTTTTAACGCTTTCATAAATTACATTAAAAATTTACACAAAACCCTGACGGTAAAAATCTCTAATCAGCTTTTCTCTCTAATCACCTAAAAGGTTAAAACAACAATATAAACCAGTATGCAATAGTTAATACAATCTGTCAACAGCATCGGACGCTGACAGTTGTGTGTAAAATATATACCTCTTAACTATTCACTTCAGAAAGATCTATTCGAATAAGTACATTGGTTTAGAAATTATACCGCATTACAACTTTTATCTTTGTACAGCAGCGCCCGCTTGTGAGGTAGAACTAGTTGTAACAACACCTATTCCAAATAAGGTACAATTACACCGTTACAAGAAACCGTTTAAACATTACTAAAAAGCCGTTTTAGAGAAAAGTGGTAACAAAGAGGCAGGTACATAAACAAACATATATACATAAATTATCTTACCCCAAACGCATATACCATCTTAGTTCCGTCGTAGGTAAAAACGTGTACCACATATATCTGTGTATTGATGTGTACATTGAACATGAATTTGCAGAAATGTAGTTTACTGCGGATGGCATACTCACCATATACTTGTTTCGGCAGTGTAAATATTAGATGCTTACCTATGAAATGACCGATTTTATTACGGCGCACTTTGAGTTTCGATATCTTCTGTTCTAATGCGAATAATACTAATGTACTGTAGCTGCAGACGATGATGGAAAAATTGGCAACAATGCAACCAAGTTTGGTCAATCGCTCATCTCGACTTCTTCTTCACGACAATACCCGCCCTCACACTTAGAATACGTCACTTTTAAAACTTCAAGAGCTGGACCTGGAGACTCTCTCACGCACCACACTCACCTTACTTTGCCCCGACAGATTTCCATTTATGTCGAAACTTGGACTACTTTTTGCAAGAAAAAAATTTGATTCTGGAGTAGCTGTGATTAAGGCTTTTGAAGAATTCATTGATACCCATCCACGAGACTTTTACAGGAGTAGCATCAATCAACTGCCCGTGAGGTGGCGAAAGTGTGTAGATAATATGGGTTAATATTTCGACAACATAATACATATATTTAGGTATACCAAAAAAAATGTTCAGTTTCTCATACAAATCGCTCATTTCATAGGTAAGCAACTAATACATCGATTCGTTGCCGATAAGGAAAATCCTATGACAGTAATTCAACAGGTATTATCATTTGCGATAGCATATTTAAATTCCATTTTGATTTTTTTATGTGTCAAAAACGTTCTCTCGTGTTGACTCAGCGATTGTGCGCTAAGAGCTCAGTGCTCATTTTTATTACAACACTATAAGTAAGGCAATTTAACGTGAAGCTGAACGTATTCAAACTTTGCTTATGACATGAGAATAAGCACAGATTATACTCAAAATACACGGCAAAGGCAACTTTTGAATATACGTAAATTCTTGTTACGTAAATATTAAAGATTTCTAATGGTTTCCTTTACAATTTTACAACTTTTAAATATGGCTGTTTTTTTTTTATAGACTAGTGGGCGGACGAGCAAACGGTCCCACGTGATGGTAAGTGTTACCGCCGCCCATGGACACCTGCAACACCAGGGGGTATGCGGGCGCGCCGCCGACCTTGCAAAATCCTATTCACAGCTCTCTTGAAGAACCCCATTGGTACCAACAATAGAGTGAATACCTAATAATCAATATCCCGTACTTACTTGCTGGCCAATATTTGCCAATAAATACAAACATTCAATCATAATTTGTAGTTAAATGTCATACTTAAAGGAAATTAGACACTATCTTTTTTATAGAAAGAAGGCGGCAGATGAGCATACAATCCACTTGGTGGTAAGAGGATACTGTCTGTCGCCTTGCGACATCAGCGATACATGCCAACATCAATTCAAAATGGCAAACCTTGGCACGCCCCAGATGCGCTGCCTACCATTGGGAATTCAGGGGAGAGATAGGTGGGGATGGTAATTGGCTCTGGCCATATGAGTGAATGTAGTGAATGAGATATGCTAGAGAGCATATCTCATTCACTACCGAATCACATAAGTCCCTTGAGGGAATAAAATAAAGTAGGAAATACGTTTTATGGTAGGTTCTATCCACATTAATTAAGCCAAACCAGAAACATCTGAACAAACAAACAAACAAAATTAGATGCAGATAAATATTTTAGATACATCTGTAAACTGCGCGTAATATTTACAATAATAAGTATTTGTAACTGAGCAGTTGTTACCGACTCGAAATAAGCTTTCTCTTTTCCGATTTTTTTGTTACTGTCCTTTTATCTTATATTACGAGTTTATTGTCTTTTATCTTTTATTACTGTGTTTTAATATAATGTTAAAATGATTGTTCCCTTTTAGATTATTCTGTTGATTTAAAATATTTTGTATACTCGTACATACCTACCGGTTCTGTTTGATCTAGGTTGATGTTAATCTCTTGGTGCACTGTAACTTTTCGAGTTAATATTCGAGTCTGGACCGATTCAAAAATCGTCTTAGCCCTGGCTCAAAGGTCAATCAAACCCATGGAAAACGTTTGTAGCAATAATATCATAAAAAATTCAAAAAAGGAAAATACAAACATTCAATCATAATTTGTAGTTAAATGTTATACTTAAAAGGGAACTTAAACGTAAGATTTTTATTTCGATCTCATGACTATTTTAACGTACTTAAACAAGATCAAACATAAAAATAAAAAAATAAATACATTTGAATAATTAAAGATCAACATAAAATAAAGTTATTTACTTACTTAATTACACTTATTTTTTGTATTATCAATACATAGATTATAATTAAAGTAATTAGACTCCTTGTTCAAATCCTCATTGGGTATCTATATCTACACAGCAAAATATTTTAATCAATATTTTCAATGTAATTATTGAGTGTTCGTATCTAACGGTAACAAACAAAGAACTGTATTTCAAATGTGGCAACGGCAAAAGTTTAAACAACAACGCAAATAAAAAGCTTTTCCTGGTATGTGGAGTCTCGACACTCGATAAAAGTTTTAATGAAATTTTGGCTACAGACACACAGCAACGGAGTCGAGATAAGTATGAAGGTTTATTTATGAGAATGTTTGATAAAATAATAAAAATAGTCGGAATAATGTTGGTGATACTCAATGGTATATGTACCTAAAAGATCATTAATTTGTGATGTTATTTGAGCAAACTGATCTTATTGTCGGCTTGAACTTATTGCCTTATCTTATTGCTAATAACGGACTTATTTCTTCTTAAAAACATAATATTCTAATTCTAATTCAATATGGACATATGCAGAGAACAACTTCGGTAATAATGCATTCGTAATGAATATTTGAACAGCAGGGACGTAAAAGTGTATATAAATTAATAATATGTTATATTATTAATAGTTATATAAATTTAATAATTTGCGAGTGCATGCGAGGGTGCGTGCGTGTAAGGGTGTGCGCGTGTGAGGGTTATCTACATGATTCATATAATTAACTCTATATGATTCATAGCATTGTATGATATTTGTCCGAGATAGAATAAATAAATAAACAGACAGACCAACAACGTTTATTTAGGGAGGAAGTTATTTTTATAGTTATCTATTTTTATAACAAATACAGAAAGTACCTACGGAAGCCGAGAGAAGAAAATAAATACAGAATGAACTGAATTCCTTCACCACCACGCTCAAAACAGTAACTATAATATTACACAAATAAAGGAAATTTTACCTCAAATTAGGGTAAAATTTCAGTGAAATGAAAATAAAAGTAACATCTATCAGGTCCTGTAATCGTCTCGTTCTCAACATTTATTTTACCGAAATTGTTGCTTCCGCTCTTTTGAAGAAATTATGAGGTGCAGTTTATAAAAATAACAATAAAATAATCAGTTCAGAACTGTGTGAACCGTCACGATTGCGCCCAAGTAACTGTCACCCATTTAAAATCTTATCTTAAACTTTTACATAATCGTATAAAGTGTAACAACATCTGTCCATCTTTATGTAGGAAGAAGGTAGCAGTAATCCACGTGCTAGTAAGCAAATACTGTCACCTATGGACATCCGCCTTACGTGTCAACGTGTCAAGAATGACAGACACATTGGCACGCCTCCGGATGTACCGCTTATCTTTAGAGATTTTAAAATTGATGTGGATTTATTGATTTATACTATTTTCAAACGACAACCATCATTTGTTTTTCTTCATCATTTACGACGCAAATTACAAAACTTTCCTCGTGCATACTGCACAACAAAAAACTACATACTTTAAATATCACAAAACTCACCCATCCTCATCATCTATGAATATCAGGTCATTTTGGGGGACAACCGGTGGGATTGCAAGTGAGCGAATACATTCATTACATTACATTTATTTATATTTCCCTAACATCAGGTATAAATAATTAAAAAAAATAACAATAATAAACATATGTACCTAAGAAAATTAAAATGATAATAAATTCAAACGATGGCGCACCGCCTTCCAAATGGACACTGGAAATGAAACAGACCTGATTTAGTATTCAAACAATAATAATTAATTATGAAAATACAAAGCATTCAAAGAAGCCATTGAACAAAGGGTCAAAATGACTCGCGCTCTGTCTAAGACTATACTTTGAGCCACCATCAATTAAATATAATATTGTCTCTCTACTTTTAATTGTTATTGGCTTAACCATTCATCCATCCTTTATCACAAATTGATTTTGACCTTTTAATATCCAGTAATTTTTTTTACAATTTTAACCTTTTTATAATCCATTAAATATACTCGCCGAACCAGACGGTCAAGGTCACCAAAGCTTTGTCATCAAAATTGTGAACCCATCAAAACGAGCCCAAACACGACGTGTCTACTGTTTACCGTTGACGAGTTCCACAGTGTACTGCCCTTCCTAGATGCAGTATCAGGTTAGGGTCATAACACTAAGGTGTTGTTATTAAAACTACGAGTCACAGGATCCTAAACACGACATGTCCACCGTTCGCCGTTGTGGATTTCCAGTGTGCTGGCCTTCCTGGTTGCAGCATCAGGTCAAGGTCATCAGATTATTGAATTGTCATTAGTTTTAGTATATAAAATTAGTATAGTTTTAGTATAGTATATTAGTATGTAAAATTTCAAGGCAAGTAGTACAATTGGAAGTGGGTTAAAATTGACTTGCAAGATTTGACCTCAACAAACTAACAAACGTGAAGTTAAATAAAAGCTTGTAAAATTGCGGTAAGTTTAAGCAGACAAAATATCCTATAATAAAATAATGACGTCAAACGCCGAAAGTAAATCTTTATAAAATGTCGATAAGCTACATTGAGCCTTCGTTCAAGCTCAATTAATTCTGCAAGTGCTTTAGACCTTCGCGACACTGTTGTTTACTAAACAATCGCGATACTTGAGACGAACAGTAATTCATCTACATACGAATGTACAAAATTATGTCCCACGCACACCGACGACGCGCGACACAACGATTCTGTAAACGTTGTATCACACGTCATCGGTGTGGGTGGGGCAAGGGAAATTCTGCATTGTCGCTTTTTGAGGCACTCCTATGGGGGCCTGAAGAAGGCAGAATTTTCCTTGCCTTCATAGTTATGAAGAGAAATGTGCATAAATACTAACATTGCGCCGTGAAATGAGACACATATGTACTTTTAATTTTTATTAAATATTCATGATAATATGTAATAAAAATGATTATGATATACACGCAACTAAGTGCGACGTGCTACGATCGTGATACCATATTGCGAGGTAGCACTTCGTAGCCTGTATCAACAATAATTATAGAGCTTCGTAGACACAGAACTCGATGTGTTATAAAATGCTACACTACCGTCTACGGTGTAGCGTCGCTTCCTCGTAGGCACAGCGCGATAGGTTTACGGTACAAAGTGAATCCATCGCGATCGTAGTATCGTAAGTTTTTTTTTTTTTTTTATAGACTAGAGGGCGGACGAGCAAGCGGTCCCACGTGATGGTAAGTGTTACCGCCGCCCATGGACACCTGCAACACCAGGGGGCATGCGGGCGCGCCGCCGACCTTGCAAAATCCTATTCACAGCTCTCTTATACGTATATTTCAAGTATATTTCAAGGAATTAATTAATTACCGTTTGAGTTCCCATTAACGTTACAAATAATTGGTAACATCGAGGTTTAGCTGAGAGACTGATAATGTTACAGAACGCAACGATTTTGCTTTTTTCCCCTTTTTTTACGTTTTCTGTGTACGCTAAGTGTTGGATGGTATGTCACTATGCCACTTCAATTGTGAAGGAATTAGGACGAAAGAAAAAAAGAAAACATTTATTTGTCACCACGGGAGACACACATAGATTTATCAAAGCAATAAACATAATAGCAATATGGTTGTTTGTTGCTCAGCATGTTGATTCTCCTACTAACTAACGGCAAAATTGATACAGTTGTTGCTGTTTTATACTTGTTACAATGGGGTAGTTTAATATATGTTGGCACTTATTAATATGCAACCAATGAAACAGTAATACAACTTTAACGGCTACTTTGTATTTCTGTACTAAAATTGCCACAAAATAACATGGTGTAACTTTCCGATCAAGTCACGTCCTGCCGCCTCCCGGGTTTGAAGGACACCAATAAATAATATTTGTCGATATTTTACAAGTTACATCACGTCCCTGCTTATCGCCGCACCATACCTACTACCCACGTATTTTGTGAATAGGTTCTTTTGTTTTAACACGATAAAGTCAAACAAATTTAAAGCGGCGTAAAGTCTTACTGTCAATTATTTATTGCTTTCCCAAATAGCAAAACGTCTTTAATAGAATACGCTATATTAAAAAAAGTGATATTAAAGTGACCGTTGTTGACAGCTTGTTGTTTGTTCCCACGCCACAGTTACAATACAATTATCTATAGCACTACTATATCGATAAATTGCAATTCAACTGCGTCAAATCCTGCCCGTGTAAACGTGCACATAACGTTTATAGGATCAATAATCTAAGTTTTGCTATTTGGGTTATTTTAAAATTAGATGTTAAAACATATTTCTATTCAATGCACGGCAGAAATAAGTTGATACCTCGTTACATAACATTTTAAATAAAAAATTCTAGCATGTTGTATCACTGTAATTACAATTTAAAAAAAAACTCAATACTCTATAGCTTCATAGAAATTGATTGCAATATTAAAGTGGTATCTCGATATTCAAAGCGAAAACACAAATACTTATTCAACTTTGAACTCTTGAAAAACAGTTGATTTTTTATTATCAACTTATTCCCACCATACACGGTACATATTAAACAGATCCTTAAAGCAACGAAATTTTAAGTTAGAGAATCTTAACTAATAAACCATTAACATCATATATCAGCCTGTAACTCCACACTGCAGGACAGAGGCCTCCTTTCAATAACGAGGGGATTTTAGGTCGCAGTAGGTACAGATTTATGGATATTAAACATGCCCCAGTTTTTTTTAATTCTCGGGCGCAGGGGTATGCTCGTTTTCTTTTCTGTCGCCGCTGCGTCAGCGATTATTTAAAAATCTGTACATGAGTATAAATTCAATTGTAAAGAACGGAGTTAAAACTTAGGACCTTACGAATGTGAGTTCAGAACAGATACCATTAGCCATAACCTCTCATAATAAAATTCTATGTTCATAAGACTTAGTCTCATATAACAAAACTTGGCGAAGCACATCACTTAACAGGACGGTCGGGCATAAGATAGGGCCTTTACCTATTTTAATTTTTCAAGGTTTAATGGTTTATGTTCTATGGAGGGAAATTTGAATTTGGAATGTTTTGTTTTTATGTTATAGATAGTCTAAATTTTAATTGATATCAAAGACAGCTTAGCCTGTTTTCCATAGATAAAAACTCTTTGTAGCAAAACATTGAGTAGCCAGGTACATTGTAGGGACATGTATTGTATATATACCTAATTATCAATATAATACCAAAAAATATTTTATACCGCGAACCCGTAGGCTGTGGAACGAACTGCCTCAAGAGGTCTTTCCATTAAGCTACGATATGGGGTTCTTCAAGAGAGCTGTGAATAGGATTTTACAAGGTCGGCGGCGCGCCCGCATGCCCCTGGTGTTGCAGGTGTCCATGAGCGGCGGTAACACTTACCATCACGTGGGACCGCTTGCTCGTCCGCCCACTAGTCTATAAAAAAAAAAATGTACCTACGTTTATATGAAACTTAAATGCTATTTCAGCATATTGCCTTCATTATCACGTAGCAATCAGTCATTACAACGATTTATACCATCAAAATTTCACGAAGTACGAACCAAATTATATTTATGTCATTATTATATATCAAATAATGATCAATAAAACTTCAGAATGGTTTCGAATCTATTTAAGCGAATAGACACACATATTATAAATACGTCGATGCTGCTTTTTATAAATAAACTGGATGGCAAAAATTCCGGGTCGCTAATAAATGGCGTGATAGTTTCTTAAATACATAAGACTAATTTGCGAAACTATAGTATATTGTAGATGACTGATTAATATATATAAAAAAATGTGTAACACGTTCTGTACACTATATAACTTTAATTAAATACTAAAAAATAAGAAAATTTCGCTTCTAACTTATGACAACAAAAATACACTTCGCAGTAAATCTTAAAAAATAAAAGTTTTTTTGTCAATTTAATATTTTGTATTTCCTCCACGAGCCCGTATCACTTTAATAAGACGGTGTGGCATGCTGTAAACCAAATTTTTAATACGATTTTGGTCTATGTTTGCCCATTCTTCCACTAGCGCATTCTTTAACTCGTGTAAGGTAACGGGAGCAGGAGAGCGTTGTCTCACGCATCTCCCGAGCTCGTCCCATGCATGTTCTATGGGATTTAAGTCTGGACTGCGACCTGGCCACTCCATGCAGGTAATACCGACGTCTTGAATATACATATTGACCAAATGAGCAGTATGTGGTCGCGCATTATCGTGCCTATGAATGGAAATTTCACCCATATTTACTAAGAATGGACCAGCATGCTCATTTAAAATTTCTCCTACGTATCTGACAGCAGTCAGAGAACCGTTTTCTATGATCACTAACTCCGTGCGATCCTCTGAAGATATCCCAGCCAAAACCATTATTCATACTCCACCGAATGGCACCTTTTCTTCAAAACACGCTTGATGATACCGTTCTCCTGGCCGTCGAAATACTCTTCGTCTCCCGTCGTGCGTAAATAAATAAAATCTGGACTCATCGGAAAACATAAACTTGGACCAATCTTCATCTGTCCATCGGATGTGTTCTCGAGCAAACCGTAACCTGGGAACTCGATGTTCTCTGAGCAGTTTGGGGCCGTTTGCTGGTCTATAAGGCTCTATATCAGCTTCACGAAGACGTCGCAGATTCGTATTAGAGCTCACATTGTTGTGGTGAATTTCTTGAAGACTGTTTCGGACCTGAACAGCCGTGAGATGTCGATTTCTTAACATAGTGCTCACGATGAATCGGTCTTCTCGTGTAGTTGTGCACCTTGGCCTGCCATTTCCTGGTCTCCTGATGTTCATGCCGGTCTCTTGAAATCGCTGGAGTACTCTTTGGACCGTTGATAAAGATACTCCTACTGTTCTAGCAGTGCTACGCTGACTTCTTCCTTCTTGTACCATGGTAATAATCCGTGTACATTCTTCAGGTGATAACAACATGATATTGCATTGAATACTCTGGTCAATCCAAGGAACCATTTATAATGACAGCTCCGTTTGAAACAAAATGCAGAAAAAATATTCTTTTCCTAATTTTAAATTTTGAAATTTTTCAAAATGCAGAATATTTTTTTTTAAATCTGTAACTTGTACAAATGAAACCTCTTTAGAGATTTAGATCAAGCATTAGTAACCTCCTTACTACATATTATTTATTCGAGCGATCTAGGTATATAATTTATGGATATCACGGTTTTTATTAGCGACCCGGAATTTTTGCGATCCAGTGTATATATGGTCTCGGTCTCGAAGATACAGAAAAAGAAACATACTAGAACAAAACTGTGCCTAAAACCGTGTGACTATTCGTGAATTGGCAACAAAACGGTATACCTAGTGTTTCCAGACGCCCCCCGCCCAGTGTTTGTGTTTTAAATATATTTTAAACGTAGATACTGTTGACACAAATAATAATCTGTATTTTAAGTATCTGTATTTTATCTGAAAAGACCGTTAACATCCAGTCACACGTACTAGTCATATGTATAAAAACATTTCATGAGTTAATAATAATAATTATCTTTATTATATTATATTATGCAGTCTCATTGAGGTGAAATTACAGGTCAAATTAAGGCGGAGCTGTTTAATATTACTAATTATAACTATTATTATTATTATTGTTTGTAAGTATAAGCTTTACATATCCATTAAAAGTGACAAACTGCACTACATAAATCTACCTAGGTTAAAATATACCTGAACAATAAAGACACGGAAAATACAAATAAGTAAATTAGTTTCTTTTGATGTTTTTCATTTTACAAAATTACTATATCTCTTATATTTTATTTCTTTTTGGCCATTTGTCCCTTGTAGATTAAACAATCTAGCAACCCTAGTACCGTAGTTTACCCAACCAGATGCCACGATTACCCACAGTACCTAGTGACAGTTATCTTATTTCCCCCTCCAATAATTCAACTCTTCCGGAAATAATAAACACTGTGACCTTACTACGTGATGTTTTGTGTTTAATGCTCTCATATATCAGAGTACACGCAACCCTTTGTATTTTAAAAGCAGAATATTTCCAAATGAAATATAGCTGGGAATTAATCCAAAATTCAAACTACGGTATTCTTTCTGTTTTTTCTGATCTTTTGACTTATCGTTTATTTTATTATCGGGTGCTATTAAAATAAGTCTCGCAAGTTCAAGCATAAGCATTATTTGTAGTACTTACACAAATTTAATACCTAATTGAACAGGTTCAATAATTCAGTTTAGTTAGAAGGAATCAAGGTATCAAAAAATTATCTCATATTGACAAAATGAATGTACCTAAGTACTAAGTTTACGACATAATTTCTGAACTCTTTTTAAGTCCCGCCAATCACATATTCATTTTTAAAGTGAAAATACATACATTTTACAACACTAATATATTTAAACTAATAACAGTGTAATCTAAAATTATACAATTATACAATTCTTTTTGAACATCTACTCAACAAAATCTTAGTATCTAATATAAAATATCCAAGAGTTTTAGCTACATCTAAAAGGCGTTTTACCGATGTGTTTCTTTTTAGAAAGTTCAAGGTTTAAGATTAATAAATTTATCGCCAGTACGATAAACCTATTTTTAGAATGTTGGATGGTAATTCTTAACTGATTAAAATTAGCATTAAGATCTTACAACAAAATTGCTATCAATTAACTATTTGGATAACACAATTGATAATTGATAGTACTTACCTACAAAGTTCCTAGGACTTTATTTATGAAGTGGAAGTGGCAGGTTGATAATACTTATATAATGGTACATTATAATACATAGTTGTATAATACGTATTTTCCATACATATTGTACGAAGTTGTCAAATGGAGTCAACGTCACGGGTTTCCAACTAGATCTTCTACAGTCTACCTACACTATCTACAGGAACACATGACTAGGTATAATTATTTTATTGTGAGTTCAAAAACAAATAGTACAGTTAAGCAATGCCCTATTTATTTAAGAGTACTTAAATATAGTACATACATACCGTACATAGATAGAGTATGTACATACATAGTGTACATACCGCTGAGTCATAAAAAATATAAACCGCATAAAAAATATTAGTTTGGCAAATGAAACGCAAGAAAAGAGCCGCATAAAATTATTTTACTCTGCATTTCGTTCTGAATTCCCTTATGTTTCACTTTCATATTAGGTAGTTTTATTTTTATTTATTACTGTAGATATTTTATATTGTTAGTATTTAATACTTTATTTTTGGTTTTAAATAGATATCTATCTCTATAATATTGTAATTGTGCGGGCTTATATTACCCGCACTGTGTTGTTGCTGGGATTGTGAAGAAGGAAAACGCGATGAGCTATTCTTGAGGTTTATATCTAGTACAGACTTAACTGTTCGTTAGACATGCGTCTAGTGTGGTGACTACAAGTTGACTGTAGTGGGCTGGGATTCGCCCTTATTTATATTGATACAATGAGGGATGCTGGAGTTTGGCGTTTCTATTGTTACGATGTTTTGGCCACGTGTTCGTTACGGTCCGCATGTGCAAGCCGTTCGTCTGGGAAGCGATTTCTCTTCCTTTGTTTTTAGTGTCAATAGTGAAGGTGTATAAACCGTTAGGTCGGAACGCGCCTTCTTGTCCCTTGTCTGTTAAATGTTTATAGCAGGGTTGCGTAAACCGTTGGTTTTTTACACGCTTTCTCGTCTATTGTTCAACTCCAACATCCCTTTACAATGAGTGACATAACTGTCTTTATGAAACGAACTATTTTAACAAAACGTATCCTACCTTAACCTACTGTTTTGAATCAACTATGTGTATTTGTACTTAACCTATAGTTATACATTATATACTTATAAGCTATGTACAGATTATGAGCCGGTCGTCGCGAACATTCTCCCGCCGTGCGTAGACTCTTCCTGTCTACGCATCTATTTGGGTTGCTGGCGCGCGACCGGGTCTGTTGGTAGGATAACGAGCTTCTTTGTCGGTCGACGTAATGTTCCTCCTTTCGTTCTTACGTCAGCTGTGCGAACTACTCCATCGGCTCCCGGATAGGTGTCTGTGACTATTCCTCGCGGCCATGTGTTGCGAGGCATCGTATTGTCTGCTATTAGTACTATATCTCCTTCCTTCAGCGAATGCCCTCGACCGTGGGGCTCCCGCCGGTGTTGAAGTTTTGGATCTTTGTCTATTTTCTTATTTATCGTCATCAGTCTCTTGTAAGCGTTGTCATAGTTCGCGGGCATCACGACATTGTCTTTCTTCCATAGTAGCGCTGTTTCGTAACTCCCGTGCTCTGATTCTTTCGTGCATTCGTTGAGTATGTTGAGTGCACGTTCCTCTGGGTCGTTTAGAGGTCGCTTGGGCGTGATCGTGAGAGACTTTAGTGCGAAATACTGCCTTAGCTGTTCATCCATGCTCTGTTCTTGCAGGGATAGATGATGTGTGTAGTGAATGCGGCGCCCTAAAGTTCTTGTGTGCGCGCCATGCATCACCCATCCGAGTGGAGTGAGAGAGGCGATTGGTTGGTGTTTCAGTCCTTTTCTGACTTCAGTTGCGATGAGCAGGTTCCAATTGTCTTGCCCTATGAGAACTTGTGGCTTGATATTAGGGTATTTTAGGTTCTCTTTTATGTCGTCTAGATGGCGGCAGCCGTCTAAGTCTTTCTCCGATACCCCTTGTGCTGAGAGTTGTAGGTTTTCGATGGTGCGAGCTTGTATTTTATGACTCTGAGTCGCACCGTGTATGGTGAGTGTGATTCTTCGTGAGCGGGCCGCTTCCAATTCGGTTTCCGCTATAGCTTGAATATGCAGTGGGTCGACGGGTCCCTTCGCTCCTATTCTCTGTGCCACACTGGAGTCGATTAGTGTGACTGTTGAACCGTCGTCTAGAAGGGCGTAGGTAGTAACGTCCCCTATGGGACCGGAGATTCTAACTGGAACCATTTTCAAATAGGATTGCGTCCTATTCGATCCTATTGGAGTCCACGCGGTTGATACGACGTCTGTTTTCGGCTCGGTGTCGTCTGTTTCTGTCTTTGTGAAATGTAGTAGTTTATTATGCCAATGTTGACATCCGTCGATTTCGCATCGTTGTCCGCGGCAGCTGTGTGTCTGATTTCTGTATTTGAGACATCGGAAACAAAGGCGTAGATTTTTTGCTAAATCCCATCTTGCATTTACGTCGGCTTGTTGGAATATTTTACAGTCTATTGTTGGGTGCCCTCTTTGTTTACAGACAGGACATGTGGTCGTTTTCTTATACTGTTCTGTCGTCGTGAATGTCCTGTGCGCTCTTTTATGTGTGTTATTGTACGAGTCTGGTTGTGTAGGGACCGACTCGGGTTGAGCGTATGGGCTACACCTTTCTGCTTCACGCTCAAGGAATCGCGCGAGCTTTGGCAAATCGGGCTCTTCTTTCGGTTGTTCGATCGCGTAATCGAACCAGCGATACTTCATAGCGGGCGTGAGCTTTTCTATTGTTGCTTTCGTTACTTCTGGATTATACAAATAGTATGTTTTCTGTAGCGCCCGTAGGGTCGATACGATATTGGATACTCGGGTAGCGAAGATACATACTTCTTTTGGGGCGTCTGAAGGGCGGGGGAGTGCCCTCAGACGCTCCAGTTCGGCCAATGCTATAGAGTCTGGGCGGCCGAAACGTGACTCCAGTGTTTTTATGATGTCGTGCGGCTTCGCATTGTAAATAAGTAGGCTCTCTACCGCTTCTCTGGCTCGACCGCGGAGGCCTTTGCGAAGTCGTGCGATGTTTTCTGTATCTGTAAAGGAGGCCGACGACTCGTCGTAGGCTGCCTTGAATAATAACCACTCTTGATGCGACCCATTGTACGGGGGTAGCTCTGTGTGGTGGCGTGGAGAAGTCTGTTGTCCTGTTCTAGCGGCCATTGTGATCGCAGTAGCGAGTTCTGTTAGATCTATGTGGTTCTGCTGGTGTGTCGTGTTGACCGTGGCTCCCGCCGGTTGCGTAGTCGTTACGCCTGTTCGGTGAGTGGCTATCGCTGTGTAGTTCGCGCCCTGGTTCCTTACGTCGGGTGTCTGTTCTGTGGGGGCGGAGGTAGGCACGAGAGGTGGAGGCAACGCGAGGCGAACGGCATCTTGAGCTATGTGAGTCGGGGCTTGATTGTTCTGTACTGTAGCGCCGACCTCTTCTGTACTGTACTGTTGATGCGGTTCCCTCGATACGGCTAACTTGCGCGTAGTATGTAGCCAGGTGTCGACTCTTGTCTGTGCTTCTATGTCGGTAATTACTGTGTCGTCGTCTTGTTCGCTGTCTGAACTTTCTGCTTCTATTTCGGCGACTTGGGCTGTGGCGAGTTCAACTTGAAGTCGTAGTAAGTCTGTTTTAGCTTTGGCTAAACGGAGCGCGCGCTGAGACTTCGATTTCTTACTGTTTTTCGATGATTTTCTAGTTTCAACGCTGAGAGGTGGGGGTGTCGTGGAAATTTGCTGTATATCAACCCCCGTCCTTTTCTGTTTGTCCGTTGTTGTAGCGGATATCGCAATACCTGAAGAGCCGGTAACGGTGGTTTCTGTTGCTGTCATTTTAGCGGATATCGCAGTCTCTGGAGAGCCGGTAACGGCGGTTTCTGTTGCTGTCGTCCCCGTTGAGGTTTCTGTCGCCGAGGAACTTGTACCGTCGTCCGATTCGTGAAAGTTCTGTAGATACGAATTTCCGCTTTGCGATCTTGTTACTGGCATCTTGTTATTTTTCTGTTTACTTTTCCTCGACGATTCACGTTTTTCTTTCTTCAATGATTCGGCGTTCGAAGGACCAGAATGTGCGGGCTTATATTACCCGCACTGTGTTGTTGCTGGGATTGTGAAGAAGGAAAACGCGATGAGCTATTCTTGAGGTTTATATCTAGTACAGACTTAACTGTTCGTTAGACATGCGTCTAGTGTGGTGACTACAAGTTGACTGTAGTGGGCTGGGATTCGCCCTTATTTATATTGATACAATGAGGGATGCTGGAGTTGGGCGTTTCTATTGTTACGATGTTTTGGCCACGTGTTCGTTACGGTCCGCATGTGCAAGCCGTTCGTCTGGGAAGCGATTTCTCTTCCTTTGTTTTTAGTGTCAATAGTGAAGGTGTATAAACCGTTAGGTCGGAACGCGCCTTCTTGTCCCTTGTCTGTTAAATGTTTATAGCAGGGTTGCGTAAACCGTTGGTTTTTTACACGCTTTCTCGTCTATTGTTCAACTCCAACATCCCTTTACAATGAGTGACATAACTGTCTTTATGAAACGAACTATTTTAACAAAACGTATCCTACCTTAACCTACTGTTTTGAATCAACTATGTGTATTTGTACTTAACCTATAGTTATACATTATATACTTATAAGCTATGTACAGATTATGAGCCGGTCGTCGCGAACAGTAATAATTATACCTAATACTTACGTCTACACACAAGTATAATATGTAATAGAATAAGCGTTATTATTCTAAGATAATAATATAGTTTCTACTTGTGGTAGCTTACGAATAGCTTAAGTATGTATTTAAATATGTTAATATGATTTACCATAGCTATAAGCTCCCCAAATAAATAAAAATAAAAATTAAATTATGCACAAAAATACTTTGAAGTTTAATATAAACTATCACCATTAAACCACAAAGTGCACAAATACACATTTTTATAAAAAATCAACCAATAACTACTTCTCGGGTTAGCGCCAAACAGGTTTATTGTTTGTCAGAATTGAATGTTTGGATATGATCTCTATAATTATTCCGATTGATCATAGATAAAATTTTATTTTGTGGATAATATTAAATGGATCTATATTGATGTATGAGGATGTTAATATATTAGGTATATGTACCTATACAACCTGCTTTGTATTTCCTATACAATTTTATCCTTATAATACTCCAGCCAAGGGCGTCACCAAGGGCGAGGGGTATAGTTGCCGCCCTCTAGAGGTTCGAAAGAATTTGAATTTGTACCTACAATTCACATTTCTCCCATCCTCTCTCTCTCATCTTTACCCCTCGTGGCCCATTGGCTGGTGTTTTATAAGCTTTATAAGCTGGATGCTTTACCCTCCAGCGTGAGCGATTATCCATCTTGCTCCGACACTATCAGATGCAAGGACGCCAGCTTCATCGTCTCCTTGCCAACACTTTGGAAGATGGTATGAAGCGTGGATATACGTCTCGTCGAGGTAAACGACAGGACGTTTATCTGCCTTCGTTGTTGTGAGGCGGAAGTGAGTCATGTGTCAGTCATGCTTCTCAGATTACAAAGTATCGTACCGGAAGTGACGACATCACCTGACTTCGCAACCCAGCGGTCATGATAATGTTAAAATATCAATGTTTTATTTGTAACAAACAACAATCTATCTGTAATGTCCAAGTAAAAGAACATCTCCCAGAAGAAGAATCTTTTATTCATAATCCTCTACGTGTGCAACTACGTTTTTTTAAATAAACACCACACCAACAATACAAAATAAAATTGAACGAAACGCCAAATGACACTTGTCAACACAAGTTCCTTAGCATGCTAAATCTGTTTAGACAATAGTTACATTACCCAGGCCCTTACTGTTGAGTGTTGATAGCTGGGTCAGCAAACGGTACCGGCTTTACCTATGGTGCAGGGTGTGCGGCGCACACGGGCTCAGGGTCTTAGGGGGCGAAGAGCCCCGCTCGCGACGCCTCCTAAAGAGCCTACTAAAGGGCGCTAGGGTATTGATTGCACCCGGGCGCTACATGGGCTAGAGCCGGCTCTGTCAGTAAAACCGACCGGGTAGCCGTCCGAACTCATAGTTGCAGGAACATAGCGCTAAATTAGCATTTAGGATGTAGCGATAAGAAATTACTTTCGTGTTTAGATTTAATTAAGCACTCAGATTAATACAGGCATCAAGCTCTGCCACTTGTCTATAATACTTATATTAGTTTTAATTTTTAGAAAATATTTTTCTTGCTCTTGAAACTTGACTTAGTTGACAAAAGTGCGTACTCTTGCACAATATAAACACTTTGACATAATACATAAAAAAACGCAGCATCATTAAGTTTTTTTTACCCCACATATATTGTTTGAATAGCTAATTATGTAGTTTCGCTGATTTTGGAACACAGTTGTGTTGTGTCAAGATTACAATTGTAGTGTCAACACATTCAATACAACAATACTCCTTGCCATTGTTCTTTTAAGATTATTCTGTGCCATTTCTATATCAAGGAAATCAAAAACAAAAAATATTTATCAATTGGAGGTGTTGATTAACCACAGAAGTTGTTAGACTATTATGGTCGAATAAACATAGAGAAATAGCTTAATAAAAATGGAAGAAAATCATATAAACTCCTTCGCATTATCTTTTGAAAACAATAAGGTAAGTTACTAAATTTATATAAATTAATACTCGGAAGTAATAAAATAATAAAGGTAGTACTTACAAATGGTATAACCTATGCCACTTTCACAACAAAGTTTTATAAAATAGTCCGACCCATTATCCCTTTAGTTCTATAGTTAAAATAGCCTACGGACAGGATCGTGTTTCATATTGTTTTTCTTATGGAAAAAATATTGGCAGATGAGCATACAGTCCACCTGATGGTAAATTGATACTGTTGTCCATGGACATCTGCAATACATGCCAAAATCAGTCCAGAATGACAAATGTTGATATGCCCCCCGATGCGCTGCCTACCTTTGGAGATATAGGAATAGATTTGGAGAATGTGTTGGATGGGATGGGAATGGGCTGTGGCATATCTCACTCACTACCAAAACGTACATTTTTAAAATAAAGAAATAAAAATCACCTATAAAATGTCTGAAGGTTCGGAGGTAAGGAGTACAAAATAAAATACAATGTTTATAATAAGAATAAGAATAAATAAGAGTAGGTAACCTACTCTTATTTCATGGTTACAGTCATGGTTGTTTAGACTTTTCTGTCCAAGGTGTCCAATTCAGTCTGAGACCATCTGAGTATGCCAAAGGTGTATATGAGAGCGGCCTGACCCAGCCATAGGCTCGGATCTTAGGGCCCGACAAATAGCTGTTTAAAACTTTTGTCAGACATTTATAAATTTTTGCGAACTGACTGTTTCACGTCCACCTCTACAGAACCTATTGATTTGGACATGCCCAGATATCGATATGCGTCATATTCAGACAGGGTCCTTAACCAACTGGAGCTTCATTGACACTATCGGTACAAACGACCCATCCGCTATCCGCATGCAGGACCACACTCTTATCAACCTCCAGCTCCATTCTAATGGAAATGCCATCTGTGATCTGTAACAGTTCCTCCAGTCTGTTAGTAGTAGAGGCGAACAACTTGAAGTCATCCATGTAGGTAAGGTGGGTATCTGCATTTCTTCTTTCCGAAAGCCCGTCGTTGACTCCTCCAAGAGTGTACTCAGAGATTTCTGGCCAAGGCAGAGCCAAAGTGGGCTCAGACAATCGCCCTGAAAGATACCCCTCTTTATCCTAATTCAGTCATGACATCAGTCTTAAAAAAGTCCCCATATATTGAAACAAATCACATACTTAATATGTTATATATATATATTATATATATATATATATATATATATATATATATGGATATCTATCATATCACACTCCCTATTATATAGTTTAATAGAATATATATTTCGAATTATCTATATAAATAAAAATGTAAAGTTCATTTTTTCAAAATATTAAATCTCCGAAAGTTCTTCACCGATTGCTTTGAAATTTTGACACAACATTGCATTCGAATACGCGCGAATACCCGCGTCACAGGGTAAAACATGCTTTTTACCCAAAAATGGTAAGCGCCATCTGTTGGGCAGCCACAGCAACGCTAGCACAGCTAGTTTTATAATAAACGGAATAGTTTAAATAAGTTATACTCATAAAATCTGTATTTAAAAGTAAATTAAAACTAATTTTAAAATGTGTTTTGCTATAGACAAATGAAATTGTAAAGATATTTATCATGGCCACATTACATAAAAACTACATATTTTATTGTAAAATTATATTTGACACAGTTATTTATTATTTAAGTACCTATTCACAATGCTTTAATAACTACTTGACTGTCACACATTTTCCCATTGCTGGAGTAATTTTAAAAAAATAAATATTTCTTATTATGGTTGTTACGACATTATTAAATAACTGCATGTTACTCTTCTTTGTTTCTGTGTTTATGAAAGTATGGAACATCAATATCACTAACCCACTAGCTTATTAAATTATGAATTATGCCACTATGGGATCAAGTTAGTAGGTGCTGTATTGTACAAGTGCTTGGTTTCATGTGTCTGCCTTATAAATGAATTATGTGTTTGAACAAAATGCCAGTTGCCTTAATCATGAGAGATTTAATAATATTAAACTAATACATTTGCGTAAAAGTTTTTTGCGTAAAAAGAAGGCACATCAAATAAGATAACAAACAACGCTTATTTATGACTCAATAAATTCTCATTAATGTTAAAAAGTGATAACGGTTTATCAAAAAAATATTGCTTGTATAAATGTCAGGATAGGGAGCCAAGTAATTACTAAACCAATTAATGTTTCATTAGCCTGTGGTTCATTGAACTGGGAACCTTGTGATGGAAGTAACTGGTTTGCTGGTTCAAATTACAACAATGGCCAAAATATTTTTTGATAATTTGTACACTATTTTGAATATTGGCATTATTGTGTGTACTTTTGTCGAATTGTATTTGTTCCCCTTCGCTGTGGTAAAATGGATGATAATTGCGATCAAATATAGTGGACTGTTACCAACACTAAGATGTAATAATGTAACACAAGCTAGTAATTTGCGAAAGCAGTATAGATATACTTTGGAGCTAATGACACGCAGGAACGTGATTCAAAGTAGCAAATCTCAGTACCACATGTCTCACTTAAGCTTTGTGATGGAGGATGACAGCGTTAGCAAGAAATGGCTTCAGGTAAATAAAGTGGATCAATCATTTTCTGTTTTGTATTTATTCTACTACATGCACCTGTTAGTGATTTACATAATTATTTTTAAACAAAACACTATGTTGGTACAAATGGGTGTTTGCCCCGTGCTGTCCAGAGAAATAGAACTAGATATATGGACGTAATAAAGTTGTTAACTAGCATTAGTACGTAGGTATCAAATATACCTAAAAACTTAGGAAGTATCTTTCTTCTTTATCTACGTAGAATGTATTTTCATCAATCAACATTACGTAGATACTACATAACGTATGAATTTGATAAGATTACATCCAAATTAATAATTTGTATCCACCACTCGCTTTACTTTTTAACAGATTGTTTATATTATAATGATTATTATATTATAATATGTAGTATTGTATTTAATTTATGTATACTGTACACCATCTAACTACCTGTGATAAAAAAAATATCTCCTCTACGCAAAGGAATGGTTGAAACAGCGCCGGCTCTAGCTCATGTAGCGCCCGGGTGCAGGGCGCCCTCTAGTAGGCGTTTTGAACTCTTTGGAGGTGTCGCGAGCGGCGCTCGGCGCCCCCTAAGACCCTGCGCCCGTGTGCACCGCACCCCCTGCACCATAGGTAAAGCCGGCACTGAATTCAGCGCTCGACAGGCGCCCCCGGGCGCGGGGCGCCCGGGGTGCACCGCACCCCTTGCACCCCCTGGTAAAGACGGCCCTGGGTTGAAATGTGGGCAATGGAGTTTCAAAGGTTGTCTGGCAGAGATCGCTAATAGCGATAACACCGCCTTTTGTGAAAATTCATATGTTTCAATGTCTGTTACTGTCTTTTTTTGTTTTGGTGCGCGATGAAGAATTTTATCTATCTATCCTATTAATCTGTAGACAGATCGGTAACACAATATCTACCTATGTGTAAATGTAATTCATTATACACAATAGTTAGGTATGTGTAATATTCTAGCAGGTATTGTGTTGATTAGACTTTATTTAAATAATATTTTAATTAATATCACTCAACGGCATATCTAAATTATGTTATTGTCGTCGAAAATAATTATTATGATATTATGTAGGTACAAATTTATTTGAGCCTTAGCCGCATTTATAAACTTTCCGTTAATTAAAATTCTTATCATTGCTACAGTATTATACAAAAAACCTTTCATCTTTTTCATAGAATTACGCTCTTTAAGACTTCGTGTTACTAACAGGAATTAACTAGTTAGAGCAATTTACACTTGACGCAAGTGTATTTTGCTCTAAGCAAGTTAAATAAACTGTAAGGCGTAAACGTGCCTCTAGTATCGCTTAAAGCGTAGTAGGGTCGTTTTTAATGGTAGGTACTCGTACGTCCTTTAGTATAAAAAACAGAGAAGCAAAGATATATAATTTCCAATCCAAAAGCTGTCCAGCTAAAATTACCGATATAAAGTAAAATGTAAGTCTCAGATAACATCCTTCACAATTCGTATCAAGCTCATATCTGGTAGCAGTTCAAAGACAGTGAGTAATTTAATATGGCACTAATAAAGCGACCCGCGATAAACCGGACAATAAGAACAATATGAGGAGACATAAACATCGCGACAGGATTGTTAAAGTTTATGTCGCCGCCAAGTGGTGCTTATAGCGTTTAGCTAACCCAGTGGTGTTTTCTTAACCAACTCTTAACATGCTTATTCTATACCTTTTTATGCCACTGCATGGAGTCTTGCTTGGACTCAAGTTCATAGTGGTGAACCCAACTTTCATCCCCAGTGACAATTTGAGTCAACACTCCATCCTGGTCTTCTTCACAAAGGTTCAAAAACGCACACGCATACTCAACGCGCTGCTTTTGCGGCGGCGTGAGCATTCTCGGCACCCATCTTGCGCTGACCTTAGTCATGCCGAGGTGGTCATGAAGAATTTAAAAAAATGGTTATATAGGATACTTTAATCATTTCTGCAAGTTGTTTTCATCAGATGAACATCTTGCAGTATAAATTTTTCGACTTTTTAAATAAGTTCTGGTGTGGTCACCTCGATAGGCCGCCCAGGCCGTGGGTCGTCTTCAAGTGAATTCCTGCCTTGCTTAACGAGACTATTCCACTTGTAAACCATGGTTTTTCCTGTGCACTCAGCACCATAGGGTTTAACATATTTGAGATGCAATCGTATAATGCTTCTTGTTACGTATAATTTACCAAATATAAAAAAAAAACTACTTAAGAAAAGATCTGGGCAAGGGGTTGCTACACTTCGGTTATGTAACAAATGAAATACCTAATGATACTCGTACCTAACGGTTTTCCGAGCAAAATTGATTCTAAGTGAGCAAAGCCGCTAGTAAAGGCTTAGATTTGTGTGTTTTTAATAAATACAACTTGTTTCAGTTAAGCTACTGTGGACAGGATTGTCAAAGGATTCCACCTGCCCTAAGGAATATGTATGGGGCTAAAGTACACTACTTGGATTTAAGGTGAGTTTAAAATTTTTACTGTATAATATATATTTTCTTCTATATACCAATAGGCTTATTAATTACGCTTGTAGAAACTGAAAGACACGCCTCGACAGAATACCGTCGGCGGCGGCGGCGAGCCGGTTCGGGCGTGGCGCGCGTGTCTAGTTTTATATTTATTTTTATGGACGAATGACGGCAGATGAGCATACAGCCCATCTGATGGTAAGTGCATAATGTCGCCCATAGACATCCGCGATACATGCCAACATTAGTCCAAAAGGACAAACGTTGTCACGCCCCCGGATGCGCTGCCTACCTTTGGAGATATAGGAATGGATTTGGAGAAAGGCTTGGGAAAATGGGGAGGGATAGGATGGGAATAGTCTCTGACACATCTCACTCCCTACATTAGGTACATTAGGGAAATGAGATAGTGGGAAATGCAGTCATTTCAAGGTAGTCTTCTGTGAGAGAGGGGTAACGTAGCCAGTGGAGCGCGCCCAGCAGCTGTTGGATTGCAGCGTGCACTCTCCCCCTCAAAGACTTATCTTCTTCTGACTTCGTCTTATACATAACAATTAGTAAGTCTTGATGCCCCGATGTGCTTGCAAGTATATTTATTTTGATGTACTCGTATACTTCATAATAAATGAAGGATTAAGATATTGAAATACTATTTTTTGATACCGAGATCAGCCTGTAACGTTCCACTACAGGACACAGCCTTCTCCTTGCAGTGAGGAAAGGGTTTTCGGATAATCCACCAGGTTCACTAGGAATTGATCAATTTTAGTCATGTCCTAATCCCGAGCATGCGGATTCATCACGATGTTTTCTTTCACCTCCGAGCTAGTATAATTCAAAAACCTGCACTTAAGTAGAATTCAGTGGTACTGACCGGAGTACAGCCTCTGAATACGGTTCGAGTGTACCTAGAGGTAGCCTCGGGGTGTATGTGTCTATTTGTCACACTATACCTATTAGTATAAATAAAACAAATAATGTAATTTGTACTGTTTTGTAAGTTTAATACCCTTCTTATAAAAAAGCATTGTTTCGTCATGCTGCCGCGCTGCCGGAAACCAGGACTAAAGCCTAATTCACTCTGAACTTTATTAATGGTCCCTAAATGCTCTATTTTCATCCACACATAAAGATTTTTAGTATTGTTCAAGCAAATTAAGGTCAAACCTCTTGTTAATAAAAGCATCCTTTTACACGTAATAGTTGCATTTTTCTGGGCTCATTAACCCAAAATATCTTTGTTAAAGGATTCCTCTTTGATCTTGTACTGAAATGTACGAAATCTCTGCCAAAACGTATTATTACTCGTGGTAACAAAATCGTAGACGTTCTACTTCGCACTGAATACCGCACAAGAGAACAAAGCCATTTGTTTGAACTGGAAGATGGCAAAGATCACATTCATAACACAAGGGGCGCATGGGCTTGAATAATTCTCCGTTACCAGTGTCCGAGTGATGATATGTCTTATTTCATTATTGTTGGGGATATGATATTTCGGATATTATGGATATATTGTATACTCTTTACTCTTTTACAGGTTTCGGTTACAGATATATGAAATTATTTCGGATACGATTTCCGTTACGGATATGTTCTTTAAATAACTTTTTAAGAACTGAACACATAGAAAATTAAAACCAAATAGGTAATAATTCCAATTTACTCTCATAAATCTCACAACGAAAAATCTGTCAAATCAAATGCAAGCAGCAAGAACTTTCAAAATTCGCCACGTTTAAATTCCACCCCTAACAGCAATGAATAAGATTATTTGTAAAGAGTAGTAACAGCGACCGAATCTTTTATTTCGGATTCGGTTTCGTTTTCAAATAGTTTTTTAATTCGATAATTTCGGTTACTAGATTACGGAACTCCAAAATATTACAGATTTTTATTTTATTCGTATTTATTTACTGACAAAATATTTCATATGACCTTGCACTTGTGTCCGTATGTCGCCCAGCATACCATCTAAATGTCAGCGCTGTCTGCATACAGTATTTTGCTGAGATGGATAACTTTTTGGCGCCGGAGTTGACCTTATTGTTTCTAAAATTATCATGTTTCTCTACTATTCGTCTTGTCGTGTATGTATGTATCGTAACGCATTGTATGTTGATATAAAAGTTTCTTTAATAGATCTCTTCTGTAGTAAATTGTAATCTGCACCCTGGCATGAGTTAATGTTCTACTCTATTGAGATTTTGGTCTATACATCGATCTGCTCTAATCAGACGTTACTCTGATATATCTTTATCCTGATAAGATAAGTTAGGAGTGTTCAAAGAGTTGATCGTAATCGACCGATTTTATCCACCTCTTCGATTGGTCGACGTCTAAGAATTCTATTGTAGATTTCCGGTCCTGTAGGTTCGTCGAAAATAGGGATAATTTATCTTCGAAATGTAGATTTCCGGTTCTGTAGTTCCGTCTAAAATTGGAGTGCTCTTATCTTCGGAGTGTAATTTATTTTTGACTAAATTGCCATAGATTAATATTTAACACATACCTAGAGCAGCAACAACAATCAGATTACGAAGACACAGAATACGCCAGCATAATGGACAAACATTGTTACATAGTAATTTGCGCGAAAGTAATCTTTGTTACACGAGATACGAAACATAACTACCAGTGTAAGTAAACACTAATTAGATTTTAAAGGACTATGTGCAAGGAGTAGGCAGGTTTGCTAGGAATAATATAACATAATTGACGTCAAGTGTGTATTAAATAGGAACAATATTGTGATAATGAGATCTATTCAGACTTAGTTACAATGGATGGGAGTTGAGACTAGTTTTATCAACTACCCACATTTGAGCTTCACATTCGGAAAGGCATGTGGCACACTACACTAACAATGTCCGCGGACGTATGCGAAGGTAAATCGAAAGAATTAAATTTGTTAATCACTGGATGCCACGTCGACGACAGTTTATGTCCATCTTTCCGATTGAATTTTTTATATTTCTTAATTTCAATCGCTTCACGTACAATCCTGGCTTAATAGTGTCGATCAGTGAAGAGGATTTTTGGAGTGCAGTGATTAATTCCAGTGTTGAGACTGTGTTCGGCTATTGCTGATTACTCGTTTGGCGGTTTCTTACAGCTGCGATGTGTTCCTTGACCCTTTCCGCAACTGTTCGTTAGCACAGCTAGGGTAACCCGTGCCGAAACGTCGAGTAAAAATAAAAGACAAACAAAAACCTTTAATTTTACACGTTCAGACCCGATTTGCAATATAAAATGTGTACAAAACATTTATATATATAGATATATACAAGGTGTCACTGAAATAGTCCTGACTGACTGACTGACTGATTCATCATCGCCGAGTCGAAACCGCTTAAGCTAGAATCATGAAATTTGCACAGTACGAGTAGATAGGTTTTATGACATACGTGTCCACTAAGGAAGGATTTTTAGAAATCTTACTGGGAAGAGGGGAAAAGGGGACAGCAGATTTTTATGCAATGCCTGTTTCAGTTACTATTTAAGGTAGAGACATGAAATTTAGCATATAAACTTCTCATTTAAAATAATGAAATACGTGTATGGGTGTTTTTTTAATATTTTTATATCGGCATATAAGGGAAGAGCGGTTTTCGATGCAAAATCTATATCTCATAAACTTTTTATGTTTTATATATGAAATTCGGTACAGAGACTGGTTTAAATTAATTAAATACGTGTATCAATTGCTTTTCACATTCACACTTTTTATCCCGTATTTTTTTTTAGGAGAGTCCATTACTTTTGAAACTAAATCCTCGCGGGCGGAGGCGCGGACAAAAAGCTAGTTTATAATATATAAAACCGTTCTAACGAAACATTAAATTATTTTAAGGAATAAATCAAAAGTCACAAACGTGTAAAATTTTGTTGTCCTGTCTAAAACGTTAGTAGTGTTCATTACTCAGACCGAGCGCCAGGCGGCGCGAGCTCACAGCTCGTACGACGCGCGTAGAATAAATTATATACTAGAATTTTACTATAAATCCTGAGAAAAAAACCTATTGTAAAAACTGGTAAAATCGATTCTACTTTCTATACTGCACCTATTTTCATCGTTTGCGTTATTTTTCAGTGACACGATGTAGATGTCTGTTTCATACCACAGGTTTTTTAAATCTCAACCACCCCGCTTTTATCTGTGTAATTTAGATCGATATATAATCTATAGTATATTTCTGTATATGACTTATATTTTACCAATATATTTTTTCGTATCTCTAATTAACTGAAAGGTTGGCTGTCGCCAACCTTTCGCTGTCGCCCGCAGTGAGATTTTATAAATTGCTATAATTATATTTATTTTACATTAGCTGTACATTAGCATGCCGATGCGTTGCAATGCGTTAGATCTTTTTTTTTGTCAGATTTTATTTTTGTCACGGGCGCGCGCACAACAACTCACCAAAGTTTCATCGAAATCGGACGAATGGTTTAGGAACGCATAGAAGAGGAACAAACAAACATTATTTTTTATATATTAGATTATCGAATTCCTAACATAACAAGTTTCATAATAAAAATAAATTGACAAAGAAACGAAGAGACGCAATTTAGGTAATAACTACGCGGGGTTATTAAAATTATTCTGTAATAGCTAGTTTGTTTAGAAACATTTAATTTGTCTCGAGTTCGAGCTATAATATAATATTAAAATAATATAATTGAGATACAAAGGCCGAATGATATTAAAATTGAAATAATATATATATACCAGCGAAATAAAGGACTCGATAAATTTAATTAATACTTATATTATTGTAGGTGGATGTTTTATCTGATTTTTCAACACACTTGATCGTAAAGTGGCCCTTATTGCGGCGTTTGTAGGGTCATAATGCAGCATAGAAAACACGCGTGCTTTTTACTTTACATTACCGCACTAAATAGTGAAATTATGAATAATACCATAACACATACTATGCAAATGCCAACAAAAACTGTTGCATATCATTTTAATAATTGTACTTTCAGTAATTGCTTCAATAATTAAACTTTTTATTAACAAAATAAGACAATGAAATTTTATTTATTTTTCCTCGCAAGTGTGTTGAAAAACGTCGTATGAAACGCGTGAGCATTGGTCATTCGTTGTTACACTCTCGGCTCCATTACGCCCTCGCTTTACCCCATTACGCCCATAAGGCGAGTGTAATCACCAACTTAGCACAAACAAATTTCTATAGTCTATTCTGTATCAGTCGTCCGTGTTTTAACAAACTATCATGCTCGATATCTTAGTACCATCGTATTATTTCCATATTAATACAAGACCTATCAAAATAATTTCTTAATTCTAAATGCTAACCAGGGAATAATTACAAAGCGGAAGGCGACTATACAATTCGACTTTGTGATTTGAATTCGGTCGTGACATCTTCGTTGTGGGCGTTGTCTCAGCTCGTGTAACGCGTGACACTTCACGCAGCAGCTCCGAGCACGGAGCAAATTAATTTTACTAAATATAATTTTAATTTTAAGTTAAACAATGAATTGATGCATTTTATCGTGTAATTTTTTTAGACAGAGACTCAATTGTTACAAACTGGCTCATAATTACATTAAAACTAAATTGATATCGAATATTTTTCTTGACGTGCCAGTGAGATGTGCCAGAGCCCATTCCCATCCTATCCCTCCCCATTTTCCCAAACCTTTCTCCAAATCAATTCCTATATCTCCAAAGGTAGGCAGCGCATCCGGGTGCGTGCCAACGTTTGTCATTTTGGACCAATTTTGACATGTATCGCGGTTGTCTATGGGCGACAGTATCCACTTACCATCAGGTGGACTATATGTTCGTCTGCCGCCTTCGTCCATAAAGAAATACTTCTAAAAAATTCTAACTGTGTCTATTTTACTACTCAATAATAAGATAGGGATACTTAAATTCATGTTCAAGTGCTTCAAATATATATATTTCAAGCACTGTTGAAGAATATGTTTTTTAAATATGTTTAAGAACATATATTTGTATTTTATTTATTAATTTTATTGTTTATACGATCATCTTCTACTTTACTGACATACTACTTTTAATTAAATGTAAATATAGCATTACGTCGACATGTGTGAGCGCGGATGACCGTGAAAGCTTTGAAGCTTTCACGGAAGCTTCAAGCTTTGTGCTTTGAAGGATGTTACGATATTACGTTATTAGTATCTCCGTGGGATTAAGAGGATTATCAGCGAGATACAAAGTGTGAGTCTACGCTAATGTATACACCTCAACTTTACGCCTGCACCGGCTGGAGGTACCTTCCACAGTCTTCGTGGGGCCTGGTAGCTCTCCTTCTCTTTTCGGCCAGGGCTCACGCGTTGAGCTCACCTTGCGGTTCTTCAATACGTGAACTTCTGATCGCAGACGGCCTGCGATCTCGCGGGTTCTTCCTTGCGCGCCAGCATAAATCCAGCGGCAACAATGTTCAGTCATAGACTTCACTAGGCGGTATTACAGTCGCAGACAGGGTCTACCACCACGCGGTTTGTGCGTAATGACCGGTAGAAAAGAAATAAAATGTCAATACGCGACTTGGCGCGAACATGTTTATTTAATGTTCAAGGCAAACGTAAAGGGTATATATGCTCGTATATTGAAATTATGTTAGCACAGGATACATTTATCTGTCAATTAATTAATAAACATGTTAGTATGTGTCAGTTATTTTCTAATGCTTGCCCTGCACATTATTATGCTAGATGAAGTTAATGAAACAGTAAATTTTCCGTTCATTTCTAATAAAAGAAGGTAGTTGGACGGTTACAGCATCTTCATAACGATAACGCAATAATATGCGCAAGTGAATCTGTAATACTATTGCATGTATCATTTTTAAATAATTGTAGGAATAACAACATAATCTAGTTACAAGCAAAGATGAATGAATGGCCAATAGTAACTAAAGAAAAGTAATTCTACCCTCCGTACTAATTTGAAGCATTTTAAGTAGGTATTATTAATGTTCTTGACACTATATTAATTGACGAGGTTTCGCAGTTGAAAAAGATAAGGTGCAAACTGTCATAACAGTTGACATGACCGCTTAGTTCCTACTCCTAATTACTATCAAGTTCTTAATTCTGTAACTGCACTTATACAAAATATCAGGACAGTGTCTATCTACCTATTCGTGATAACTCGTGATTCTATTGAATCGTTATTGTCGGTAGGGTGTAATATTTAATTAAACATCCAGTCCGTTTTAAAAATATATCGGGTTTATTAGAATTAACCAAAATTTATATTTCTCTAGAGAAGTAGAGTTTCAAGCCATAGTCAAATGCAAACCGCGGCTTTCAGAAATAAGCCGGAATTTAAATCCAAACTCTATCCGTATAATAATAACTAATAAAAACATTTACAACTTCGCAAAGCTACAACGTTCTGCTAATTTGCTAACTCGTAGCAGCTTACTGGATTTTGTAAATGTATTTTGTTAACTTTTATTACCCACGTAGGTGCGGCGGGTACTGTGACTGTTACGAATAATATAATAGTAGCAGTTGTGAAAATCTCTCCGTACGACTGCCTACGGTCCGCGTATCGCAGTAGCTCTGACGTCATTGGAGCAGCTCTTCGGTATACGTTGCCACCCACATCTTCAATACTTTATCGCTGCACAATGATCTACGCTTCTGCAGTAACTTTATATGAGTTATTAAATTATATCATACCATTAGTTAGCTGACATAATTTTAAAGGATTAATAACATGATAAGTCATATAACCAATAACTGAACATAACTACATATTTGAGAACTTTTTGAAAAAAATAAATTCGATTTGCTATACAGAATGACGCACATCGTAGGCACGTGGGGAATCGCAACTTGTCAAAAAGGCATCCATTGTAGAAAACCAATAATTAAACGGAATCATCGAATGTACCTAATTAAATAATTCAATGTAAGATTATTTGTATAGTTAATTTCAAGTAACATGATGCTAAGCAGGAAATTAAATTAAAATTGTGTGAACAGAAACGCATAGAATGCCTTCTAACAATATAAAAGCGCACGTTTTAACCAAAATTTCCTGAACTAACCGATCGACTGGGGCAGTAGACCGGACATCGAACTTATTCAAACTCCGCTGCCCACTCAATAAGAACACATTGTACAAAATTGTCAGTCTCGCTAAAGAAGTTCAGTAAAGCAGGCAAGATAAAACAATTAAGAATCGTATCACCAGTGACATGGGTCCTGCGGTCACTGATGTTGTGGGTCAACGCTCCGACAATAAACCATCAGAGAAGTGAGCCGTTACGCCCGTTACACACTTCGGACACGACTCCCACCCACGCTGCCTTCATTATACGGACCTTAACTATTAATCACTGCAAATTAATATCAAACTGGTTTATCTTTTTGGTAATGAAATTGTATTGATGCTATCTGTCTATCACAATATAGTATTATATAATAGTCCAGTCAATAGAGAATATAAATATTGAAGCTGCTGTTTTGAATAATTTAATTTTGATTTAATTTAATTTATATGAAGCCGGGCAGGCTGTTAGATTGATTGTCCTATATCTCCAAAGGTAGGTAGCGCGTCCGGGGGACGCGTGCCGACGTTTGTCATTTCAGACTAATGTTGGCATGTATCGCTGATGTCCATGGACTTTGTTGGATGGAAAGCTGACTTTGTTGTTACTATTTTCTATATTTTGTCATCTAATACACCGCTCGCTTGCAATTTCTGTATCTCAACAGTTTCACAACGTTGCGTATTTGTTCATTTCACAGAAGTAGTTTACATTGTTCAGTAACATACAAATATTGTATTTTTCTATTAAAAATAGTGTTGAATATTGAAAAGTCGTAAAACAAAAGTTCTTAGTTTTCATGTAAGAAAGTCAGTGGTAGGAACGTGTAGATATTTTTACTAACCCCGTATACAATCATAGACGTACTATTTTAATGATACAATGGAAATGTTGCTAAATGAAAGGTTTTTTTTCAACCGTTTCTAATACTTGTCAAGAAATTCAAATAATCACATGAATTATTTTGTGAATTGCTTTCGTTTGTGATTAGATCACTTGAGAACAAGTTACAAAGACGCAATCAATGAGATAGGTTAGTAACCTAAGTTACCTACTACTTAGTTAGGTAACTAACTAAACTAACGGCAGCCAAGGTATAGGTATATGTATATTCGTCCATATATGCTAAAGTTCCCTTATTGAAAAGTTATCGATAATGTACATTCTGTATAAATATTCAAACGGTTCAAACCTTTTATACACAACTTGGCATCCAAATATTTCTGTTATAGATCATTTCGCTACGTCAATAGGGTATTTAAAATAGTCATTGGAATGTGCTAAGAGATATAACCCTACGTGTCGTCAGATTAGCAGATACACTTACAAAAAAAATATATTCATATCGGTAAAATGGCAGACAGGCTAGTCTTTACTAACTTCGTTTATCTTTGCAGCTACAACAATATTGAAACACTGAAGGGATTGGAACAATTCGACAGATTGGAGGAGCTGATACTGGACAACAATAAATTAGGAGACAGCGTCGCCTTCCCTTATCTGCCGTGTCTGAGGACGCTCTCGCTAAATAACAACCAGGTAAACTGAAGCGCTTATACAGCAAATATTGTGAACAGTTTTGTTATTAATAACACCTAAACACATTGTTTTGCTTTCATTAAATAGAGTGCTCAATTTATCAGAGACTAATAGAAACTCCATAAATCTTTTAGGGTGCTTGTTTAATGTAGAAAACAATTACTGATGAAATAAAATCAATTATATAGGGTCCGATTTATGTATATGATATGTATGTAGTAATAGCAATGCTGTATACTATGTTTACCTATCTCATACACCAGCGAGAGTTACTGGTCACACTGATGCTGAAAGGAATCTCCATAGAAGACAAACTCGTTTGTTGTGCTCTGTTAATACAATTTTATCTTTTATAGATGTGTATGCGTGCGTGCACGAGTAAGTGTGTGCGTGTGTGCGTGTGTGCCTACGTCAAAACACTGATAAAAAATTCATAAACATACTAAGGATTTTTATAAAAAATATATATTTATAGTAAATTATTGGTTTCTCTTACGCCATTTGAATTTTCTATAAGCGATATATGTTAATATTGAAAATAGTACTCTTTGCTTGTCAAACGCCATTAAATTTTCAAAGCTGTCATTTGTTTTTATTTCTGGCGGCAATTTAAAAATTAAGTGTTTGCGGAAAAATGAATTTTGCAAGAGAACATTTTCGTTCAATGATTTTTTATGACTTTCGTTGCAGTCTAAACCTGAAACAAGGTTTTGAAGGACTTAAGTTAGCATTCAGTGATGAAGCCCCACCCAGTGCCACTGTTTATAACTGCTTCAGTGAATAAAACGTCCTACCCACTTCGGTAACGATGTTAGAGAAGGGCGTCCTGCGACGGCGGGACGGAGGGAAAGCTCAAAAACACTGACACGTGGAATAGTGTCTCCAAATGCTTGAAAAATTGGACAATGGTGAACCAAATGCTTTTTTTGATATAATAACAGTTGACGAAAGCTGGATCTACTGCCATGAGCCTGAAACTAAGAGACAATCTGCGCCAGTGGGTCTTTCCTTCCGAAGAGTCGCCGACGAAAGTGAAGCAAGGACGGAGTGCTGAAAAGATGATTGCCTCCTTTGGCAGATCGATCAACTTTGCTACTATAACTTTAGAAAATAAAAGAACAGTAACTGCGGACTGGTATGTGAACAGCTGCTTGCCTTCTGTTTTGGAAAAAGTCAAAGAACGACGCCCACGACGCAGAATGATCCTCCATCTCGACAACCCAGCTCACTCCGCCAGACAAACAATGCTATTTTTGAGTATTGTAAATGTAGAGTTAATTGATCATCCGCCATACAGTCCCGACCTTGCGCCTTGTGAATTTTATTTATTCCCTAAAATTAAGGATAAACTCCGAGGAATACGTTTTAGGAATGCAGAAGAGGCAGTAAACGACCTTCGAAGAAGGGTGGGCTGAATGCTTCATACAATGGATTCATCGCATGAAAAAGTGTATCGATTGTCGCGTAGAATACTTCGAAAAGCAATAAAACTTCCATCTTTATATCTGATTTAATTTTTGGAATTCTAAAAACACCACATACAAGATCATTTTGTCGACGTACCACCACAGTGTGTGTATATTAGTTATTAGTGGATGCTTATATATTATGTTTCTATTTATTCGTACTTTATTGTACAGAAATATTGTCCAAAAGGCGGACTTAATTACATTCTCTATCAGTCAACGTTTGGAGAAACAGAAAAACACAATCGATGCACCATTCAAACAAATAGAAGAATTGTGACCTGATTATAATAACAGATACAGCTGTAGACTCTTACGTATGTGGGTTATTTTTTTCTTTCTTATTATATTTTTTTCAACATTGCTTGCATTTACGACTTTAATTTTCACGATAAAACATGCCAAGAACATCGTCCGTTTACAAACCTGTAAAAAAAGACCTCGGCCTTGATTTATGTAAGTGTGTAGCCACTTTAGACCCATTAATCACAGCGACTGCTTTATAAGACATTTATTATGAAATTATGATACAATTAGGAATTTTTATTTTTATGTTAAATTAATAACTGATAATGAGAATAAACAAGTGATCGCTGATTTTCATGACATTTTTATTTCGACCTAATGATAATGAGATAAACAAACTTCCTTATTCCATTATACTCTCCGCCAAATTACTCAAAAAGAGGATAATTACGGACGGAAATTGTTAGGGAATTGTTGGGAAATTAGTACACTTTCAAGTATTTTATGTCATAGTAAAGATATTGTTGCGGGTCATGGTTTATAGAGAATAAGTATTAATTTATGTTTTGTTCAAAGCAGTTTATCAAAATGAATATCCCAATGTATGTAAAGCTTCGATTTCTATGATTTACGGAGCCGTCGGCATCTGTGGTCTAAAACGGATGGATATTATCATCAGCATAAACCCAGAGCCCATTCTAAAGCCCATCATACTAAAGCATCTTTCTTCTAACTAATAAAGCAGGCAAATAGTACTGTAACTACCATATTATTCTTAATTGAAACATCTGATTAAAATGATGCCTACTAAAATAAGTCACAATTTACACTAAAGTCAAATTATCTTTTGCTACCTTTTGAAGCAACTGATCTTCGGTCAGCCAGGCGTATTTCTTTAGCCTAGAACAATTTTATTGATTGACATTTTACTATGTAAATAAGCCAACCAACCTACGAGCTATTTACTGAAGGCACGGCAGGTGTAAGTGACATAGGTAATATTGTAGAAAACACGTGACGAATATGTGACATTATCTGAGAAAAAGGACCCGATTGTCGATTTATTTTCGCAGATATGAAAAAAATTAAATCTTTAAAAAAAAATTTAACAGAATTTTGAAACAACGAAAATTTAAGTTAGGAAATTTTAACCAAAGTCAAAAAATATATACCACATATAAATATATAATACAAACTGTAAAATTTAAATATTTTACATGAGGAGGCCTATAGCATATCTGAGCGTGTAGTACAGCGTCAGGATTCGTCTGTTTCATTTCTTCCTAGCAAGATTTAGAAACTATTTAAGTATTCAAGCCGGTTTCGGTCCATCAGAATATTTTGTTTTGATTTCAATAATAGATAATCATAATCGATATTCAACTCTTATGTTTTACAATCCCGTCACATCACAGACATCGACATCGAGAAGGAACCGTCTTGTCTGAGATACTCCGGTTGATTGAGATCAATGAAAGGGTCACAAATCGTTTTCATCCCAAACGTAACAATCGAGTACATTTAAATCGATATTAACCGATATTTCGCCGGTGATGACGGGATGAGAAGAGCCGAAAATCTTATGTAGTGACGAGCCACGGGAGAGGCCTAGATAGATCCAGCAGTGAAGAGACAAACTGATGGTATGGCATGCTAACCGGTATTTTAAGCCTACCTTGCAAGTAATGCTTAACTAATTGCGAATATGTACGCAATGACCTTATTATTTTATTTTTATTGCTATTAGTCATGTGTTTACATCTAAAAGGGCTTCTGGGGTCAACTTCACCACAGATAAAAAAATAATGATTACTGGATCCTCGTTTCTGGTACTTTGCGAGTATTGTAGACAATTGACCAATAAATAACCTTATTTATAGAGTCAATCCCTTTTAAAATGTATTTTATTAAAATGAGTAGCGTGTATTATTATATCCGATAAAACAGGGTAGGATTGGCTAACACTGAATAAATTATATAAATTAAATAGATCGTATTCACACGTGCGTTCCAATCGGGTCGCCTAATTAATAGCGGCGATTCATCAGCTATCCACGAAGGGTTTAAAACAATACGGGTATGTGAGTAGACAGAAAAAGGGCAAAGGTCTGTGTACCTACCGTCCACCTGTGTAATTGTTTCACAAAATCCAATTCCGCAAAATCGACACAGGTACACAAAAGCAGGAAAATGTGAGTGAGAAGATTTCAAAGGCATTCTTTACGTTGAACACATTCATTTTAGAGAAATTTAACAGTTTCAGTTACTTGAAGTAGGTTGTAACGTGTATGAGAAAGAGGCATATACACGTTTGTAATACAATAGGGGGATACTTGACTATTATGGTTTTATATTCACTGTTGATGACAAATTCAGCAACTAAAGAAGAAACGAACACATATTGAAAAACCCGATGGCAGGCGATGCTCGGAATGGATGCGCTATTTTCCGTACGTCTTCGAACAAAATATTAAGACAGAAGTTGTAGAGCTTTACGAGCCCTCTCCAAAAATAATATTTATATGTATACGTATTTATATGTATTTTGTGAAGTTTTAATCGTCATAAATTTGTAGTTATGTACTTAACCGATTTGACCAGTCTATGAACTGAATCGAAACATAACCCAATATATTTTTCTGTCAAAGTCCGTTGTCCACAAACATTCTATCCGATATACATATTAGAAAATTACCGAGATGCCTACTCGTATTATCTACTGAAAAACTCTTCGCCTATAAAAACACTGCTACTACTACGGTTATAGACACAAATACTGCCACTGGTGAAAACGTGTATTTGATTTCAGATAACAGATTTAGACAGCTTAATAAATAAGATAATTGATCACTTCCCGGCGCTTTCCTACTTGAGTCTACTGAGTAACAAAGCGTGTCCCGACCAGCTGTCAGATATTGATAAGGACGACTCCGATTACCAGAGATACAGGTAATAAAACTTTATTATAACGCGGCAATATGAATCATACCGTAGCTCTTCCTAACGCCACCGCACCTAAGACAGCGCTAGTGAATGCCAACAGCGCTTCACAGCGCCATAAGCGGTCTAAACATCCGCCTGCGCGTTTTTGTGAAGTTGGCCAAAGTTTATTATAAATTGACCGTACTTTTTTCACAATGTCGTTGAGAATAATAATACGAGCGTTCCTAGCTTGTAGCGAGTTTTACCTATAATTTTGTAATCTTGTAAAAAGTGTTAATTTTCAATAGAGAGCATCCAACTAATTATTTTGTCTAATTTAATAATTCCTACTAAAATTTAATCTGAGCTAGCCTGGCGCGCCACACTATTTTATATACCTACCGTAGCCAGCCCTTTCATCGTCTACTGATGTACATTGTTTTGTGCATAAGGGTTGTTTGGCCTTACAACGTCACGCTAGCCGGTTGACGAGTTTAGTCTTAGTGGTGGTGTAGTTCCCCAGGGCTTGTGGTTTCGTTATCCCTTACTCGCCTTGTACAACAGCCGCGGGAACAGATGATATTCTAAAACCGATCAACACCACACTGCTATCTACATTACATAATTTATTTTTTGTAACGGTGGTTTGTTTCGCTGGTTTTCCGTGAGCGTATGGGTGATACCAGAATATTAGTGCACTGACGTTCTGATTAAGTATTTCGAAATACTATTTTAAGAAGCCATTGGAGGAGGAGGTTGCACGCTGAATCCCACAGCTGCTGGGCGTAGTTTAGTGAGATATGCCAGAGCCTATTCTCATCCCATCCTATTCCACCCCGTTTTCCCAACCCTTACTCCAAATCTATTCTTCTAAATCTCCAAAGTTAGACAGCGCAGCGCATCCAGGGGCGGCCAACGTTTGTTAGTCTAGACTGATGTTGGCATTATCACGGATGTTCATGAGCGACTTACCATTCCACTTACCATCGGGTGAACTGTCAGCTCGACTGCCGCCTTCTTTCCATTAAAAAAACTAACTAAATCGATTGATTGAAAATATATTGGATATATATAGTTTATTATAATATAGTTTTAAAATACTTTAAAAGTATATATTTATTCTTTTATGGTAAGGGTTTAAAGTTTTATGTATTTATTATTGTCCCAATATTGTCACAATAAGTATATACTTATATTCCGTTCTTATTCTTTGATTTTCTTCTTTGATTCTTATACCTTCCCTTTAATGCAGGGTTTATTAAACTTTTTGTAGTCACGAACCATTTTCAAAAATCTGACGGACCCCTTCCAAACAAGGGAAAGAAAACATGACATTTTGAAAAAAAAAAGACTTATTTATTACCACAGAGAAAGTAAAGATAAACGCGTGACAGTCGTTAGTGAGACGTAACTCCTCCACTGCGTCGTAGCGGTGACAAGCGAGCGCTCGAGCGACCGAGTGATAGGTACCTACTTACATTTTTAGATGGATTACGCGCAGTATTTATTATCTTCGTATCTGACATGGACCCCCAACATTAATGCCGTGGACCCCAGGTTAAGAAACCCTGCTTTAATGGTTTGTTAATGTCGCCTACGGTCATCTGCAATACACAAACAACAGGAAAAATACAAATATTAACGCATCCGGAGATGAACTTATTAATTTTAGGGATTAAGGTATTAAGTATTTGGAAAGAGGATTGAGATTGAGAAAGAGTTTTCAAGATAATGTGATTTGATTAACAAGTCCTACCAATGAATAAATATTATGACCGATTGAGATGTAATTATTAACAGGAGAAATGCTATTGTCTTTAAAAGTACTGAATTTAAAGATTCCACATGGCGTATACGTATTATTTGGTAATACATACCTATCTATAGATCTGTCAATTTGTCAAGGTAATTGCCGCTTGTTCCCTTTTTTCGCCACGTTTATTATGACCCTTTTCACTCTGCAGGTACATCCAGTTGTCTGTCCATATTAAAATGCCAGGATTCCACATTTTTCCTAAAATGTTTCTGTTTATTTATTTGCTCTTATTTCAGATAAATTCATTCAAAAAAATTTAGTAGAAGTACTTCTAGTAATTAAGTAATAGTTCATTTTTATATTGTGTAGATGTGTAGATGCTACCCAGATTTTGAGAATGGAACTGGTCATCTTTTCTGTAAGATTTGTATATTAAATATGCTATTGAAGTAACCGAACGAATAAACTCAAGGAAGTCATTCGTTTACAAAATATTCCAGACGAGCTGTAGAATATCCAACAGCATCTTGGATGCATTATATACTGTTATTAAAATTAAAAATATATAAATACATAATAACAGTACGTAATGAAGACATACTGTAAGGCCTTTTTAACGACCTATTTTTATTTACACAAACTTATATTAAAATAATATTTTACATCAGTTTTTTTTCATATCCGTCCAAATCTTCCTTAATGTCCATTAAAATTTACGTCTCTTTTCATTAATACTTGAAATGTATTAATACTTGTATTTTCAGATATTTTGTAATATGCAAGCTACGCAACTTAAAGTTCTTAGACTCGCGGCGCGTGAGCGATACGGAACGCATAGAGGCGGACACTCGCGGCGAATTCACGCGCGTACGTCGTCCTCAAACGCATCCGGAACGAACACACACACCGTCCGCCACAATGGCCAATACAGACCAGACTGCAAGACCCCTGCCTGTGGATTTGGCTGCATTGGGCAAACACAGAGGTAAATTGTAATCTAAAATTTTCCCAATGATGTATTACTATTTCCTTTTTTAAACATAGTCTTTCTCACCACCTGATAAAGTAACTGTTAACAATCGAATAGATAAATTATCTGCCAGTTAAATCTAGCTGATACTAACTTTCTGATATCTTGTGATAAAGTATCAGGAGGTGGCGAGAGAGGCCCTTAAACTTTATTTTGTTGAAAAATAATAAAAGTTCTACAATTATACATGTAGGATGTTTTGCTCTTGAGCAGTCCGCTTCATGGGCGCTCACACAATTAAACACATATTTCCATTCGCATTTTCCACCAGTATGGTTATTATAGTAACTTTAAGGTTTATAGTCACCATTCTAACTCCAAATACAACCTGTGTTCTACAAAGTTGCATAAACCGTTGGCGTTATTTAGCTAATTACGTTAATAAATTGTCACAAAGGAATATTTATTCAAACATTTGATTGGCCAGTACAACGTATGTTCGGAAATTCACGCGTGAATTAACCAAACAAACAAACAGAACAAAGGCATACGAAAAAAAAGCACTCGTAGCTCGCGATGATAATGAAAAGTAATTTACTTTTACATTTCATTATCCTCTTCTTGCAGTGCCGACTTCTAATGAAGGTTGGCAATCATCATGGCTATTTGTACTTTTGAAGCTGCAGCATGGAATAGTAACCGAGTGCTCTTGCCATACCACTGGCGTATGTTCTTTAGCTAGGATGTTCTTCGTCTTCCGGGCCTCCTGCCCTTGGGGTCTCGCCTTGTATGAGTTGTAGGAGTTCGTATTTGTTGTTTCTCATTATATGACCGAAATACTAGTTTTAACATATTAATGGTCTTCAAGGTTTCTGCGCTTTTGTCCACTCTGCAACACTGTCGTACTACAAACATTTCACTGTGCAAAGAGCAATTATGCTTTTGACTTTAAAAAAATCAAATTGGAATAAATTTGTTTTTTTTTTATTGCATATATATAATAAAATGACTCGTGTCCGAACATATATATTTTTTAAATTGTTGCTACGAACGATGCAGAAATGCTCGGCTCCTTCCTTGTGGGTGTGGATAGGTGCATTCAGGGGGCCCATTTTTAAAGGCAATACATTAATCAAACTTTTACGGTTATATTTTTCCATATGTCGTTGACAAAGACCGTGTACAATTTGACCAGTCATTGCTTTTACACGTTTCATAAGGCCGGGCGCGAACTATCAGCGACCAGACATCATAGTAAGAAAAGAGAGAAACGAACCAGTCATGATTACTTTGTTTGCGAGCTGTTTCCGTACGCACAATTTCACAGAATGATAAATCGGAGCAACGGAAAACAATGAAATCGTGCGCACGAATACTGCACGTTTGTGTACAAGGCGTGTGTCGTGAACCCATGTAGATATTTAGTTCTTTTACTAAGCTGACGTATATGAGACATCTTTATATATTTATCTGCAGGCACAGGAACAAAAACACCGTCCGCTGCAAACCAATCTGCAAGTCACATGTGACCAATCCCCAAGATACATAATCGAGATCGGTCCAGTTTATATTCATTTTTTCTTGTAATGTACAAATAAAAGATGCTCAAAAACTACTATAGTCAAGTAAAACTTGACAGCTAGCAGACATGCCACGGTCTTTTAAATCTAGCTTGATTTTGTAATCAAGCTATCATATTACTGCTCTATAAAAATAATTATTGTCCCGGCACTATTCGAGGCATTTATACAGCTGTCATTCTAATCAAGCTACCTTTACCATCAAATATACCTTTATCTTTAAAATATGAATTGCTACATTTCTAGTAAACCCTAGTGTTTGTTTGAAATGTGTAAATAAATATGAAATTTATTATTATAAATAAATATGTATTATTATTATAAACAAATTTCAAATAGAATTTATAAAGAATTTATTACATTCCAGGTGCCTACGGTAAATGTCATTACAGGTACACAGGCAAACATTCGGAAGGCAACAGGTTTATTGTGAACAGCGATTTGTGATAGACGACATTGAATCTTTAATATCGAGATTGACAGACTACTTTTTATAGAAAGAAGGCAGACTAGCAAACTATCCACCTCCGGTGGATATTGTTAACTGTATATTTTTATATTGAAAAGCGATGATTGTTTTTTAAGAGTTATACTTTGTTATACAAGCTCTGTAATTTATAGGTGTTATGTTAATAAATATTTTGTTATAGAAAAATGTTTTTTTTTTAGTTATAATGCCTGATCGCTTCCAAATGAAGTGGTCACCGCTGCACTACTATTCCAGACATCGATATGGGAGAATATACTAGATGACGTGATACGTTCTTATTAAAGAAACCTGGTTGGCAGCTTTTAATTCGAGAGCTACTGAACATAGAACCAATTAAACTCTAACGTGCCTGCTCTACAGTGATTGTATAACATTATCTAGTATGATTCCAGACCATCATAGTGTAATGATTATTAGATTACAAAAAATACTAATTAGTGCCCCAGAGTGCACAAGACCTAGAAATAGATGACTTTTAAAGTCCTGCAGCGGTGATGTACTTTCTGTTCGTATATAGAATTATACTGTCCTTGGAAAAAAGGCGCAAGTGCATTTTGATGACATTCGAGGAAAATGCTGAAACCTGGTAAAAGTGATGGCTGAAGGCCGGTGTGTATTCACGGTGTAGCGAGGGTGACGCCCACCTCTCCGCCGGCGGAGACTCCGTACGGACGTGGACGTAGACGGAGAATATGTGTTGCGAGTGTACCGTAAGAACCGCATTGACAGCAGTAATTGGGTTGTCGGGGTCATCTAAGACGTGCCGAGGACGACGGCGGCAACGGGGAGGGTCATTCCTATCGGGGACATAGGTTAGGCTGTCAACTACTAGGGGGCTGGGATGGTAAGGTCGACATTGCGAGAGTACCATGGGACAGCCACGGCCTTCCGCACGAATCTATTTGGGAGCGTTTTGGGGTATTTGATAGTTGGGGGCTGCGTTTGCAAAGAACGCTACCGAAGGTCATTAAGGGACGTACGCAGATTTTGTACAATGTCAGCTTATTTCCAAGCGACATTTTACTTCTTTCGCCTATGAGAGGGTTGAGGCGACCGAGTACAAAGGCGGTTCGGTTTCAGACAGTTTGTATGTGTTCTCGGAAGGTCAGCTGATAGTCTAGAATGACTCCAATATAATTTGGTCTTCCTAGCTCAAGGGATAGTTTCACCGAAAGGGGATATAGTGGGGAAAGACGAGGCCTAGAGCTATGAGTGCCGCTCATGGGAAAAGGGAAGCACATGGCTACACTTTTCTCGGGGTTGACCTCAATCCTCCACCTCACAAACCACTCGCCCAGGCCGGCGTGTGTGCGTTGGAGGCGTAGAGAGACACGCCGTAGGTTCCTATCTGAGGTATTTTCATTATTCTACTAATGAATGTACAAGTTGTATGAGGCATTGCGGTCGGTTTCACGTGGCCCAGTATTGATTAAGTTGATTATATGCTTGATGTCTATGTTTTTACGAAATGATACAAATAATTAGTTATTCATAAATGTATTTTATTTATTCATATTATGATGAATACTTTGAACTGTTAACACAGTAGGAATGCATTATTAGATGGGTACAGCGTAGATACATAAAAATAAATTAAGTACTAAAAATTACATCAAAAAAACTTCTCTATATGATACAGTGTTAACTACGGTTTATCATATAAACCACTTTATACCTCAATATGTATGTACTTTTCCCAATCTCTGTATGTACATTATTTAGAAAATATCTATTTGAGTTATTTATACTTTATACATAAAAACTAAATGCAATTATTGTTGGCTCGACAATATTTTAACTAACAATCACGACAAAGGAAACTTTGTGTTTCTAGGCATAAAAATAAATCTAAAGTATGATAAGTTTGTTTGAATTAAACATTTTACACAAACTGCGTTTGATTGTCGAGTAATAAAATAAACGTAACAAGATCTGGAATAACGTTATTTTAGAATTTCGTTAACAGAAGAAAAACACTGAAAAGTATATTTAAGGCAGCACTAAACTGTATTTGGCTGTATTGCTATCTAGTAACATTATTTTATTTTTTACACTGGGCGTGTTTTTATTGTATAAAAAAATCTCAGGTACAACCCCTTTAAAAATATAATTACCTACATCGATCCGCGCAAAACTTACGTGTGGAATTATTTAAAGTATTCAAAAGAATAAATAAATACGCTACATAATGTTTAAATATTAACTCGAGTGAATTTATGTCTGACGATTTTTTTTTTCAGATGCCTAATATATATTTACAAATTTTCCACGAACTTACTTTTACTTACTCTTACATAAAAATACTTTTGTATAATAAAAATTATATAAAAGTTTACGTGTGACCTCACTTTGTGCAAGATTAAAGCCATTTATATGTTTTAAAAAGTAACTTTAGAATGTACGGTAAGTTAGGCAACGTCTATCACATTACGACCTAACCCTACAACCACTGTTACAATACTAATCAATATGCTCTAACCACAATGTGAAGCATTTATATTTCATTGTATTATCTAATAACGTTTACTTAAATTTTGAATTGCATGCAACAGTAAAAATATGGATGGCAGGTAGAACGCAACCAGAGACAATTGGTCACAACATAATATAAAACTCAAAACAAAATAGGGCCCATCTCGAGTAAAGCTCGAAGTTTGTTTATTTTTAGCGATGACAGACAAGTACGCGTGTGGAGAAGAGAAAGCGAACGTTTTTCACAACCATGCATCCACGGAACAGACCTTGGGGGCGGGCCCAAGTGTGATGGTATGGGGTGAAATAAGCTTGATGGACAAAACAGAACTGGTAATTCTGGATGAAGGTACCGTAACCGCTGCCAATTATGTCGAGCGAGTAATCCGACCTCATGTGATCCCACTTTCACAAGGAATGATTTTGTTTTTATGCAAGATAATGCTCGCGCGCATACGAGCCGTGCCAAACAAAGAGCACTCCCTGACGCCAATATTGCAGTTTTGCCATGACCAGCGATAAGTCCCGACCTCAATCCCATCGAACATTTATGGGATCAATTGAAAAGAAGCCTCAAAGAAAATTACAGCAGCGTCAACAGTCAACAAGAGCTCATATACGATCTAAAAGTCTGTTGAGAGCGAATACCTGATGAAAACGTTAGCCATCTGGTTCAGTGCACCAGACACGCTCAGAGAGTGCACACGGAGCCGAGGGGGCCCTACACGCTATTAAACATGACACCTATCATCAGTTTTTTTTAGAAAAAATGTTATCACCACAGTTTACTTTTACTGTTCATTTAGTGATAATTTCCCTAAATACTGTTTTCGTGAGTAATTAAAAATGAATAAACAACTTTTACCATTGGTTATGTTTACACAATTTCTGAATCCCTAATTTAAACATTCATGAAAACTATATATGTATAATAAGTGTAAAAACGAAGTGGCCCTGTATTGTTTTGAGTTCATTTTCAGATTCCAAATTATATAAAGTCAAATTTGGATGTTAATTTCAACTGTATTGTTGACAGACAAGCATTAAGATATGTTCATAAAAAGGTACACTGTTATCTGAAGTAACATTTAAACAATTTCTGTACACATAATAAAATATATTAACTACAAAATATTATGGCTCTGGATACATTATGTACTTTACTTATAACCAAGCAAAATGAAACTTTGGTTAAATATCTTATTCATCCAATTAACAGATAATACAGACGCACACCGACAACTTGTATGTGAACATGGAATGTGTGAATCACATACTGCGTTACAACGACTACTTACATCATTATGTCACCTATAATATCGTATTACATACATATACAATAAATGGTCAATATACAAATGTGCAGCGATCAAATAAAATGGCACAAATTTTGTATCATATCTTATCAATATTATGTCTTATCTACGAAATCTTATTTAATTAGGCAGTATTTTAAAATATAAATGTAACGTACTATATAAAAATGTGTCGATGACAGCGATGCACCTGCGACGGTAGCACAAGCGTTAAGTACAATACGAAATGGAGCACGTGATGTAGCGACCCTGCCAAATGCGAAGCTCACCCAAATAATAGTCTGTAACTACACAGATATCGCGATAAATAGCCATGTGTACAACGCACACGCATATATTGCTTATTGGATAAACACCGGCAAGCTTTAATACAATTTTAAGTTATTTAACGATAAATAATACAATTTAATGTCAATACAATGAATGTTGCCAAGACTCCGCCGTAACTCGGGGCACACTTTCATATTGTATTTCATATTAGCAAATTTTCTTTCATATTGTAGCGACACAGAGTTCGACACACGACGACACGGTGTCTATTTATTATATTAGTTTTTCGTAGTACAGCTTTTTCAGTATAGTTTTTGTACGTCCCGTGCTCGGCGGTCGCCGGTCGTCTCCCGAGCTCTCAACTAAGTAGGTCAAATTTAATGTTTTTATGGGTTTATTTATTTATTTTTGCCTCAGAAAGCAACGTATCAACACATCCAAGCACAATTTAATATAGTGTGTTCACAAGTGTTAAATCTAATGGAAATCTCAATAATGTGACGACAGCATGATCGACACTTTAGCAATAAATGTAATTGTAAATAAGCTAGTGGTTAAAAGACAAGAAAGTAAAATGAGTGAGAACAAAACAAAGAGGGACCTAATTATGACTCTCTGTAGTCAGCGCGTATAGACTTTGTTCTTGAAAGTAAGCAATCCGTCTGCGAATAAATCCAGTTCCGGATGTTACGAAGCTAATAAAAAACCAACATGAAGTTAGAGGATATTTGTAGTTTAATTAATCAACCCTTCTGATATAATTGCAACATAAATAATACACAATAACATTCTCAACAATACTAAAACTGTGTAAATGAATACGCATACAAAATCAGTGTCAAAATGTTGCCAGTATTTTTCCATCAGCCTTGTATCATTGTGCCAACGATTGATTGTATTGGAACGCAAGCACCTATAATGAGCGAAATTTAATTTTATTATACATATAAATTCATATTCTGTTAATGTACATGAGGGACCGTATTTCTCTGAGGGTAGCTATGTATATTTTGGGATTTATGAAAACACCTAATACATATTAAATAGAGAATTTACCGTCCAGCGGCGTGGGTGTACTATGACGGTACATATAATTCATATTTATTTTATTATAATAACAGCGCTATTTTTAAGTGCCACTAATGCTCTGATTTGAAATTGATCTTAACAAATCTGAAAGCAAATACAGAGTACTCTTTCTAAGTTGTATAAAACCCACCAAAAAGGACTTAAGGGCAAAAAGGAATGTAGATTATCCACTGTTAATAGGCACTAGTCACCAATTAATTAGTACTAAAATATTAACACCAAACTGACCGCTATTTAACATCTCTACCGGATTAAGCTTACGCGGGAATTTCAACCTTTGAAGAGTTAGTATTTTTATTTAATCCCTGAACTTGTAACCATATACTATCCTCCCAATGATATTCTAATATATACTGCACTCATAAATAATTCAATACTTAGTTTTTTTTTCATTCTACATAAAGTTTGATTTTGACAATCTAGCGCCTTCTGTTACTCTTGCAAATGGACTACGCGTATTTCATCTTTAGACACAAACATACATCACGAAATGCTATAAATATCATTACAATAAAATATTACAACCAATATTTCCCGTAACTAACGTCGAGTAAAGCTCTATGTTACATTATTTGTAAAGTAGAAGAAAATGAGCGCCGACGTACAACACAACACGTTGAAGCGCGACACAATAAGCACTATAAAATTTAATGTTTCATATAACGTTAAAAATAAGACGCGTGCTATAAAAATTAGTTTGTAATCTATTAAGGGGTGCTCATAGATCAGTTAGTAAACGAGTTTATAGCTTGGACTTAATATTCACTTCTCGAGTTCCTGGCACAAGTCAAGACCATTATTACTCTATCAATTTTTTTTATTATTGCTCGCACGATTATGAACTTTATTTTGCATTCGTAAACGGGCTATTTTAGTGACTTGAAGGTTTATAGTCGTTATTCTGACTGAAACAAGAGGTTTGTTCTACAAAATTTTATTTGCGTTTGGCGCCACCTAGCCATTCATCGAATATGTTTACTATGAGCTATATAGGACTGTTTGTGTTTATTCAATCACTGCTTTTTCAAATTATTAAATGTAATAAGAAATTTAAATAACAAAATAAATTTTTCGCATGTACGGGTATATAAAATAACTCCATATTATTTAAAAAAATATATATATGGTCGTCGTTTAATATCCCATTTTTTTATATTGCAATTACAATAGGCATTTAGCAATGCGTCTATTTCAGCTACTTCTTCGTTTGTCATAAGATCTGCAGATACTTGTTGGACTATTTTCATATGAAGATTCTGTTGCTCAAATAAATTAAATTTCACATAGTAAGCCTTGGGGCGGCCTATATCCAACAGTGGATACATACTCGTAGGCTGATTACAATTGTATTACGTGACTCATGTAATATAATCGTTGCAACGCATAATGTTCTATACGCAAAATGTTCAATTAAAATATTACCTATACTTATTGAACATTATGCGTAATGAACATATTGCGCATTAAACAATTTGCGTGTTAAACATTTTGCGTGCGAATATCTTCGCAAATTGGAGTATCTTGAATATTATGCGTGACGACGAATACAATTTTAATTCAATTTCAGATCGCACGTTTTGAAATTTAGCCGAAGTTCTAAGTCACCCCTTATCAATCTAAAACTACATTTTTATAACACGTGTACATTTCGTCTAATTGTTAAAATTCAGCGCACCTGTTCGTGGGTACAATTGACGGTGAAGGCTACACCCGAGTGACGCAGTGCGCGAGTTTTGTGTTACAGCGACACGTTGTACATTTTACATTAGTCAGTGTTTCGGGTTTTACGTTATTTCAATGAAACTTCACAATTTTTATAACGCGTGTACATTTTTCTAACTAATTATTACCTGTTCCTTGGTACAATTGACGGTGAAGGCTACACCTGAGTGACGCAGTGCGCGAGTTTATCCAGCTCGGCTTGCATCGCGACACGTTTCTCCATTTCTTCAGCTAATTTTGCGTTTAATTCTTCAATGGAGGCGGTGAATTTTGCGTTTTGTACTTCCACGAGCTTCTTTAGGTTCGATATCTGGAAGATAAATTGTACACATTATAAGTTTTAGACCCGATTTAGATTTTATAAAATGCGTACAAAACGCGAAAGTTTAGAAAGTTATACTTATTTCTTAAGTTATATTTGATTATAATGTTATATACGTAATGTAGTTTCTAAGCTGGTGTATATGAGTCGCTGCCATCTAAATAAGTATAAATGAATATATTTTATAAAAGCAGTACATAGTTTTTAATTGATATTCGAATTAAAACTGTATTGTATTATATCTGTATATGGTGGATGCACGAGGAGGCCCTTGTCCTGGAGTGGATACTAAAAGGGGTAATCACGTGGTAGATGTACAGCAGTAATATACTGGGGGTATCTATTTATACTCGACTCATATTCGTGTGATAGTGAGTTCAAAGCCTCGGCGCTTACTACTGAGTTTCCACCTAGGTACGGATTTAAAAAAATTACACTAGCTCGATGGTGAGGGAAAACATAGTTAGGAAATTCGCATGCTTCAGAAATAAAATATAATCTGGAGTATATGATCCACCAATCTACACAGCCCGCGGGGTGGATTACGGCCCGACCCCAGTGATTTACTAGGGGAAGCCTGTGCCCGTAGTGGGACCTTGTAGGCAATACAAATGGTGGATAAACAGACTGACCGAGTTAATCCTTTCTTACAGCACTACCGTCAAATGCACTAGTCGGATTTTTTAATCGAGCCAGGGACATAAATGTCGAATGAAATTTGTACGCAGATGACACGTGTCGTGTGTACATGAGTGAGATACGCCAGAAGCCATTCTGACCTCCTTAAAAAAAGCACAAGTGCAATGGCACTCAAGAACTATGCAAAAAAAATTGGTAAAATAGTCATTAATTTAGAAACTTGGAGCATTGAATATAACAAAATAATGATAATTGTTTATTTTTAAATTTCCGAATAGTATGATTTCGTTGAGAATGTTACTATTGCCTTTTCTTCTTAAGAGGGCAGTATTCATGTAGAGCACGCGAACAAAGTTTAAGTGAATAATCTAAAAATAGGTTTAATACTCACACTGTGCGTTAGTTGTGCTATTAAGTCCTCCTTGCTGTCACTCTTCTCCATTTTATTGGCAGTATGCTTCTGTCTCTCCAACGTAGAGCTGAGAGCACTCGGAGGCCTCTCTGACCCTCTCTCCCCAATCTTCTCTATCCTCTCAATAGTTTTCTCATAAACATTGCCAGAAGATTTAATTGTATTCGCTTCGCTGTGTTTCTCTGAGACCGTGTGTGTTTTGTCTAATTTTTCATGTGTCCTGTCCAACTTTTCGTGTGTTCTCTCTAACTTTTCGTGCGTTCTGTCCAATTTGTCTGGGTCGGATGTGCGTGCGACCGGCGGGGACGGCGCCGGTGGTTTCTTTATGTCGTCTAACATTGTTAACAATGTTCGCCCTGTACAATGATAATAATTTATGGACTATCAAGACAAAAAGCAAGTAGTGCATGCGGTATTTTTCAAGATATTTTAAATTTGATTTCACAAATCGATTCATAGTATTATTTGAAAATAGTCATAGACTCTATTTCATTAAAACATAATTAAATGAATCACGTACCTGCGGCGGTGGGTGAGTGCACCGTGGGCGCGGGTTTGACTGGCGGCAGTTCGGTGTCGCGCGGCGCAGGAGACGTTTCCTTCTTAAAGTCCAAAGAGTGCCGTACTTTTGTCTGATAATCAAATTTTTTTTTATGAGAAATTTAATTAAATGAGCAACATAAAATACTGAATAAGCAGCAAATCGATTGTAGCAAATTTAAAGGTGGGTTAGATTTAGCGACAATAAAGAAATAGGAGTCCCGTCCCGCAAAACGGGACACTAGGCTGTTTAGTTGATCGTGATTTGCTGCTAATTATTTTACTGCTCTTTTAAATGTATGTATGTACTACCAATGTATCTCTCTGATCAACCCAAAGGTTAGCTGGCAGGGAATGCCTTAAGGCATCAAGCTCGCCTTTGTACCATAATGTACAATAAAGTTTTTTAAATAAATAAATACAAACAGATTTTTATTTATTCTGATTATTTTAAATTTATTTCCTTTTTTTTGCTATACAGATACCATACAATACATACGTTACATCGACATTCCATTACGCCGTGATATTCTACAATAACGCATCTTACATCCATATAACGGGACAATCCATATCAGAAAAAAATGTATCAAAGCGATATGCCATTTAAAACCACAACAAAGCTGTAGGTCATGCTGTAGGTCATACAAAGCTGTAGGTCATACAAAGCTGTAGGTCATACTGTAGGTCTGTAGGTCATTCCCAAGTCTATATTTACAAAATTGCTGTCTACGTCCGAATAATCTAAATATAAAAACCAACAGTAATAAATTATGGGCAACTAACTACAACTAATATCCCAAATACTGAACAGTTTGTATGTTTCAAGTTATTTAAGTTACTTACCAATAGTTATACTATTGATTGTACACATAATTATTACAAAATATAATTGTAATATGCGTATGTAATTGATTCAACTATTGTAATGGTAATGACATTTATTCAGTTCATTCAATGACCACAAATGATTATGAGAAGTGTGTCATAAACTTGCCTCTTCAAATGTTTCTAAAACGGACATTCTACTGCTGATGGACGATGTGCTTTTCGACATCTCCATTGAGTGCGACGATCTTTTTTCTTCTAAGCCACAGTCTAAGATCCTGAAATTACGAGTATAATATGAATCTAAGTGGTATATCTTCAGTATATTTCTACAAAAAAATTAAATAAGGTTGTAAGATGACTTCATTGACAAACTTTTGAGTGAGAAGGTGCATGTTGCAGTTTTAGTTTTTGGACTGTACCTGAATGACCAAATCACCCAAGATTCCATAGACTATCCGTAAAATGTATACTACATAAGAGTATATTTCGATAGCGAATGAGATATACCAGACCCGTTTTCCATCTCATCCGATCCTGTCTCATCAAATAAAAAATATAATGGAAAAAAAAAATTATTCCTGGAGTAAAGATTAGTTTACTCCACGTGTCACTTCATTATCCTTAAACAGCTATCCAAAGATGGGCAGCGCATCAGAGTGAGCCAACGTTTATCATTCTGGACTAATGATGTCATGTACGAGGGGCGTCAAAAAGTTGGCGGAATGAGATGGAAGAGAGGAAGATAAACTCAAATTTACCTGCTGTCTCCATTGCCCTAATACATTTTTTACTACGTTCGAATAAATTATACCCTCGACAAAAAAAAATATCCTTCCCTTCAAAATAGGTTGAAATTGCGTTCACCTCTTCCTTCATCATTATCAAATTTCTTTCCTCGAAGCTCTATTTTCATTTTCGGAAATAAATAATAGTCCGATGAGGCTAGTTTGGGGTTGTAAGGAACTTGGAATCTAACTTGGAACTTAACAATTTGGAAGCCACATCGGTTAAGGACAATCTGTGTTATATCGCTCCAGCAGGCTAGCATAGTATTGTCCGGTTATGTTGACACCCCTTTCTTTGTAGTTTATCAACAGTATACCCTCGGTATTGCAAAAAAACAGTAGCCATGAGCTTTTCCGGCCGACGGCGATACTTTGAATTTTTTGGGAGCTGTGCCAATGCATTGTCTTGCTAAGATTCAGGTACATAGTGATGAACCCAAGTTTCATCTTCAGTAACAATCCTACCCACGACTTCATCCTTGTTGTCACCACACAGGTCTAAAACTCGGGAGCGCACTCTACGCGTTGTTGTTTCTGGGGCGGCGTGAGCATTCTGAGCATCCATCTTGCGCTGACCTTTGTCATTCCAAGATGGTCACAGACAATATTCAAAATGGTTGTGTCTGTTTCTTTTTCAGACGGGTACAAGTTTTGCGACTTTTTGGACAATTTTCTCGGTAGTGGCTTCAATAGATCGTCTTCAATCGAATCTCGACCTTGCTTGAAAAGACCATGCCATTTGTAAATCGTTGTTTTTCCAGGGCAAGAGACCCTATAAACTGCTGACATCTGTTCTAAAATTGTCTGAGGGTCTTTTCTTTGCTTCGTAAGGAATTTAATGAGTGAGCGATATTAAATTATCTCCATTCTTTACGATTTCTTCCAGATTGACTTGCTTACTAGGCGATGTCTCAGAGGTTAAAGACACAATGTGGCTGAAACTAGGTATATATACTAATTATGGGTCACTCAACTAGTACTGTGTAAACGAGCTAGGGGACTACCCCTTTCCATGCGCTCCATTCCGCGAACATTTTGACTACCCCTCATATCACGGATACGATATATCAGTATGATAATATCCATTTAGCACCGGGTTGGCTGACTGTCGTCTTCTTTCCATAAAAAGACCTAAGTCTTATTGAGAATTGATATCTAATTTTTTAAGTAAGGGTTTAGGCGAGCAGACCGTCATAGAGGAGCCAACAGTACTATCATACCTTAAGATTTACATTTAAAAAATGGTTCCCATGTATAGATGTGCGACTATGGGCTGGCTAGTGGCTCGGTCGCGCGACCAGGCAACATCGCAGGCCCGACGTAAGTTAAAATTCAATAAGTGAGCTTTAAAGGACGATTCACATCTGACGGAGCGTGTCACGTTGGATTTTTATGTGCTTTATTATGTGAATTACATAAATCAAATTTATGTAATTCACCCGCTTGGCTAGCGTGCCGCTTTAAGGCCATAACATGTTCCTCGTGTACGAGTGAACAATAAAAGTGCTCGTTACGATATAGGTAGGACCAGGGTCGGATTAAGGGAGACTTGACGGGCTATAGTTCACGGTCAAACCAGACAGCCAGGGAGAAACTTCACAGCAGAGTAAAAAGTTTTGAAAATGATGGATCTAAGGAATACGAACGAAACTGTTTAAAAATGTGAGCTGAACTTTCCCTTTGATTATGTGGTTTTGAAAGCTCGGGGTTATTAAATAAGAACTCGCTGCGCTCGCCTGCCCTAGGTTTGAACGCGTGGCACACAATTAACTTGGTTATATGGTTTTAGAAGTTTGGGAGCGTCGAAGACGATTTTCCTACTTAAAAGAGCCTCGATAGTTAAGCCTAGTGAGACTTTAATCCCCCGGTAGTATATTTTACAGTAGGTAGTCTTGTGTGAGAGGTTTGTAGAACATGCCAAGCAAAATAAGAACCGTCACAGGCATGCCTGGTACGGGAACTGGGGCGTCATAAACTTTTTGGCCTAGCAAGTACTTGTAGCGTTGGCCTTGCAAATTGTAATACATTCCTGTTACGCTTTTCTCTTTGTTAAATTGTATGAATAATTAATTCTTTGTTCCCAGAAGTTCCATGTTATAGTTCCACATGACACTTTTGTAACCTTCAAAATGCGATGTTATGTCCCATTAGTTGAGCGTAATTTTATGCAACTTTTGAACAAAGTTTGGATTTTCTCATATTTTGAGTTTCCTTTTCGTCTATATACTAACTGGCCACTTATAAATATGTGTAGTTATACTTGATTATTCATTACCTTACGTTATTTGTAAAAAATATAAAAATGAACCGCCAAATAGTCTTTGAGTCATGTAAATAAATAAAATATTTCGTTCAAAATCTATTTTAGTTTTGTTTGTGTTTATCGTAGAACTTCTGGGAATAAGGGTTTCTTTTTTTGATTACCTGTCGGTGCTGCCGCTGCCGGCCTTGCTGGCGAGCCCGCCGGTGTCGGAAGAGCCGGAGACGGAGCGCGACTTGCCCTCGGCGCCAAAGCTGGTCTTTTTCGCCTGGTTCAGCTTCAGCTCCTCCATCCACGGCGCCTTCTGCTTTACCCACTCGCGCGCGCGAGGCTTTATCTCTTCCGCCTTATCACTCGATGGGGTCGCTGGAATGCAAGGACGTAGTCAGGATTTTCACGCACCGGAAAGCACAGTGTGGGACGCCCTTCAACGCAGTATGGGACACCTAAAGTTATTACAGATACTGTGCAGTTTGTGATTAATCTATTCCAATGGGTTGCTCAAACTCTGCACTAAACCTATGCAACAAACTTCCTTATATATGTTGTATCGGATAAATATAATTCTTCGTTTGTGTCTCTAAGTGTCATTCTCATTATGATTTTGAGAATTAAAGTAGTTCATAGATTTAGAGTGACTTGAATAGTACTCTTCAAATAGAAGAAAATCGCCGGTGGTGGTTGGATGAGAAGAGCTGGGGATCGCGTGTGGTGGCGAGCCGCGGGAAAAGTCTATATCCAGCAGTGGAGAAATATAGGCTAATGGTATGGTATGTTAGTCAGAATTTTATCCAGGCTGGGGCAATGCAAACTGTTTATTTAATAAATTAAACAGAGACAGTGTAATGCAGAAAGTTTGTTACTTTTCTTCCCTACGGCAAGGCTTGCAAGCGTCTCAACCTGCCCCACCGTAGGATTGGATAAAAAGATAAATATTTTCTAATTAACTAGAACACTGGGGTCAATGCACTCGTTTAGCTAGACTAAGGCCCTAGACGAATGGTTTGTTTACACAAGGAGAGTTTCTCGAACGATTCGGGCGAGAATATTGTATACGATTCTCGAATGCGACCCACCTACATAGAATACTCGCCTATAACTGTTCACATGATGATACAGTTGTGTAACATCATGTGTAAAGGAGCTATTAGTAGCGGAAGAGCCGAAGAACAATGTACTCGTTTAGCTAGACTAAAAGACCCTAGAGTAAAGAGGTCACAGCTCTAAAACCATTAAAATTTCAGCGAGTAGGCATATTGTCAGCTTCCTCGGACAATTACACGTTACTTGCAACTTAATTTTGAATGATAGGACAAATTTAACACTTCAAATTTATTTATTAAACATAACAGAAGGTGCATTACAGTTGATAAAAACCAATGCGTATATAATTCTTCAACAATTTCTCTAATAATTCCACAGCATACCTGTGGAACATACATGCATGCTGCTTAATGAGCGGGCATTTGAGAAGAAAATATCTGTCACTATGCCTCGCTAACATTTTATTCATAAAATATTAGCGAGCGTGGGAGGTGAACGTGGTCAAGTGAAGAGCCTTGGACATGCAGACTATTCTTTGTAATTGTGTTTGTTATGTATTAAGAGTATTTTTGTGACTAAGGTCAAGAAGCAACTAAGTTTGTACTCGAATAATATACCTAAAAACTTTGTGATATAAATGTTGACTTACCTTCGTGTCCATTACTAAGCCCTATATCCTGCGGTGTGTCATCTCGCAGTACTTGGCTGGGTGGACGGCGCCGGGGCGCTTTCACTCTGCAATCATAAATACATATATCATTTGGGGGGTATGTCCTTTATCAGGGAGATTTCAGGGAAATCTACCACTGCAGACTTTCTTTGTAGCCACTTGCAAGTGGCTACAAATATAATAAAAATCTGCAAATGTTTGCCGCAGCACACGTTGAGTTGTGGCCCGTTCTACCGATGGCAATACACACCTTTGTTAACACAATATAGTAAGCTATATAGTTTATTTTTTATTAATAATAGTGTGTAGTGTTACAGACCGATCGAGGTTTTATTGAATGTGGCGAAAAAGGGAACTAATTGCCGCCATCTTGAAACATCAGTCAGTCTAGTGACAGTTTCACCTCTGGATGTTGTCATGTGAGAATATAAATATGCACAAATATTTTACTGAAATACCCTAATAAATTCAAAATACACATATGTAGTTTACAAATGTTTGAATAAACCTAATCAATGCATCACTTGGCATCGTCTTCCTGGCCAAGTTAAATAGATGCAGTTAACCTGGCGACTCATAGTTGATTGTTATGCCCTTCACAATAATTAAAAGCCCCGTAGCATTATGCTAATAACTTTCTTTGTTTCCTATTATCATTGGTTAATCTATATCTATACATATAATAAAATCGTAACAGACTCGTATGTGTACATGATATATTTAAAAAAAAAATCATTGCCGTTTACTTACTCTATGAACGATACAGAGCAAAAAACAATAATTTTTAGAATTTTCGTCTGTCTGTATGAACGCGCATCACGCAAAAGGCACTAAACGTATTTTAATGAAACTTGACAAAGTTATAGCTTATGTGCCGGATTAACATTTAGGATACTTTTTATCCAGATCCTTTATAGTTTCCACAGGAATTACTCAAAAGTTCACGTGAACGAAGGCGCTGGCACCGCTAGTTGATTAATAAAATAATTAATAGAAAATCACGAAGCCCACCTGCCAGCTCTCGGATCATTAAGAATAGAGTTCCTCTCGACATGATCGAAGGTGTTGGTATTGTTGATGGCAATAACCGGCGCAGAAGACTTGCTGGCCGCTCCACCATCAATACGATCTAACTCTCCTCCACTACTGCTGCCACTTGAGACAGTTGGTGATGATGACTTTTCTCTGTAAGTACATAATGTCATTGTACAGTACGGTACTTGGCTATTCTTGAATTTATTCATTTTGAGGAGAAGTAATCTACCTAATGCGAATTATTAATTCATAAAAGTGTCTAACTATAAATGAACTAAAGGTACAACCAATGTCAATGTTTACATGGGGTATAACTGAACCTTTTCCGCAGTCATGATTCTAAGTTAATTGCCATATGATGTTACGCATTCATTGCAAAAATGTAATTTAAGTTTTGTTTTTAGCAATTTTATATAAAAAAATCATAAAAATTAAAAATAATTGGATTTTCTGCAATAAAGTTTTTGTGGCAATGAACTCAAGCCTGAAACCATGGATTCTACTCATGATTATGATTTAATGTACCTAGTCTAGCCATAAATACAGTTACAATAAAGAAAAAATGAATAAATTACGTCAGAATTTCGAATCTGTGATTCTCACGTGCAAAATAAATGTTTTTTCTCATTATGGCGCCAATCATTATTAAATATTGTACTAATATTAAAATGGAGTGGGATGATAACGAAAACCGTTTTATTGTAATTGCATTACACACAGTAGGCATCATGGAGCCAAATACAATGTTTAAAACTCTCCATCTGCTTGGTATCAGCCGAATGTTTGTGTACCGGGCTACGAATTGAAACAGTTAAACAACAACGGGTACATTGAAGCGTCCTCTGTTTGTGACAGAAAAAGGTCTGGCCGTCCATCCATTATTCGTACTAAACAAACGATTAAAGCCATGAAAGAGAATCCGAACAAATCCCACACGGAAGCAAAAGATTTTATCCAGAGAGCTGAATATAGCATACAGAATCATTTCACGTCTTTTAAAAAAATTATGTAGGTCTTACTGCTTACAAAAGACGTACTGGTCATTTCTTAACTGATAATTTTAAAGAAAAATAGGGTTGACAAATCAAAACCACTTTTCCGGCGGTATGCAAAGGGAGCTCACTGATAGATCTTATTTAAGGACGAGAAAATGTTCACCATTGAGGAACATTTTAACAAGAGAATGATCTAGTTTATTCTCATAAACTAGAACAGAGAAGGTGCTCAATTGGTCAATAGGGTGTAACATGGCCATTATCCGGCTTCAGTGATGGTTTGGTGGAGTGTTGATAGCTATCAAGGACTGACTGAACTATATTTTTGTGAAAAGGGTATTAAAACGTCGGCTCAAGTGTATTAAGATACGATTCTTGAGAAGATCGTAAAGCCTAAAACAACACCCTGTTCCATAACCAGAAAGGATCCTTTCAGCAAGACTCAGCACCTAGTCATAAGGCTCGCTCAACACAGGCTTCAGTAGAGTTGAAGACTGGCCGCCATCTAGTACCGATCTTAATCCGCTCGATTATAATTTATGGTCTGTTTTAGAGAGCATAGAGTATACTCTAAACGTCATGATAATATTGAATCCCTAAAATATGGCAGTTGCCAATTTTCCCATGGATGTTTCAATCGAAAACTGGCCACAAGGTTTGAAAGATTGTATAAAAGCAAATGGTGACCATTTTGAATATACGTTATGTTTTTAAAATGCATATCTATTTATTTCTAAAGTAACACAAATGATTAATGTTTTCTTTGTAACAATACTTATGGCTAGATTAGGTATAATGACAATCTAGTTTCAAGTAATCTAGGACCTCCAGAAATTACCGAATAAGCGTATATGAAATTATTTTTAGCAATTTTCAAAATTTGCTTATAAACTTCTACCCCACACACAATGTATTCAATTCCAAATAATCGTCAAAGAGACTTTTCATTTATAAATCCAACTAATATTACTGTATTTACTATCTGAAATATATATGACGCAAAATTCCGTCAATAATAAATAAACAAAATAAGTTAATAAATCACATAGTTAATCACTCACTTGTCCGTAGAGAGCATTTTGCTCTTGAGTCCACTAAACAGGCCGCCGACGCCGGAACTCGGCGTTGGACTCTTTTTCAATGGCACCGGGGGCTTCTTCAACTGAAATAAACACCAGTAAATATTTTAACTTAATACTTAATAGATCTGTGCCTCCAATAATAAGTTTCTATTCTTTATAAAAAGTACTAAAGTCCTTTCATCTAACAGGCGCGCATAAACATTTGTTGTGGATAAATATCCGTGTACGCAAAAAGTATTAAAAATATTTAAAGCGTCAATGTATTTAAAGGCATATTTTGAAGGATCTAGTCTCTTTTTACTCGTATTGTACACACCACTACAAGCTAGACAAACGCGTGCTCGTAAGTTGCAAAAACTATAATCACGATCCATGGAGATATCAAACAGAAGTGCCGTTTTTGGCAGCAGTGTAGGGTGGTATTTGAAAAAAAATATATAAAATAAAATATATAATTGTGGCCAGGTATATATGTATGAAAACAATATACCTGGTATTTGTATGAAAGTGGTGTAGTGGTGGGGTAGTGCTTTTCACACTCATGTGAGTGTCCCACACGAGTGTGAAAAGCATCAAGGTACTCTGTTAACTACTTCTACCAGTTTTAGCGTTAAGAGCACAGTCCTGATTTTTTAATAAATCTATGCAAAGTTCGCGTCTAAGGTTTTTTGTGTACGAAGATTTTGAATTTCTCGATACGACTACTAGGAGCGGCGTTTATTTCTTTATTCAGAGGTCCTGCGTAAGATTTCTTCGTTAGAAAGGGTTGAAGAAACATCACCTTCAGGTATTTTTTTTTTCTGTAAGAGAATTAAACAGCGCTTCTAACGAATGTATTACATAACTTAGTGTTTCTTTATACAGAAAAAACAGTAAACGTAAACACGATTGTAACGTTTGCAAACGATTGAAACTAATATTAAGGACACAGAAAAACACTTAACGCAAAAGTAACATTTACGTAGGATGCGTTCAAACTAGGACCACTGATTCTAATATTGCAAACAAAAATTAGCTTGTTTGTAATCTAATTTGGTGAGCAATCACCTCACCAAATCACTAGTAAATTTGGCATACATGTAGTTCGTACGATGGATTAACACATAGGATACCTACTTTTTATCTCAATCAATTCATGCGAGGCACACTAGTAGGTAATTTATAAAAATAATTATTACGTTTATATTGACGTTAAACTGTCTGACTCAGGTGTACGAGCTGTAGTTAATCACTACACGTACGCAATATAATAATAATCAGTATCAATTAGACTTGTCCACCGGTTGTTGACGTATCGATATTCGTTACTCACAATATTGATAAGATACAATTGATACTCAGTATTGCGAATTTAGCTAGATAGTGTAAAGCTTAATCAATAAGCTAGATTACGAATTTAGCTGCAATATGTCGGTGGAGAGACACGGGTTACCTAATGGTATGCTATAGTTTTATTACCACCACTACTATAAGAGGATAATTAATTTAACAAAGTCAGGGTACTATCGAATTAGAGAACATACGAGTTACAGCATATGTTCAAAATTTAAAAAAAATGTACATTTTGCAGGATGTCAGATGATAAAATTATGTAATGAATTATTTAATCATATGCAATTTATTTAAAGAAACGTTTTTAAAACGGCACACAAAACATTTATTTTAAGAGGGTGTTACAAATACTGTTAATTTTTGAGATTCGTATTTTATTTTTGACATGTGTACATTTATCTTTTTAGTTTTTAAAGATTCTACTTAAATAATATTTTTTAACTCAATTTCTTCTTGAATAGAGAAAATAAAAAAAGTGTAATTATTTTGTAAGCAATATTTAATTATTAAACTGGTGTTAAACACTTATATTTATCTTTTTTTTTATTTTACTCGACATTTCGACAGTAAAATAAAAAGTAAACATACACATTTAAGACTTCACACATACGCACATATGTGTGAAAAACGCAAAAATCTTAGAAATTTGGTATAAGTATTAATAGGTTTCGATACAGATATCTGTTAATCGTGTCTACGCACACCTGTATTCTTTATAAACGTGTAAAGTGCGGTGCAATACATACCTTATCATTATCGATGAAGATTATCTATCACAGTCGTTAACAGTGTCATTGTTATGTATTTGTAGACACATTTAAGCGACATTTATTTAGTATGCGACATTTTTTTTTTGTTTTTTACAGTTTCTTTGTGACTTGACAGTCAGAAAATGTAAGAAAGTTCTCGCTGTCGCAAAACAAATTAGTGTCAATCTTTGTAGGTACATTCATAATTAATATTTTGTGAAATAAAATAAAAATATAATAATGTAACAAGAAAATAATAGTGCAATAACATAACAAATATGTGATGTTATTTTTAATATGTCCTAAAATTGACCTTTAGGAATATACTATATTCCTAATCTAGAATAAAATATACCTCCTTTTTATGTAATATCAAGTATAACAGAATACCATAGATACTCTCCTCCACTATGACATTTGATTATAGCTTTTCTTTGGAAAAAAATCCACCAGACAAATATCAACAGTTTTAATCAAACATAACATCAGTAATGTCAAATGGGAAATAATTAAATGAGCAGCAGAAATACTGAGTGTCAGCAACCGATGGCAGCGAATTTAAAGTTGAGCTAGGTGTAGGTTCTCTGGTGAAAATAAAGTCCGTCGACTTTATGTTGACATTCATAGTAATTAAAAATTGCTTATTTCAGTTATTCAAAAAAATTCATGTAACAAATACAAGCCACATCAAATATAATGTAATAAAAGGCACAAAATAGTTCGTACTTAATTAACACTCGGCGCTTTGCATGTATGCGTGCGTGTTTAATACGAGGCACTCAAGTGGACTAGCGCGAGGGCCCTAGTTTTCAAAGGCTTTCCTACATGTCGTATACAAATAAATACATATTACAAAAAAAGTATTGTACACTGAAAGAAACTAATAAAATCAATAAATTACCTGTCCATCTAATGTTCCATCGGTGACTGTTTCGCTGTTTATCAGTTTCTCTGACTCGCTCTTGTTCGTGTGCGTCACGGTGCTCGCGGTGTTGCTTTCTTTGCTCACCGTGTTCTCCTTGTGCATACTGAAATATTAAAATATATTATACTGAAATATTACATATAATACAAACAGGCAGAGACCACGACTTCATGCGCGTAGATACAAAATGTAAAAAAAAAAAAACTTTTAAACTGTCCCTTGGAAAAACCATTGATTTTGACTTATAAAGTTATTTCCGCGTGTTTCGATATACTATGTACACTCCAGTTTTATTATAAGTGGATTAGGAAAATCCCGGGTTGTTAATAAGTAATTACCCATTAACAATGTCGGATGTCCATAATAAAATAGCTATCAAAAATTTCGCAAAATTGGACTACCTAGTCTGATCACTGGCTATTCATTACTGAGGTCCTTCACTTACAAGGTGTAACAATTATATTATACTTATTTCCGGGGATATTATACTTAAGACTGGGAAACCATGAATTTCATTAATTATTTTGAGTCAAATGGTTGATATTCGCAAAAAAAAAAGTTTTTTAATTATTTATATTTTTCTCATACATTATATATAGTAAGATTTTTTACTCAAAAAAAAAAACATTTATTTGAAGTCAATAAAGTCGGGATCATTAGCAAAATCAATGGATTCAGTCCTCAGGAGCACATCTTAGACACTCTATATGCAAATGTGTTATTTCTCAGGTCTCATATACTTTCGACGTTGCGCATCACATGGACACTTCGCTAGGATTATGCATACTTTACACATTTTTGATATGACGAAGTGTATCAATTTTTAACACACTTTGTAGAAGGAGTATTGTGCATATGTCTGAGAAGCATTTATACATCGTCATAGAGAGCTTTAAAAATCCACTTTATTATTAGTGAGGGTAAGGGGCTCCGCGAGTCACTACAGCCTCGTATCACTGCGACCATTGTTGATCTGTTGTGATCGCCACCAAAATCCACTTTACTTGTACTGCTCAGGTAATAAACATTTTTCATGATAACTTCTTGAAAATTTGTAATCTGAGTAGTGTACGAGTACATGTGGTGTGGGAGTCATTTCACTAGGTGACATGTCCTGTGATCATAATATCAAGGTGGCACAAAATTGATTGCATGCAAGACTAATTCCAAATCGAAATAATCACTACAAATCTACAAACTACTACATAAAAATAAATAAATAATATCCAAACATTTTAGTTTGAAAATATTTTAATATAGGTAAAATGCCAATAAATATTATTCAATGTTAATGTTTTGTCTAAAGTTAAGCATTCCGAGACTGTAATTAATAAAGGCAAAGACAATATGTATAGGTACAATTTAATTAACATAATTATACTTAATGGACAAATTTACTCAGAAGTAAAATTTATTGTTATTTTTATTAAACTATTAAGTAACCGAAAAAACATATTTTGAATTTTAATTTGATCAACGCGAAACGAATACATTTATACATGCATATATGTAAACATTTATATGTCAAATGAATTAGTCATAAATGTACCTTATTTTAGAGGTGGTAAGTTCCTTGACTGAGGCGGTTTTCTCGGAGTATTTGTTGAGAATGGGGTAAATGTTGGTGATTTTCGATGGTGGTCGATCAGGCTTCTTCTCGTCTACTTCTTGCGCTACTGAAATATTAACGTGAACACATTAATAATAATAGATTACGTTAGTGTTACATTTATTGTGTTTAAATTTATGTGCAGTGTGACTAGATACGAAGTGTAAAAGCGCGTGGAGATTCACTTTAAGAGTACCTGCATTTAATAAGACTAAGGACGGAACGAGTTTGACAAATCAATTATGTAATGCTATTGAATGCACACTAATGCAAATCATGTTTATAAACATAATATGTACTTAAACAATTAATTTCCATTATATTTCCTATATTTATATTATAAATAATATTTGGCACATGAACGGGAAAGATTATATTGGTTAATCAGTAACATAAACATTGAAGGACACTAAGTAATGATAACAGAATAACGTTTATTTATAAATTACATAAATCTAAATAAAATTGCTACAATTTAATAACGGAATTAAATTCAGTTATTATTATATGGAACAACTTATTATACTTTCACTTAATAGTAACAATAGAAAACCTTGACAACACCTCAAACTATAATTTCACAAACTCACTTCCTACAACCATTTCGGAATTTCCACTGGAAAATTGTATAAAACTTCACTCCGCACGTCCGTTTGTATGTAAGATAACATCAATGTGAGAGAAGGAACTATAAAAATGATCATAAGGCTTGGCTCGATGAGGTAAGTTACGCAGTCACGACTTCGCTCGTAACCTTCATGAGAAATGTCAATAGCGGAATATATCGAATATTAAGCCGGCGTGGGCGAAGTGTTTACTAACACCGCTTTGTGTGCGCTAGCAGTTTGCGCGCGGATGCATCTCGTTAGTGAAATGTCCGCGCTTTATTCAGCACTGCAAGTGCAAAATACATGACAATTGTTCTGTTGCACGTCGAGGAAATAAGTTAATGAACAGCGAGTAACTTTAGATAGGCGTGAAATTTGCATGAAAAATAATTTAGTCACGGCGCAAGGCCGGGCGGTTTCTTAGGTGTCACAATATGCAAAATTTACAAATCCGACGAAGTTTTGTATTTGTCGATCACAAGGTCACGAGGTTCGTTGCATTAGTTCACTTGCGCTTTCAACAATGTTTTAGTAGCGAAAGGAAATTTTGGAATTCCGAATGTGGAGCGTTTTAGTTAGCTTTCTAAACTAACTAAAACTAAACTCGTTTACTCGGAAACAAAGTTTACGTAGTTATTTCCTTTCCCTAGTGGGTTAACGTAACGTAAATATTACGTTTACATTTCATACGTCAAAAAAAAAACTAGCAGACTGCTGAAAACAGTTATTAAATTATGAAAATAATAAACCATACTCTGTAACTAGTTATAACGAACTTAATGATTATTATGAGTGTAGTAATTATTTAATTAATGTAACCAATTTATTTAAGTGTACTCGAACCTTTCACGAAGACTGAAACCATTATAATTTAACAGTTATGCATTATTTCGTAAATATGTCTTTTTTTGATCAAGTAGTTAGCAAATTTATATGAAAAATTTGGTAAACACTAAAAAAGATTTTTTAAAAAAAATATTCTTAGTGTTCATGTCGTTAAAATCCGAAATCGACACTATACCGCCTTTAGGCAGGGCCATAGAGGTCACCTTAGGCGGTCTAAATCAAGAAAAAAAGAATCTGATACATATTTGCTGTTCTAAACCATATCCCAAGGCTACGGGAAAGGTTACATTGCAGCCCGCATACTGTGTGTGTATTGTATTACCTGCCGGCAGTAACTGCACAAAGTTGTCCGGGAAAAGGCCCACCCTCCCATTGAACTCGCCGCGCCACCAGCCGCGGTCGGGCGCGTCTTTGGACAGTACGGTCACTACGTCGCCCTCGTTGAGTGTCAACTCGTCTTCGTTCACCGCCGTGTACGGAAACATTACACGACACTGCTCCTTCACTGTTAAATCATAATTAAGTAAGCGATACATACTACTCGGTAAATATTAGGGCTGTTTTATGCTATAAAATAAAAGTACTATCAGAATTGCAATGACGGATAATCGGGCAAATAAAACATGCCACAAGAAAAGAGCGAGAAATCGAAAAATGTTAGAGGTCTCCTAGACGTTCAATGATATAGTGCAATTTTAAGGATTGCGCAATGTTTTTGATAGTTTAGGGAGTATATTTAAACTGGTTTGGGTACAAGGTACAATTCAATAATAGTGTGCAATGAGATTATTAATTGGAGGTCTAGAGGTAGCACTCTTTTAGAGGTGGAGTAGTTTCTCAAGGCTTGTGGTTTGTTATCCTTTAGTCGCCTTTTACGACACCGGGGAAGTGATGGGGTGGTGATATTCTATAGCCAGTCGACACCACACGGCCCTTAGAGGTCGTCTTAGGCGCTTTTAATGAGAAAAAACGAATTTGTTACTTTATATTTGCTGTTTTAAAACTATTTCTCCCAATCCCTTCCTTAATCTGCAAGGGTAGGCAGCGCATCCGAGGGCATACGATTGTCATCTTGGACTGATGTTCGCATGTATCGCGTACGTCTATGGACGACAGTATCCACTTACCATCAGGTGGACTGTATGCTCGTCTGCCGCCTTGTTTCTATAAAAAAAATACTATGAAACTGAAACATAAGTGACATCAGAAATAAATTCATTTTTTATTGTGTCGCTCTTTTCTTATAGACGCGACGTTTCATTTGCAGACTCTATTAGGGCATTTGTGTACTGTTAAAACAGATCCGATCCGAGTTCGAATGACGAAATTTTCGATTTAGGTAACGATTTAAGCTGTTCATATAAAAATAATAATATGAAGATCGTATATTACGTAATCGTTGGGTATAATGATTCAGGCGCAGATCAAATTCGCACTTTGAGCATTCGTAATTGTATCCAAGTTTAAATGACGGACATGAAAGAAATCTCATCGAATCGGAATAAAGGACAAACTTTAACTGGATATAGCGGGATCTCCAGGCCGATATTTTTACAATTAATTGGAAATAAACAAACATATTGCTATTCTTCCCGGAGCTTAAGCGATAAGTTGAAACTTCTAAAATATCCCCATTAAATATTATATACTAATTAGAAATGATACTAATTGAAGCGATTGATTTATTATAGGAATCATTGGTGACTACAGTGACTTTACATTTACTTAAACAACTGGTACAAACGACACCCACACAATCAACACGAAAAAGGTATCAAAAGATTTGTGTAAATCAATATAAGGCATATTTTGAAAAAAAAATGGTTAGCCATTTAATATATGGATATAATAGCGTAGGTACTGTTAACATCATGTACTGTTAACACAATGTAACATTATTAAATAATAGAATCAGGAAGGGAAATGAATTCGTGTTTAATTTAAACAGTTTGTTTCAGTCGAGGGAAACCCGTCCACAAGTACAATTGATTCAATTGAAATGAGCGGTATATCTCATCGTGACAATAAACTCTATATTATAACATGTTTATGAATAAATATTAACCATAATATGTACGAGGTGGTAAATGACTTTAATTGTACATACTGATGTTACGAAACGTCAATTAAACCACAAGCGTACTGTGAGATGTATATTGAAATTTCCTGTTATTGTAAAGTTTGATAAGATTGCCTTCATAATTTTCAAAGAAACACCACATTAGAAAGATATTCAGGAAAATAATCGCAAATGACACTCTTTAGACGTATTTACGTGTTCATCGAGAACTCACAGTCAACCCTGAAAATGTGCTTTCCTACGGGGTAAGGCTTTAAAAGGACTAATCGATTTATCTACATAGATACGACGAACTATTTACAAACTACGCCTACCTGGTTTCGGTGGGAGCGCAGGCGCAGGTTCGAAGGGCGGCGCTGACTGAGGAGGGTCCAACATCACGACAAAATTTGAGGGAAACACTCCCACGCGACCCTGCCGCCGACCCTGCCACCACCCCTCCTCTACCTATACGGGATAAAACAGCATAAACACTTTTTTTTTTTCTCTTTAATGTAAGGTAACAATACTCCTTGGAACATTGCTTGTCCGTTCTTTCGTTCTAATTTGAAAACCGAACGAATCTTTCTCTTGAAAATGATTTATGCTGATAGCCAGAAAAAAGTTCTGAGCAATAGAGAATGGAAGAGGCAACTCAAAAGGACTTTAAGCTAATTTTTCAAGGGTCAATTTTGTTAGAAGAATTGTTTCAAGATAATCAGACAAATCAGTAAATGTTAGTTATTGCTACTTGATACAGAGATATATTATTCGCAATACATTTTATAGGTGTGAGCAAGAATTTTTACACTCCAATACATTTATGCGATCTGAAATTATTAAAGGGTCTAGAAAGATCAGGGTTTTATATAAGTAATATTAGCAGTACACATTGGCTGTATTTGATACATGTATGCTTATCAATGTGCTTCTGGGATTAAAGATATTGATAATATTACGATACTATTGTGAATGAAAAATTATACGATTACGGGGAAGAACCAAAAGGGTTACCGAATACTCACTTCTAGGTGACATGAGAAAAATACTCACTTGTAGGTGACATGAGAATACTCACTTCTAGGTGACATGAGAATACTCACTTTTAGGTGACATGAGAATACCCACTTCTAGGTGACATGAGAATACTCACTTCTAGGTGACATGAGAAAAATACTCACTTGTAAGTGACATGAGAATACTCACTTCTAGGTGACATGAGAATACTCACTTCTAGGTGACATGAAAAAAATTTGGTTAACGGTTTTATAAAGGACATTATAGATTGTGTGATTGCTTTTAAATTAATTTTAACCATATGTTAGAAGGAAATCACGTATCTTTTGCAGATCATTTGCGGTTTCGAAAATGGGTAGGTACTCGTTTTTCCAAAATCGTGAACAAATTTATCCGTCAATGATACGGACGACAACGGGTATGGCTATTAAGCACCTACTGATTATTTATTTATTTGGGTAAACAAACAGTAAAAAGTTACATTTTTATCTAATATATAGTTGTTATAGTATGAAATGTAAAATCAACTACATTATCCACAAGTTGCCATTAGCAGGGATATGAAATGTTCCAAAAAATTATTATAACTTAGTGTTACTGTTACTACCAAATAACTTCCAATATTTACACAAAAATAACTACAGTAAACTACATATTCCCCACTACTTCCTAAGCACACCGGAACAGGGATTTCAAACTCCATTTCATTGTCAACGAAAAAATGTATAACTAAATAAAGCATTGGTCAATAAGGCGTCCGCACGATTACTAAATTTTTTGCGTTCGTAAACAAGTAATTGCGGTGATTTTAAAGTTCATTTTCTTGCTCTAGCGAATTAATTGGTTTGTTCTACAGCGTGGTTGATCCCACTTAACCGCTCTGAATAAATTAATAATGAGAAGCAAGCTAGTTTGTATTTGGCGAACGCTGGATTGGCCAATACTTTAGTGTGTGTTGAATTGTACCTCTCCAAGCATGTCGAGCACATCCCCGACACAGAGTGGCAACTCGTCCGGGTTGGCGGGCTGGTAACTGAATACCGCTCGGCACCGACCCTGTACGCCGCCAGATCTGATACAAGAATACACATTTTAAAATTAAAGGAGAGTTTCATAAAAAAGCGGTAATAGCATAGGACTACGTGAGTTTCAATTTGAATACGGATTTTTAATTTATTACCTAGCTCGGAGGAGAAGGAAAACAATCATGAGGAAACCCGCATGAACGAGAATTCATAATACAATAAATTTGGGCCATATGTATTTATCGGAACTCAATACAATCGCTCATTTCAACCTAAATCTTCGATTATCTCAAATAGTATACTTTATTCATCTTAAAAAAAATTTTTTTTTTTCTAAAATCTAAATAGGTATAAAATCCAAACGAAGTCGCATCTGTACATGAAATATTTTTAAAGAGTCCTGTTGTATCGCATCTGTAAATGAAATATTTTTAAGTCCTGTTGTATACATTACAAATAATACAAAGCCTAAAATAATATTCTTTGGATTTTTTGTGTCTGTTGAAACACGTAAAAAATTTGACGGATTTAATTTATGTCCTCGATGAACATTTGAGATACCTTTTATCGACATTCATTATGTTTCCGCGGGAATTATATAAAACTCTTGCGATCAAACCTATTACCAATCAGCAATACTATTCATTACCGCTTTTCTATGTTAAAACAGCAAAAGCACTGGAAATACTTGTATGTGTTCTGAATTCAGAGACACACAAAAATTTCCAAACTGCACAGTTTAAGAACAAACGTTTTTGGAATCGTACCCGGGACCTTTTGTATAGGGTGGTACTACCGATTGAGCTGGGTTTACGTATACATATATCATAAAAAGCACCATGATACATAGGAATGTTTATTTGTTTCTTCTCAAATCTATTTTAACTTAGCACATATGTAAGGGGTTTTCCAATAGGGACTTGACAACTTTGAATTCAATTTGTGAACGCACCCTTTCACTAATCATCGAACTGTCACTGTCAATTTATTCAGTAAACTTAACATTTTCATCATGGTAAAGTACACGAACGAACAACGTCTGCAAATTATAAAAATTTACTACAGAAATTCGGAGTCGGTGACCGCTACTTTAAGAGCGTTAACTCCGATTTTCGGTCGTAATTCTCGCCCTAGTAGACAGGCAGTAACAAGTTTAGTGCAAAAATTTGAGTCTACATATTCGTTGTGTGATGTTGCCGTGCCAGTGAGACAACGGGTTGGTCGAAGTGTCGAAACTATCGCTGCCGTTGAATCGTCCGTAGCAAATGATCCAAAGCAGTCAATTCCACGGCATTCTCAAGAGTTGGACATCGCCCAGACCACTTTATGGCGAGCTTTGCGTAAGGATCTTGGTTTACACCCATACAAGATCAAGCTGACTCAGGAATTGAAGCCGATGGACCATTTGAAGCGACGTACGTTCTCCGATTGGGCTCTGGAAAACATGCGCCAAGATGATCAATTTCATCGCAAAATCATCTTCAGTGACGAAGCTCATTTTTGGCTCAATGGGTTCGTCAATAAGCAAAATATGCGTTATTGGTCGGGTGAAAATCCACATGTGCTTCATGAAACACCACTTCATCCACAAAAAATAACTGTTTGGTGCGGTTTGCATGCCGGCGGCGTCATAGGGCCATATTTTTTCGTCGACGATAATGATCGTCACGTTACTGTGAATGGTAATCGTTATCGCGCCATGATTACCGATTATTTTTGGCCCGAATTGGAAGATATGGACTTGGACAACATGTGGTTTTAACAGGACGGTGCCACAAGCCACACAGCACACGTTACAATCGATTTATTGAAGAGTAAGTTTGATGAGCGTGTTATCTCAAGAAATGGACCAGTCGATTGGCCGCCTCGTTCGTGCGATTTAACGCCTCTAGACTTTTTTCTTTGGGGCTACGTCAAGTCATTGGTCTATGCCAACAAGCCGACGACGTTGGAAGAGCTCAGAGCCAACATTGAACGCGAAATAGCAGCCGTTTCGGCCGAAATGTGTGGCCGAGTCATCGAAAATTGGGTCCAACGAATCGACCGCTGCAAACGTGCCCGCGGTGGCCATATGAACGAAGTCGAGTTCCATTCATAAATGTTTTGATTGTACTTCAACCCGATAATAAAGTTTTTGAAATATCTCAAATGGTTTGCATTTTATTTTGAAAAAAAGTTGTCAAGTCCTTATTGGAAAACCCTTTACTTGAAAGTACGTACGTGTTTCGGTAGTGAGTGAGTGAGATATGCCAGGGCCCATCCCCTCCCCATTTTCCCAACCCTTTCTCCCAATCCATTCCTTAATCTGGGCGGCAGCGCATCCGGGGGCGTGCCAATATTTGTTATTCAGGACTGACGTATCGCGGATGTCTATGGACGACATTATCCACTTACCATCAGGTGGACGGTATGCTCGTCTGCCGCCTTTTGTTCTATAAAGAAACATGTTTTATTTTAGTCATTTCCTTCCGTAACTAATAAATAATTCCATTCAGTGAAGTTCCGTTTTATTCAGTTAAATCGAATAAAAACGTAGGACCTCTTTAAATTGCATAAAAGCAAAAATATGTAGATACGTATGGAGAATACGTAATTAGGAGGGGTGGGGGGGATGCACGCTGCAATCCCAGAGCACACTCGACTAGCCTCGTTATCCCTCTCTCACAGAAAACTACCTTTAAATGGACCGCATTTGTCACTTTATCCTATTTCCCAATGTACGTACGTGTTTCGGTAGAGAGTAAAATATGCCAGAGGAAAATCTTTTCCCATTTTCCCAACCCTTTCTCCAAATCCATTTCTACATCAACAAAGGTAGGCAGCACATCCGTGGGCTTGCCAAAGTTTGTTATTCTGGACTGATGTTGCCATGTATCGCGGATGTCTATGGACAAAAGGATCCACTTACCACCAGGTGGACTGTCTGCCACCGTCTTTCTATAAAAAAAACTTATAAATTTCATTAATCTTGGACACTTTCGCAATTAATACATTGAAGTTGTAAAGGGAATATCCAATCCATCCAAGGAAATGTAAAGAGTAGGAAGTAATAAGTAAAGCACGTTTAGCTTTAGCAGTGGAAACGAATAATTAAAAAAATAAGTGTCGCTTGTTAAGCAATAGTATTGTTGAATGCCTAAAAATAAAGAAATACAACGAGATAAAATTGTACCAGTTACCGAGGTATAACCGTGGAACTCCTTGGAGGCCGGATGTTGCCAATCATTTCGCTTTTAAATAATACATTAGACAAACATAAAATTTAACAGTTAAATTACTGCAGTTTTAATGTTCTTACACTATTTGCTTAGATTGATATCAAGAACGTACAAGCGTGATACACCTAATTAGTCACATTTTAGTCACCATAAACAAAAAAATATGTAGTTGATATAAACACGCGCACTTATCTGGCAAGCCAGCCATTGATTGCACTGCACATACATCACTACTTACTTAAAATTCTTATTTCTTATTCTTATTATTTAACCATAGTTTAAAACCTTAGGTACATACTTCATTAAGGGTCACACACCAAACACTGTTGCAGACCGCGAGTCTTATCAAAACCTTATCCGCACAGATTAGATAGTGTGTATAATCACTACACGGCTAATCAAAAAACATTCAAATCACCAAGCCGAATGCATTGAAAACTTACATAGTTTCTATTTAGCTTCTCACAATGTGTAAAAGATTCACAAATGAATATATTCACATCGATATATTCTGATCTCATCACGCCATAGACTACCATAGACATTGCCTCAAACTTATTTGTAAACATATGTACCTCTCGTCCATCACAAGCCTTTATTAGATTGATAGTTCTACGATTGTAGATATCAAACTATTCATAGCGATCATTTACATTGTCATAATTCTTATTGACTAAACAATAAAAGTCATGTTTCCTTGTATGAAGTGTGTTAGTTAGTTTTAGGGATATAGTACTACGACAATATGAACATATACGTAGACATACCGTTGGCCACAGCACAGGAATGACATCATTGGTTGTATTAGCAAGTGGTTGGTTGTATCACGTGTGACTAAGTATAACAAAGGCTTGAGGAAGTATGATTCGGTAAATGATAATACGAGTATAGGTAACATTAATCTCTAAACATAATTATATTTCTTGAATTAATAGAGAATAAACATCCAAAGCGGACGTTAACTGGAGACCTATGCACGTACATAAGCTGAAATCTTTCCACTTATAAAATTAATTATTCAAAGAACAAACAACCCGCCTGCGACCAACTATGTATTATGGTGTAAATATTAGCACCACTATATATTATGGTGCTAATATTTATACGTTTTTATACTATATAGATATATATATTGAAATAAACTAAAATTAATGAAACAAGTAAGTTTTCATATGTACTACATACACTGCTTTGAGTATTCTATATCCTTTGTTCCAGTTAACCCGGCTAAGTGAAACCATACAAGCGAGTTTTTGAAATTTTGTACAAGATCTAATGATTTTCGAAATGCCGGATTTTTATAGTATTCATCGGAAGTCTCTCGATACGAGCTTATATATAAATGTCAGTACCATTTGAATCAAATAGTCTCTTTTACAGTGCAAGTTTTAAGACAATCAACGTACTTATAACATTGCTATATAAGCAATGCAACCAGCCCATTCAGTGTCCACGGCAGGACATGGGGGCCTCCTCATGCACATTGTCTTGTGCATAAGGGATGACCTTATAACGCCACATTTGCCAAGCGGGTTGGCGAGTCCACTCTTTTAGAGGTGATGTAGTTCCTCAGAGCTTGTGGTAGCCCCATTGTTATACCTTAACCAATGACATTGATATGTTATGTTTAATTTCGCGGGAGAAATCGGTATAAATACTAGTATTATATGTATTTTCGGAATGGCCTTTTCAAGTCCCTTCATTTGATACCCCACTCAATGAGTTTCATAAATTTTAATATTTTTGAAGCAATCAATGAGGCGCCTATACACAAATCGAATACACTAGTCGCTCCCGCGTATCAAGACGAATCTAACGACACCTCATTCATTAAAATCGGTCACTCCGTTTTAAGCTTTGCGCCGTAATAAAGAAATATACTTATACAGGTTGTCCCAAAACTCAACGTCAAGCCGGGAACAGAGGATAGGCCAGTTTATGATGCTCCAGAAAGAAAAAAAGGCTCACGGTTTTCGAGTTATTGAGAATTGTGAAAATCGCTACTCTGCACCAACTTTTCATATTTTAGTAGTCTAATTTTTGTAACGCGATGCTGAATAATCCTGCTATTGATTACAGAACAAAATAAAACCAAAAGAGCAAGTATTGGAAAAAGAAAAGTTTATTGCACGATTTATGCGTTATCATTATACTGTAGAAAAAATGTATTACGCTAACCTGGCAAGTTTTTTTTAAAAACATATTCCTCCTCGGGTAAGAAGATTGTCCGCAGTGTCCAAATTTTCGGTACGTTATATAAAAAATATATAAAGTTGTAGAGTTTAATGAGCACAAACGAAATATATATATATAGTTTGTGTATATTTTTTATATTTCTTGAAAAGTTTATATTGTCATAATTTTGGAACTACAGAACCGATTTAGCTCATCTTCGAACTTAACCGAGGTATGCAGTGCAACCAGCCCTTTCCAGGGATGTGTGGCCTTAAAACGCCACGCTGGCCAAGCGGGTTAGCTAGTCCACTCTTTTAGAGGTGGTGTAGTTCCTCAGCGCTTGCGATAGCGGCTTTGTTATCCCTTAGGCGCCTTTTACCGACCCTTTACCTTTAACCGAGGTATAGACCAATACTATTTTTCTTCCCAAAACCGAGTCATGATTTGCGCAATGGGAAGATTTCTTGAAATTTTGTATTATATATTGATTTTGTAGATTTCAACAACTTTTGTCGACAGAGACATAAGCACTCTCTCTTTGTAAAATTAATGTAAATGATGCCAAAACCTATTTCGTCGTCATAAAGACATATATAGAGATATCAGGGGGCGTTACTTTCTCTGAACTAAAAATTATACGAAACTACTAAAACGCTATATAATAATAAATTGACGTTGTTTGGAAACTATCGTTATAAATTATTTAAACGCTGTTATAAAAATATATTAATTAATTCACAGCAGTTAAAGGCGTACCCATGGAAATAAACTACGAAGGAATGACTGAATTTACCCAAAACCATGCAATTTTTCCGTATAATTATTATTACGTATTTAATACATAAATAGTATAAAACAGTAAAATCGATAGTATAGTCCCAAGCACTAAAACAGATGAAATTTTATACTTTTGTTAATGGCAGGATTTTATTATTAAAGATACCACGCACTTTACGCGTACGTACGTAACAACTTCGAAATAATTCAACAAATCAATAAAGTTTCAACAAAGTTTATTGAAGTAGATCAGGATTTGGTACGTACGAGTATAATACTAAAGTAATAATAGAATATTTAAAAGAAATAAAGAAAATACTGAATGGGCAGCAAATTTAACGGTCCGTGAGCCTTTTTTTTTAGTAAAGTGGGCGGACGAGCAAGCGGTCCCACGTGACGGTAAGTGTTAACACACCTGCCATGAACACCCATGAACACCTGCAACACCAAGGGGCATGCGGGTGTGCCGCCGACCTTGCAAAATCCTATTCACAGCTTTCTTGAAGAACCCCATGTCGTAGCTTAATGAAAAGACCTCTTGAGGCAGCCTACGAGTTCGCGGTATAAAATGATTTTGGACCGAACAGTACGCGAACAGTAACCCCCGAATCTCGCATCTCTGAATGCTGAGGAGTTCTAAACCGCCCGTGAGAGTGGGTCGTTGACAATACGAATAGCACGTCGTTGGATGGAGTCAAATGGGTCCAATTGGTATTCCACAGAGATGTGAGAGCAGTATATGGGTACTTTATATGGGGCCTAACCTGAACTTTGTAAAGCATTAGATGTCCAGGGGTGAAGTACCGTTTCGCTCTGTTCAGCACACCGAGCTTTTTAGAGGCCATTTTGGCTTTATTTTCCAGATGACTCCTAAATTCGACTTTGCTGGTTTAGGTTTTTTGGTGACAATAAAGAAGTAGGAGTCAGTCGACTTTGTGATGAGTCTTAGTAATGAACATGAACATAGGCACCGCACCTACAGGTCAAGCCTATCTTGACGGTCAGACCGGTACATCAGGGGGCGCAAAATATTTAGAGACACGCTCCGGGATGGGAAAGGATGATCGATTAGTCGCAACCGGTCGACCGGCTATGTAGCCTTGAGCCAATCTAGAAAGTTAGGTAAAAACGGGTATAGCGATGTGGGATTGAGTGTTGATGATGACGAAGGTTGTCCTCTTTTATTGGGATTTCTACTCGGTCCTCTTTTGGCGAAGCCCTTTTCAAGGTCGCTTCAGCTTTCCCCTTCGTTTTTTTCTCAAGATTTCCGTGTAGTAAAACAGTTTTTATTTAGGCTTGATAGTTTTGTGCAACAATATTAAGTTGGACAATCAGTTGCTTTGAACTAACTTTCTGGCACGACCGAACTCATATTCGAAAATAACACAAATTTTAACTTTTCCGTGGTCGTAAACACAACGATATATATGCAAAAAAATCGTGATGGATAAACAAATGAATAACTGATTTTGAAAACCGAATGTCATAGCTTTATATTAAAATTAATTTGAATTTGGAATTCCAAGCCAAACTCAAGATAACTAAGTTCAAAGTGGCCACTGTGAAAAAACGGCAGTTTCATAGGTATATTATAATATATTGTAGTTCTATGATGGAGTCTCTGGCTAACTGTTGTTAACTCTTACTCAATAAGATCTCGAGTTAAGGGATGCCTCATTAAGTAGTAGTGTAGTGTTATACTCTGTCATTAAACCCCAACCACATGTAGGTAAACAAGTATTTCCACTAGTATTTCTACTACTAACAGGTTACTAACCCATACCGCACTTCGCAGTGCATGTCATGCAGCACAGCAACCATTAATCATTACAAAACTTAAATAGAGAAGACAACAGTTTTACGGCGTACTACGAAACCTGTATAATTTATTACAAAAGCCACAAAATGTGTGTCAGTGAACTAGAAATATGCGAGTCGCACGGTAATTGTGTGTAAACCAGTTCTGAAGAGCTCGCCTAGAGCAGGATGTGGAATATTTATACTGCGTAACAGTAAACTGTAACGTTTTAGCAGAAACATTTAATTAACTACTTAGCCTTTGACATGAGGAGACCGCTTCTTTATCATCACTGAATATAATCAAATAGTTCATTAACGGGTGGTAGTGTTATCAGGTTATTACTTATCATTTATAAAATAATATTTAAATTCTAAGAAGTAAGTATGTCATGTTAATAAAATTATTATTATTATCTACTTAGTATTTAAATACAATTTAAATATTGCAATATATGTTTTGTAATATCTCCGTTTATGTCAAAAAATATACCTATGTATATGTCACATTTTTAATAAATAAATGTAAGTAAATGCTTTTCTAGAGCGGTGATAGCTTTGGAGAATCTACATATACTCGACTCACATTCGTATGACCGTGAGTTCAAATCCTCGGCACATACCACTGTTTCTACTTAAAACTAATTATTAAAAATTGTCACTAGCTCTGCGGTGAGAGAAAAACATCATGAGGAATAGCGCATGCACTAGAAATAAATAAAAATTCTGGAGTATGTGTATTCACCAATCCGCAGTGAGTCCACGTGATGGATTATGGCCCGAAACCCCTAGTGATGTACTAGGAGGCATGTTCCCTGTTGTGGGACATTAAAGGCTGATAAATGCTTTTCTAGTTTCTTTTTTTTTTTTTTTTTTCGGAAGGACTAAATTCTTGTGGCCCTATTGGCCTTTCAAGAGTCACCGGACTTGTTTAGATTAGGGCGAGCGCAGAAGGCGCTCAGCCAGGAACAAAAGTGTGTGTTGCAACGAGCCTAAGGGCTCCCCCGCCGGTAAACCGGCGGAAGGAACGGACCTCGACTTAGGGCGTTGCATTGGGGGGAAACCGCGGGATCGCGAGTCGGCGAGAAGCGCCCAGGCACGTGTCTATACCTAGTGAACATGTTGGCTGAGGGCCGGTGTGTGTTAACGGTGTATCGGGGGGGTTTCTAAAGTTTCTGTAAATATAGTCCTCAACAAAACCTTTTTCTTTTATTGCGCTCAGTTGAAATTTAAATGTAAACTAAGAAACCGGCCATAAATGTGTGGGTCATGCATATAAAAGGGTTCCGTCACAGAATACCCGTAAAGAAAGTAAGCTTCATTCTTTGCAACGCTGTGATAGGATCATTTTTACTACGTAGCGTGCGTAGCGGTTCACATACACGCCGCCGCTAGATGAAGAACCACTTCTGCCAGAGGAAAAATAAGGGTTGTCGCACGTCTTGTTAGTTTTGATAAAAATATATTTTTGTTCAATTATCTATGAGATAATTGAAGTAAATGTGTTCTATTTAAAATTTGGTTCTGTAATATATAGAACTGTCAATAAAGTGTCATCTCCGTATAAATACACGTACACATGTCATTCATATCCCTGACTGGAATAAAAAATCCGACTTTAGCTTTCATAGTTGCGATCAGGAAATATTTTCGTCTTTTTCGAATCATAAAAAATATAAGCGAGGATGACAAACGCAATAACGTGTCTATAAACCTATACCTTCAGCAGAACTAAATCTGTTAAATAGAAATAATAAATTCAAATACGTACGTGTATTGTTATTACTTTTATTTTTTATCTGACATCCCTTTCAAAATAGGCAAAAATATTTGATCTTGAGAAAGGGATTTTTTTTTATTCGATATTCGTAAAATTTTCATTGGGGGAATTTACTAAACACTATATTCCTGCTTTTATGATAATGGTACTTAAAAAGTTAAAGATAGAAGACACATTAATAGTAACTTTGAAAGGGAATATATCGTAACATAAGGGTTAAAGTTAAAAGTTCGAATACAGTTTTATTTCAAATACTGTCGTAAAAATGAGTGTTCGACGCTTGAGCGCTGGGTGAGCGCTAGTGAGCAACGCGAGCAACCTTGCCAACTGGATAATCTGGGTTTTTTTTAAAGAAAATATATCAAAATAATCCAGATATGACATGAAAATACGTAAAACTATCCGGATTTTCAGATGACACCGTATTTTCATTTCCTACTACCTATTCAACAATAACCACTTGTTGAGGTGATCTACAGAAGTGAGAAAGCAATAGCGCTGTGACATACTGACAGGTCAACAGATGAATATGACGAAGCTAAAAGGGTTCCTACCCAAGTGGCTAGGGAACCCTAAAAGTATTTTTCTTTTCATTAAAGAATAGATAAATTAAGTTAATGAAATATAACATTGAATTTAAGCTACCGCGCTATTTTATTCAAGACGAGATTAAATATATTTAGCAAATATTACCGCTCTTAATTGCTTTTTAATAACGCTTAAAATTAGATACATATTGCAATAACTGAAGAAAAATAAACGGCACTAAATGATTACTTACTTTAGCATCTATGGTTATATGAACGTACTTATAATATAAAACTGATAAAGATTGTATTATTTGATCTTGTTTGTGAGTTGATGAATCAGGGAAAACATTACCTAGAAATTGAACATGTACAACCTGCCTTCAAGTACCTACTTAACCTGACTAAGCGAGCTTAGAGATGTAAGCAGGGCGAGCTAATTGTGTGTTACCATTAGACAATTCGAAGATTACTTCAACCTGTCTACTATGACAATTGAAACAGACACAGAACAACAACAAGACAAATGAAACAAGTTTTTTCATGCTACAGATAGGTACCTATTAAAATCAAGAAATTATTTAATAACATGTTAGAAAAAACTACACTAAACAATTTAAAAAAACATGCTGTCCCACTCACCTAGCATTAGTGCTGTCAGTGAAAACAGATACGAAGTTATCTGGGAACATTCCTCGTTTTCCACGCAGGTCGCCACGCCACCAACCGCCAGGTAGCCGCTCCACATCCCGCAGCACATCTCCCGGCCTGATACTCAGCTCATCTGGCTCCGATGCCTCATAGGCATAATTTACGATACAAGACACTGCAGAAAAATCATCTACTGTATATAAATGCAAGTTAATATTAGACCCTGTGGTAATGGCCAGTTTTAGAATAGCACCACCTCATCTCTTCCCATGGGTGTCTCAAAAAGCGACTAAGGGATAACAAAGCTGCTACCACAAGCACTGAGGAAGTACATCACCTTTAACAGTGGACCTGCCAACCCGTTTGGCCAGTGTGGTGTTTTATGGCCATACATTATAAACAAAACAATGTGCATGAGGAGGCCCATGTCCAGCTGTGAATGAACAAAAGGGCTGGATACTATTTAAATGCAGGCATCAATATTAGATTTAGTTCAAAATAAAGTTCTGCTCAATTTTGATGATTTGATTGTCTTCATCAGTAGGTGGGATTAATTTTCTGTGAAGGTTTTATGATAATGTTTATCAAAATCTGTGCAGTACCTATAATTTTATTTACATTTAAAAATAGATGTGATCAACATATTTTAAGAAATAATTATGTTAATAAAAATTCTATCCTGGGTTTGGTAGTTATTGCACCAATTTGTTAATTCACTATTGTTATGAATAGACCAATTCAAGTAAACACTTACAATATCTTCGAAATGGATGGAAATATTGTAGGATGATCATAACAAAACTATAAAAGTTATGACATTCCTTGAGAAACCCAAAGAGGCATTTTTATTTTAACATCACATGGGTGATGATTATGTATTTTGATGTGAGCAAACATTACCAATTCTAACTCATCTTATGAAAAATGGATATTTCATGAAGTTCATTGGGAATAATTATTTTTTTTTTTTTTTTGAAAATACCTTTGATTGCTTTGATTGAAAACACAAACACACTCACACTGGCAATCTGCCAGTTGTGAGTGCCTTATGGTGGTGAAATGTAGCCTCTGACAATTGGCCTAATCTATGTTCACAGTCATTCAGGAAGCTAAAGAGAGAGCTATGCTTGAAGTTTCTTTATGGAATGAACAGGATAAATTTGGATTTGATTCACCTTGGAAGTAAAGTCACCGACATAGTTCATAGACCAGCGTGTTAAAGTCACAGTGGACAATGGTCATGGTCATATTTGCCATATGAGCAATTTCTTATGGGATAGATAAGTCCCCAAATGGAGGCCATGTACCGAAAAGGTCTGTGATACCTTCTGAAGCAAAGACTTGAAACTGACAATTTGGAGAAGTTCTCTTGTAATGGCTGGATGAAAGGAGCCATAGATTACGAATATGGGGGGCAATTCTTGAGAGAAGCTAATATTCAGCAGTGGAGACACATAGGCTGATGATATGGTATAGTACATCCAATAGGATTTGGAAATATTCCACTCAAGATAGGTGACTACTAAATAATAAAATCACTACCGCTGACCAGCTGCATCTACAATTCCCGAAACAATAAACCATGACCCTCTTTACCTGCCTGCAAGTTACATGTCAGTAATGTCAGTAGAGCATATAGATAGATTTCTCATAAATGTTAATTTCGAAGATTCCAGCTCATCACACTGAATGATATTTAGTGTAAATAGTGAATGTGTAGTTAAAATAATTTAAAAAATCCCTAAAAACAATTTAGAAGCATATTTTTTCCCAAACATCAAAACTGCTAGATCCGTCTAACTCTAGTAAGTTTTACTACTGTCTATTGTCATGTTTTCCATTGAAAATTATTTCTTTTTTCAAATTTTGTTAATAAAAGAGAGCACCAGACCTTTTTTTCTCAAGTGAAATGTTGTCAATTCCCAGTGGACATTCTATACCCATTATTATTTATATGCTAAGGAATAGGCTACTTAGCCATTGGCCTAATATTTGGTGAATTCCTGAGTGGAATATTCAGTAGATTTGATGCATAAAAGTCATGGCAATGGCAGCAGTATATTATGGCAATATTGAAGCATATCTATATTTCCACTAGATACTAACTGAAAACACTATTCATCACCATAATAATGAAAAAAATAATTGATGTTATATTTATATTTAACTACAACTTTTTAATTTCTACTTTATTATAAATGATAAAAAAATTATAAGTACATAATTAATTTTAAAAATTATCAAATTATCATGCTTTCGATAGGCACCTGGCCTATCGAAAAAATACTTACGTAAATAAAATTCATTTGTACCAAATAAATAAATTTAAATGAAAATAACATATTAACACTAGTTTAGTTTTCAGGTGAATATATGAGTGTTATATTTGTTATTAAAAAAAAATAGTATAAAAATGGGCCAATAGTCTGAATATTGAATAGATGCAAAATATTTGTTGAAAGTCTAAAGTAACATGTCTACTTGTGATTCACAGATAAATGTTTGTTTATTTAGAGAGGGAATTATAGAACTGTCTGTAACTCTGACATTGGTCATAAACTGACATTCTTGTTGAATGTCTGACATGTTTGTGCACATGTAATAACCAATTGTAAGCATTAAAATGTATTTATTATTATTATTATTATAAACTATACACATCCCATCCAAAAGTAATACACATCAACTAGATCGGCTAGCATCGGTTTTGTAGTTTTGTCTCTATTGAAACAGCACACGACAGAGACAACACTTTACAAAATCAAAGGTCTCTTTCTAAAGGCAGATGTATATTACTTTCGGCCGGGAAGTGTACATAGTGTACATGTCATAAATATTGGTACAAAGAAAACATTGATATTTCTACTTTTACATGCTTGCCTATTTATTTCTAAAATAACACAAATTCTAATAAAATGATAATGTAAAAAAATATCAATGTTCCTTGTAACAACATTCATGGCTAGACTAGGTACCTATATAAGTATCACAAAATTGCTCTGTTTTTTGCTATTTATAATGTAATGTTAATGTAAGCTTGTAATGTCAAATGTAAATTGAGCCTGAATGTAAAACATTGAAATGTAAAGAAAAGGCCACAAGACAAGAACAAGACAAGGTTTATTAGTATTCAAGAATCATATGACATCACAATGCTAAAATGACTCATGCAGCATGAGCACTTATGGGGATGGAAGGGAATAATACAATTAACAACTAAAATACCTATAATATTTTCAAAATCAGAACGAAAGTCCGTCATGATAAGAAGTGTGACAAAAGTGATGGATTGAGATAATCAAAATTGTACCGAGTGATATTCAAGAAATCGAACTATGTTGTTTCTATGAGTATCATAATTAGATGTAACTAAGGCTTATTCAAAAGCATTTTGTTATTACAGTAAGATTAGGGCGTCATACGTCAGCTGAATTTTTGTCGTAAAATACAGTTATTCAAACACAAACAAGACCTGGGTCTTCCTAAAGAAATACGCACCTTTTTGATTTGTATTTGTCTCCATTTCCGAGAAATAAAAAGAATCACATCATCACAACACAATCACCAAATTAGTAGAAATGTACATTTTACACTGAAACGCGAAAGAAATACAATTTTAGTAAAGTATGGACAAGCCACAAAAAACTCGACATGTTTTTGAGTCACGTCAAAAAAACCTTTTTAATGATTTATTTTTTTATAACAATTACGTGACTTGGATAACAGTTATTTAGGTTATTTTATACATTATTTTAGTGCTCACCAGAGGACAGCACAGTGCTGGTAAGGAAGCATCGATATGGGTGTAATATTTCAAATCGATTTAAAGAAAGAATAAATAATAATACGAATGCTATATTTATTTGAAATATTACTTAATTTTATCTTGACATAAACTGAATGTAGATTGTTTTAAAGTAATATGTATCATCCATGTGAAATTAATTTTACTGAAATTTATTAGCATAGGGGAATGACGAAAATTTTTGTTTAAAATTTATTCATTTTCCGTCCAAGACTATCACGTGCTTCTATACTACTATCGTCTCGCTTTCGAATGAGACATTATCTTCCTATCCTAAATCTTGTAAAAAAATGTCATTTTATAACACAGATGTCATCGCTTTTTTTTCGGAATGGCTAAATTCTTTTGGGCCAAATGGCCTTTCAAGAGTCACCCCACATGTATGGTTTAAGGCGAGCGCAGAAGGCGCTTAGCCAGGACCAAACAGTGTGTGTGGCAACGACCCTAAGAGCTCCCCCGCCGGTAGGAACGAACCGTCTTAGGGTGTTCCTATAGCAGTTTACCGCGGGATTGCGAGTTGGTGAGAAGCGCCCAGGCACGTGCCGATACCTGGTAAAAATGTTGGCTGAAGGTCGGTTGAAGATGGGAAGGGGCTGCGTGTGCAAAGACAACGCTAGCGAAGGTCATTATATGGGACGTACGCAGGTTTTGTACAATGTCAGCTTATTTCTAAGCGACATTTTACTTCTTCCGCCTATGAGAGGGTTGACGCGAACGAGTACAAAGGCGACTCGGTTTCGCAAAGTTTTTATGTGTTCTCGGAAGGTCAGTCGATGATCTAGAATGACTCAGGGATATTGGTCTTCCTAGTCCAAGGGTTAGTTTGACCGAAAAGGGATATCGGGAGTGGGGAAAGACGAGGTCTGGAGTTACGAGTGCCGCCCATGGAAAAAGGGAAGCATATGGCTGCACATTTCTCGAGGTTGAATTTAATCGCAAACCAACTCGCCTAGGGCGATGACTGCGCGTTGGAGGCCTAGAATAGGTTCCTATTTGAGGCTTAGAGGGCAAGCTCTATTCCAGGGGAGGGGCGGGGGGGGGGGGGTCATTGGTGAGAAGGAATAGAGCGTGGCTGCGAGAACGGAGCTCTGTTTGGGGGAGAACTGTAACATACAGAATGCCTTTAACTCTATAGCGAAAGGTGCGATTGGTAAAGTAGTCTCGAATGATGAGAATGAGACTTTCAGGCACCTCGAGTTGGTACAGAATATATATTAAACCATTGGCCAGACCTTATTATAGGCCTTCGCTACGTCGAAGAAGACAGCTAGTGTCTAGAAGGGTCTCTTTTGGTTGAGACCTGTGAGGATGTGCTCCTTTATTCGGATCACCTGTTGGACACAAGTGATTGGCTCTAAGCCGAACTGCTCATCGATGAGTAGGCCTTTTGAGTTGATGAGATTCAGTAAGCGAGAAAGGAAAATTCTTTCGTAGATTTTAGGCGTTGTATTCAATAGGCTAATGGGTCTATAACTGGAGGGTTCCGAGCGGTTTAGCCTGTTTGGGGATGCCGATAACGACGGCTTCTTTCCAAGCTGGTGGAAAGAGATGATGTTTCATTGCGGCATTGTAAATAGCAGCCACAAGAAGTGCAATTAAGTTGATCGGGAGGCTTCATACGCCTTATTAGGAATTTCATCAATGCCAGGTGATTTTTTAATTGTGAGATTTTTAATGATGTGCTGAACTTCACGTGGGTACCGTAACCTGTAGAAGGGAGGCTAATGGGAGCATAGAGGCCGGACGCCCCTCCCCTCCGTCAACCAAGTCGAGGTGTGACGTGTCGACCGGGTTGGCGGCTAGGGGAGCATTGGGCTTCAAGACTGTCAGTCAGGCATTCAGCCTTCTCGACATCGTCAAAAGGCCATTCGGTCTAGCCCGTCCCATGGAGAATGAAGAGTCATACTGCATGGAGACAGTATTGTCTGCTTTCATAGATCGCGCCAACCGCCAGTAGGCTGTGTGTGATGGCAAGATCTATGACAACAGATTGTTCCAACTCTTGTTTTTGAATTCAACGATGCAATTCTTTACGCCCCTCTGTAAAGCTGGCATCCTGCGCGTATTCTCTTCGCAAGGGAAGGAGTCGTAAGCACGGATGGCTGCGTTCTTGGCTCTTATCAATTCCCTTAGGTCCTCGGTCCTCGGCTAGAGTAGCTTTGGATTATATCTCTAAGGTGGCTAGCGAGTCTAGAGACAGCCGTGTTTGTTTCATCCACACTGCTTAGGTCGTTTGGGATAATCTAGGTGGGGGCAGCTAGAAGCCTCAAAGGCTGCCTCAAGTTTGCTCCAGTCAATAATAGTCTTGTCTTGCGGAGTTGGTCGATCTACCGTCCTAATTTCATTACTAGGGACGGTGGTCGGAGTCAACTCGCTTATGGTTTTTATAGTTTACGACGTAAAACTATATTTTTGAAAAGGGCAATGTCTCGTACATCGGGTAGGTGTGTTTCACTCCTGAGCAGTTCTCTATACACCTGAGCGGTTAGGTGTTCTATACACACATATTATTATTAGAAAAACATCTATGATTTTATGGCAGTCAAGAACAAGTATTTGTTCTCTCGTCTCAGAATTGATGACAGTTTTGTCTAGGAATGTCCTTCTTTATGGGAGACTAACGCCTCGTTTCTAGAAGTCAGAAATACTGTGTCAACCCTTAGAGCAGTATATGATACAGTCAGAAGGGTTGTAAAGTGGATGATGTAAAGTTGTTCAGGAGGAACCAAAACAATTTTTGTTACGTTGTGTACAAGAGCACAAATCTTGAGTGTAAAACAGAAACTGAAAAGAAAATGTGGTCAATAATTGTTTTTTTTAAATGTAAAATAGTAATAAATATACTATTTGTACCAATTGGTGTTTTATTTTCCCAAACTACATGAATTCATAAGTCAATCCATAGTACCTTAGTACAAATTTTCAAGTTGGGAGTTTGACCATAGGGTTCTCGTTATCCTAAGGCAATAATATTTCATAATGGAGTTATTAGGACCAAATGGAAAAAAATACGAGGATATGGGTATCTGATTTCGCAAAAAAATCACCTTTATGTCATGGGACACCCTAATAAACATCTTAAAGTAATATATTTAATGAGGGACTTCAATTACAAAATAAACAATACTTTGGAGTCCTAATAAATTTTATTTACAAAACCAGAAATCGCATATTCAGCTACATATTGAAATAGGTAGGATCTAATTTTTCCTTATTCTGCAATATTATTTCCTTCATTCACTTCTTGTCAGATGCCCTTCCTCGAGAAGAGGAATACCCAATTCTTCATCAGTATAGGTGGAGGGATCAACATAAGGCCATTCTCCCTGAAAATTAATAAGAGATTTGTTAAATGATATAACAGATGAATATACTATGACCATATAATGGAACAGATACTATGAAGCTAGCACTAGTGTAAATAGTTACTTGTATAATGTATTGTGAAGGTGTCAATAATATAATAAAAATAATACAATTTCTATGGTCACAAAAAGTCACAAAAATTAAAGAACATTTATTTGTATTTTCAATCTTATCTTGAAATGAGTATAAGCTATGATATTTAATTATTAAATATGAAATATATACCTATTTGTATATAGTCAAAACTCTCTATAGCAAATTTAAAGGGACCCAACAATTTCTTTCATTATAAGAGTATACTTTATTCAGGGAGAGGCAAAAACAAATCATTTTTCGCGAAATATACATGTTTAATTTAAAATGTAAATTATGTAGTAATTACACATTAATACTAATTTTAAATAAAAACTTATAAAACAATCATTAAAATAATGGGTCATCTTAGTTTGAACTGTTTTGCTGTGCCTATATTTTGCCTGTATTTTTATGTAGTGTGTCTATATTGCTTTGGGTAAGGCTAGGGTCTTGGAACAATATGTACGTGTCTATCAATTTCACTGCATCAAACACTTGTTGTAATCAGGGTCTTCGGATTGATCATCCTCTTCTTCCTTTTCTTCCTCCTTGCCTTTCAGCACTGAATCGAGGATTTCCTCATCGGTTGGGGGTCTCTGCTATAACCCCATCCTTGTCTGCTTCGGTAAAGCTTTGTGGGGCCTCTAGAGATAATGAGTGGGGTGAGTTAAATTGTGTAATCCACTCACTCAGAGGCAAATCATATTCACTCTCTGGTTGCTCTTCAGCTGCTGCAGAAGCATCACCAGAACTTCCACAAAGTCCCACATGAAGAAAGAAATGCTGTATTGTTGATGGTGTTATATCTTTCCAGGCCTTGCTAAAAAAAATCAGTGTCTCGCATATTAATGGAGACTTTGCCATCCGATTTGATTACTGACAACATTTTCCTTCTATAGGGACCTTTCAGGCTTTTTATCGCGCTATGGTCCATCAGGTGTAAGACACTTGTGGTGTTAGTTGGAAAAAATGCTAACTCAATATTCCGCAGGTTGAACAGAGAAGGGTGAGTTGTCCATGAGCAGCAAATTTTTCCACCCCTTCAACTTGGCATCCCATTTTCGTATTTCTTCTTCAAACAGCTGTAAAGTCATTCAAGCCAACTTGTTGGCTTTGTATGTGACAGGCAACTGTATGAAATTCTTGAAAGAGGGTGGATTTTGTGATTTTCCTATTACTGTAAGGTTCCTTTTTTTGTGCCACTCGGTGCCACTTGGCAGCTACAAGCACGGTGATTCGTTCTTTGAATAGTTTATCTCCCACACATCTCTCCTTTAATCTTCAAAGTTTAGTCCAGCGTCATTTTGTAAAAATACCCCTTTTCAGCAGCATTTAAAATGTCATTCAGAGAGTACTATTCGTTAAATCTTGGCTACACTTTGTCTAGCCAACAATTACTGACTTTATCCACATCTCGTGTTTCTCCATTCATTTGACCATAGTTTAGGTAGTGTCGATTTTTAAATCTGCCCAGCCATCTTGCTGAAGCTTTGAAGTCCATGATACCAAGTTGTCCAGCAATTTTTTCAGCCTGTGCTTTCACAGTCGGCCCACTGACTGGCACATTATTAGTGTTGCATTTGAAACCAAGCCAACATTGCCTTGTCCAAATCATTAAATTTAGGTTTTCTTATTTTCTTGCAAGAGCTACCTTCCATTTCAGCTTGCAGAATATTTTCTTTACACTTCCACACAGTAGCCACAGTAGATGCACTACTGTGGCTAGGTCGAAGATGCACTAGGTCGAAGTGTTTACCGTCATCACTTTCCTTTTCTCCCTGTTCCATAGCATGTATCAAACCTACTTTTTGATTAACACAGACTCATTCTTTTATAAGCCATTTTCACTTTACTCTTAGACTATGAGTTAAGACTGATAATGTGTTTAGAAAATCTAACCCTAAGTAAGCCTATTCATTCAACTTTATGTACCTATTGGCTTGTTTTTGGTGTAAAGTTCAATAAAACAATGTTTGTCAGCAGGGCCGTCTTTACCAGGGGGTGCAAGGGGCGCCTGTCGAGCGCTGAATTCAGTGCCGGCTTTACCTATGGTGCAGGGGGTGCGGTGCACACGGGCGCAGGGTCTTAGGGGGCGCCGAGCGCCGCTCGCGACACCTCCAGAGTTCAAAACGCCTACTAGAGGGCGCCCTGCACCCGGGCGCTACATGAGCTAGAGCCGGCGCTGTTTGTCAGCCAGTAAACATTAAATCACACAATAGACAAAAGAAACACAGATGTTCACAAATGCATTGTCTGCTTTGGGCTGGGCATCCCGAGACAAGTTTGAACTTACCAAAGGCAAATAATTGCTGATATTATACAGGTGTGTATGTTCAAAAATGTGATATTAAAAAAATGGATGACCAATGCCTTATAGTGAATAATCAATGTATGACCCAAAGAAATGTATGAATGTGATATTGATGTTAAAGTGAGTTATTTGTAATATTGAGTTTCGCTATAGCGGGTTGTGACTGTATATGCCATTATAGCAAGTTTTAATTTTGAGAAAAATTAATAAGTTATTTAATTCTACCCTTTACAACACAAAAAGAAATAAAAAAAACATGATTTAGATTGTCAAAAAGCAATATGGTATGTTTTGGAATGCAGCTTTCATTTCACAAAAAGGTGACATACATAAATATGTTCTGGCTCTGTTGCAATATGGTACAGAATCCAAAACCAGCATAGTCCTCCGAGTACTTCAGCTAACATTGTAGCCTTTTTAGAAGGCATGGGCGGTGGCATTCTGTATGTCCAGACTCTGTAAATGAATGTGTTCAAAAAAATTTAAGTGCTTTCATTACAAAAAACATTGCTATTATTAACTGGGCAAATAAAATATATGCAACATTATCTGGGAAAAGAGATCTTATTGTAAGATACTAGTTTTTTTTCTTTTTTATAGTAAAAAAGTGGCAGACGAGTCCACCTGGTGGATACTGTCATCCATAGACATCTGCGATACATGCCAACATTTGCAGATTAAGGAATGCATTGAGAGAAAGTGTTGAGAAAATGGGGGAGGAATAGGATGGGATGGGAATGGGCTCTGGCATATCTCACTCACTACCAATACATGTATGTACATTAGGGAAATATGATAAATAGGAAATACAGTACATTTCAAGATAGTCTTTTGTGAGAGAGGGGCAACATGGCCAGTCGAGTTAGTCCAGCGGCTGTGGGAATGCAGTGTGCACTCTCCACCTACAATGGACTGCATGTGACAATATACAACTATGTAAGCCACACTTAGTTCTTAACGGAGTGACTGGACTCACCGGCAAAGAAGCCGGTGCTTGCTCACTGCAACAGACTGGGTGTGTGTGGTGATATACGTGTTTTGTATTGGACTTTGACTCTCAGTTTTCAATTTTAACCTTACGTCATAAGAAGAAAAAAATGGGTCATGTGTGGCCAGTCTCTTTACTCACATAATGTCACGTTAATTGTACATTTAGGGGTAGAATAGGCTAGAGGTACCCCGCAATTTTATGAAAATGTGAGTTAATCCAGATGCAAAACTCATTTTTATTTAGATATGAATTTATTGTTTAATTGTAACTGCAAGAGGTTGACTTGATGGTAAATGAAATCATTGTAAGGAATACTGCATATTTGAGAATTTAAAAAGTCTTACAAGTTAGTATATAAGCACGTAGATTATAGACAGAAATTCCTTCGTAATTTTGGTTGAAAAAGGAGACCTGTACCCTGCAAGGGTGTCCCTTACTTATTATACACTGTTATCTTATTGTTTAGGTAAGTAGGTACTTACTGGAATGTGGATATTAATTAGGTTTTGTAATGGATATTTTTGTAGTACTACAAATTGCTCCTATTTTACTATGGATTTTCGATTGTAAAAAAGGAAGAATTAGATTGCCGACTCACCCATGGCCTGCGTTTCTTTTTGTAATTTGTTTTACACTGGCAGTGGAGTTCTTTAAAGTTCCCAATAATATGGCTCTTGAAACAAGAGTTCTTGCCAACATTTTAACTTCTAGCAAAGTAGATTTTTTTGATATTCAAATTATAATTCTACTATTTTAAATTAGAAGTAAATTTTGGAAAATGGAAGTTACGTAAATGTCAATATCAAAATTATAACAATGTCAAGATATTTATTATTGGATTTAGTAATGTCTGAAAACTTGTCATTTAAGCCCTAGGGATTTGTTTGCAATATATACAAGATGTGTCGTAAATAGTGGTCCAACGTTAAGGGGTCGATACACCATATATTCAGTTATCTCATACCAGAATTTGAACATTTTTTTTCCCCGGGTCTCTGTTTTATTCATTATTATTATTATTTTGAAAAATCGATACCTTGAGTTACTAATTTGGCTGTTATTTCAACAAATAACATTATTTTTTTATTTTGTTTCTTGTTTATTATTGATAAATACATGGTGCTATCACATACAATACTTTTATTAAATGGAAACTTAAAGATAAAAAAAGAACAAATGTTTTTATTTCAAATCTAATCTCTAGCAAATCATGTGAATTCGGGGGCGAATGGTGTAAAATAATGAACTACACAATCTGTGCCCATTATTTTAAAAACTTGTCCAATAAATGCAGATTCTAAAATGATATTAATAATAACCGATTCCATAATGAAAAAGAAGTTATTGCCATTTCAATTGAAAAGCAAAAACAGCAAACGAACCGTAGACAGGAAAACCTATGTTTGTGAAACGAGCACATATCTTGCTGCACGTTATAGACTTATACACATAACTTTGCCGGTGGTCAATTTAGGAACTAAATTTCACATTAAAATTTAGAACATAAATTAATTAAATTTAGGAATCCATAAAGTATTGAACGTAACATCTTACTTAAAATATCAATGATCTATAGCCATAAATTGAGTAAAATGTTTATAATAGTAACACTGTCGTCGATAACAGCGACATCCTTCATCGGCAAAGTTATGTGTGTATAGGGTTGCCAGGTGTCCGGCTTTAGCCGTACATGTTTGGCTTTTTACAGTCGTGTCCGACCTGTCCGGCTTTTGTTAGGCTTTTTGTCAAATATATTTCATAGGATATAATTTTTTGTTTAATAAAAACTTTTATTTATTATTGTGTTTTGTTTGTTCTTCGATTTTATCTAGTCTCCAGAAGACTTTGTGCTTAATAAATACTTAATTAAAATACGTAACAGTTTTTTTTTACTATAAAAGTTATGTCCAGTTTTGAAAAAGATATGTCCGGCTTTTAGGGCAAAATGTACGGCCTAATGTAGCGCAGAGTCCGGCTTTTGTATTTTAGGGCCTGGCAACCCTATGTGTGTAGGTCTATAAAATGCCACTGTCGCTACAATCATTTTCATATAGCGGCTGACATCAGTCAGCTGACTGTGACTAGTGATGTGCGGAACTTGAGTCGAAACCAAGTTTTACGATTTTCAATTTTCGTTGAAATCAATGTTGTGATATGTTTATTTTCTACAAAATATAATACCATACCATCAGCCTATATCTCTCCACTGCTGGATATAGGCCTCTCCCAACGCTCGCCACCAAGAATTTAAAAGCTACCAAGGAGCCGAATTTAAAAAATACACTTTTTCATTTTAATTAACTTACCAGTATTGCAAAATGTTTTGGACCCATTTAGAAGTAAATTTTAACTTAGCTATTAACAGCTGAGTGGTATTTGAGTCATGCACAAACATATCACAGGAAAACAAACGTGTCTCATGTAAAAAAAGGGTACTTGGCCAGATAACAAAAGACTCATTGAAACATGTCAGTATAGCGCGCATGAGTAGTGAAAAAAATCACTTGTTTTTTTTTATTGCTATTCTCTTAAGTATGAACGAGACAGACTATGTCAAGAAAATATTCGTAATAATCTAATCAGTTAAAATGCTTCAGTGTGATCCCGTACGTCGCAGGCGCTTCTAGTCTCTGTGTTTATCCCGCCGTTAATTAAACAAAAGAAGATCTGGAAGACTTCGATCTAGATGTCTGTCCCGATAAAGTCGGGCTGCCGATGCCTATGCATTCGCCATGAATAAAATGCATGTCAGCATATTCACGCGGTGTGTACTGAGACATCGCCTAATCTTCACTGCACTGCACGTTTGTCGAAATCGTTGAGCATATCAAAGTTCAAATAACGTAGCCCCGATGTCGTAGGGATCACAAAAACCAACAAGTCCAAACAGAAGCAAATCCGAGTCCAGGAAGTAAAAGAAGCAATTCAATGGCGGAGATAAACTCAAGGTATCGATTTTTCAAAATAATAATAATAATGAATAAAACAGAGACCCGGGGGAAAAAAATGTTCAAATTCTGGTATGTGATAGCTGAATATATGGTGTATCGACCGCTTAACGTTGGACCACTTTTACGACACACTGTATGTGCGATATATATTTACAATCTAGGGAACCAGAAATGAATCGTGGAAAGTATCGAGATTTATGGTGTAGCAATTCAATCTAAACTTTGCGGTACTTATGGGAACGTTCACAAACTACGTGTCTCCATTTTGGTCTCTTTTGAACCTCCCTCCCTTCATATAGACTAAGGGAGTCCCTACATTTAACGACACCGAAACTGTTTGAGACGGTCAGAAAAATCTTTATGTCAACGACGTAGTTGACGTTGTACGCATCGCATCGGCTCGCACGACGCGACGCGGCATCGGCCAACGACAAAACGGTGTTTAGCCGATTTGGTGAACGCTTCCGTTCGGCGCCGATGACACCTGAACGGCGCCGATGACACCTGAACGGCGCCGATGACACCTGAACGGCGCCGATGACACCTGAACGGCGCCGATGACACCTGAACGGCGCCGATGCCACCTGAACGGCGCCGATGCCACCTGAACGGCGCCGATGCCACCTGAACGGCGCCTATGCCACCTGAACGGCGCCGATGCCACCTGAACGGCGCCGATGACAGCTGAACGGTGCCGACGACGACGTCCGAACAGCGCCGACTACAGCCGGCACGAATCGGCTTGAAGCGATGAACCATTTCGGCGTTGATAAATGAGGGGACTGTGCTTTACGTGCTTTTGTCTTAAAATCCCGATGGAACGTAGTTTTATTCCTATTCAGTCCAGAAGACATTTTGTGCTGTTTTCTCTTACAAAAATTATTGGGTTTTAAAATTAATAACACCGACAATTGTTTTATATCTGTTTTTATAGTTATATTCTGACTCAAATGCTGATACTAGCCACCCCTGCAAATTATTAATTATTGAGCTATCATCTTTTTCAGTTACAGTCGAGGGATCCTTTTCTTCTTGAAGTTCTCTTTACAGTACAACGAAGTCTTCTTCATCGAGCCACTACAGCCGGCTCGGGTGTATCAAGCTCATACAGTGCTTCCTTCTCCCGCTTAGTTATTATTCTCTTGGCACGTTGTTTACGATGTGATTTGGTACGACCAAGAATTGAACTGTGCAATTTTTCTTGCTTTTTTGAAAAGTTGAAAACTTTTTTTTGCGCAAGTATCACAAGACCTTCCTACAAATATACGAATCATACTAGCTTAAAATAGCTGCGGCGTTTGTTTTTTGTTGGAGAAAAGTAAAAAACACTAAATTTACTTTCAATTTGACCTATGCACTTTGGAGCAGTAAAAGTCGTGTATGGATGTATTTTTTCAATTCTTAAATAATTCAAGTACCTAAGTCATTACTCACTACTCATTAAATACAAAAAAATATTTAATATATAATATAAAATTAATATGATTATAAAAACACAAAAATAAAATCAGTGTCATATTGAAATTCAAGCAGCCGCCATCTGGCATCTTCGCAAGTTTTGAGCATGACAATAACAAAATATACAAGATCAATCGCCATGTTTGTTTTTGTTGATTAATTGTTTGATGCAGTTTAGATGTACGGGTATTAAACTACGGAAATTATTTAAATACCCTCCAAGTATTGCATTGTGCCAATGTATAAAAATAGTGCTGCGAGTACCTTATATACTCTTTTCTAACGTGCCAAGAATTGCAAAATTCATATTCGAGTGGTGTAAAATTATGAAGAGATAAAAAGATTATGCACAGTTCTGACGCTTCACTTTATCTGTAATTTATAAACCGGTCTATTAAAGTTGAAAAAGTTCGCGGTATTTTTGAACGTATGTCTTTACCATGCTATATTTCTGGCAACACTGATCACTGAGGGGGGAAAGTGATATACAGTTTGACAGGTGAGTTTTGCAATGGCGGCAAATTAAAAAAATAAAATTAAAAGTTGATTCTCGCTGTTTGACTGTTGCCCCCTAACTCTGCTGTAAAGCGGCCGCCAGAGCCGCAAAAAGAATATATCTCCTGCTTCAGTCCAAGAAATGTATATCGTGCCAGTTTCGAATCTTTTAAACTAAAATATATAGCATCAGATAAAGGACCATTCACTGTGCACATTACTAAATCAGATCCTGGAAATCCTGCTTCCAGTGCACCTTTAAGGACATTAAAACTGGCCGTTTTTTTATTAATAAAAATGACATCAAGGGCATAATGGTAGGAGGTATAAAGTCGGCTGGTATGAAAAAGTTTCAGTAGAATTTAAAAATGCTGTTGGCCAACACGGCTCTAGAAAAGGAAGTTAAAAAAAATGACTATGATGCATTTGTTCCCATATTCCACATAACGAGATTGGGTTTGGTCAGGCAGGTCCCTACTAACTGGACCTTAGAAGAATTTTATAGACAGCCTAACATGCCCCCTAATTGCGGCCAGGCGTCTGAATAAGAGGACTACTAGAGATGGTGTGAATGTGGATATCTTCTAGAACTGTAGTCATCACATTCTTGGGGCAGGTTCTCACTGATTACAAGTGTTTAAAGGCAAACAAACTTCCACATTGTCTACACAAAAAACATGAAGAGAGGCCCCAAATACTTAATCTCTCAAAATTACACCGAAGCCATGTGCTGTGCGAGGCGACTTAATAGGCATACAAAATCCTAGAAATACAACTGCCGAGATTTATCTGACATGTTTAAACTAAACACAAATGAACAGCTAAGACGCTGCAATTTTCTAAAACTAGATAAAACATTGGCCAATACAAAAGCATGCCAAAATATGTATACTCAGTAACAGAGTTGTGGATATATGGAATAAGTTACTACAAAAAATCATTGACTCGTCAACTATAAACAGTTTCAAGAACAGACTTGAAATATGGCTTCCAGAAGAGATATGGCAAAACATATAACACCAGCTTGGACAAGTTAAAGGCATACCAGCAGTAATGCTGCTCCCCTATTACACAATAACAATACAATAATACTTGAAATCATAATAGTTTATTTTATTTGTAAATATATCTACAAAACCTACATTTTTAAACTAATTTGCTTTAACACATTTACATAAATTAAGACTACTTTCGTTGTCTAAACAAAATAATATTGTTTATTTAAATATGTAAACAAAATGTATGTTGATAATAGCAGTTGATAATGTTCATTTCTTTTGTGATTGATCTTGACAACATGGTGACAAACTCTTTTGACTAGTTTGTTTATCTGGTACAGCTTTCTCATTGAATAGTACATTATCTAACTTTACTATATCCTCTGTGATCCTAGCCTCTGAAAAACAATATTTGTAATTTAGTTTTATATATTTTTTTCCATTACAAATATATATGGTGTAACTAATCAACTTCCAAAGCCTAAAACCATGGACTATGTTTAAAATTCTGAGTTGTATATATATAGTATATATTGGTATGCCAATATATACTGCTTGTAATTTGTATTCATATTTATTCTAATGTTTATACCATTATGTTTGTACCATACCACAAAGCCATGTCTCTCAACTGCTGGATATAGCCCTCTCCCAGGGATTGCCACCACACACAATCCTCGGCCCTTCTCATCGAAGTTTCTTTAAGTGGTCGGTCCACATGGCCGAAGGGTGTACAACTTATATATATGGCTCAGTAGAGAAATAGGTCTATAGTTCTGCAATAAGGGCTTCTCTCCTTTCTTGAAGAAGAGGACTACTAACCACACTCCCACTCCACACTTTGGTGTTATGTCATAGTGTAAGACAGTATTAAAGAGGTGTTGCAGCTCTTGTACGACGGGAGCTCCTGCAGCTTTCAATAGCTGTGATGTTATACCATCTTCGCCGGGGGCTTTACCATTCTTAAGTTGTCCGATGGCAACACTAATCTCACTTAGGTGTTGAAGTTGGATATCCTCTGTGTCGCATAAATAAAACTTCTCAACTTCTCGAAGATCTCTAGTTTCGATGAGATAGTTTCGTCACTATCGCTTTTAAGTATCACCAGATGACTGTGTCCAAGAGGCTGAGCAAAGACTAGAGCCTTTATTGTTCTCTGACATTGCCTCCATGCATTTTGTATTGAAGTGACATAGGTTATGGCCTCTGGACATTTTTATTGAGTTGTCGATCTGGTGTTGCAGTAAGCGAAGCTTTCTCCTGCCTCAATTCCATGAGATCCAGTCACAATTGAGAGTTTGGTCTCGCTTTTGCGCTGGGGTTTGAAGTATTTACAGTCCACTTATCGGATTACTTTCACCAAATTGTCAGTTATTCCATCAACATTAGGCATGGTTTCCAGTATATTGAATCAATTCTGGAGTTCTAGCTGAAACTCATTGGAGCCTAACATGGTTTGAGGTGGTGTATAAGATGTATAAATGTATATTGATTAAATAATGAGGGGTCTTCCATTTTCACATAACTTGATCATTTCAACACTTTCAAGAGTTCATTATGTTATATTGTAATTACTCCATGTAATATATCTTTTAACATGGTCATGGTTAGAAATATAAAGATAGTGTGTGTGACTGGCATTTTTTGATTAGTGGTAATGTTCATATTTTTTAAATTAAATGGGCTTTGTATTTAGCAATAATTTAATAAATATTGAACTTTTTGCAAAATAAAGTATGTAAAATATTCATGTGACAATTCAGAATCATGAAAGAAATCAATGGTTTCAGGCTTTAGGAATTGAATTGATTATTTACACACCAAATATTCAAATTTATTTCTATTTGCTGTGGAATATTTGTGATTTTCTGTTCTAAATTAAAGTTTATATCTTATCATTTTATTTCTTACCAAATACACCAGGTCTGACTTCTCTGGCTTGAATTACTTGAGTTTTCAATTCTTTTTCCACTTGCTCACCAAATTTAATCATCTGTGACAAGATAAAATTGTGTTTGAAGGGATGTAAATACCATTTTTCGTTTTAAATACAATGTAGTGTGTGTGAATATGTTAATTTATCTAATCAAAGGAAAGGTTCCTCGTTGTCTATATAGGATTGTCTATACTCATTCAATTTTGGTTAAAATCTTTGATTTATTATTTATTTTGTATAAATAATATTTATTATTAGTTTGTATATTATTAGGTCCCCTTTTATCAGAAAATGTCACATAGTAATAATTAAATCATAACCAAATAGTTACCTCTCTTATTGCCTGTTCATCTTTAATATGTTTATTTTTGTTATATTCTTCATTAATTTTGAGCCTAGCGGCATTCAATGCGTATTCATGGCCCGCAAATACCTTTTTTCTAGTTCTGTGTAATTTTTTAAAACTTTTTAATACCTGGAATTTATTACAAAGTATATGAGCAATACAATTAAATTGAACGAAACACAGAAGTACGTGTCAAACGACTGAGACTATAATACTTACTAAAGCCCTTAAATTACTCATTTTTAAGCAACTAAGGTAAATTTACACTTTTTACTTGGAAGAATTCATATTTAACTTATAAAAAAACTATATATAATATAGGTAGGTATGGATGACATTAACGTTTGATTGTGCGATCTAAAACCGAACTCTGAAATCACTGGATCGTGTTTTGATCATTTTTTAATATAATTTTTGGACACTGGCATAGCTATTATGTACACAGGCCACAGCAATACAACAGAGTTGTTTTTTTCACGTCACTGTCCAGTCCCGTCGAAGTAGGAGTCAAAGTAAAGCGATTATGATAGTAGGTTTACTGAGGACAGACTTGTACTCTGGGAGAACACGAAAAATGCAGTCTCACGCTTTTATTTAATTATCACAAACATTATGCAATACACTAACACTAGGCACTTTGAAGTTTAATAATCTAACACTAGTTTATTAGTGTACAAATGCCACAATACACATTTTTTTTTTAATAAGCAAATAGTGCTTTGGAATGCAGCCTTAATTTATAATAGTTGATCAGATCACATTATCTTAGCAAATATCTATAAAAATATTGCAATATACTATGCTTTCTTTTTAGGATTCTAGAATAGAAGTCCGCATCCTAGCAGAAACAAAGTGTTTTCCGTCGAGCCCTTGTTAACTTTTAGTGTACTTCGTGTTTACGTCCTGCGCCTCATTGTCAAAATCATCAGCTGTTCCTGTTTATAAAATACAAATAACCCCAATAAAATATTAATTCTTTTAGAAGTATATAATCTTAAAATTAAAACTAAGTTATATAAAAGAATTATTAAGAATTATATTTGCAGAAAAATGTTTTCTACCATCTGCATTCTTCAATGTGTAGCTTTTGTGGTTTGTAATTGAATAACTTGCTTCCTGTGGTCATTATTCAAATTTACTTTGCAGTACTTTTTTATTTTGATTTCAGGATCTTTTAGCAGTTGGTATTATAGTTCCACTTGTGTCTAGCCATGTGCGACAATTGGGCGGTAGCCATATAGACGTAGGCCTACTTGGCTCCATTTATGCTAGTTTCCAATTGGGTTCTGGACCGCTTATTGTGAGTACCTACATATTTTTTTTTGTTAGCAACTCTAGTTGTCATATTGTAGGGAACCCAAATATAGCCTATGTATATCTGCTTTCATTAGGCCTGCGGTTTTAGAATAGCACTACTCCATCTCTTCTCATGGGTGTCGTAAAAACCGACTATGGAATAACTACCAAAAACCCGGGAGACTACACCACCTCTAAGAGGACTCACCAACCAGTGTGGCATTTTAAGGCATACATCCCTTGTGCACAAGACAATGTGTATGTCCCATGTCCAGCAGTGGGTGAAAAAAGGTTCATTATCTGCTATACTATCTGTATCAGTATAACTTTTTTAAAAGCGAAACACTCCAATATTGGTTCTAGTTTCAGTTTGCCTTTATGTATAGACAACAAAATCTCTATTAATATTAGTATAGATATACTAAAATTCTGCCTTTATTGATTATAGCTACTTTATTTTCTTAGCAAGCAAGTTGAACCATCATTAGTATTCAGTCATTTACACAGTATTTTCCTCTGATTCTAAACAGTTTGCACATAAAGACTGCAACTGAATTATTAGTACCTGCAATGAGAATTTTAGTAGATACTGTGGGTAATAAGTTTTGTATTAAATTATGTAAAATTTGAAATGCTGTATTTAAAAACTTCAAAATCATCTTCAGACCCCTAGTTGAAGTTTTTTTTATATTATATAATGTATATTTTTTACTTTTCAGGGCAGTCTTAGTGACCTCAAAGGCCGCAAAAATATATTAATCATAACATTGATAATATGCAGTTTAACATATACATATTTAGGATTAACTTCCTCAATACTAGTTATTTTATTTCTTCGAGCAATTTTAGGTAAATATTAAAATGTCAAATTTCTTGAAGTCATCCATCTACCCGATCAAAGGGCATCCCACATTGCACTTCTGGTATGTGGCCTTCATTCAAGGACTATTCTATCCCATCAATTGCTGGTTCTACGTAATGATAGTTAATTTTCTGAAGTTTTCCCAAATGTTGAAAATTTGAACAAAAATATTGATATACATATTTGGATAAATTTCCTGAATAGTTTTCTTTCAATGTTTGAAAAATTATCGAAAACTAGTCCTGCAGCACATGTTGCAAAGTCGGCAGCGTAACTGCATATCCCCTAGTGTTGCATAAGAAGTGGTAACCATTTACCATCTTGTACATTTGTCATATCGTCAAAAGCTTGCCTATTTGTCATCTCTCCTATTGATAAAAGGCAACCTGCCCATTGCCAGTTCAGCATGCTGACTCTATGAGCTATGTTGCTGACTCTCATTCTTTGGTATATCAATAACCTAACCTATCAATCGCTAATAGCGGCTGGATGAGAAGAGCTCAAGTTTATGTGTAGTGGTGAGCCTTGAGAGAAGCCTATACTCAACAATACAGACAGGCTTTTGGTATGATATGGTATTAAAAATATATTAGTACATTAAAATGACAACATTAATGAAATGAGTTAACTATTGCAGACCTGCAACCTTGTAATAATAGCTTTATGGGTAATAATTGTAATAATCGTATTTCAGCAAGCTGTAAAATATTGGATTAAATGTAATTTTTTTACCTCATTTGCATGTTTACAATTTTTTTTTAGGATTATTCAAACAGACACAAATTTTATTAAGAGCTTTAGTACCTGATTATGAAAGAAATGAACTGAAGCAGGCAGAAATATATGGTAAAATGGCCGCAATATCAGGCATTGGGATCACAGTGGGACCAATCATTGGTGGTCATGTAATTGAGGATAATCCTGAATATGGTTTCTCAATTGTTGCTGTTGTTGTTGGTTTTTGTTTTCTTCTTAATATAGGTATGTTGATATGAAATCATTTGAAAACAATTCCCTTTATTTAATAAGTTTTGTAGTAAATGTTTAATTTATAAAGTTCTGTTCAAAATCTTTCGAAGTGATCAAAATTGCCTAGTATGTTCATTGTCTATTTTGTCTAGTATAATCCGACTAATCGGATTTGTTAAACATTATTTTGAGGATCTATTTGTTGTAGTAAAGGGAATGGGTCTTTTTAATTTCAAATGACAATAACTTTTTATTTGTTTCAGTGTTAGTATATTTTCTACCAAGGATAAAAAAGCAACCTGTAAGAAGAAAATCAAAGGACACAGTGACATCGAATTCTATATTCAGCTCTGTAACAATTGGTATTAAACAATCTGTGAAGGAATTATACAAAGTAGAGTGGATTAAATTTTGGAAGATATTTATGTTCAAAGGTCTCATTGGTTTTGCAATGGGTGTTTATTACTCAAATTATTCAATATATTTAAAAACACAGTATTTACTTTCACCAAAATATGTAGGGTATGTTATATCATTCCAAGGCGTTGTTGGATCTTTAACAAGCTTTTTTATGGGTTACATTAATAGTTACTATATCTCTGACAGAGATTACAGCTTGAGAAACTTTCATGTTTTCTTGCTGTTATGTATATCAATATCAGGAATGATATTATCATTTAATGTGTATTTGTATGTAACTTGGTTGGTTCCTTTAGCTGTAGGTAATGCTGTTGGTAGACTAGTGACTTTAGAAATGATACTAAAAAGGTCTCATGGTAACCATAGAGGGACATTAATAGGTGCATCAAACAGTGTAAGGTCATTATCAGGAGTCGTTTCTCCGATGGTATCAGGGTTTATTAGTGAGTACTTTGGAGTGTCATATGTGATATATGCATCTTTATGTTCGGCAATTATAGGTGCAACTTTGAGTTATCAGTACAGAAGAAAGTCTGTCAAAGTTGATTAACAATAAGATTTCAATCTGTTGTTATTGTATTTGAATGTAATATTTGTTATGTAAATGGTACTATTTTTTTAATGTTTTGTATAAGCTAGTATTTCAGTAAAGTTAAATGAACTCTTAGTGACCCATTTAGATAACAATTATTAATATATACTATAATTCTGTTTTGAAAACTGAATAAACTTGTTATTGAATGTGTTTGTTTTTTTACAAATATAAGCTTTCATGAAGTATATAGAATTGACTTGCAAATATATGGTTTACATATATTGGCTAAATTTCATTGTATGTAGTTTCCCATTCTCTGACCTAAAATAGTCTATTTATGGCTAGGTGGTAGGTACTAAGTGTGTACACAGAAACAATGAAAATAATAGTTGCTAATTATTTAATAAAACCACTACACAGTAATAAAATATGTACAAAGAAATAAAGGCTGATAATAACATATCAAACGAATGACTACACAGCAATTTTTAGCTTTATTTACAGTCTTGCATGTTCATAACTATCAATCAGTTTCAAATGAACGCATTTGTTTTTTCCTCATCTCTTTTATAAGATTATGTATGTCTTCTCTGTCTTGTTTCCGCTCAGGAGGAAATATTTCCCGTTTAGTATTCGTTACCCATTCCTCGAAGTATGTTGGTTGATTGAAAATGTGAAAAAGAATCACCGGGAACGCCATGTACATCGCCATCCTGCCGACTTCTAACTTCCAGTTTCCCATCCTAGTATTGTACTAAAGTATTTTGTTTTACTTAGTAAATTACAGGCTTTATTGTAAATTAAACTTCCTTGCTTTGTGATTTTTTTAATTTACACAACATTGTTACAAATGAGGAACAAAATCAAAAAAATTGCCTATTTCAAAGCAACTGACAGATGGTAACGCTGTCAAATTCTTATATTTTCTTTTCTGTCACATTGTACCTTTAAGGCTGGTTTACATTGGTACTACTACCAATGTAAACCAGCCTTAAAGTGCTAGGTGTCCCGATTTGCGCCGGATGTCCTGATTTTCAGGGGTCTGGTCACACGTCCCGATTTACCCTTGATCGGGACGCCGATTGTCCCGATTTTTCACTAACCTCCTTAGTCCGTATTTTGATCTGAATACGTATTTTGAAAATTTTGATCTGAATACGTATTTTGAAAACCAAATATATCTGTAAGCTGTTATTCCATAAAAATATTTTTGCTTTCACAAAATTCATATTTTCTCACCAAACTGACTAAATAGTCATCATAGAAGTTTTAAACTTCGCGCGTATTTTGTTGCCGAGATAGAGATTATGATTCGATTTATATAGTCAAAACGGTTACGTTTGAATTTTATTATGTTTTAAAGAAGTTTATTTAGTTTAAGTTTTATTTGTTTTGTTTGTTGTACTAACCAATGGTAACATACCATTATAAAAAAAAAATACCGACCGATAAAATTAAATGATGATTCACAAAAACCAGATTTTTCTTTGTAGCTGCCCCGATTTGAAAACCAAATTCCCGATTATTTTAACCTTCCGTCCCGATATTTGACACACTGGACCTGGCAACACTAATTAGTAATGTTGGTAGTAGAGTATAGAGGTAGAGTGGGTAGAGTCCTTTTCATGAAAGAAGTCCCCCAGACGCAGCGCTGTACTCGCGTGACATAATGTTGCCATTTATGAGTAAAAAATTTACCTATTTTACATTTAGCATATGTAATTTATCAAATAATACTATTTCCTGCATACTTCGATGAAACAATATAAGCTCTTAAATTGTATTAAGAAATAAATACATTTTAGATGGGCTGTAATTTCATTACTCAAGCCCATACTATAACAATAGTTCAGATTAGTGAATCATGTATATTTCTGATAAGTCAAAAGTATATTTGGGCATTTTTATCAAAATGTCTACCAACCCACTCATGGGATGACCCATGTAATAAGTCCAAATAACTAACGTTATTATGACTGTAAGTGTCGTGTTATTATTAAATAGTTTCAAATGACTAAAGTTTCGTTTTTTACTATGTTGTTAGGTGCGAAACTTAAAACAATAATAAGTCATAATAACGTTAGTTATTTGGACTTATTGCATGGGTCATCCCATGAGTGGGTTGGTAGACATTTTGATAAAAATGCCCATTTACCTATATTTCTGTTATGTAAAAAGTATATTTTTATTTACTTATATAAGCGGTGTTCTACCTACTTACATGTAAAAGATGAGAAAATAGGGTAAAGAAAAGCATTACAATTTTTTATTCAGAGTTTTATTGAATAATTGTGATCAGCGGCCATAGGAACATCACTGTCTGAAGAGTGGATGGAATCAGAATCAAATTCTGTTTCAGTATCACTAGCCGTAGATATAATTATTCGGTCCATCTCTTCATCCATAAGGCCGTCATTTTTTAAATATTCCTCCTCTAAATGTTCGACATGCGTGCACTGAGCTGTCCAATCTTCCGCCGTAATAGACTCAAAGGCCTCTTCAGTTAATTTTACAATTTCTTTTGGATCTTGTGCCACGTTCTTATCCGCCACCTTTCTTTTTACAAGGCTCCAGATTTTCTCAATCGGGTTGAGGTCGCAATGGTAAGGCGGCAACCTTAATACTTCGTGTCCGTGAGCTGTTAATAATTCATTCAATGCAAATGTCGGTGGACCTTTATTTTGTTTGATTAGCTCAAACAGCACAGCTTTTCTCCAGGTGTCTTCAAAATATATACCCTTTTGCCGGAGCCATTCCTGCATACTACTTTTTATATTTGACATTGTAGGGGCTTTGTTTAATTGAGTGCAATGGTAAGGAGCGTTGTCCATTACCACAAGCGACCTTTCAGATAGATTAGGTATTAGTTTTTCCGTCACCCATTTTAAGAAATTTGCAGAGTTCATGTCATCGTGGTAATCTGAGGACTTTGATTGGGATTTGAACATTAATAATGCACCATTTATGAATCCATCTTTTGTTCCCGCATGAGCGATTATCCAGCGACTCCCCGATGACTCTGAGACGAACATTCCTGGTTCCTCCTCACTCTGCCAACAACTTTTTGTATGATAAGTATTGTGTATATAGGTCTCATCTAAGTATACAACGGGTCGTTTTTCCACAGTGCGATTTATTCGTATTTTATCCAAATATTTTGCACGCCATGCGGTAATGTCGTGACGTTCCATAAGTAGTTTGCGTCTGGATTGACATCGCTTGTACTTGAAACCAATCCTATTTAATATCCTGTGCAATGTTGTGATGCTTCCCTGAAAATTGATGTCTTCTCTCAGAGCTGCCCGTAATTTAGCCAATGTTGGTAATTCTTTATGCACAACGTAAAAACTGTGAATTTTTTGCCGGATAGCGCACAAATCGAACCCGTCTAAGTCGACCTTTTTCGGATGCGGGCGACTCTTCCCCGGGGTGACAATTTTTTTCGAAGTACTCGCCGCTGTTATACCTTCTTTTGTAATTCTTGTTACAGTTTTCTCTGACACACCTGCAATTAAATAATGAACAATTAAAAATAATAGTAACTTTAAGTTTATAATGCTTATGTACTATGTAATATATGTTTTAATTTCAGTTACCTAGTTTCATCACGTTTGGTATTTGTTCAATTTTATCGCAAAAATGAATTTATATCCTAAAAGTCCCATCAATACAGCAAAAAATTATTATATGGCAACTCTAAAAAGTACCTGTTATGGCGGCGACTCTCTTCCGAACATTGTTTAGTGGTATTAAAACACCTTGATTCTTTTGTTCCGCTTCACAGAACTCTTTCACCTTCAATATCATTTCTCGAGCCGAACTTTTTACAACTTTTGGCATTGTAAACAATCTTTAAAATGCACTAAGCTAGTTACAAACTCACAAAAATCTACCACAACAAACGAACTTGATAACATCGACGAACGACAACATGGCCGACCTGTCAAATTTAGTTCCAAAAATCACCGCGGGACTTCTTTCATGAAAAGGACTCTACTAGTCATCACTAGCTTAACACTGTCAGTTACTGAGACAATTACTTTGTTTTTTTTCTATTCATTAATACACTAGTATTCAGTTTTTTTTCATAATAAATAATTTAAAAGTCAAAAACACATGTTGTCAATGTCCAGTCCCGTCGAAGTACCTACCTAAGTCAGTAGGAGTCGACAGTAGGTTACTGAGCACAGAAGAAGGCTCCTTGGAAGGACACGAAAAATACAGTCCTATGCTTTTATTTCATTATCACAAACATTATGCACAAAAAATACTTTGAAGTTTAATAAATGATCATCACTACATAACTACAAACCCACTATACACAATTTCTATAACAATCAAACCAAAACGTAAAAACGATGTATAAAGGCGAATGAAAAGCTTATTTACTACAGAATAAAGGTCGAATGAATATCTTATATACCTACTACAGAGACCCCTTTAAACACCTCATAAACAGCTTGTCTTGTAACACTTCCTTTTATAACAGAGTTTATCAAAGTCTAACTACTACGATACCTCCTTGGAGAGGTCTCCGTAAACAATTTAATTTACTCAGACGATATGGTGCTGCTTGGCCCATCAATCAGAAGTCTCAGAAAGTTGCAATACTTTCGATCTGTCAACATTATGCTAATGCTCATGGTCTAAATCTAAAGTATAATGTTTCAAAACCGAGATGATGATATTCCGCACTGGAGAGGGTCCGGAAAGGGTGCCTGAGGTTTGGTTAAAGGGACTACCAATTCAAGTGGTGCAACACAACAGTTCAAGTACCTACCTGGAGCATAACTCAATTACTCACCGATGACCGTATGGATGACTTGGATGTAACACGCACGCAGATTTGCGAAATGCAGCAAAGACGTCAAAAGAATAATAATAATTCTTTATTTGTATAGTCTAGAAGGTTTTAAGAAAAATACTTGTTACCTTGATTGAACCCCAAACTAGATTAAACCTGTGCTATGGGGTTCAGGCTTCATTTGCACATACCACAAGATTTAAATAAAGTACCAGTAAAATTATTATTAAAATTATTTAAATAAAATACCAGTGTAATTTTAATGTATAGAACATCTAAGAAAAAAAAAATGGAATGCATATTTACATTTTAAATCTGTTTAATTTAATTTACATTCAAGTATCTATATTTCGGTATGAAACACGTACCAACTTTTGTGTGTGTGTGTGTGTGTGTTTGTGTGGCGGTGAATACCTGAGTGTGTGTGACTGTGTGCATTTTATTTCAAGGTAATGTCATTTAACTACTCTTAAAAACAACTCCGTATTTGTAAAGTTGAAATAATTCTGTTCCTCGCATAGGTACTGTCAGTGTTTTTACACTTGTCAGCTGTGGACTCAATTTAAAAGGCGTCCTGGAGTATCATTAACAGCTTCCACTATTGCTTTCAATTAGCCATTAACATTATTGACTTTAGTCTCCGGTCGTCCACGGGGCTTGGTCTTGAGGTTAAAATGTCCAGAACAGGAACCGATCAAACCAAAAACGCACCGTGAGTTTGGCCCGTACACATCATTAATATTACGTGCCATCTGTGCTGTATTGCCGACAGTGACACGATCATATTCGAAAATAATGCGAATTTCTAACTTTTCCACGGTCGCAAACACAACGATGTCTAAGCAAAAAGTGGTTTGACGGAAAAACAATTACGCTCCTAACATTCCATAGGAAAAAATACAATTAAATAAAGAGTTATTGTTGTTGAACCCAAGTAACTTCTAGTTATAGTTATAAAAAAATAAAAATTTATGAACCTAGGAATAATTTTGATAAGCAATAGGTACTACTATTATTTTTTATCTGTATAAGTGATTGAAAACGTCGTTGGGCATCGTCTTGGCGGACTTCGATGGCGGCAAATTGCATCGCTATTACAGGGATTTACGCCGCGTAATGGCTCCTATTACCCGTCCCGAATGCGATCCAAAACAACTTGACGTAGGTACCTAGGTACCTTCCCTATATCAAGGAAAGTAGCTCGATTGGAATGGAATGATGGGTTAAATTGAATTTGTTTCAGGCGTAATGTTATATATCTAGAATATTTAGAATATTTTAGGTACTGTTGGAGACAGTGCACCTACGCCTTTGATAGATGGGTATTGCTGTATTCTATTCAATTATACCACCGCATTTTTAATAGTCATGCCATGGGAAAAAATCCTTATATAATATTTAACTAGTAACTGTTAAATTAGTTTAAACTGACTAAGGTCAGTCTATCATAAAATATGTAATGTTTTAGAATTTTCCTACTTCTCCTGGTTTGTACGACTATAGTGCTCATATTAACGCAATACTAAAATACTCGTTTAGGTAATGTACTTCCCTGCAGAACTAATAACACATCGGCCTTTAGAAAGAGACTATCAGCTAGCTTTGGTTTTGTAGAGCGTTTGCCTGTGTCGTGTGCCGTTACGACAGAGACGACGCTCTACAAAATCGAGCTAGCCGATCATAGTCGACGTGCATTACTTTCGGCCGGGATGTATACCTAGTTATGATGCCTTTTATTAAAGATCACAAGAAATTCAATATTAACGACATTTTCCTAAATCACTATTGTCCTTTACTTCCTGTTTATTGTATGAAAAAGGTGGCAGACGAGCATACAGTCCACCTGATGGTAAGTTGACACTGTCGTCCATAGACACATAGATACGTGCCAATATCAGTCCAGAATGACAAACATTAGCACGCTCCTGGATGCGCTGTCTACATTTGCAGATTAAGGAATGGATTGGGAGAAAGGGTTGGGAAAATGGGAAGCGATAGGATAGGATGTGATGGCAATGGGCTCTGGCATAATTCACTCACTACCGAAACACGTACGTACATTGGAGAAATACGATAAAGTTGGATAAAGTACATTTCAAGGTAATCTTCTGTGAGAGAGGGTAACGTTCTTAGATGGACTTAGCTGAAGTAATGTGTTTCTTAGATGGATCGCCCAGACTTTATTATATCGTTGCTTTATCATGGCAATAGCAGCGTGAACTGTATCTACCTCTTTTGATGTTGTTGATAATATTTCACAGTACAGTGAACAATATCTGGCGATTTATACCAAGTAACAGCCACCTCGTAAGATGCTTACGTAAGATGCTCGTAGTGGCTCTAGCATCAAAGCTTCAAAAAAATACGATTTTTTTTTTGTTATGTACTAAGGAGGCAGACGAGCATACAGTCCACCTGATGGTAAGTGGATACTGTCGCCCATAGACATCCGCGATATATGCCAACATTAGTCCAAAATGACAAACATTAGCACGCTCCTGGATGCGCTGTCTACATTTGCAGATTAAGGAATGGATTGGGAGAAAGGGTTGAGAAAATGGGGAGGGATAGGATGGGATTGGAATGGGCTCTGGCACATCTCACTCACTATCGAAACACGTAGGTACGTATATTGGGGAAATACGATAAAATGGGAAATGCAGTACATTTCAAGGTAGTCTTATGTGGCCAGTCGAGCGAGCCCAGCGGCTGTTGGATTGCAGCGTGCACTCTCCCTTTAAAAAAATTAGGTGATTTTAGGTTTTTAACGAAAGTAGATCTGAAATGTAATATTTAGTTTCTGATTAGAACATATTCTGTGTACAAGTATGCACCGACTTTAATTATTACTTAACATTGTACGTGTGCCTTCTAAAGAACCGTTAATACCCTGATGACAGATGAGTAGTGAATCCCAATACTTATTACCCAATACCGTTAAAACTTCGCGTGGCGGACACATAAAGATGTCCTCTGGGTGGAGAATTAATTGATGACCAGCTAGGCCTAGCTTTACTGCTACAGGTATACGAAGCCCTGTTAGACATGCTCGTAAATTGTCATATTAAGTAGTGCTTAATTTATGTTTAAATCGGATTACAACTGTTGGTTTCGCATTAAGATTATAGAATTGAGTTGTAAAACTGCTTGGAGAGCTTATTCAACGTTGAAGATATTAGGTTTCGGTTCCGCAACTAGCAATACCTAGATTGTGTATCTAGTACATGTATAGTTTACTTTATAGCTTTAGTTTTCCAGTGGCTAATGCAATGCAACCAGTTCTTTCAGTATCTACTGCTGGACATGGGCTTCCGCATGCACATTGTCTTGTGCATGAGGGATGTATGGCCTTAAAACGCCACGCTGGCCGAGCGGGTTGGCGACTCCACTCGTTTAGAGGTGGTGTGGTTCCTCAGGGTTTGTCGTAGCCGCTTTGTTATCCCTTAGGCGAATTTCATGATACCCACGGGAAGAGATGGGGGGTGATGTAATTCTATAGCTGGCCGACACCACACTACTGGATATAGCCTCTCCCAATTCTCTCCGGCATCCTTGCACTTACTAACATAGACCCTCCCTTCATCACAAGACTATTGTTCGATTGAAGTGTTGTTTACACAGAACAAAGACATTGGAGTACTAAGGGCGCTCCCTTAGTACTCCAATGTCTTTGTTCTGTGTATATCCCATGATCATTTTAGTTGATATTAGCCGTCTACATTGTAGAAAGACCACGGCGATCGTAATGACATGCAATGGCGTAGTGGTACCAGTGAGCGCATTACGGCTGGCATTACCTATCAGATGCCGTGCTCGCCGGAACGTGCCTACTGCTAATGTGAACGGGGCACGATTCTGATTTGTTATCGCTACCATTGAAACTCAGACATATTGTGGTGTCTATAAATGCTTCTAAACTGGATAAAGGATGAAGCAGGTGATGTACCATTTATATTGCCCCTATCTTGTGTGATCATGAAATATTACAAAGTAGAGAGAGATAATTAGCATTTCGTAGGGCTTAGAGAATGGAAACATACAAGCGGCGGTATTTCGACCTTTTGAAAATTTGACGCTGGTAAGTCATACTGGTAGGTACTTATTAGAATATCCTTAGATATCAGTAGATATTCTAATAGGAGATGTGTCTCCAGAAGGACGCCTTACAGTCTGCTAGGATGTTAGAATAACAACCAATGGTGGTACATAACTACACAATACATTGGTGAGTGTGTATGTTCTAATTTAAAATAACGATTTAAATTTTAAGATTTTTTTGTAGATACAAATTAATATAATTTGTTTGAATATATAAGCCGTATAAGTGTGGAAACCTTCATGTGGCATTGTTATTAGACTAAGTATAATATAGTAAAATGTAAAATTATATAAAGGATGCCTTTCCTTCAGATTAATTTCAATTATATTTAAAAAATAAAGTAAAAGTACGGACCCGGTTTGGAAATTACGACCTCATAACCGAGAGTTAAGAATAGATCTATTACCTCTAGGATTTTTTGGTATGAATACCTACACAAAAAAAAAGGATTAAAGGAAAGGTGTTACAAATAAGGTTACAATAATTAGAATATAATATATTTCACTGTAGCTTCATTACAAGCTAAAACAGCTGATGATTGCGCTTTCATTGCCGTATTTGACCCCACTTGAACGCCTTTTACGTTTTACCCTGGATCACTTCGTTCTTTGTCTTCAAGTGGGAAGTCAACGAGCGAGAATTTGTATCAATGCCATGGTCAATGTTGGGACACATTGACCAAATATTGATCATTATATTGTTACAAATTGTTGTAACAATTATTGTTACAATTATTGTTGTGTTTAATTGTTGTATTATAACAATTATTGTTGTGATATATTATTTATGAGAGCTTTTTTGTGTGTTTTATTAAAATTCTTAAAAATGAGCTAATTTTTACATTTAGGAGCAAGATTCGTGTGTACCACGAAGGTATGTTCACTTTGTGATTTTCACTGTTTGTACCTTACACTTGGCACTTACTCGTAGGTACCTATTCCGGAAAATGTTATTTGCAGTAGGTACTTATAATTTTTTCTATCAAAATTGATTTGAAAAGTTTTAAGTTTTAATTTAAGTTATGAATAAAATTCCATGTAATTTAGGAGTTAGCGATATAGGGTCCTGTGACAGATGAACGGATTAACATAACGGCATTATAAGGGATTTTTTATTTTTTGGAAGACAACCAAGGGTATTTTAAACTCAGAAATCAATCTAAATTAGATACGTCTAAATTCCTTCTATGAAATTATTTATTAATCAGACTACTAGGTAAGGGATGCAAGTATGGCAGCGACAGGACGGGCAATCAACCAGAGTAGGTCACGCTCGTCGCGCAGGAAATACGAGCTCAAATATGGCACGACCACTTGTTAACACAAATGTTTATATTGCAGACGCAAATTATGTTCCAGATTATACTTACGTACATAAACCCGTCGTATTAATGTTATGGAAAACGAAAGGAGGATAACTTTTGATCAAGCCCTTTGGTTCAAAGGATATAAGTTAATGACATTACAAACTATGTAGGTACCTACCTACTATGAATAAAAATAGAAAAGCTTTCATATCCAATCAGCTATTCAAAAAGATAAAGATTATACATCAATTATTAGAAATAAATAATTGTAAGAAATCCATAATAAGTAGGTAGGTAGGTATATCTACATAAAAATTGGTGCCGTCTCGAAAGTTTCGAGTCGAAACGAAGTTTGACAATTAAAATGACAATGTTCACACGAGAGTAGAGACTGCTACCCAGAATAAAGAAAGACAGTGCTCTTGAATAGTTAGTTCCCTAAGATTTCTGAGCCGGATATTCTGGCTCAGAAATCTTAGGGAACTACCTACTACCACCTACTACCTACAGAATTTTAGCGACCGTGTTAAAACTCTTAGGTACCTACATTATAAGTTGTATTACTTAAACAAATAAATGAAGTACATTAGGAATCTCTAAAAAAAACTAGTTAAAAAATGACAATAAGTATCTACAGTTAAACAAGACCTCGGTAGGAAAGTAGGAAGTGTAGGAATTAGGACAGCAAGTACCTACACTAGGCAAGTACGACATAAATAGATCAGAACGACTGATACGTAATTCTTTTTATTAACAGTTTGAAGTGGCCATTACGTATATTAATTTGGTTACCAACCATTGGCCGATGTAGGTAGGTTTAACTACTACAACGAAATAATTATATCTATAGGTACCTACATTGAGTCTTTTGTTACGTTCCCGTAAGGTGTGGTGCACCGCAGGGGTCGGTGTTGGTCCAAAACGTTTTCAATTTGTACCATTGCATAATTTGGGAAACCTTAAATTATTCATGTTGCATTATAAATGACGCCCAAAAGCGTAGATGGGAGATAAGAACGTCCCAGTGTTGCATAATATTTTGAATCGACCTTGTGGTGCAGTTTAGGATCTCTGTGAACGTACACTTTCTTAATTTGTTGTTGTAACTTCAAGGACCATCTATGAGTTGAAGTGTAGTTAAAATAAGTTATCTAAGACACATTTTACTTTTAAAACTAACATTATCATAATCTGAAAACTAAAACTTGCAAATGGTAGAAAGCTATTTACGTTGTTGTTTCGGCTAATATCTTTAGCCAAGCTAATATAATATGGTTACTATACTATAATACTTTAACGGGTTTTTAGTCGTTGGTTCGACATCCACTTCCTAATTGTATTATAGTTAACCTAACACCATGTCATTATATTTATCATTATAAAAAAACGTAACTAAATTCTTTTTATTCTTCTTGTTTATACCTTGGATCATAAAATTCATATTTCAGGAGATTGCAGAAAGAATTATAAAATTCTAACTCCATAAGACAGGCAGCTAGGTATTAAAAATGTATTTCAAAGCTAAAATTACTAACAATTGTCATCCAGACCAAACGACAGTTACATAGATAAAGAAATCTGTAGGAAATGATCACTTCTGGCAGCATATTTCCTTTCCTTTCACCTATTTATTATGTGTCCCGGGCCAATATTTTGATTATAACACCTTCTTTAATCTTCATTGTGTATTTATCTTGTATACTAACAAATTTTAAAACTGTCTACCTATTCATTTAAACCGAGTAGACATTGTTTTAGAATTAGACGCAGAAGTAGTTTATCAGGTATTTTAAACCTACCAGGAAATCTGTGGTTCTTTCATTATTTCTTAGGCGGTGTTTAGGCTTCAGTAATGAGCTCTAATATGCTTCGCCTCCACTAAGCCTTCCAATTCGCAATGATTTTGAACCTCATTACTTCCCGCAAATTGTGTTCAAAGGGCCACAATTAGAGTTTGTTTCCTACTACTCAGAAACTATACTGTTTATCAGCCAATGCTGTAGCTAGGAAGCCGAGGGCGCTGCTTTAAATAAAATTGATCCTTTCGAAACCATAATAAAAATGGATTTATAGTGTAATTATGAGACAGTTACTTTTTCTGACAAAACCCCCTGTAAAAATATATCAATAGGTACCTTTTGAATAAGTTAAATTCAAAACATAAACCAGTCTTGTTGACAATCTGCAGTAGTTTAATACAACCTCTCTGTTGACCGTGAGGGTCAACGGGAGTTGTAGGGGAGAAAATACTGAAAAGAAAACGCCGTTAATTTCACACAAAACTTCAGGGGTGCAGGAGGAGCGGCAGTCGCCAACGAACTCACTCTCGGGCAGAGGTTTTGCCTACTAATTAGTTTTACATTCTAACTGGGTATTCTCACCAACTCGCCTTTAGGAGCAGCGGCTAGCGGCTAGTATTATCTAAGCGTTGTAGAATACAGGCTAGGCAGGCTACTAGTCTAATCAATAATGTTAGTTCATTCATGCTACTTCGGTAGCGGTAGTTCCGACACATGAACCGAATTTTAGGCTTATAAACCGAAATTCGGTCGAATGTCGAAGTTTGGAATGTGAAATGAATTTCGGTCCATTTATAGTTTGTAGTTGATTTGCAACTATGACATTTTTCTCGTATGCACTATTTACACTTGCTTATTGCACTTTACAGTCCATTTCACTTTGATATCGCTTGGCTGGGCACATTGAACTGTCTGTGCACTCGTGGTTTCGTCGTGCATATTATTCTCCCCGTGTCGCAGTGCGTATCTAATACTTTTCAACCTTTTCTCGTGTAAAGAATCAATAACAAATAGACTCAATTCCATCTCACTCCATTTTATCTCAGAGAATATAATGTGATGAAAGCAACGTCATATCTCAATTGCTGAATATTCTTCATCCTCCATTAACAAAGGGGTGCCAAACATACCTATATACGAGTACATTCTTTACCCCAAATGGATATACCGTTCTACAGTAGCTACGTCACTGGTCAAACACAAGGATAAATAATAACTACTATTGGTTATTCATACGGTTTAATTCAAGCGCACACTTGCCAGTAAGTACCTACGATTTGATATATCATTTATTTTTATAGCCCCAAAATATTCGTGTAGGTATCGCAAAACCATTAAAAAGCCATAACATAAAAGTTTAAAGCCGAAAATTATGACATTTTGATCACAATGACTACCTTATTGCAAACTCGATCGATATATCAATTGTCTCCAACTTCCGCGGTATCATTTTGTTGATTGTATTATTTACCTCCATTATATTATCACATACATTATAGGTATTTACTTTTTGTCGATTTTATTATTTCCATGCAAACTGTGTTTTGTTTCCGATATATTAGGTATGTCAGCTAGAAGGTATCATTTTATCAATCCTGTTTATCAATGCTGGTATGTATTTGGAAGAAATATAAAACTTATTCAAGGTACATACCAATAATGTATTTTGAATGGAAAGGCCATCAGTGCCATAATAAAAATGCTAGTGTTAATGGCACACCAATATTGATCTTATCATAGCTAAAGAATGAGGCTACGGCGATGATCATATTGGACTATTTTGATAGCTTTTTTAATCTTATATAATATTATAGTGTCCGTTTCTTTTGATATTTAAATTTGTATTGAGATCAGGCGCGTCATCTTGGATTATAATGAGGTGTGGAATGACAAACTAAATATATAGGTAGGTACACTACCAGAGAATATGAAAATGCTATCGTGCATCATCGTCTACTTTCGTTTCGTAATCCTCTTTTCGCACTTACACAAATCGTAATTAGTTGCCTTTGAGACAGCATACGAGTAGTTCGTGTTCAATTCGAATATTTATATAGAGCAGTTATAAATTACAAACAGTTATGGCATATGATTTTAAAAGCGGGAAAATTATTAATTCACAGGCTCGGCAAGTTATTTATAAAGTATACTTAAATAGTTATATTTCTGTCTTGAGGCTAATGAGTTCAAACTAATGATAGAACCTGTTTTAAGGAGATTCAAGAACGTGTAATTGAAGCTACTGGTATTTCTGGATGTACTTTAAAAAAGATACCAACAGAAGCTGATAATAAAGAAAACTACATTTAGTACCCCGAAGAAGGGTAGGCCTAAAAAGAAATTTTGTTTAGATCTGGATTACTTTGATTATCGGGTAATAAGAAGAATGATTTGCGAATTCCATTTAAAATTTAAAGAACTACCGACCATCAAATATTTGAAAATGAAGATAATTGATGCTATTCATTTTAAAGGCTTTTTATTTACATTAAGAATAAATCTTCAGAAAATAATGTTTAAATTCACTAAAGTTGAAGATGATCAAAGCAATTTATTGGAGAAAAGTGATGTGCATTTAAAAATAATTAAATATTTAGAACAAATCAAGAAGTAATGAGAGGAATGATGATTATTTATTGTAAATATGGATGAATCGTATATACACACTAGTCACACACAAAATAAAAGTTGGACAGGTCCTTTGAAAAAAGAAGTACGAAAACAAATATCAAATAGCCAGCGTTTAATGCCGGTACATGCCGATAATAAGAAAGGGTTTGTGCCTAAGAGCCTTTTAATATATAAATCTTCCGATAAAATGACCCCTTAATACCTACCCAATTTGCCAAAAGAATCAGTTTTAGTAATAGACAACGCTCTAAATCACAATAACCTCGAATAATTTCTAATAATAATTTGTTGAAAGATCTTCGAATTCCAACAGCAGCAAATAAACAATGATAATATTACTTTTTTAAAGCATAGATGGAGACAAACGGGCGGGCCACACGGTCGGTAGCAGGTGCATTGCCGACTTTGCAGATTCCTATGTACAGCTTTCTTAACGTAACAGAAATACCTCAGCTGGCAGTTCATTCCACAACTTTCGGGTTCGCGGTATACTCGTAGTGTCTTTTTGACTGCACTGTACCCAGCGACTTTATGTCAAGGAAGTGCGAATGAACCGCACGACGAGGACGAGCGATGCGATGGTAAAAACCCTAACTTGGCATCAAATTTAACAGCTGTTTAGAACTTTCCCACATTATAATTGGCGGGAACAAACACCATATTTCATTTGAAATCAATTGGAAAAATCTCAGTTATATAAAATTATTCTTCAGCATAAAGACACTCACACATTTCGTAGACAAAATTCTTGCAGAACATAACCACTCTGTATTGAGATTACCGCCTTACCACCCAGATTTGAATCCGATAAAAAAAAACTAATATACGGCCACAACGTAAAGGTTATATTGCTAAAAAGAAAAAAAATATTGACATGAATGGAAAAAAGTTTGTGAACAGGCCATAACATGTGAAAACGCATACCGCAGCAATGAAGACACTTAATTGTTATGTGAACGGGTTATTCGCGATTGGTTTATTTTTTTATTATAGGCAATATTTCGGTTCAGTTACATAAACCGTGGTCGCGGCGGAACTGCGGAGTTGGGTGAAGGTGTTGTTGCTATTGACAGACAAATCTGTCTACCTTCCGTCGCGTTCATTTTTGATCCAGCTACCCACACTGAACTTGTTTTTGTTGATTAAGTTCCTTGCACACTATACTAACAATATCACCACACACATACGAGTTTAAAACGCATCTACTTTTCTGGGTTTGCAAAGTTCAATCACTGGGTCCCACGTATGTGATAGCTTTTCTTGAAATAAAAAAAGAAATATCTTTTTAATAGTCATGGTTAGAGATGGAATTGAATTGAGTGAATCAATGGATTGAATCTGTTAGTTCACGCTATAAATGATTTATGTACTCCCATTAGATTTCATTATCACACTTTGTTGATTAGAATCACACTTATAATTGCTCTATATAAATCAGCGCAAGTTAATGGTTTAGTTTGAATTTAGAATATCGATTCAAATAATGTTTTTCTTATACCTACACAATCAAGGATAATACGTGACACATGTGACAACAATTCTGAACCTTATTGCTGTTATGATAAAGTATTTATTCAATAATTTAAATAGGGATTTTAAAATTTTTCATTATTATATTTTTATAACATCACATTCAATGGCGTCCACACTAGGATTCCCTGGGTCGTAGGTCCAGCCAGAGACATACAAAGACGAACAGAACACATGCAACATCCAGACCCGAATAAACGCCCTGTCTTTAAACAAATGTTTGTCCGACCGTGAACCGAAACCAGGACCTATTGGGCTATTGCACAGCAGGCAATGTCACTACCAACTGGGCTAATTGGTCGAGCTAATTTAGTATGCATTCGTGAATAAACGACGAGACTGATGTCTCGTCTCATTACACGATGGCATTTTATGTTCTCTCGTGGTGTTGTACTATATATCACCAGCGCCGGCTCTAGCTCATGTAGCGCCCGGGTGCAGGGCGCCCTCTAGTAGGCGTTTTGAACTCTTTGGAGGTGTTTCGAGCGGCGCTCGGCGCCCCCTAAGACCCTGCGCCCGTGTGCACCGCACCCCCTGCACCATAGGTAAAGCCGGCACTGAATTCAGCGCTCGACAGGCGCCCCCGGGCGCGTGGCGCCCGTGGTGCACCGCACCCCTTGCACCCCCTGGTAAAGACGGCCCTGTATATCACCGCCCCCGACCGGTCTTTATAATGGACATTGGGAATGAATATAGGTACTTATCCAGATCATAAGTAAAAATAATTTTACATAGTGAAAATATTTTTAGTATGTAGATACCATATAAACTAAATTCATAACAGTTAGTACCTTTAATGCCAAGGACGGCAGACACGGCACGTACAAATCTCTACTCATTTTGTTTTTTCGAATATTTATCAATTGCTTGTTTTTGGCTGCAGATTTTCTTGCAATTCAACTTAATTTCTTTAAAGGGGCGATTAAACCGAAATCTGTAACTTAGGAATCTGTTAATTCTTGTCTAAGTAAATGTCAATGAACTAGAAAATTGTGAATGCAATTCACAGTTTCATGTTTCGGGATTGGTTCGGGATATTTACCTTCTAATATTTTAGCCGCTAAACAACGTAAAGCTATGTAAAGTTCATTCTTCCCCTAATTGCCTCAATGATACCATGATAAGGTGATGGTACTCGTATAATAGTACAGTTACAAAACATTCTTGCCATTTATTTCTTGTTACTTACCAATATTCTACCCAATAATAATAAAAAGATACATATTCTTTGTTATTGTTCTGTTCTATTGCATTCCGCTGTCATAATGTTGAATTGGGTTCTCGGTGGGTTCCCGTTAAATTGAGGCTCGCTTCAACTGTAATGTGATTGATGAAGTCGTTATTGTTCACGCTCCCTAATTGGATGAACATAAGTATCCATGACTGATTAAAGAGATTAAAATGTTCTTTTTTATTGCAGTCACACTTTATTAGAAAAAAAAATATGTTTCTAATTATGTTTACAGTAAATTCCGTAAAAAGATGTACCGATTAAATAATTCAGCAAGTAATTACAGTTTAATTGTTGTAAGTTGTTGTATTTTTATATCTAACGGGCAGTCCACAGGAAACCCTGATTATAAGGATTTTAATGAATTTTGACATACTTAGTTATGTCCTGATAAGGTGATAAGGTGATAACCTGATAATCCTGTGGGAATAAGTAGGTATCATGCTGGTTGATAACAACGCGTGTTGGAATTATTTATATATCCATATAAATACCTACAGGCGTTTTTAAGGTTTGTACCTTTGAACCGTATCGCAATGGTTATCTACGATCTGAAAAACAGAAACTTTATTGAATTAATATTACTATTATTTAAGTAGGTACCTAATAAAATAAGTTAGAGAGTAATAACTAATAAAAAAATGTAGTGATTCAAATAAGACAGATTCTTGTTTTCTATATAGGCACTAAAGATTTGTGTAATTTATATTTTTCTAAAATGAAAGCACTAGTAAGCTACCTAAGAGCTCGATTTTTTTTAATCAGCTACTAGGCTGACAGCACTCGGATGTATTTTTAAATTTTAGTCATTCAGTTAAAAAATAAAAATATATACTTATTAAAAATAAATTCACCGGCTTGTTTATTTATGGGTTTTTCTCGTCTTGAATTCTTCGGCATCTTTATGAACTTGGCCTTTATGGCTGTAGTGGATAATGATGTAGCTTTTTACGGCGTTAGTGAAGGATTTTGATATTCATCACATCATCATTATATTGACAGAATATCTTTTTGAAAATTAAATAAAATGAGGTCGGTAACAGTTGACGAAAGCAAATATATTACGTATAAAATCGATTATCTCTTGAAAAAAATATTTTGGAGGTATTAGTGGGTAGCTCTATATTGTATTTATGAAGTTGATGTTTGCCGAAAATACCGATGGCCAATGATTTCATTCAAGATCTGTCTGTATATTACTATTTTGCATTTATTTATTTAGTATGCTATAGCATACTAAATACTAATACTTATATTTCATAAATAAGAAGTGGAATAAAATATATTGATATTAATAATAATTAACGTTATTATTAAATAAATTAATATAGTAAATTGCAATAGACAACATTATAATTACCTATATCAGAAATGGTTCAATCAACAAGATCACATTCCAAAACATGCAATATTAGCTTTTAGACAATTTGAATAATATCTTATTTACCTTATTTTTTCTTATTATAGAAAGAAGGTGGCAGATGAGCAGACAGTCCACCTGGTAGTTAGTAGATACTGTTGTCCATACATCCGCGATACGTGCCAACATCAGTCCAGAATGACAAACATTGGCACACCCCTGGATGGGCTGCCTACCTTCATAACACAAATAGGGACACAGCATAATTTAGTATCAAAGAACAATAATCGTATGTTTTAGATGCATCATAAATAGGTAATTCTATAAATAATGCCAAGCTACCTAATTCTAACCTCCTACCCTAATCTGACCACTGGGTTGAGATGATCTCCATACATTTTTTCCATATCAATTTTTTTCCATCATATTTTATAGGTCGTAAATATCGCAACTACAGTTTTTTAGTATATATAGTATAGAGTAGGTTTATTGAAGACTGAAAAGGACTCCTTGGAAGCACACGAAAAACGCAGTCCCTTGCTGTTTTTTTTTTTTTTTTTTTAAATTAGAGGGCGGACGAGCAAGCGGTCCCACGTGATGGTAAGTGTTACCGCCGCCCATGGACACCTGCAACACCAGGGGGCATGCGGGCGCGCCGCCGACCTTGCAAAATCCTATTCACAGCTCTCTTGAAGAACCCCATAATGCCAATGCCCATAATCCAGGGGTGTGCCAATGTTTGTCATTCTGGACTGATGTTGGCATGTATCGTAGCATAATGGAAAGACCTCTTGAGGCAGTTCGTTCCACAGCCTACGGGTTCGCGGTATAAAGTAATTTTTGGAGCGAACAGTGCGCGACACCTCCGTATCGAGGAAATGCGGATGGACCGCACTTCTGTGACGGGAGGTGCGGTTGTAGAAACCCGAGGTGGGAATTATATTAAACAGTTCCTCAGAGCATTTTTATTGATTATCACAAACATGATGCACGAAAAACATTTTGAAGTTTAATACACTATCACTAATCACAAAACGCCTAACACACAATTTTTACCATTATTCAAATAAAAACGTAACTACACTTCTTAAGTTACCGCCGAGCCAAAAGGATACGTTTTAAACTTTGAAATTGTTTAATAAGAACAAAACATGACAGTGGCAGAATATACTAATTGCACCATTGCCTTAAATGAAGAAAAATAAATTGGAAATGGCTGTCAAATTGACATTTGTCAAATTCTGAATAGAGAAATTTATCGAATCGAATTTATTGAGAAATTTTGGAGCCCTATGAAATTGGAATTGGATTTAAAAAAAACGATTCTTGAAAATTCAATTACATATTATAATCACAAGAAACCTATCTTAACTATAACTTTGCAGTATCATATAAACAATGCCTAGACTCAACAGAAACCTAGTTGACGATATTGCTCAAAGTTGTTTACGATTGTTTCATTCTTTGCCCAAAACTGGTAAACCAGTGGAAAAGGAGTGGACTGTGTTATCCTGCATAGTAAAATATGATGAAGGTAATACAAATGTTGAAGTAGTCTCTCTGGGGACTGGTTCAAAATGCATTGGAGCCTCATTAATGTCGTCTGATGGGTCTATATTAAATGACAGCCATGCGGAGGTTATCGCGCGACGTGGTTTCCTAGTTTATCTCTATGATCAAATAGAAAATGCTTTGAAAAATAAGTATTCTATATTCCAATATGAAAATGCAAAGTTCAAATTGAAGGAAAACATTGAATTCATGTTTTATTCATCGCAACTGCCTTGTGGAGACGCGTCGATAATTCCAATGTCTGGTGAAGAGGAACATTTTGGTGATGTATTACGATCTATTAAGAGACAATCTGAGGATGAGAATGAAGAACATGAAGTGGATAAGAAAAGGCAAAAGTTCGAAAAAGATATTCATAGGACAGGTGCAAAATGTCTTCCAAATTCTATTCAAGATCCTAAACAAAGAGGTTGTAATTATCATGTGGTGGGTCAAGTGAGAACAAAGCCTGGACGAGGGGATAGAACATTGTCGGTATCTTGTAGCGACAAGATTGCGAGATGGATTCACTTAGGTATTCAAGGAGCATTGTTAGACATGTTGCTATCTAAGCCCATTTATATCCATCATTTCATATTTGGTTCGGAAGTACCTTACTCCGAAGATACATTGACTCGAGCTATGTTAAACAGAGATTCAGAATGGTCAAAAGAAAACCTAAAAGTTATGCCAGAATTTTATAAATGTTCTCACACATTTGATTATAAAAGAAGTGAAATGACAGTAAAGGCAGCACATGGAAGTATATTGTGGGTAAAACTTGATAATCAGTGAGTATGATGAAATATTTCTATTTAAATTGTCTAAGCCTGGCTAAACACATCACTATCAGAGCAAAAATATCTGGAATAAAATATTATTTCTTTCAATGGAAAAATATTAATATTTTTGCAAGAAATAATTGTTGAGTCACAATAATTGTTATTTTTAATTTTACCATGTTATAATACTGACATGTTTGATACATAGGCTGTGACATTGAATTAGTCTATTATGTTTAATGTTTGTTTAATACTGCCAAATTAAGAATAAGTGTTAGTGGCTCCAAAATTAAGTATTGTGACTACTATGGTACAGATACATTATGAAAACATTGGCCATTGGCTAATCTGGAAACACCCAAACTCGTCATCTATGTTTATGAACTACCATACCTTCAATTGCATACTTCATTACGAAATACTTTATTGCATAGATGCAGAAGACTCATTTGGGTGTTTCCAGATTAGCCAATGGCCAATGTTTTCGTAATGTATCTGTACATAGAATTATTTGACCTTTAATTTTTCTAGTTTGAGTAATGGCAATCTCCTACAATTGGTCAGAAAGCATACTGATTATTCTGTCTGCACATTTTATAAATCTTAATAGATATGTTTAATTAAAACTTATGAAGACTTTTCCATTTCAAGTTTTAAATTTATAAATCTTTTGAAGTATTGTAAATCTAAGAAATTGTACAGGCATATACATGAGTTTAAAATTAGGATGTTAAAATTATTTTTCTTTTTTACAGGCTTTTCGAGGTAGCTGTTCAAGGTAAAAAAATGGGTGTTACAAAAAAACGAGCAAACTTATTGAGTAGTTCTTTATCCATAAGTAAATTTAATCTGTACAAAAGATTTTTGCATATTATACATATGGACCAAAATGGAGAAGTGAGCAAAACAATATTATTGAGAGATGTACTTAAAACACTTCCATACAATGAGATGAAGAGAAAATCAAAACGGTATTTAAATAATTGGTCTATAGTTAAAGAAAAAATGTTTAAAATGTGGACAGTAAAGCCAGATATGTGGAATTTTTGTGTAGATTTAGATATTGCATAAAGAAATTTATTGTTGAATGTATTGGTCCATTCTGCAAAGCAACCTAGTTCGGACCATTGAGTTTTTAAACGGTTTTATTTAGCTCGACCCGTACGGAATTTATTTGTTTATTTATTTGGGTCAAAATTAGAAATTGAAATTTAAGCACCTTCCCGTTGTCAGATTGATCTGAAATTTGGTACACACATTTAATTTAGATGACAATACAATATAATAAAATCAATAACATTATAAATCTAAGATGGCCGCCGATACAAAATGGCGGATTACATATTTTTCCTTAACCCCCTCAATATGGGTATCAAATGAAAGGGCTACACGTAGTTTTCAGTGCACATAAAATATAAAACCGTTTAACTTAAAAGTTTTTTAAGATTGTTATTCAACTAGTATATTCACATTAAGAATGCGGTGAATCATCACTAGACATGTTCACATTTGTGTTCAATATTTGTTTGAAAATTATAAGATAAAGTAACTATGTTTATTGGCATAGAAAGAAACAATTTAAAAACAAATATAATAATTAAATTGAATTTACTAATATTAAATATTGTGTAAGGAAAATTGTACACAATAATTAATTCTCAATCTGCAACTGAACTATCATCGGTATTTATATTGATGGATGACCTTTCTCCTATTTGTTTTATCGATCCACATTTGTTTTTAATAATTGATAATGTGATACTTTGCAAAATAAAAGGCCCATCCAATCTACACAAAGTATTAAGTGAGACTGGTATGTGCATGGTACTGTGAAACAGACCTAAGAATTTCAAGACCTGGTAAAAAAGGTGACACTGTCTTAGTTAGTAGATGAGTCACAGTATTCTTAAATTGAATAATATATACATATAATATTTAAATGGGTGCTTTTGTAAATTGAAATATGTTGGAATGTTGTAATTGTAAGACATTTTCAATTAAAAATAGTGAAATTTATTTAAAATAACTGTTGTCAGATTAAGGTAGGAAGGAGGTTGGAATTAGGTAGCTTGGCATTATTTATAGAATTACCTATTAATGATGCATCTAAAACGTGATTATTGCTCTTTGACACTAAATTATGCTGTGTTCCTTTTTGTGTTATGAAGGTAGGCAGCCCATCCAGGGGTGTGCCAATGTTGATCATTCTGGACTGATGTTAGCATGTATCGCGGATGTATGGGCAACAGTATCTACTAACTACCACGTAGACTTTCTGCTCATCTGCCACCTTCTTTTAATAAGATGTAACATATTATTCAGATTGTCTTAGAGCCTACCTATTATGTTAAGATTTGAACCATTTCTGATATAATTATAATGTTGTATAGTGCAATTTACTATATTAATTTATTTAATAATAAAGTTAATTATTATTAATATCAATATATTTTATTCCACTTTATACTACTTTTATTTATGATATAAGTATCAGTATTTAGTATGCTTTAACATACTAAATAAAAAAAATACAAAATTATAATATACAGATTTTGCAAGAAAACATTGGCCATCGGGAATATTCGGGTATCTTCGGCAAACATCGAATTCATAAATGTATAGATAGAGCTACTAATACAAATCTTCAAAATATTTTTTTTTAAGAGATAATAGATTTTATATGTATATCATATCGTCTTAGGCTTTCGTCAACTGTTACCGACCTCACTTTAATTATTACCTTTTTATATTTAATTTTCAAAAAGATATTCTGTCAATGTAATGATGTAATCAATGTCAAAATCCTTCACTAACGCCGTAAAAAGACATTATTATCCACTACAGTCAACTATAAGAGTCGCTTTCATAAACATGCTGAAGAATTCAAGACGAGAAAAACCCATAAATAAACAAGCCCGTGAAATTATTTTTAATATATCTTTATTTTTTAACATAATGAACAAAATTTAAAAATACGCCGGAGAGAAACTATTTTAACAAGATACAACAAAGAGTTCGTGGTGCAACTGGTCTTTCCCATACATGTATCCGTAAAATTGTAAGAGCTCATGACAACAGTTCGATTTCGTCAGAAACTCAAAAACAAGGTAGACCAATTTTTTTTTTTATTGAATCTTTACGATTTTGACTATTCTGTTGTAAGAAGAATGGTGCATAATTTTCATTTAAGGATTAAGTAAGTGCCGACACTCAAGTAATACTAGAAGCCATTGATTCCAAAGGATGCGAGAGTACATTACGAAAAAATTTTCGTCAGTTGGGTTTTCGGTTCACTAAAACTAACAAGAGCAGGAAAATTTTGATGGAAAAGGATGATGTAAGATTGATACTGATAAAATTCTTAGATTTGATTAAAAGATTTCGATCTGAAGGCAGAGAATTGTATATATGGATGAAACTTATCTGCATACGTCACATATCACAAGTAGAAGTTGTCATGATTCTACAGGAAAGGGTATAAAACAAACCATACGCAGGCAGTAAAAATGGATTTATTCCGGGAGTTTTATTAATGTATAAATCTACGGATACAACAGGAGACTATCATAATGACATGAACGGCGACAATTATAAAAAATGGCTACGTAATCAATTCATTCCTAACTTACCTAAAAATTTGGTATTAGTTGTTGATAATGCTGCATATCATAATAAATATGTGAAAAAGCCTCCGAATACATTGAAGCAAGATACTATGATAAACTGGTTGGTAAAACATGACATTAACGTCGATCCAACTTAGACAAAGCCACAAATTTACCAATTTATTCTTCGTCGAAAGGAAAGATTTGTGGCATATCCTATTGACAACATTTTAGGTGAATATGGACACTGTATTTAGATTACCGCCATATAATTATGATGTCTGTACCGTTTTAAATATTTCCTCCCGACCGCTACCAAAGTTTTGCTTATACAGTACCCTTGTGTTGCCTATCCTTGATTACGATGATGTATGTTACTCGGACATTAGCCAAACTCTTCTAACCAAACTGGATCGTCTTCTTAATAACTGCATACGTTTCATCTATGGTCTTCGTAAGTATGACCACATCTCTTTTTATCGTTCTCCGCTTAAATGGCTTCCAATCCGTCAGCGAAGGTATGTAAGAATACTATGTACTCTTTTCTCTGTACTTTACGATCCGTCTGCCCCTGAATACCTGAAATGCAAATTTCGGTTTCAGGGTAACACTCATATTCGCTATCTTCGCTCTGATGAAAATTTTTCCTTACATGTCCTGTCTTGCTGCACCGTCTATATGTCCAATTCTTTCGCAGCTCGGGCTATCAAACTCTGGAACACTCTTCCCACTAACATTAGGAAAGCCCCTTCTAAATTTTCATTTAAAATTGATTCGGCGATATTATCTGTCTATGCAACAGAATTGATAAATATAGATACTTAGATTTTTATTTCAATGGCTTACAGTACATTATATTTTCAATGTATAGTATAATTTATTGTATGTATTTATATGGATATACATGCATATATTTTTATCAATATTATTGTACCTAGGTATTATATGTGTACCTATTGTCAGTGCCGGCTTTACCTATGGTGCAGGTTGTGCTGCGCACACGGGGACGCCTCCAAAGAGCCTACTAGAGGGCGCCAGGGTATTGATTGCACCCGGGCGCTACATTGGCTAGAGCCGACGCTGCTTATTGTATTATATGTACTGTTAGTAGTCATTTTTAATGATTGCACTGATGCACCGCCCTTCATATTTCTGTTTAACCAAATGTTGACCGGCAGAGAATGCCACTAGGCATTATGTCCGCCTTTTGTACAATGTTTGTTTGTGCACTAAAGTTTAAATAAAATAAAAAATCCGGATTTCAACCCGATTGAAAACATGTGGTCGCAGCTTAAGGGTTATGTAGCTCAAACAAATGTTGATATGAATATGACCACAGTAAGATATTTTTTTTATAGAAAAAAAGGCGGCAGACGAGCATACAGTCCACCTGATGGTAAGTGGATACTGTCATCCATAGACACCAATACACGTACATATTATATTTTCTTTGAAAGAGTGGTATTTACCATTCCTCATTGGACATTTGTGCACGCACGCCCATCGTGGGATTGCAGCGTGCGCCCTTCTAGAATTTGCAACTACTATGTAAAACATATTTTATCTACTTAATTAAAAACGTAACTTTACTGCAATGCTTTACTTCGATAATTCAGACGTGTCATGCATTACATAACATTTTGATGAAGTACAAATTGCCAACTATAAAAAATGTAGCCAACCCAATACCTCAAATTAAAATGATTGCACCACCAGTGGAGACAAGTAGCTCTTGACTTGTGCTTGACAGTGAGATTACGAGATCGAGCATTTAGGATTATGTCAGCTCACCGGTAGCCTTTAGGTGCTTTGTTGATGTTTACTAATTAACATCTATTTTGCATTCGTTTTGTGACGAAATCTAGGTGGTAACCCACTTTATTGCTACTTGTCCCACCTATTGTGAGCCTATTTAGAAATCCGCCACTTTTGACATTTAAACGACTTTCAAGTTTTAACTCTGTTGCTACTATTGATCGTTTGACAATAAGGTATATCTAGTTTAAGATCATGGTGGAAATATTGAAAATGGTTGCAGTGCAAACGCTTTACGTAACTCCGCTTTTGTGATTCCAATCATGTGAACTTTATTGAAGACGCGAAAGATAAATTAAAATGAATATTCTTCTGTACCACCTACCTGTCTCATTATTTACTATAACCAGGGCTTTCTAAGTAGGTAACTTTAGATTTTACGTAAAGGGTCAGGATAAATACGCCTACATGCATTAAGCAGGATCCAAAATCCCGGAAAGAACCACCGGTAAACAATGATCCGATGTAAGAGGACGCGCACCGTTGGATAAGAGCATTAAGGGGTAAGTAAAACAAATGGGTGCACGTCAAGGCACTCCCACGTATGCGGGACGGATTTATTATTTATTGATTTCCAGTCATAATCGCACTTACAAATCAATAATTTTTGATACCACCCAAATAGTTAACTTTGGGTTTTGTCTCCTATGACACGATTTCTGCAATGAATACTTACTGTTCGAATTATGCGGCAAACTTCGTTGGTTCTTGTTCTTAAAGGTTGTTATTAAGGTTAATTAATTCTGATTATCAGTTTCAAAAGTACCGATTACAAGGCGTAGGGTGTAGAAAGTGAACCGCATGTGGTGCGACAGCAATCTTCCGGTGGTCAGGAGATCAGTGCGAATTCGACACCAAGTATCGCCGCTTTGTCATTATTTCGACAAGAATCAAACCGATTCGTGTGGCCCGTTCCGTGTTCGGGTTCACCTACTTTCTACCGGAAGGCAATTAAAAATAATTTGCATTTCTCTTTGTGTATGTCAAGATTTTGGCAAGTTTGTTACTGAGTGAACCAAATAATCTTTTCGATTTCTTCGCATTTCAGATGTGTCCAATACCCCTGACACTCCTGTGATGAGAACTCTATATGTATGCAAACTAATACCCTCAGAAATTTGGATTGTTATTCGAGAATCGCAGCTAGATTATAATTATTATTGTAATCTAGATTAGATGTTACACTTTGACACTTTGATGACATAACGAGGAAATGGCTGGTTGGCAACTTCTAGGGGAGGGGGGGGGGTGAAACAGATGAAGAGGCGTCAATTAAAAGCCAAATTTGAACTTAACTACTGCGTAATAAGAGTGTTCCATTTTTAAAACACATGAATTAAAGAATTCAACACCTACTGAACATAGAGAACAGTTAGACTCTGGCATATCTAGTATGTATTCTCAAATCGATGGCTGCAAACTTCCGTGGGGGCAATCACATTGTCATTGTTACAATTAACAGAGGTTTCAAGTGCATAATCCATTCATGTCGACTTAGATAATCTACATTTCAACTGTACCCGTTTTGCCAGTGTTGTAATGTTGAATCAAGGATCGCGGCAGTGTTTTGTTTATCGGGAATACGAGACATTTGAGGTTAGGTCGTTCATAAGTTTACGCTAGCTGGTCGCTATGACAGCACAATGGCGGTTGCAAGGCATAAATCATAGCAGGTGAGCGTGTGCGCAGATCGTCCACAAGTCTTGCAGGTGTATGATTTTATTGTGAGTTGACGGTAACATTATGACTGTATTTGAAGGATGCGGTTAAGTATTGTCGAATTTCTGTTTTCCCGATATTGTCATAGTGCAATAAAATAGAATTGCACATTTTACAATTCTCTGTGTTGCGTCACGTTTCGACATAAACAGTTAGCATTGTATATAAACACAGTTAGGTCGTAAATTGGATGCTCCTCGTGGATTCTGCTATCGGGAGGCGGGGGGTGGGCTGGCTCACGACTCATTGTTTATCCATAATAAATTGCTACGGTCAAATTCCTAGGAAAGCTGACACCACCGAACATACAACTAAATAACTTCCGCGACTATATGTCTTGACTATATGATTAATGTTAATGATGAACATAAACATTCACTTGGTCTGTATAGTTTGGTTTTACTAGGAACATATTATTCTAAAAAATACAACTGTTACGTAGAGCTCGTTTAATGGATTGTTACCTACAAGGTGAACCGTCCGGTTGTTAAGGCTAGCCATGTAAAGAGGCTTACAGTTATACTGCTGTGAGGTCCACAGGGAACTTATAAGAGCGTTTTAACGGATCATTTTCTAGTGAAATTGGTCACTAAAGCGGGCACTCCATCCGCGGTCATCACTTTACAAGACTGTTTCATGTTCAAATCGACGGTTTTGGGTCGTAGATATTTATTTACCTAACCGATGCACTGAACGATAGCTGTTTTCGCAACGTAAAGGTGCCACCCGCAAATAAAATAACCGATAAACGGCGGTAATACCGGTATTTCATTATCGTTTTGAAGACTTGGGATTTATTAAGGATTTACTAAGCTGTAAATAAAATTTCATCATTGAAAATACTCACACGTTTTTACGTCGTCAAAAGGCATTACTTTAACTGTTAACTGTATTTCAATACATTATCGTTATGAATTGCCACCGACTTATGTGGAGAAAACTTGTACTGCAATCGGACTTCTTTATTTTATTGTTGGTGTTACAAAAGTGATGACGCGGTTTCTTTGAAACAAGAATGGGGTTGTGTTGAGTTTTGGTGGAACGCTTTTTTCGAAGAGTTATTGAATCATACATCGTGGTATCGTCAAACAGCGACCCACATATTTACTTAAATTATGACCGAGCGAAGAAACCTCATATCAATTGGGTGTGATGTATATTTTTTGCGCGCAAAGTCGACGCCTGGCAGTGACACCCACGATGTGACACACTTTGAAAAGCGTTTAATGCGATTGAGTGGCGTTATTTGACAGATTGGTTTCCAATCGAATATCAAAAGTCAACAAACTTTTATTGCTATGGCGCCCTGTATAGACGAGTTTAATGAAATATAATGTGAACTAATGAGAAATCACGAGAGAATATCAATTTCATTGTAAACCAAGGTCATAGTTTTGCTTTTATAACAGTTTGTTTGATAGCAACTTAAGAATACTAGTGTTTATAGCGATCAAAGCAACTATTGCAGATAGTTCCACCATGTTTGTTATCTAGTATCTTACGTATTCTAGCGTCATTGTCTGTATAGTTATCTCTGAAAATACTTGGAATGTCGCCATCCATACCTGCTTTAGTCTCAATGCTAGGCACTACTTATCTATCCGGTGCTATACTGCTATAAGTAGCTTATCATAATCTTGACGTTGGTGAAGGTTTCAAGATCAAGGTGTTTAACAATTTAGGACAATGGAAATATAATATATTGTATTTACTACCATTGAGTTTGACGACCAGTCGAGCGCGGCTTGGACTAATGGGGCCACTAATACAGAACAGAACAATTCAAATTCAAAGGCCAATGCTTGATATGCAATATGCTGATGAGAGATTTTTTAAGCGTATATTTTATAGTTTATTTTTGTAACAACTCACAAGTGCAGCTAGGGGAGGATTATATAATCTGTGCTAAGTTCATTACATCATAAATTCATGAGTTAAACTGAAATTCACTAGTTAATGTATATCTACCGGTATCTACCGACTTCGACCAACACTTTAGGGTAATTTCAATTCAATACTAGATAAAACTTCTTAGTAGTCTTGATGATAGGTTGGTGAAGAACACCGTTATACTCTAGCCGAGCGGGTAAAGACCACGCAGGTCGAAAGATTTATTTACTAAGTTTACTCAGCTGAATTTTAGTAATAGTGCAACTATATTTCGCTGCACAGGTTGGGCTTGCGCAGTGCTCGCGCTTTGTCTGTCGGTGCCCGATATTTATTTAGATCGGCTGTTTATTGCCTCCATTTATTACCGTGGCTCATGCTTTCTCTGTTGTCCAAACGTCTCTCTGACCACGAGCCTTCGTATAAAACAGACGATTGGACGTAAACGGCACATTTACCTTGTTAATGGATTTCTTGAAGGGTTTATGCACAAATAATACGCTGTTGCACCCACTATATAGAGAACAAACAAAGGCAAGTCACGAACGATTTTGAGCAATATGCGCGCCGACGGGCTTTAAATTAAATAAAATCGGTGATCAACAACGACGTGTTGGGCCGTTAAGTGAGCTTAACTGCTCACATATTTCTATAATAACCGCCTTCAGTAACCGAGAAGTAATCTTAGCATATTAAATTCCATAACGATTACGCTATTTTGTGTGTAATTAAACCGGCTAGTGCTTGTGCAAAATTTCGTAGGAATTTTATTTTAGAGACGTGAGACAGTGGGGTTATTATTAATGACACACTTTTATCGGGTGCTTTGTGTTTTCGACAATGTGTGAAGTAACAGACGTTACTGCAAAATTTATTGTTGTATTGACAATCGGTTATGTAACGTTTATATGTGGATTGTGAGCAGAGAAATCCATGTACCGAGGATCTCGCGCTACAACGAACTACAGGCGGCGTGGGCGCTACCGAGTGTAAATAAATGTCTTTATCAAGAAACAAACGGACATAACAATAAAACCGCATAATATGATTGTACATATTACGCTTACGCTTTATGTAACGGTAAGTGTTGATATCGAAACTGCGTGTATTTTGGCGAATTCGGTCGATGGCAGTCATTAACTTATAAAAATGACTGTTTCAAAACTCAAAAAGTTAACAAGTCCCTATATATCAAGGATTTTATTTAATCGTACAACAAAACAGATATACTGGGGTAACTTACTATTAATAAAGTAACTGGACTGTATACGTAAGAGGCTCACTGCAGCGTCTTTATTATAATTTCTTTATGGTTATCTTTTGTGAGTCAAAAACCATCGGTAATATTTTACTTTTTTGGTTTTCATTTTGCTGCAATCATTGCGTGAGTTATGAGCTCGGAGACTCCAGTATACGCTTGTTGACAGTAATTTTAGTGTTGTTAGTCCTGTCAATATATCATTTTGTATAATAACCATCGGTAAATTAAAGATAATTAGTTTGAAATTTATATTCACGTTGGAATAACGGAGGTCAAAGTTAAAAATGACAAAACGTTTATCATTATGAAACATATTATAATATTGCCCGCGACTTCGTGCTCACGGAAACTGTTTGACGTGATTCTTTAAATTGATATAGGTAAGAAGCTTACCACAATACTTGATATACCACATACACCACAATACATTAGTGAAAACCGCACCCAAATCGGTTAAGCCGTTTCTAAGATTAGCGCGCACAAACGCACAGACAAACAGACAAAAATTCAAACAATCATTGTTTTGGGTTCTATTGCGTTGATAAAGGCCCCCAATAATATTTTTCTCATATATCTTCCATGTACAGACAGCGATCAGTTACATTTTTATTATATGTATATAGTGTATATAGATTTTTTACGTTGAAGCTAGATAGCTTGTAGATAGCTAGATAAATTGTCTAGTAAAAGCTGAATTTGCATTAAATCTATGTTATTTCATTTCTAAAATGTAAACGTATCCTGTATTATTATTGTATTGTATCTTTAATTAGTTTTTCACATGGCTTAAAGAGTGGGCTCGCTAACCCGCTTGGCCAACGTGGCGTTATAAGACAAGACAATCCATCATGCACAAGACAATGTGCATGAGAAGGCCCTTGTTCCAGCTGTGGACAATAAAAGGGCTGGTTACAATGTACTACTTCTACTTCTGCTATGGCGTACTAGAGCGGTGATAATCTAGGGGTATATATTATCGACTCACATTCATTTAAGTCGTGAATTAGATTTCCGGCCGGAACACAGGTACTTACTTAAGTATGCATTATTCCAATTAATTATCTATTATATCATTTTTAATAAATAACACCACACAATGGCGCACGATAGGATTAAGTTTGTCGTGGGTCCAAAGGTATACAAAGACTAGCACACCATCCAGACCCGAACAATCATTTGTCACTCTGTTCTTTCTCATTTTAAATATGGATTTCATATTTCTAAAACAAAATCCGTTGCGGATTAGGTATATTTGCGTTTGACAGTAATTACGAATTACGACTAATACTTACTATCACCACCTCCCTCTGCGGATGGTGTTTACATGTAATTGGTCATGTAGGTACGATTAGCTAGAAATAGATTAATTATGCGTAAAATTAAGCATTTAAAAAATGCTGGTACCAAAAGTAAAACTAAATAAAACATATCATCCTGACGTTCGGCAAAGCGTAGTAAGAAATGTTCTTTTCATATCGATTTTGTAATGTTATGTTAATTGTTTATGACTTAGCACGTGCTGTTTCGGCAGCGGTTCGTTATGTCGGGCAACAATCACGTGACCCCATCTCCATCTCTGTTCGGCTTTATTTAACAATGTTCGCGCCGCGACCGCGTGAACTTTGGATTAAGAGTGTTTGTGACACCGCGAGGTTGTAATAACAGATTTGACAGTTTATCTAATACGATAATACAACACAATTACTTAATTGGGTATTGTGCGTTTCGCTTTTTCTGCTTGTTTCATATAATGTTCAAGCATTCAAAGATGCATCATTTATCGCTTCTTTTATGCGACTGTCGTACATTCTTTGTGCACTTTGGACATCATTTCCGGTACCTATTTGTTTTGGACATAACTGTTGACTCATCTCGTCTGGCTTCAATAAAGCCATTATTGAGGTCTCATTGATAAGAATCACCTACTTCCATTGGTTCAACGACCATTTCACTTTCTTCCATCGGTCCAATGACCAAATGTGTACTCTAAAAATTCTGTGTTGTATTGAAACTGAATGTTTCTATAAAATTGAGTGTTTATTTCTGGTCCATGTTTACAAAGTGTGTTGTAATTTTTACTTTGTCGCTAATATTTAGTTAAATATTTCATGAATGATATCCAGTTTACTTTGTGATGGGTGCTCATAAAAATGTTTTAAGTACCTAATTGAATATGAAAGAGCTTGAAATAATGAAAACATGAAAATTTGTATAAACGTGTTGTGGTGGGACATTTTCGTTTTTTTAATTAGGTAATTTATTTTAGATACTGCATTTGTCGTGTTACCACTAAGAGCTAACTAAGGGGGAGCTACTTAGAAGGAAAGAGGTCAGTTAGTGTTCCAAGAGCTTAAATTGTTAAAAAATAGACCTATTCTAAAAAAATTACAAGTATATAAAAACAGTCCGTGATTAGGGGTAAGTGGCGGAAAAGTGTTCGCATCACTAGTTTGGAATGACGAAACTCACGGATGGTCGGCAGGAGAGTCGGCAGGCCACAGAGTGATGAAGAGCGGGCACTACCGCCAGCCGGAGCAGCGGCGGTCGGACGGGGCGATGGAGGCCAGACGCAACAGGCGGCGCCCAGCAGCAGCACCAGCGCCTAAAGAGCGACTGACGACAGCTGCGGCGGCCGGCCTGTTATTTTTATTTATTCCCTAAAATTATGGATAAACTCAGAGGAATACGTTTTATAAATGCAGAAGATTCAGTAACGGCCTTCCAAATGGCCCAAAAAGGGGTGGGCTGAATGCTTCACTCAATGGTGTCATCGCATGAAAAAGTGTATCGATTGTTGCGGAGAATACTTCCAAAAGCAATAAAACAACTTCCATCTTAATATCTGATTTAATTTTTGAGATTCTAAAAATTTTCAGTATCACCCACATATGTACGACAGAGAAATAAGCTATATCCCATAATCGGCTATGCGTTCAACTGTTACGTTCGTAGACTATCGATAAACGTACCGACGTGGTTTTGGGAGTGAACTAGCCTATCCCATTTCCCTCATCCTAATTACTGTCTACACTATTATTTTCCCAATTTTTTTTCTAAATTGAGATTCCTAGATAACGGATAAACTTATGCCATTCGCCCAACTCTTTCTTTAAAATACGAGTTTTTTGAACTAACCGATTCACCTTAATGCACTTACTTCACTTTTTCAAGACACATTTTTAATTTCAATTAGATAAATAAATACTTCTTCTTTCGTTTCGCTTTAAAGAAATTCGGTGATTTCGTCAATTGACCTTATTCTATTCTGTTAGAATACGGCTCAAGGAAACTTCTTAACAAACTCTTTATTATCATGCGCAAGTGAACAGAGTCCATAGCATGTTACTACACAACTCTTAAGAGGTTAAAAGATGAAGAGATATGAATCGTTTAATAGGCAAGTGTGAACACTGTCGCCATTGTCGAGCCCATTAACAAACGAGTTTTGACACGCGAGTTACTTGCGAAATGTTCGGCTCAAGACTAAATAAATAAATATGTATATTGTTACCCAAGTCGCTGATAAGTAATTTAATCAGAATGGTTTAATTGAATATTGAAAATAATAAACAAGAGCCGTGTACTATACTGTTGCAACAAATTAATCAAATATGATTTGCGTGTGCGCTTATCGTGGCTTTAATAACGACTGGTGTGCATAAACTGCGTAATTTGTTATTGTTGCAAAACACATTTAGATAATCAAGATTAAACAAAGGCATATTTGCCAGACATCTGAAAGAGATGTAATAATTTCTTTTAAAGATTTCGATCGGAATTGTGTTGAAATCGATTGTCATTGACATATTGGATTTATTGCTAGATAAGTAGTGTTGTTGGTCTATTTTTGGTTGTTGTATTTCCGTGTTGTTTGTTTTGTTCAACCCCATGGATAAGTTAAATAAAAACAGGTTCATCATCACTATGACGCCGATTGCATAAATACGGTAAGTTGGCATGTTCGAGGAAGTTGTTGTCCAGTAACGACCAATTTGCGTCGGGAAGCTGCCGCCATGTTTTTTTCCACCTCAACCTTCCTTAATGAGCAGAGAAACGCGCACCGCGCTCTAACTTCTATGCAAATGTATTTTCTTCGATTTTCGAAAGTTCATATTTGTGAGATCGCTAATGAATACTGACAAATACGGTTTATCTCTGTTTTATTGGGTTTTACTTTTATACCTGTTACTTAGTCAGCAGACGCATATAGACAAGAGTAGGTATCTCTTTAAAGTTTTATGTCTATGGTAGGTATAAGTGATATAGTGAGGCACTTTATACTGGCACTTATTTAGAACCAAGACCTGAACTGAAATTCAAGTAACTGTGAGAGTGAATTTATGTTAAAGACGTGCTAATGTATGAAGTTATTCCTGGAATCTTAAAATTTAATAGCCCTTACAAAACGAGGGAGATCTCAAATTGCACGTGGATTTGGTTACGTGAGACTTGCCCTTTTTATTGGCAGATATAAAAATTAAGTGGTCCGAGCGCTTTTAACGCAAACTTTAATTCATATGGTTATTATTTTTTTCTTATGTACAAGGTAGGCTCAATACCTAATTTTAATAGCTTTATAAGTCTTTTAATTCAGATTTATTGACTGAGACATGTGAGATTGATTATAGCATATTTTTTATGTACCTAGTCTGGCCATAATACCATAAATAATAATATGTATGTACGTGTAATAATAATATGTATTCCCATCCTATCCCTTCCCACGTCCCCAACCCTTTCTCCAAATCCATTCTTTCATCAACAAGGGTAGGCAGCAGCGCATCCGGGGGCGTGCTAAAATTTGTCATTTTGGTAGTCCATTATGTGGTAACATTAGTATGTTGACATTATCGCGGATCTCTATGGCCGACAGTATCCACTTACCACCAGGTGGACGTATGCTCGTTTGCCACCTTCTTTCTATAAAAAAATACTTATATTAATCTTATTGTGTTATGTATAATGATAATATAAAATAAAAATATCAATGTTTTCTTTGCAACAATATTTATGACTATTAGGTAATATATTCTTTTTTTATATTTTATATTTTTTATATTTATACTAATTTATATTTCTAATTCACTCCATTCCTTGTTTTTTTTTTCTCTTGTCACAGTAAGCAACTTTTTTTTCTGTTGTTTCGTTGGTTTTTATTACTATACAATTGTTTATAAACGCTGGCCTATGTGTAATTTAAGCACAATAAGATTATTTATTGTAATCTAGTTAGATGGTAAATGTTTTGTATGTGTTGAGTACATAAGCCTCTCTTAATAAATATATAAATAAAATACTTAAAAAAATCTCTTACAATAGTTAATCATGCTGTCATCGCATTAATGAGATGTTAATTAAATTAAATAGTTCAGTATGTTTAATTAAATTGTGCGTTGTTGTGTTGATATCTTGATTTATGTTGATTATAAAAATTAAATAAATAAATAAGGTTCAAGTCCGTGGTACACATGCACTTGTTTCTCCACTTCAAATTCAATCTATAATAGAGGAGGAAGCGGGGAAGCTCGCGTGGGCGGAGCGGATCCAATTACGTCTCAGCACGAAGGAATTTATTGCAGACTCCGGGCGCCTTCGCGTCGCTCTCACCTTGACATGTCGCAGATGTGCCCAAACTGGAGCAGATTCCCGGACCTTCTAAGTAGCTCGGAGTTTTAATGAGGACTTATTCCAATCGTATATGCGTAAGAGAATTAGATATATAGATCTACATAACGTAAATATATTACGAAAATCTATCTCTATACTGAACAGAATAAGCTATATTTACAAGCATTACGCATCGTAGCTATATGATATGAACTAATGAAGAAAAGGTTGGCGAAACTGATTGAATTGTCTTGTGCTTATACTGGTTCTAGTGAGGTATTGGTTCTGTTTCTATTAGGTGTTTTTCTCATTAAAATGTTATTTATCTTTCACAGGATCTACGTTCTCGATCAAAGGTGCTATCAATAAGCAAATATGATATTGATAAAGATACAACGCTCCACAAAACTGCGGATATAATATAGCCAATGCGAAGGCTGCATGGTCGGAGGGTGCGCACGCGCTTGCAAGCGTCTCTGAGAGATACCGGCACCGGCTACGGCAGTCGCGCGGGAAACTTCGCGGCTGATAGTCGAGCCCACAGAGCGTTCACCAGTCACCACGAGTATTCACGAACATTCGCGATCTCGAAAACATTTACGATACTCACATCGAACTTCATCTGTGAATCTTCAGACTGTGAATATGAGTGAAATTTAAACTTTTGTGGTAATTTGACACCATTCGTTATGTTCGGCTGAACGGAATTTTGTATGGTTAAATCGTGAAAAAACAATCTGTCCAAATGAAGATGACTGTAAATCGTATCAGGGTGGTGGTGTTAGGGAGCCCGCGTTGTGGGAAGTCGGGTTAGTATAATTAATTGTGTTTATAATTTTTTTGTTCAAATATTTTTCTTATGAATTTTAATATTAACTTACTTTTTGTTTTAATATGTTTAGGGAATAATAATAATTAATAGGACACTTCAGAGTAATCGTTAGGTAAATAGTCAAATATTATTAACTTACAATTAAAAAAAACTTGCATGAATAATTTTGAAGAGAACAAATCTGTTACTATGTTTAATAATATATATAATATACGAGTGACCACTAACTTTACAAATAAAATACCAAATATTTTTCTATTCTTTAAATGAAATCAATTGTTTTATTCCATTTATCATCGCGTTAAAAATTATAAGTAATAAAATAAAAAACACAGACGTTATAAGAGTTCGCTTCGTGCGATTGTTAGGTTTTTATGTGCCCTATAATTTTGGGTAACCCAACCGTTTCGTAAGACGATATTACATCATAAAAGACTAAAAAAAAAACAAAATAATTGTATCCCTTTTGTACTCTGCATTTTACTAAAACGTTGTTTTTAAAAATAACAGAAGTAACTTAAAACTTAAACAGAGAAGAATAAAGAAGAAAGAACATAATCTACTAATTTTCTCAGAATTTAACTATATTAATAATGATTTAAATTGTCAATTTCGATTTAATTGTCATAGTATGTCTTATAGGACAAGATTATCGAACAAACCACAACTAGGAGAACAATAAAAGATAAATACTGTTTTTATTGCGTCCATCTTTCTGCATGGCATAGATACGATGATTGTTATACGCAATATTATTTTTGTTTAATCATTATCCAAATTGCATTAATAAATACAAGTTTATTAATTAAATATAAACAGTTCTGTCGGAATACGTAAATATAATTCTAACTGAAATACGGGATCGAGAAGAAAATATGGTCATTCGCTTGACACTATTAATTACTGAACTATTTGATGTTGTCATCAACTAAAGTTGGTAATCGCTACCAAATTTGACAAACATAGAGATAGTGCGAGGTACATCTTAAATTTTTAATTTAAACTTTCTGCTAGATACAGTTCTATATGGCGAAATTTAATTTAATAACTTTTTAAGATATCTCAACTATAACTATCGATCATCTATTGTTAGATAACTATTGTTTAGTTTAATCGTAGTGTTTACTTGTGCTCGCTATCATTGCATTCCTTCTGATGGAATGTTTCAGTATAAACTTGTACAGTGATAAGGCCCGCCGTGCATTGTCTTGATATGAGTCGTTTGCAAAATATGTATTTGTAGCTTATTGAAATATTTCATATGATCCATTATCATTGTCACTGTCTCATTCATTATTATTCAATTTAGTATTTGCATATAACATAATTAGCATCACTGAGTTGATTTTTTTATTATTCGTTTTTAATAATAATTTTATATTTGTAAAAACAACATTCACCTACACCTTTGATTGTGATTACATTCTTGTGTAAATGTGAGCTATTTATAATTATATGACTATTATAGTTCACCTTTTTCCCTTTAAAAATCGTTTAATGTGTTTATATTAGCAATGGTGTCGTATGTGCTTATAGTTATACAAACTAGGTCTTATATGCTTCATTTTTTGAATGTACGCTGAAAATTACATTCAAACGATTCTTGCACAAATGTGGCCAACTGGCCGTTTATTAATGATTCATTATTGTATTCAATAGAAGACAAAAGATCATTGGACATATTTGTTTGAAGGATTGCATGTGTTAGGAGCCTAATTTATAGGTCATTTCAAATGTCGATGTTTCTAATTACATTGTTATAGTAATTTCGTTCCGTGCTATTTGAGTAATGCTATACGTCTGAGTAAAATATGAAAAGGTTATTCATTTCTTTCTTTCCTCATTGCCACATCTTACTCAAGTTATTAAATAAATAGATAGTGTTCAGTATTCATTGCACGTATGCCGATGGTCCGCTCGCTATATTAGTTAATTTACATCGCCAATTATATAAGAATACATTCGTTTTAAGGGAATTTATTCCTTATTTATTATTGTCATTAGTGGCTGAGTTTAGTACCCGCCTTATTTATTTCAGTAGGTATCAGAATGTCTTGGTCAGCAGTAACCATAAAGTTTGCGATTAAAATACCGTTTTGATTCGTATTTGGTGGACCGGGAATTGGAACTCACATATTTCGTATGTATATTTTAATAGCCGGTATTACGTTTGGCGACAGACGAACATGTGTAGAGCAACGACCTCGTGGAGTGCCGCGTTAATCGGACGTTTATGCGTTACACAACGTCGCTGGTTGGCGCCAAGCGTCGCAGTCGCAGCCGTCGGGAAATCGCGCCGCTGACCCACCGGCCGAGTCGCCGCCGACTGGTTGTAATTGCACCGCCCTAATTGTCGGCCGGCTGACGGCTGACGGACCGGCCGCGGTCGCTCGCAACGCATGCGCGATGCAATTCATTACGAACGGACGCAGGGCCGACACGCGAAATTGTTTTTAAAGTAGATCCCGTCTGCCCCGGGCCCGTGGGAGTGGCGCTTGTCCATCAGGGATCCGCGGCCGACTGACATCGTTTAATAGTTCTAGGAGCAAACTCGTAACTTAAGCCTGCGACGACTATATAATTCAGATTATTCTAGGAGCTCATTACTTTAACCATACAAAATGAGCTGCTATTCACACGTTGTAATGGCGCCCGTTATACTCGTTACTTATTAAGCTGCTACTGCATTCCCCGATCGGAGAAGTTATCTGGCTTTATATCTAGGTCACATCACAGCTCCGTTTTCAAAATATGATATGTATCTCTGTACCCTGTGGTTACCCGTTGTTCGCTTCGAAGCAGTTAAAATAATAAATTTAAATCAATAAAGTATTTCAATTAACGACTCTCGTCATAAGCGTGCGTTTCGCCAGAAAGTGATTGCCCCTTCGCAGTTTTCTTCCTGTCGATAATTGTCGTTTCCGATACTCGCTCGTAAAGAAACAATCATAGAATGCAGTTAAAGAAATGTAGTTGTACGTTTGAGTACCTAGTTTCCTGCATTTGTATTTAGAAGGCAAAATATCACACCTAGCTTATGTATAATTTGGTAGAAACTGTCATGATATTGTCTTTGCTTTGTCTTGTCGTGACAATGTAGCTTCGTCGTCTAAGAGCTCTATCTTAGCGAGTGTAAATGCACGCCGGCATTCTACGACCTTCTCACGGTGTGATGGATGGGCAAAGCGCTGATGCACCGTTGTCATCCGTCGCTTTATTTAAAAAGTTAACGCCGATACGTATTGACTGAAGTTAAGCCCTATTTTAATATTCGTCTAATTTATTAGTAAGTCTCATTTTCGTGATGTTATTGGTTGGACGAAGCTATTTAATGTACGATGAACAATATTACCTAATTATTTGTACTCATAATATGAATGTAAATGCACAAGTTGAGTAGATGAGTAAAAATTAAGAGTTTATCCAGATCAGTTTCAGTATTCTTTTTAGTGTTTTTGGGGTAACGATCGCGCGAATATTGTGCGTGTACTAACCGTAACAATAGCTTGTCGTCTCGTGCATAAATTGTCGAGACTCCGACGTAGGTACCTACTGCACGCGATTCAGGCGCGAGTAATGAAGTCGCGCGAGTGGGTACCACGTGAATCAATTCGGGCGTAAAACGCGTTATATGGACAAGATGTAAAGGTTCACGTCCGATTCAAAGTTGCATTTCAATATAGAAGCTTGTATTTAGTGAGGAAAAATATAAACCTAGATACCTACGATAATTAAAATTAGATAGCAGTTACTATCTACCTAACTTTAATTATTCGCAACTACTACAGTGAGGTCTAAGTTGTACTTTAAGTAATACTTATTTTATTACAATTACAGCACAAATTATTGCATTATATAACTATTATACATACATTGAGTTTCAGTGTAGATAAAGAAACAATACATTTATTAACTAATAAAACTACACGTCAGCAGACCGATGATGGTCAGTTCGACGCATGATGGATGAGCCGGATAATCTATTAATTACCCCATAGATTCCTGTCGATACACCATCTATTGTTTCTCCGGATAACGAACCATCTATCAACCCACGTGGTGCCATGTTGTTTGCCCTTCGTAATTTGTCTTATATGCATCGATGGTTCTAAAATTCCACCTTATAAGATAACCGTATGTTTTCATTAAGAGCGTCGATCGTTATTTCATTAAGCTTGAATTCCATTATAGACAGCCAAGCGATTGAATTATCAAGTATGTTCCCATGGTGATATGCGTCTTGATTTCAGCAATCTGCATTAGAATTAAACATGCATGCTAATTGTCGACACCCATCCGGCTTTAACTTTCACGTATCACTCAATAATAATTAGTCGTAAAATTGTTTGCGCGAATCACGAATTCATATCGAATGTTATTTTAGGCGTGTTAATTGAAATCCGTGTTTCGGTTAACTGTATCGTTGCTTTATCACATTCAGCGTAATCGGATCGCAGAGAAAGTATGCACTTAATAACTACAGACGGAAAAAATCGAAAGGAAAATGAGAGTGTGGAATTCTGCGTTTCATAAACTACAATACATCGCATGTGGTAACGTTGCGTAGGTAACTCTTTTATAATGCCTCATTAAAATTGATTTTTTTATAACGGCTATTGGCTCTTGAGAGATGTAAATTTTTATTGATGTGAAAACCTCTTAAGTGTCGGTTTATCGACTGTTCATTCCCGGAGATAGATATTAGATACTTTTACATTATTATCGTGGCCATGTAAATGGTATGGTTACATTATAGTGTTATATACATACTTCTTAACAAACTCACGACTATTGTAATCTATTCTAATGTCTTATAGGTAGATAATATTAGCTCAATAACACCAGACAACAATAGGGTTAAAGAAAATAAAAAATTGCCATAAACTTGAATGCTTAGATCTGTAGAGGATATTGGTTGTATGTTATTATGTTAGTAGTATCGTATCAGATGGTTGGTTGAACACGTAATCTATACATATAATAAAATTGTAACAGGCCGATGTCTGTACATTATAGATATTGGAAAAAAACTAATATGAGGGGTCTTTATTAGAGCAACAGAAGCCAAAACAACAGTTTTTAGAAATTTTGTCTGACTGTCTGTATGTTTGTACACGCATCACGCAAAAACTACTGCATGGAATTGAATGCAGTTTTCACCAAGGTATTGCTAGAGGTCTAACTTAAAATATAGGCTCCATTTCACCGCAGGAAAATATCTTATTCCGATTGTTTTAAATTTAATAAATCGAAGCGAAGTGAGGGCGGGTCGCTAGTACATAATAAAAATATATTAAACTGAACTGCTTAGTTGGGAGCGCGGCAGACGACTGCCGAGCACAGCTCACACGATGCCTAAAAAACTCTATACAGAAAAAGCTCTACTATGAAAAAAAACTAACAAAATTAAACAAAGCTTTATTTTGATGTTTTAGAAAAGCGTCAAAAGTTCTGAAGCGTAGTGTCACGAAAAAATTGGCGGAGGAAGTGAATGTGGGAAACGTAGCATCCGCCTATAGAATATCATTAGATAGCCCGTTTTCGCAATCCTGAATATAGGTATTTGTCAAGGCCCTCCACTACACATGATCTCCCTCTTATCTAACTTACACCGACTGGATTTGGTCGAATTAAATCATTAGGTGAATTGTTTTGCTATAATGTCGCAATAAATTCATGTTCAATCACAACTGTAATCACTTCACTTTGTCTAGAACGCCTACGGAATGCATTCCAAGTCCATTGTCATGCGAGGCAGCACGTTGCAGTTGCATAAAGTCATTGCCGACGGGTATCTTGTGTAACCGATTTGGGCTAAGAACTAGACCAAAATGGTAACAACGATAAACTCTGGGTAAATAGTCGTTTGATGATAAAAACGAAGTCTGAAGCGGAATATAAATAGTTTATTATGAATAGACAGAAGGTACAGCAGTGACTTGATTAAAGACCGTAATACGCATTCTTTATTTATCGATTATCATCGTTGACTCTCGATTTTTATGTAATAACTTCCAAACGTCTGTCCGTTTTTGATCGGGCAAATTTTTAGATTTCATAGACTATTTTTTGTGGTTGTTCTATTCTAGGAGGTTTGTATAAATTAAACCACTAAGTAGAAATAGAAGAATGGTTTGCGTTTTCTAATTATTTTAATACAATGTCGTATGCGCAGTGTTCCCTCGTGATAGCTGCCGGTAATAGGAAAGTTGCAAGACGAGAAAAGTTGTAAATAAGAGTTTTTGTAGAATGATTTATATTATACCATAAGATAATTCGCGACGAGCGCGAATAAATGCTGAAAGATGATGAGAAACAAACAAAAACGAGACGAACATCCAACCAAATGTACTTTCAGTGTTCATTACATTACATTGTAACCATTTTATATAGGTACGGTCTCTCAGCATTCGGTCACGGTCGGAAATATGAATCGGAATAACACATATGTACGGATATTTACTCATGTGGTAGTACTGTACTATGATGTAAGGTATTTTCTTGTAACTTTTGTATATTTTTGTAAAATCGTAACTTTTTGTAAGAATTAGTGGAAAAGCCTGTACCAAGGTGGGCAAGCAAGACCTAGTTAAGTTTTATAAACAAGTGCTTCCATCATTCAAGAGTAGTTTCTTTATAATCATCAGTCAAAGCAAGTACCTTTCTGAATCACGCTCGTCTTCGGACAAGCAATCATCGTTTTGAATAGGGTTACTTTCTAAGGAGCGCAGGATTCTCCACACTTCATTTATTCGGTAGCCTGCTGCTATTCACGCAACTTGCACCGTCATTGTTGTTGATAACTGTTATATTGTGTTTGACCCTTAGATGGGGATTCCAGAAGTGGTATGCGCTACGTGAAAAGACTAATCAATGTTTGTTAGCGTAGTAACTAGAAAGTGGAGAGGAATGACCTTTTAAAACTTTTGCTTTTTTATGGGGTTCTTGAAGTGCATGTTCGTGGTTTTGTCGTCGTAGATGTAGAAATTTTTATTCTAGAGAATCTTTTATCGAAATAAGAAGTATGTATTCAGATTTTTAGTTTGGTTTCTTAGTTGTCATCGGTGCGGCTGCGATTGTAAAAGAGTGCTGTGAGCTCTGTTGAAGCATAATATGCAGAGTTGTGGCCATTTGGAATAGTAATTACTTATTATATATGAGATTTTTAAAAGTACTATATTCTTTAGAACTGAATATTTAAATAAGTTGTTATTAAACTAATAAATTGGTATTTTTAATTTATTTTTTTCTTAGAGAGTATCAAACTTCATCTAAGTATTAACTTTTGCCCGAATTTTGGGTAAAGATAGATAAATTGAAGAATTCAAATAATAGCTGGACGTTTCGGCTTTTATTCGACTTTAAATATGGGTCAGGCGAGCCAGAACTTACGAAAAATGTAATGTACTTTATAAGTCTAGATAACTTAGTTTTTATAATACCTTCGACTTGTTATATTATACTAACTATTCCACATTTTCTCAACCTTTTCTCTAAACGTTGGTAGCGCATCCGGGGCCGCATCCGGGGCCGCATCCGGGGCCGCATCCGGGGCCGCATCCGGGGCCGCATCCGGGGCCGTGACAAAATTTGTCATTTTCGACTATGCTCATGGGCGACATTATCCGCTGTTGCTCGTTTGCCGCCCTTTTTCATTAAAAAACCGTTTGAAATGTAAACGTACAAAAATACCCATGAAATGACCGATTTTATTACTGGCCACTTTGAGTTTCGATATCTTCTGCTCTAATTCGAATTTCAAAATAAAACAAAATGCATTTAATAGCTACTATGTTGTTATTTCAAAATCAGTAGGTACTCCATTTGTTTTTCTGTACCTAAATTTTGTTCATGTGATTGTTTTGAAAAAAAATATAGAAATTGAAAATTATGACATGTGATGAGAAATGGATCCTGTACGATAACCGCAAACGTTCGTATCAGTGGCTGGATCTAGGAGTTGCAGCCCAACAATGTCCAAAACGCAAGATAACTAAGAAAAAGCTATTGGGTATCAGTTTGATGGTTCTGTGCCGGTATTGTACACTGTACACTACAGTTTCTTGCGAGCCGGTCAAACGTTTGATGCAGATGTGCACTGTAAGGATCTGCAGACGGTGATGGAAAAGCTGGCAACAAAGCAACCAAGTTTGGTCAATCGCTCATCTCCACTTCTTCTTCGTGACAATGCCTGCCCTCACACTTCTCATACGACAGTTTTGAAACTTCAAGAGCCGGATTTGGAGACTCCTTCACCCACCATACTCACCGGACCTTACCCCGACAGATTTACATTTCTTTCGAAATTTGGATAACTTTTTGGAAGGAAAAATATTTGATTCTGAAGTAGCTGTGATTGGGGCTTTTGAAGAATTCATTGATATCCGTCCACGACACTTTTACAGGAGTGGCATCAATCAACTGCCCGTGAGGAGACGAAAGTGTGTGTAGATAGTGTGTGTGTAGATAAAGTGTGTGTGGAGGTGTAAGTGTGTGTGTAGATAAGGTCACTATTTCGACTGACATATTGTACAACAATATAATTTTTCAGTTTCTCATACAAATCGGTCATTTCAGGCGTTACATTAATATTTAGTGGATTGTCTGTATATCGGGTATATTAAGTACGTATCTATTCACATAGTTGTGTAAGTAGTAAAGTTACTCATCCATATTGTTTGTTGCAGCGGTGGTCGTGCGGTATCTGACAAAGAGGTACATCGGCGAATACTCCACAGGAGGTGTGTTCATTGATTGAGTCACATTCCCGCTAAATTGCTTATCTTTCATTATCTTAAAATTTACTGTCTCGACTTGTTTCCGTTATCTATCACTGATGAAAATAATTTTTCATGAACGCTGTTTTAATTTACTCATTACTTATTGCTTAATTCTATCCACTAATGGACACGGGCCTCCTCATGCACATTGTTTGAGAAATGTATGGCCAAGCATTACGCTGGCCAAGCGGGTTGGCGAGTCCATTCTTTTAAAGATGATGTAGTTCCTCGGGGCTTGTGGTAGCCATTGTGTTATCCATTAGTCGCAACTGCTAGTCTTAAAAACATGGGCTGAGCTGTAGTTGTAACATACAAGTAGATTGAAATGTTTGCAACATAATGCACAGAGTCAATTACCAGTCAATTTACCAGATAACATTGACGACTCAATATAGAAAAATACATACTTATTTAAATTGAAATGTCTCCTTCCTTCCGACAAGCGAGTGTCGCGTTTTACGTCAGACTGACGCGACGACGCCATGTCGGAACTTAAATTATGGCTTTATGATGTAAAGAACATTATTATAATATTCATAGCGAATAATTATAGTCAGTGACGTATAAAACTTCTACCTAAATGCTATAACGAACAGCTTGTTTGCTTGTTATACGAGCGCTCGGCTGTGACTGTATCGCGGTGTTTATGTTTCAGATTTCCTTTATCAACACAGAGTGGCTTTCGACGGTGCTGTATCAGAAGTTGAAATACTTGACACCTCTAATTGTGCGGTAAGAAACAAGTTAGCTAGTAATGTAACATAACTTTATTATAATTGTCGTTGGTCGCGACAAAAGAAAGTCGCGGAGTCGACGATATTTAGGCTTCAGTACATAGTTGTGTTAAATGAAACGTTAACTTAATTTAGCAGTAAACAATGGAGATCATAATCTATGGTAGGGCTGGTTCGCGGGCCGCGGGCTGCGGCTGATGCTCGCCGTACAATTTAATTAGACAAAGTTTATGGGCCTTGTATCGGCTTATCAGATGCGATCTTACTGCTGCATCGCTGCGCCGACCGCGCCACGGAATACCACAACAAAAACCTACGCGAATTGATCGAGTTACGTAAATCGATCATGTTCCCATTCTAGTTACGTACACAAACGTGTTTTTGTTTTCATCTAAACAACGGTTTATTAACCGATAAACGGAACTAAAATCAAAATGGGTTTGATGTTTCGAATTGCGTAATGGTCGATAAATTTATTCGATGCAGCGAGTGGCCCCAATGCGGTACCCCGCCGAGCACCACTTCTGTCTCGCAACTGCATTATAATGAAGTTCACTGACTTTATTTCTCCGAAGTAGGTTTTATTTTTGGGTGCTGCTGCTGACATTTATTGACAATATTGACTTATTATATAATAATTTTACAAGTATTATTTCAGTCTGATATCACTATACATATGTGTAGGGAGAAGAAGCTTCTTTATCTTGAGTCTTGAGTTTCATCCACAACATAGATTGGACTGAGATCTTAAAATTGACATTGGCGTACATATCGGCACGTTGTAAGATAAAATGATTTTTAATATATTTCCTAGACAAACTCGTATTCCGAGCGGATATAGCAGGTAAAACCTGTGGAGTAAAGTTAGCACGGAAATGCGCATTTTTCGGAATAATTCCCCTGCTCATGAATTGACTTGAAACCTTTTGATTTAACTTATAAATAGGTAGAAGAAAACACATTTATAGAAAAATAATTAAAAAACGGTAATAATAATTTAAAAAATATTTTTATTTTCATATTTTTCAAGTGAAATATTAGTTACAAATTAGGTACATTTTTAAAAATTGTACAAATGACAGGTCTTTAACCGAGTTTATCAAACAATTCCTTGTGGTTTAACTTTATACACATATTAAATAGTTTCATATACTCTTTTTCATCTCAAAATATGGGGATCCGTTAGCTGAGATATTTTTCTTTTATTTCGATTTTGGTTTGTTCGATTTCATTAATTATACAATAATTACTTAGAAAGTCATAGCAAATTTAGTGTAGTGCGGGCGCGGCCACGCGCTCTACAGGCTCTGTAAGTAGATACTTGCCGCGGAACCATATATTCGTGCGTTAAACAAAAAATTATGCCGTCTACCGTTCTGTTTTTACAAAAAACTTTTCTTAACTGTTTTATATAAAATTTCTCGTACATTCCAATTCCATCATTAGTTTTGCAAAAAAAAAAAAACAGTTATTTGCCAAAACTGGTAAATAAATTGGTTATTTGTTATATAAAAAAGGACGCGTACACTTGTATGGTATGGTGGTCAACTTTTTATGCTATGTACATGCTTACGAGAGTCGGGAAAAAAAAATACCTACAGGGGAACTTTTGCTAATTCAATATTAGTAGTTCGTGCGGTGTAAACGTTTCCAAATTTGATTTTTGACAAACGTTTGTACAAATGTTTGATTGAGACTTGGTAGTTTGTGTTCGTTTCTGCGTGCCTTTGGACCCACGAAATAAGCAAATCTAGTGTGGGTCATGTAATAGAGTATTTATTTAGATAAAAGAATACAGTTAACTGTTATTTGACCACCAAAAATTTAAAGCAGAGCACACGTCAATAGACAAACATCAGTATTTTGCGATGCGATAGCAGTATAGGATTATTTATTAATTATTATTTTCTTGGTGATTTTTTGTTTCTGATATACATTATTACAGTTTTTGGATTATCGCGTTTTGCACACATACTTGTATATTAAACGGCGCACACGTTTTATTTATTTATTTACTCGTTTTGCACAACATTGTACAGAGGCGGGTTTAATGCCTTATCTACCAGTCGACCATTGAAGTATTATCTATATAATATTAACCTATATATTTTTCAAATATCAATATGTCAGTCAGTTCCTTACTATTGTTGGTACGATCCAGCAGAAACGTCAACTAATGAATTAAAATAAAATTGATGAATATTTAAAACTCACTTAATAACTAAATATACATACCATTAGATAAGTTCCTTGCTTATTTACCACCTAACAAACTAATCGTCAGTACGTGTTCAATAAGGTAATCAATAAGGTCTGTTCAGATCCGCGGCTGCCTAGCTGAGCACGTGCGATGGGGCGACGCGTTCGCGGTGGTGTACTCGGTGTGCGAGCGCCGCTCGTTCCTGGCCGCAGCTGAGCTGCTCTCCCTTCTGGAGCGCACCAGGCTCCCGGGATGTGCCGCTGTTACCCTCTTGGGGAACAAACGTGACCTCGAACACGCGAGGTAAGTGAAATACTCATTACTAATAAATAAGTAAGTAATACTAATATGTAAGGATGTTTTTAGGAACGTGACTAATGTCACTTTCTTAAATGTGTTGTGTGTGTTTTGACAAAATAATTAAATAAGCAGCAGAAAATACTGAATGGGCAGCAAAGAATGATGCACACTTTTGTATGAAACCTGGCCTGACCACCGACATAACTGTAATATATGCCAACTTATTGACTATAGCCTACAGTTACCATAAATAAATATTTTATTTTCCAGATTAATGAGGTATCTAGAAAAATGGTGCTTGGTAAATAAAAAACTCAATGGTAAAATCGGGCCCTAATAAGATCCGAGCCTAAACGGCTAGGTCATGCCCGCTGTCATGTAATTTCAAAGGTCAATTTCATGAATTGCGTTGTCTATATTTATGGTGTGGATAGATAGATATTTTTTTTATTGTACACCAACACAATATGCAAAATAACAATTTAAGTAAGTGACACGAAAAGTACAGCAAGCTGCCTTATCGTAGAAGCGATCTCTTCCAGGCAACCTTTAGGTGGTAATGAGAAAACAGATAACAATAACAAATATATGAATGGAGTCGATGTGGAACTGTGGATGTGGATATCCCTGTGGTACAGAAATGTTGATCGCTTGTCATCAGGGAGGTCCACGCGGAAGAGGGTCAGGAGCTGTCGCTGCGGTTCGGATGTCAGTTCTACGAGGTGTCTGCGGCGGAGTCGTGTGCGGGCGCCGCGCTCGCCTTCCACGCACTGCTGAGGGAGGCGCGTGCTTTAGCGTTGCTTCTACCCGCGCCCAGGAGGAAACTAGCTGCGTACTCGGTTTCTAAGGTATGTAAGGTATTAAAAACACTAAATTTATCAGACATCTTTTCTGATAACATTTCTTTCTTCAATATGTTCTGAGAAACTGTGCACTTAAATATATTGTTATATGGGGTTTATTTATTTGAATATAACAAATAGCAGAATATAGTAGAGAAAATAGTAGAGAATCAGAGTCACGCTAAAGTGGCAATGGGCTGCTCATATTTGCGACAAGACCGTCAACAGAAAGAGGAGACGAATGGAGACCACGTACCCGAAAGTGCAGTTTGGGACCCACAAAGTGAACACGTGGGTCGACGACTTGAAGTAGTTCGCCGGTGGAGGTTGGATGCGAAGAGCTGAAGATCGAGTGTAGTGGCGAGCTACGGGAGAGGCTTACATCCAGCAGTGGAGAGACATATATTATTTACTAGCTGTTGCCCGCGACTTCATTTTTAGTTTATAAACACCGTCTTTACCTTCTTAGGGGAGGGGTATTTGGTATTTTCAAAAACGATCACACACATTATTTCTTATAGCTTATTTTTTATCGAACAAATGTTCGACGTGATTCTTTAAATTGATATAACTTTTTTATTTATGAACTGATTGAAATAAAACAAACACTAAATTTTAAGTGAAGCTTACTACAATACATTAGTGAAAACCGCACCCAAATCGATTAAGCCGTTTCTAAGATTAGCGCGCACAGACAAACAGATAAACAGACAAACAGACAAAAATTCTAACAATCATTGTTTTGGATTCTATTGCGTTGATAAAGGCCCCCGATAATATTTTTCTCATATATCTTCCATGTACAGACAGCGATCAATTACATTTTTATTATATGTATAGATATAGATTTTATCCTTTCCGCCTTGTATTTTTATTAAACATGATTCTTAACTTTTCGGTTTTTTTCACAGGTAATCGGCACGATATTTGGGAAAAACAACAAAAGTGTGCGGAAGAAAAGGCCGTCTTTGAGCATTTAATTGCATTTATTTATAACATTCAGTTTAATTTTAAATCTCAGACTGCTTCGTTTGTAAAGTTATTGTTATGTCTAATTAAATAAAGATATTCGCTTCGCTATAATTGTATAATACAAATAGCATAACGGACAATTCTTTCCCAATGAAACTATTAAAAATATTTTTTTTTATTTTTGTTGTAAATAAATGTATCAATTTTCGAATACACCTCGCATTAGAATTATGTTTATGGATAAAATGTAGACAATAACGGTTGTAAATATTAAATTAATTGTTAGATCTCTAGTTTATAAGTTTGCAGTTAATTGTAATAAAATATTTTACAATATAATTAATCTGTTGTTTCATTTTTTACAAAAATAAATCAATAGCAGGGGCGCCGGCTTTTAGAAAACCCCGTGGGTGCTCAATGCTCATGCTCATTTGATGACTCGTTTAACCCCCGAAATGTCCACCGTATACACGTGTATGCGTAAGGAATAGAGTTACTTTTGATATTACCGATTAGTTTTGACGTCTATGGTCATGGGTGCTCCACAGCTACTATTTACTTCTCGTGGGTGCTGGAGCCCCCGAGCACCCACGGAGTCGAGCCTCTGTACCATAGTGTCTAAGGACAGTTGTACAATTTGTTAAAGGTATCACATCACATTCACAAAAATATAAAGTATACTAATTATAATATAAGTTTAATATAAAGTATACTCTCGTATCACTGACATATATTATTTTCCGGAAGTACGTGGTTACCAAATTGGTTAAAATCAGTGGATTGTTTGTGGATAATCACGATGGTTACCTGACAACCTCAATACGTAGATACCATTAAGGCATACCCATACCAGAGTCATTAAAGCCATTTATAACATGGTTAACCAGAAGAAAGCCTCCAGTGATACAGCTAGGGGGGCCTATGCCCTGCAATAAAACGATTTATATAAAAGCGTTAGTGAAATGTTCAAATAACACTCAAACCTATTAAATGATAAAATGTATACATCCTATCAACCACTTATTATTGTATTTAGTACAATTAGAATCGTTGCTGTTAAGCCCCTCAAAGATGGTGTATAGTGTACAATATATATACATACATATATGGGTACATGTCCCACGTACTATAAATAATAGATCTTTCTCCTATGCAATGGAAATGATTCATGCTCAATGTAATTGGTAGCGTCAATTGCACTTATTATGTCCTTAGTGCGGGCCTTATGATTGTAAGTGGTCATTGCCGATCATGAACATCACTAATACCAGGAGAAACCTTTCAAAATCCCGTTTACCCCTACATTGAACCACAGCAATTTTAGAGTTATTTTTGCATATAACACTTATGGTAATGTAATATTCGTCCTATTATGCGATGATGGACGCGACTCAGCATGTGATAGTTCGGTTGGTTAGGGAGATAACAACAGTACGGCAGAGGTCGCAGGTTGAAGTCTCTTGCATTAGAATTTTTCCAATACTTTCACTTTTCAATCGTTGAGCAGCAAACCAACGTAACCGCCCGAAAGAGTGGTGTTTGTCAAGTGGGACTAGGTGTAGCTAGAGCACACGTAAGTTGTTGAGGGTGAAGGGGAAAGGTGCACACTGCAATTCAACAGCCGCTAAATGTACTACATTTCCCATTTTATTCTATTCCCCCAAAGTATGTACGTGTTTCGATAGTGAGTGAGATATGTCAAAGCCTACCATCCCACTCTATCGTATCCCTCCTTATTTACCTGAACCTTTCTCCAAATTCATTGCGAAATCTTCAATGGTAGGCCGCGCATCCGGGGGCGTGCCACCGTTTTTATTCTGGACTGATGTTGTCATGTACCGCGGATTTCCATGGGCGACAGTATCTATTTTCACCAGGTGAACCTAATCCTATCTGAAAATTTTATTTTGGTTCTTGTCCATTTGTTTAGTACATAGGTACGTCATTACTCGTTCTTGGCACTTAGCGTGGACTCAGTTTTATTGAGCAACCCAATATATTCCCATAATTTTAAAATGACGTCACGCTAATTATATCTCGATATTTTGAGGAGCTAAACTGATACGGTTATCAAATACTTTCTTAGATCGTAGTTCCGATAGCGTCACATGTATCTGCGGTACACCTCGTATCCATGTCGTTAAATGTTCTAATGAGATTTGGTTTCACTGGCGCCGGGCGTCACGTCTTCGTGACGGACAAGCCTTGGTGTTGTTCGTATATCTATCAGACGGGATAGTCAATTGCTGGAGAGAGTTCTTGGAGAGTCCGCGTTGCACGCCGCAGCGTCGATTCCCAACATCCGATCCACTGATAATGTCCGAATGTGACGTTACAAGTTCACTACACGTGAAAGCAACAAGTGCAAATTCAAGGTCAATCTTGGAGAAACTTGGCATTAAATTTCGCGACAACAACAAACGTGATTAGAACGTGGCATGGCAATCTTTAAGATCATTGAAGCGGAGCAATCGGTAAGATGTTTTGCTACCGATAACACGTTAAAAAGCTGCGGCAAGTTCAAGTGCACGATAAATATATACGTTGTAATTTATACGGTACACCGTCAAGAAATGAATGGTCGCACGAGAGCAATAAGTAATTGGTAAGTGCAGCGGTTACGCAATACGTAATAAATGTTCCCTTGGTTGTTCCGCGCTCATATTAAATCGGGTACAGGTGTATCGGTCGATGCAGAGATATAACTAATAAATCGGATCCCTTTAGACGCGGATCGCATTAGTGGCGCCAACGTTCCGCTCACTGCAACAATAGTATAAAGAGAAACAGTATTGCAACTTTATACCAACGCCTAAAACATATCCCAAGCTACGGAACAGATGTAGTGTCTTGCTTGATGCAAAACACTACATCTGCTTCATTGATGCTTATATATTTATACCCATACATAATACATTTACACATATTTGTAAGTAATTTCGCTTGGCGTTCTTATAAGGTGACATCGCATATGTGATTAAAATGTATTTAATTAATTTTGTAAGAAATTACATTAATATTTATCTCAATATTGTATTGCAGTATTGTGGAGAGAGGGGCAAGGAGTGCAGGTACGGGCGGCAGGGAGCTACTGCTATCTGGGCTTGGATCTACGCGGTGCATGCGCAGCGGAGCCACGCTTATCAGTGACTCAATACCAGCATTATTGATGTGCAATATTTCCCTCAGTTTCGAATTAAATAGGGTCATAATAAAATAGTAAATCTCGACTAGGATACTTATACTTACCTATGTAAGTTGATGAAAAAAATCTGAGTATATTTGTTTGTAAGAGCGTCCTATTATCAAAGATAGATAATAAATATGTATGTTTAATATTTTTAAATAAGTAATCACCATTTTAAAAATGTGTGTCGAGGTTAGTTTTAGGCAGATAATCAAGAATGTAAGTCAAAAACGTTTTCCTTCACTCTGTTATATGTATAAATATCTAACTGGTTATTCCTATTTTTTTATATTTATATGTAGATATAATTATATAATATAAATATTATATTAGATATATATTATTATAATATTCTATATATTATAGAATCGATGTATTAGGTGTTTACCTATGAAATGACCGATTTGAATGAGAAACTGATTTTTTGTTTGTTATATATATAATTATTTTATTATATCTAAACATTGACCCATATTATCTACACCCTTTCGCAACCTCACGGGCAGTTGATTGATGCCACTTCTGTAAAAGTCTCGTGGACCCATCAATGAATTATTTTAAAGCCCTAATCACAGCTACTTCAGAATCAATTTTTTTCCTTGCAAATAGTTATCCAAATTTCGAAAGAAATGTAAATCTGTCGGGGCAAGGTCCGGTGAGTATGGTGGGAGAGGGAGAGTCTCCAGGTCCAGCTCTTGAAGTTTTAAAACTGTCGTATGATAAGTGTGAGGGCGGGCATTGTCATGAAGAACAAGTGGAGATGAGCGATTGACCAAACTCGGTTGCTTTGTTGCCAGCTTTTCCATCATCGTCTGCAGCTCCTTACAGTAGGTACACATCTGCATCAATCATTTGACCGGCTCAATAATACAGTGCACACATCGACGCGTTGTTTTGTCGATTTGACGCAGATGAACCCACATTGTTTTATCACTAACATCAAACCCTGCCGCTAACTCACTGCTTCCACTATAGTCTTTATTTCATCGTCATTAACCTTGGTCGTAGGTCGTCCGTGGAACTCATCCTTAAGATCGAAATTTCCACTCCAATTTCCAATCCACGCACGGTGCGATCGTTTGTGGTGTTTGGCCCATACACACTATTGATATTGTGAACTGTCTGACTTACGTTGGTCCCGTGACGAAACTCATATTGAAAAATAGTATGAATTTTCAATTTATCCATTTTATTTTCAAGACAATTAGAATTTTCAAAATTTAGGTACAGAAAAACAAATGAAATACTGATTTTGAAATAAGAACATCGTAGCTATTAGATGCATCTTGTTTTATTTTGAAATTCGAATTAGAACAGAAGATATCGAAACTCAGTGGGCAGTAATAAAATCGGTCATTTCATAAGTAAGCACCTAATATGTGTATAGTATAATATGTATATCTTATATGTATGAATGTAATATACACTGTATATTATTATTGTTATGTATATGCTTATGTTTATATGTGTTAAGTTCATACACGTATATTTTCTAATTATAATGCCAACCTTATTATGCACCCCTCTTGATTCTCTGTTTGCCCAAAGGTTGACTGATAGAGAATGCCATAAGGCATTAAATTAAAAAGTACATCAAAGAAGTTAAAATAAATAAATTTAAACAAGATATACACATTAAACAAAGAAAGTTTAGAGCAAAAACATTTCAAGACATGTCACTACTCTAATCAAATAGTTGGGGTCAAGAACACATGACCTTTTGCAGCCGACATTTAGCGTCAATTATGGAATTTAATGAATCAGCATTGATGATCAGTGAGTGAAAGCTTTTAGATGCAATCAGCAGACTCGTAAAACCGCGATGATACACTTGATATCTCGCCGGAGGCCGACTACGATAGACGATTTAATGAAATATCGAATAGATACATAAACTAGTTTTGTTAATTTGTAAGTGTTTAACCGTTTATAGCTTTAGGTTTTTAAATCGATTTGAATGTCAAGTTTAATTGAGTGGAATGATATATTAAATCAATAAAAGTCGTGTAGAATTTGTACGATGCAACGCGGAGCAGTGACAGGACTTATGACATGTATTATAGATATGAAGTACGTCGTGGTGTCTCTGCATCTGAGTTCTCGATGCAATAGATACACTATCGGCCACTTTCATCTCTCGCTTTAGATTAAACGATTACGGTTTCGTCTAAATGCTTGTGATTGTCTCTCAGATGGAATCGGTCATTGAGGTTTATGCATGACTGGAGACAAAACCAGTATATTTAATTAATGTTGCAATAGATTGTTAAATAACTCACGTAACTACGAAAACGAAGCAAGAGGGACCACGGGAAGAGGAAAAAACGATTTAAAAACATTTGAAGGGATCATAACGTGATTTGTACATAAATACAAAAAAATAAACAGGTACCTATTGTTTGTCTTATTTATTATACATTTTTATTTGTATAATTTAATTGCCTTATATATAAACACACGAGTAAATATACAAAGGCAATCTTTCTGTGTGATTTGTACAAAGAGAATACATTTTTAGATACGAGTACATAAGCACTGAAAATTTTGCATTCCTGGCCATTCATATATACATACCAGAATTTCTAATGTTACGTTTTTAAAAAAATATAGAAATTAAATTATGGAATACAATAGTTTTAACGTGTCTCCTTTCTTTTTCCGAAAATAGAAAACAAATATGAGAGGTTTGACATTTTTGGAGCCAAAAGAGGCAGTATGACTTTCAAACAACATGTTCGGTGATATGCCCTCAGATGAGTGGCCTCTTGCTCTGAGAAGTGGTTCGAGCGAATGAAGAATACGGTGAATGAAATTTGACGGTGAATATTTTGAAAAATATATTCTTTCGTTATGAGGAATTTAATTCATGATTTATGTAATATTTTCAATGTGTCCCACCCCACATTCACCTATTTATAAATTGGAAAATGTATTTGGTTACATAATACTTTGACTATTAAAGGTAATACTTTTCGGGAAGGATTAAGCTACTTAGATCGTTTTTTATTCTTGTAAAGATTACTAATATGTAGTTTTATTCATAATAATAATGTAAGTAATTACTTAATGATATGTAATTGCAATTTTATATTACTGCAATATGTTATTCGTTATTATATGTGACTGAGTTTCATAGTTCTATCCAAGTACCTAGGTTGAACAGCCACACAAACCACAAAATGTCCTCATGAACACGTTGCCCCTATCTCTTGTATTGTTAACGTACTAAAATAATCAGTTATTTGATATAAATTATCTAAAACCTCTTTGTCCACATTAATATTTTAAAGAAATTGTGAATATGTCGCGTAGTCAAACCATTGAGACATGGTTTTTTCATTTGCGTGAGTGCAGTGTGGCGACATATCCGAAGAGAGTGAAGATGAAGATGATGTTGCAATGTCAGGCATCGAAGAAAGAATTTAAAATGAAATATCATCCATCCTTATTCAAATAAATAATTGATTTTTCATATTAATATTTTGCTAATCTCTACTTTCGGCATGCACTCCCAAAAATGCAGAAAACATGTCTCAATGATTTGACTGCACCTGGATGAGTTTAGAAATGCCTGGAGAAATGCTGTTCCGACTCTGGTTACTGACCTTCTCGCGAGAGCTGTGACATTCGGTTTCTAGGGCCTTGAACTAGGTGTCCCGCATAAAGTGCCTTAGGGATGCGATTTCGCGCTTTGAATTTCACAAATTAAGTATATACCTAGGTACCCGCCCTCATTCCCCATCGCGTTGATTGTTGGGAATCACTATGGCGGTTTGATATTTATCTACTCCAATAAACTTGATTGCTGATTCCACATGGATAAGTAAGGCAAAATTTCTTTGGGTCTCGTTTCTTACAACTCTGTCCCACATGTGGATTGTCGATTTCTCACAAATCAGTGTTTCAAAGCTGGCAGGCGACCTTAGTCCCAACTCAAAATTTATCAAAAGACTTTACCGAAACAAAGAAGCTGGACATGCAATGCGTTGCCATAAATAATCACGTTTTATGGATAATTTGGATGATTGAGATTTAATACGTTCGAAAATTGTTCATGTTTTGAATATATCCACACAAGACTACCTTGAAATGTACTGCATTTCCCATTTTATCTTACTTCCCAATATACGTACGTGTTTCGGTAGCGAGTGAGATATGCCAGAGCTCATTCCCATCCCATTCTATTCTATCCTTACCCCTTTTCCCAATCCTTCCTACATCTCCAAAGGTAGGCAGCGCATCCGGGCGAGTGTCAATGTCTGTCACTCTGGACTGAAGTTGCCATGTATTGCGGGTGTCCTCGGGCGACGGTATGCCTATCAAATTCTTTCCAATCCGTTCTTCTAATGCGAGAGTTCTTCCTATAAAAAAATATATATTGATACTCTCTATTTCCAATCCTTTATTCCAAATTCACTCCTAAATATGTAAGAGCAGGCCGTGGCTGAAATAATAATGAAATGCATTACGGATGTGACAGTATCTACTTACCACTTGGGGATTTTCCACTCGACTTCCACCTTTTCTATTAAATATATTTTTTTAAAGTAAACTATAATATAAATCAATATTAGCCATTGTTTACTGATATTTTTAAAGCGATTCTAAATCTTGTAATGGGGCACCTGTGCGACTGACGAATGAGAAGTCACGATATGGTATGTATCGGGACGCATTGGAGAAAGTGAAGTATTTTATACAGATACAAAGATACTAGAAACGATGTAAGCGTACAAGTGTGGAAAGTTTGAGTGTAAAATGTCCTATGTTAACAAGATAGTACCTTGTTACTATACGACGGTACTCTGTTGATTGTGTGTGTGTTTCAACATGTAGAACTACTTACTCGTAATCCATGATTTTATGTACTTACCTAAAACTCCAGAGATAACATTTGGCCGAGTATTAAAACTATTTATTGATAAATTTCCTTTGATGATAAATTATTGATAATTATTATACATAGTGTAACGGACACTTTCTCAAGCCTGAAACCACTTTGATTCTCTTTTCAATTCTTTGATTTTTTTTCCGCAACTATCATATAGATTTGTTACAAAACCCAATAAAATTGATATTTTTACAAAAAATACGTTAAAATTAACTTGTAATAATGGGTAAAATTCATGATATCCGGTTTCGGGAATGGTTCTGTTATATCCTGTATAATCGGTTTTTTGTAATCATACTTATCAAGGAAATCATTGGTGGTTTTGGGCCGTAATTCACTATGTGGGCCCATTCCTGATTGGTGGATTACAAAATTCTGATTTTTTTATTTATTTCTGGAGCGTGCGGGTTTCCTCACGATGTTTTCTTTAATCGCCGAGCAAACGAAAATAGATACTCCTTAGCTGGTGAACATTTCGCGCTCCCCTTACTGAGGAAACAGTGCCGGGATTCACTCCCTTTCTGTAGTGGCGCCTCTGTCAGTAAATACAGACAGGTCCTTGGAGGGACCCTTTTGGGTCGTGGTTCCGCCTCAGTATACTTCACGCTGGCTTCGCGGTACTAGCCCGAGAAACCCAGTGAGCGACCAGCGTCGGCGGCGGCGACTTAAGCAGCCCCGACGGTTGACGTGCCCTCGGGCGCGATCAGGTCGCGCGGAAAGGCCTTGCCATCGGGCGGCCGCGCGTTCAGATACCCCTTGGCTATCACCGCTCTTATTATACTTATAGATATGAAACTTAAAGTTAAAAGAAATATAAATTGAAAACAAGCCAAGAAGATTATTTACAATGAACAACATTAGGTTTTTGTTTTAGGTTTGTTTTTCGTTCTTTTCCTTTCTGTTAATCGTGTCTAGAACGTAGGTATATGCAACATGGCCTAAACAAAAACCTTTATAAACAATCGAATTAAGATACGGTTTTAATTATATTTTTTAAGATAGAAATCCTCAAACAACAAAAATTTATGCATTCTCTCAATTGAGATACAATTGACAAAGTCCGTGTTTGCGACTTGCGTCCCCTTTAACAATCTCATCATCTTTTATATGCTTATTTCGACAATGATATAATTATGTCATTTAATAATAATATTTCCAATTTATTATTTTTAAAAAGTCTGTACATAATTTCTATTGCATATTTGCATATTTTTGTCTATACGAATGACTTAATAATTACCAATATGCTGTAGGTTGCTAAGGCACTTCTAGTCAAACTATATTGTGTAACTATTAAAATATTGGATGGCCATCGCCTCAAACGAGTTCGCAGATAACACTAAATAGCTAATTTGTATTTGTAACCGCACATTGCGTAAATAACATCACGTATGTTGCGTAGAAGCTAATGGGATTGACCAGTAGCTGTAATCTTCTGCTGGATCTTTGACAGTGATATTCTTTGTGACTGGTGTGACATGAGAGCATGTCACGTTATACCGGACACTAAATACGTTATAGTAATTGAATAACATGCGCAAACTGAAAGTAATGCGTCACTGATCCATGACTGGCTGATTTTCTTTTGTTTTTTTAATTGAATTCACGACTGACTTTTATGACTTCTAGAAATTATAACATGGCCATATGGAAAGGTTAACTCAAAAGAAAATTGAAATTTCCAGGACCTCATAACTGAAATAATAAATCTGAGTTTGTGTTTGACCTCATCTTCCGAAACCTCTGGTCTTATGTAACACTAGATCCGTATTCTGTGCTTGAAGATAATCTGAAAGTCGAAAGGAATTTGGATATTTTCGCCTTTAAGGTTATTCGGTTTGCGTACGTGTTACCTACGTGTTTCGGTAGTGAGTGAGATATGTCCGAGCCTATTTCTATCCTATCCTATCCCTCCTCATTTACCCAACACTTCCACGACACCTATAAATCTCGAAAGGTAGGCAGCGCATCCGGAGGTTGTTTGTTTATTCATTTATTTAAACATAACAGAAGGTACATTACAGTTATAAAAACCAATGCGTACATTTTTATACCGTAAATTGTTTATAACGATTTCTCTAAAAAAATCCACAGCATACCTGCTCAGAACCCGCTCATTTGAGAAGAAAACATCCATGTCACTACGCCTCGCTAACATTTTATTAATATAAAGTACTGCAGACACTGGTGCATTACGTCGGAGGTTAGTACGAAATGGAACCTCCTCCAGTAAGCGCGCGCTGATCGGGGACAAAAAGCGACATACACCTCAACAACGACGGAATCTAATTACAAACATTGTAATAGACAAGTTACAGTTACGTCGATGTCGCAGGTATGTCGCAGGGCGACAGTCTCCACTTACCACCAGGTGGAGCGTCCCCTCGCCTGCCTCCTTCTTTCCGTAAAAAATGAGATAGTTGCATAGATTAAATGTAATTAAACACCGTAAGGATATCACTGCCACGCTCTATGAAGCGTTATATCGTATTCTACGAAAATCATTCGACGTCCACTTATCTAATGAGTGCTGTTTCATGTTACCGTTTCACGCTAAATATTTATGGAATGCAGAATCTGCCTTCTATACATATAATACAATCAGAATCAGAACAGAGCCGTGTCTCCAGCTACATGGAATATTTTTTGAGGAAAGAGGATGATGAGTCCAAAATAACAATTTTTGTTTGTCTATCCATCTGTCTGTCTGAATATATATTAAGGAAAACCACTGCACGAATTTTAATGAAACTTGGCATTGTTATAACTTAAGTGCCGGGTAAACATTGAGGCTACTTTTTATCCAGATCGATTATAAAGTTCCCACGGGTAGCTGACCACACGTACTCTAACGTCTACGCAGACGAAGTCGCGGGCGTTGCCAGTATTGAAGAATGTTTTGCAACGTGTTTGTTGATAAATGAGATGCGCAAAGCACGGTACGTACAATGCCTGTACCACGTATTCCTCGCCTACTACATAATTATGATGTTGCAAACGTGTACTCGGAAGTGAAGCCACCTTAGGAAATGTTGTTTATATCATTATAAACTGTGATTATAAATATTTGCAGTCGTAAAAACAGGAAGAGATAGTAGGTTCGGAAGAATTAGTAACCGTCTATACTGCAGTGTACTGTGGGACGTCTTTATACAGAGCTTGCTATAATCAAGATATAATAAAGGCCTATTTCACGAACTCTGATTAAGCTAACCGACAATTAAAGTGACCAGTAATTGTCACATCATATTTCACAAAGTCCGAGGTACCCATCCCTTATCGGTTTTAAAATTTGGCTTTAAATCTAGGGTAAGGTTGCACTCTCGATCAATTCAATTATGGCTATGTAAACATTTATCACCTCACTATGTTATTTAGTTACTTCACCGGTATTTTATGCTGACACACTGTACCTTGTAACTATAGTGGCTCGACTACGTGATATATGAGGCAGCTTTGGCGCCACATTCGAACGTGGTACACGGGTTCTTGGACGTAACATCAATTCCTGACCCGATGGTTGAGTCTGCCTAGAATACACGAATGTTATTATGATTTCTACACATTGAACTCACGAAATCTATACATATCTATACAAATATAATAAAGAGGTAAAATTGTGTGTTTGTTTGTATGTTGGGGGTAATCTCTGGAACTACTGAACCGATTTCTAAAATTCTTTCACAAATAGGAAGCTACATTATCCGTGTCTAATATAGACTATATGTTATATTGAAATTATGAAAAAAAAAATGAAAATAAATTATTTATAAACCGAAGCGAAGCGAGGGCGGCTCACTAGTACTTAATAAAACAGTAAAAGATTTAAGTCTGTACATTGAGTTAATTTAAAAACAAAACATGGGTCTTTTTTGTAGCCACAGAACCCAAAACAGTATTAGAATTTTTGTCTATATGTTTGTTTGTCACCGCATTATGTAAAAACTACTGAACGGATTTTGATCGGGTTTTCAGTAAAGTATAGGTAGGTGTGTCTAGAAGGAAATCTGGTGTATGTGTCATCTTCATATGACACGAAGAAATTGAGTTATAGAGTTAAATAAAAAAATACTTTTAATTGAATTAATCAAAAACTGCTGCATAGATTTTAAAAAGGTTTTCACTGTTGTGTAGCTCTAGTATCTAGTATCTAGAGCTACACAACAGTCTAATAACAGCTAGTATCTAGTATCTAGTCTAATAACAGCGCCAATGCCTCATCCTAAAATTCGTTATATCAAGAGAAGGTTGAAAAAGTCATTAAAAAATTTATTTACTCTGTGCAAAAACTTTTATAAGTAATTAGAAGATTTTCGTTATTGTATTATCCGAAAGAAAATCTGGAATATGTGGCATCTCGCTGCGATATTAGGTAGCAGAGCAGTACAGAAAAAAAAACGAAATTGTAAATAATACTAAGACTATTGTAAGTATTTGAAAGATCTTTTTTTTATAACGGAATGTCGCCGTGAAGATCCCTAAAAAGTATATTAAGTTTGAAACCATTTTAATATTTAATCATTGAAATTAGGTATTATTTAAATAAGTTTCTCTATTGCCAATAGATTCATTGGATAGTAATATAAACAAGAAGTTAGTATTTCTGGAAGCAGTGACGAGAAGGAATAAGCATTTGACATATAGATACCCCGGGAATACGAGAAAAGACAATAGGTAGTCTAGCTGAAATCGAGCGCATCCGTGAGATTCATCATCTCGGTGATTTAAGAGATGTTGAAACCTTATACAGATGCTTAGTCCACTCGAGCGTATCTTATTATACAGGTAGAAGTTAGTATTGTATAATTAAATACGAACAGCGGTGATTACAGAACTGGGATTTCCTTATCTATATTCCGCGAAGGTGAATAGATCCCCCCCACAACTTAATAGTAAGCACTTCTTAGTTAGTACCAACTGTGGGAATGTCTAATAACATTCGTATCTACACTACGTGGAAATTTACAATAGGTAACTTCTTTGCCGTAGACAGCTAAAAAAAATTTCGCGGAGTACGGATCTAAGTAATTAGCGGAACCAGTATGGGATCGGATATTTGAAGGTACAACACTAACAAAGATACCTACCTATTTTTCAGAACCAGAACTATTTATATCGAACCATGCGACCGTATGCTAATCGGCGTTGTGCGTCTTTTTAGGTGAGTTAAATTTCATGAGTAGTGTGATATTGCCATACTGCTTGCTCTGTGTATATTGTCATTAGTTAATACATATTTCGTCGTGTGACGTACCTACCTAACGATCTGTCTGCGAGTAACTAGATAATGTCTTTCAATCGCATGCAACACGTTACATTGTGACTGTTACATGAGTGAATTTATTGATAACTGTCAGCTGGATTTGTATGTTACACTTGTGGGTATAAATACTGTCAATTAAAGCGACTTCTACGCGAGTTACGTTTGATGTGTAAAAAATGTGAATAAAGTGCTATTCATAAGGGTTGCTTGTTAATATACTGTTATGCACGTCATCTAAATGTAATAAAACAGATTGAATTTTTATTTTTTAGAAAATATATATTGTATGTTACATTACCAATTAAAATAAAAAAAAAGAAAACTTTATGAAAGTTGGATTTCATGGAAATTTCTTGGAACTGTGGAGTGGAAAGCAAGGTCCATCTGCTTATACGTTGCGGAGAAATTATTACAGCGTGCAGTAGACATGAATATTTAGTTATATATTATATTTTCAGAAAATATACAGAACATATATCTTGTCCTTAGATAAAATTAAAAATGACTGATTTATTAAATTGTAAAATTAAGAATACTTCGGACTTAAGACGATCTTTACAACTAATTTTAAATTTCATGAGGGAGAGAAGGAATATATCAATGCCATTAAATATCTTATCACTGCAATATACAATATGTTACCACTGTCCACCGCTGGTGGGCAACGGGAATAATCCATCAAGAGTCCTCAGCATACTAATATGAGTATGAGAGTAGCAAGGTGTGATTGTGCTTGTCAGGTCCTGGCAAAGAGCCGTTCATAAAATACCTACAAAATATAGCCAAGCGTGATAGAAGGATATAATGGAAACAGATGCGAAGAGGGTGGAGAGATCAGAGGAAACGTAAAGACACATTTTTATGTTTTACTTGCATTTATATGTACAATATTTTAGTTTCCTGAGTATGAAATTAGTTGCCCTTAATTTATAAATATGTGACCATCGAGAGAGGGACCATGTGACCATGAACAAGGGAGAGAGGGTTCGAGAATGTCTAGATTTCGCGAAACATAATTTATGGATAGCCTTCTAGAGAATCCCGTGGGATCGTGCTACATACTATTAAATGAAATTCATGACAACGAATATTACGAATATAACGAATTATATTAGTATGCAACTAAGGGAAATTGTAGAACTATTCTTTAGAAAACTTGCAGTACTTAAGTGTGTCAGTGACTGTAGCGTTATAACTTATAGCCTATGATTTCTATGAAAGTTAATAATCACATATTTAACAGTTCAATTAGAATAATAGATCAAGGAGTTTTAGCTAGCTCATTTACAAACAAAATGTCAGTACTAGCTTTAGCCAACAGGTCTCTCGTAAAAAAATAAGTAGAGATAGATCTTTTACGATTAATTGATTTTATTAATATCTTGGAGGCGTTTCTGTAGTATCTACAGAAGTTTGTAGCTTAACCTCAATAATCGAATCAACGTCAGAACATTACATTTTTTAAGTATTTGTGAAGATCAGTTTGATCAAAGAATTGGAAGTTCTTCTGAAAATTAGTTTTTTATTGTTACAAAGTCAATGTTTTGAATGGAACATTAATGCACTTTACAATAATGTTCACTGTAACACTTTTTGTCTGTCTGTCTTTCTGTATTTCATAGGCGTGTAATTTATAAACGAATAAGGTTAGACTATTTGAACTTTCAGGTTAGATGTTGCATTTCAACCGCAATGCTATAGAGACCAAGTAGATTAACCTTTTTCTAAGTTTACACAACATCTATAACCATCTCTAAATGTTTAAAAAACGTAAGTAAGGGTGGAGTATTTCTCAGGTGGAGTATTTCTCAGGTGGAGTATTTCTCGCACTTCAGCGATTTTTGTTGAATTGAATATTATGATAAAATTGAAATCAATTTTATCAAACTTTTATATATTTTTATTATTAATCTTCCCCAACTCTAAAATCAAATTTTACACGAACATACAGACATCACGTTTTTATTGTGTTCACTAAGATTAGTATCTAAGATTAAGTTAATATAAACTGGCTTTAAACTTCGCCTATCTGCATGCGATAATATAGGTGGTGGAATCTCACTCTATTATGCATGCAGGGGTATTATCCTTAGAAAACGATTATGCAAATAGAACACGCCCTCCGAGGGCTATTTTACTAAGGGACTGCATATTATTTAGGTATTTTAAGTAAATTTTAAAATAATAATCGCAGTTTAATATCCCATTTTTTTATTTTGCGAAATGCGTTTAGCAACGCGTATCCATTTCAGTTATTGCATCGCATATTATGATTTTTGCATATTATGAATGTTGATAATAACATAATCATGTTTTCATATCAAAATGATGAGAGGTATAAAATTAAATTGTATAGGGTAGGTAAAAATATTTCGTCGGAACCATTAGATATTAAAATCTATAAACACAATTGCTTACATATTTGGAAACTCTATTTTAAGAAAACTGGACTTTTACCTTTTACGTTATACCTCTTAGCTACAGAATTGATTTCAATATACCTATCGAAAATACATTGTCGTAGCTAGTGACGTTTTTTTCGGAGATTTGGAGCTTTTGGGAGCTAAGGCTAGCACACTCCGCTCAGACCACCTGTAATCTAAGGATCAGACGGAATCAGAATGGAATTAAGGGAACCCAATTCTATGCTTATACGTTTAGACACTTCCAACTCATTCCTTTGATTTGCTACTTTTTTGTATAATATTTGTACAAATAAATAATTTGTATCTTAGATAGTTCGTTGACCCTCTTCCTACATACAATTCCGGGTTTCTATCTCATCGTTGTGGAACATTTCTAAAGGAAGACGTTAATACTTATCTCACTCCTACAGTATATCAACTGTAAGATCTCTTGTAATGATTGTCGGGTTGAATAAAATAAAAGGAGGTGTATTTCCGCAGACAGTGTAGGTGTTTATGAGTGGGTAATCTAGGCATGTGTCCAAGTTGTTTTTCAACTTACATTTTACACGATGACGTACTTGATGCGTGGTTAGGACATGAATAAAAATACAAGATGTATATTTTTAAATATTTATATTTTTTAGCGATAAGACCGCCTGTTGTACTTCTAAGTACTTGTGTACTTTGTATTTCTCTCTATATTTTTCGTGTACAATAAAGTGAATATCGATTATATATTATATTCTTCTTCTTCTGGAGTTTCTTTGCTGGACAAAATAACGAACGAAGAACTAAAGTTGCCGACATAGCTCAAAGGATCAGCAAGCTGAAGTGGCAGTGGGGAGAGGAGTCCTCGAATGGAGACCGCGCACCGGAAAACGTAGAGTGAGACGACCTCCGGCCAGGTGGACTTGAAGAAAGTCGTCGGTAGTGGGTGGATAAGAAGAGTGGAAGACCGTGTATGGTGGCGTTCCTTAGGAGCCGTCCATATCCAGCAGTGGAGAGACACGGGCTGATGGTATGGTATACGTTATGTATATTTTTAGATACTGCTTAAACGCAGTTTATAGAGTTATTATAATCAAAGAATTTTTCAATCTACCTACCTGCAGTACCTGCATACAGTGCTATTTATACATTGTATATACTCTTAATTATGTATATTATAATTTGCACTAGTATTATGATAGCCTAGGTAGGTCAGGTAAAGATAGGTCCTGAGTTATAATCTCTTCCCGTACCTACCTACCACTGAGTTTCTGCTTAAATACTTACGGATTTTGAAAAAAAAAAATTTACTAGCTCAGCGGTGAGGGAAAACATGGTGAGGAAACCCGCATTCTCGAGAAATAAAAAAATCTGGAGTATGTGTACCACTGTATCACTGTACCAATTCTCTGGGCCCCCGTGGTGGATTATGGCCCGAAACACCCCCCCCCCCGTGATTCACTAGAGTAGGCCTGCCCCTGCAGTGGGACGTTATTGGCTAATGTCAAACTTGGTCATCTACGATCATTTTAAATCGGGCGGATAAAAAAGGTAGAGGAACTGGATAAAAAATAACATTAAAGCGGCCTAATCTGTGAAAGAGGAATAGGTGTTCTGTAATTCTACGACTGTCCACGTTACTTCTCTCTCACAGAAGATTACCTTGAAATGTACTGCATTTCCTACTTTATCGTATTTCCCCAATGTACATACGTGTTTCGGTAGTGAATGAGTAATGCCAGGGCCCATTCCTATCTCATCCTATCGTATCCCTCCCCATTTTTCCAACCCTTTCTCCTAATCCATTCCGTAATCTGCAAAGGTAGGTGCCGTAATCCGTAATTACGCCGTAATTCGGATTACGCCGTAAATGCGTAATCCGGGGGCATGCCAACGTTTGTCATTCTGGACTGATGTTGGCATGTATCGCGGATGTCTATGGGCGACAGTATCCACTTATAATCAGGTGGACTGTATGCTCGTCTGCCGCCTTTTTCTATATAAAAAACAATGTTGACGTAAGTTTTCTCATTAAACTTGCTGCAAACCTTGATGGTACAAAATACCTGTTGATTGATATTGAATATCCTAGCATTATGGTTCGAACGAACGTGCAAATTGCCGTTCAAAGTGTGGGTTCTTACCTCAGCCCTTCATTATCAGGAGGAAACTATAAATCGCCCATCAACAGTAAAAGTATGGAACAATGTAAACCGGATCTCGTTGGAATAATGAGTTCAAGTGCCAACTAACATTTTGCCCCGAGTGCCTTTTCGTCTGCACTGTACAAGCTGTGTGATATAGAAACTGTAGTAATAATTTACAACGATTTCTATGGATTACTTACGTATTATTTTTGCGTATGTAATGCCATATAAACAGAAATCTATCTCAAATTTGAATAAATATTATTCAGAACTGTTTATTAAACAATAGCGGTGCCCGCGACTTCCTACGTGTAGACGTTAGATTACATGTGGTTACCTGGATCCCCGTGGCAACTATATAATTGATCTAGAGAAAAAATACCCTAAATATTAACCCTCCACATATATTGTATACTGTAAAGACTTTTTTCAAAGAATATTAAATGTTCAAGCACGGTTTTGTAATGATTTTATTATAATGCAGTTTCTCACATTTCCCACAAAATTTTAGTTTAACAAACAGTATGTACTCGTACTATCATTAGGCGAGTACATTATGCAAATTCATGCAATTCTCCCTAGTTTCATCTTCACATATTTAATGCATTAAGTACACAGATGAACTCTCATTTTTATACACTATGACCTTTAAAACGAAAAGAATCGTCGCACAGGAGAGCGTTACATATCTTTACATAGTATAAAACAAAGTCGCTTGCCGCCGTCTGTCCCTCTGTATGTACGCTTAGATCTTTTAGACTACGCAACGGATTTTAATGCGGTTTTCATCAATAGATAGAGTGATTCAAGAGGACGGTTTATACGTATAGTTTAATATTGTTTTAACGAAACCGAAGCGAAGCGAGGGCGGTTCGCTAGTGTATTATAAGTAGGTATTCTTTCTTTCAAATTAGAAACATTTGTACTCTCATTAGTATGCCCTTCTGTAGATAAACTTGTGACATTAACTAACATTGATAACTAGGTTTCTCAGATTTTGATGACTTAATTTTATAAGCTGAGATATTATTATCAACAGTCTAATGTAATTTATTTATTTATTTACACTTCATTGCACAATATCGTACAAAAGGCGAGCTTAATGCCTTAAGGTATTCTCTACCAGCCAACCTTTGGGTTGATGACAGAAGTTCAATTAGGAGGTGCATGAAATACACAATTTAGATAAATTAGATAATTTAGACAATTGAAATAAAAATTAAATCCATATACATATACGTCCATACAAACTTACACACATACATGTACTTATACATAAGAATAAACATAATACATACAAGGTATATATAATCAATAAATACATTATATAATGTATAGTTAAGTTGAAGAAGATACTTATTGCTCTGTGATAGTCAAACATGAAATGCTAAGCTGAGATATCAGCTTTTCTGAAGGAAAAAGTTAAATTAGATCAAAATTTCGGGATCTTTAATCAAATTAGTTCTTACTTTCTCTATACCATCAAGCCGCGTCTTTCCAGTGCTGGATACCTATAGGTTTCTCTCTCCCAAGGTTCTCTACGTTCTATTGCTCTTCTCTATCTATGAACATTCGTATATATTTATCTATATGTTTTTATTCATTAATTTATTTTGTTCATACTTTTCTTTATTTCATGCATTTATTTCATGTATTTATTTAACCTTTATGCGCTAATTTGTAGGCGAATTGCGAATGCCTTAAGTTTTGGCGAATGCCTTAAGGCGATCTTTATGTACCAGTTTTGGTTAAGTCAGTAAATTAGGTTAATCAAATTGGTAAATATTTTCATTTATCTTACATCTTTGTTTGATGAACAAACTAACAAGTTTTCGCGATTAATGAAGTGTCAATATTAGTTACGTCGTAATTGCTTAAGACGTCACGGGGTTCACTGCAAATTATTTAGTATCGTTGCGAAAAATTCAGGTCACGGTTTTGCAAAGTTTACAGTGTACAAACGCACCGTTGTCCTCACATTAACACGTTGTTTGTACTTGAAAATACCCTTGCAATGTTGGAACAAACTCCTTAAGCCAACAAAGGGCTGATTATTTATTTGCTCTACAAGAAACGCCACTCTCATTTCGCCTTGAGGCTGAAAGCGAATATAATATAATGTATAGAAAAATAGTGTCCATTTTTTGTGTTTTATTCTCTAATTTAAAAGACATTTTAAATGAGTACTTAAAAAAAAATAGAATTACTGTTTGTATAGAACACAAAATATTTTTAATATATCTAAGTATGAATCATTACAGACATATATATATATATATATATAACGCTTATAAGAAAATGTAGTTAAAAATAATCATGAAAAATTTAGTAAAATAATTTAGTTTAATTTTTTTTTGCTATATATTGAAGACTGGAATGATTTGGAAGGTTTGGAATAATGTTCTTTGTTATGATAGTGGAAACATTTAAAGCAACCTTCAATAAATAGACTGAGATTGAATGCTATGCACAAGATATTTGATTTAAATGACTTACAATATATCCCATCATTTAGATTTAAGATGATGTTTAAAAATTTGGAGTAGTGCAGAAGTGTGTCGACGTCTGCCTCTTGCCTAGGCTCCGATACTATCACACACACGCTCAAAGCGTCTGGCGCCGAACACTATTATATTATTTATTGCAAGACTCCGCTGAAGAAGATGTAAATCCAGCTTCTATTTCAAAGTTTATAAAGGCCAAATTTAAAGAAACTTTGTACCATACAGTTACTGCTGGTTCAAATAGAAATATTTTGGGTTTACTTCAAAGTGTATCTTGTACCTTGAACGTAGAGTTCTGTTTTAGTTCTTGGTTAAATTGTAAAATATGCCCACAATTTTGCTATCGATTCCCGACATCCGCTCATTACAAGGTGCTGGAATGTTGTTCAACACATTTTATATTAAGAATTGTTACTTACCTTCTATAGGGGAGGGTGAAAAATAAGTGCGATCTCATTGGTTTGCGCCATAATAACATTTATTATAGCTGCGAATGAGATAAATCTTGGCTACACGAGCTTTACTAATAAAGCAAATATAAAGCGGTTCTCAGTAGACTTATTTACATTTTAGTGACCATTAAATAAATATTTAAATTAAACACTACAAGTACACAATCTATTAATATTCCGTTAAAGGGTAATTAATATTTACGCTATTAAGTTCAATATAGATGTAATAAAGACATCAATGTTTGTGGCTATGTTATTAGAGCAAGATTTATGAGGTAACTACACAAATAAAATACCTACGTAAAGAAAATTGCAAACCTTAAAACGTTACCAATTTATACAAACATTACTTTGGTTCTGTTACAATGTTGTGTAGGTATTCTAAAACGATTTTAATGATTTCATAAGACCGTTGTGTTGTTAAAAAAATGATTGTTCCCGTTGTGGGGAATGAAGAGGGTGCAGTTCAATTTTGACAGCGGATTCGGGTTCAGCAACTCAAAAACCTAATTAGAGCTCTTTTCAAGTCGATTTATCGCACATAAAAAAGGATAAAAAGGGGGGATTTTTTAAGAGGATGATTCACCCCTTCCCTTACTTGAATCCTCACTCACAAATCACGAATCACTCCCTCACTCACGAAGAAACTGATATCATTCCTTCATTTATGATGCAAAAGCTATCATTTCCATAAAACAAGCATATTGCCACCTAGTCGTATTTTGACGGCTTTTCGAGGGTTGATTTGTAGAACATGTGACGTTATCTGAACATAGGAACCGTGCAAAGCAAAGGAACTTATTAGTCGGTAAGGACTTATGATGAGTTTGGCTACGATTTTATAACTTATTGTTTTTCTGTTATTCTAATTTTATTATGGTTATAATTGATACTCAGATTTTAGTGGTCTTTTAAAAAAGTTACATAATTTTAGTCTTTTATCTTGAAAATTGGATGTTCTTTATGAAAACCCTATATACTTTTATAGCACATATTTTTGTACCAAGCAGCCAAGCACCGGACTTCGTAAGCAGTATGAAAAGACACAAACCAATATTTTCGTTAACGAATTTAAATGACCGTTCTTACTCAAGGTATTCCCCAATATGTAATGCGTAAGTTGATTTTAACAACGAAAAAGTAACACTTTACGAGTATCCACGTTTTTTTAATCCACTCAAAAGGAAATTATGTAAACGCCAGTTAATAAAGAGCTCGGAATAAATGTACGGAGAAATCTCTGCCGTGTAATCAAATCTCTATTGTAAATATGACAATAAATAAAAATATAATTATTACCCATTGTCAAAATCTTGTGATTTCTATTGTGAGTCCTTTTGAGAAGCGACAGGTGTTCTTCATACGAACCGGGTGCTTGAGTGCCTGCTGTATGAACCGGGTGGGGATTGTGGAGGATCCGATTAGGTATAGAATCTAGGCAGTAACGCGTTCTAAAATTCTCTTTAAGTTTAAATGTTGAATGAAAGACATCGCTTTAGTGATAAAGCCTATCTTTTGTATACTATTTAACTATGTCATTTTCACTGTAATTTCTGGAGGGTAAGAAAGTGTAGTATTTACTAATTTTTTTTTCTTATTGTTACCAAATTTTCAAAGAATAAGTATACATACCTAAAACTAACATAATTGTATCTAATAAACCATACAGATTTATCTAAGATACAAGTACTGCTCGAACCAATAGTGTAAACCTACCTGTTGGCAGTGAACAAATTATAATTTGGACAAGAAATATGTTCTTAATTTATAATTTAAATTATTTTCGCTAATATTAAGATATTAGCGAAAATAATTTAGTCTTTCGCTAATCGTGCTGTGAAGCAATAGGTTTTAGTGTGCAGATAAAGTTATCAGTCCAGTAGATGGAGTGTGTCATTTACGTGTCTTAAGGCTACTATTAGCCTGAACTTTAGAGTTTACTCCAGCTTCCTAATAATTCAAAGCTGCAAATAAGTATTGCTAGGCATGTCTAGATGTAGTGCCATCTGCGTCTTTCAACGTCAAAGACAAGGTCAAATGATTTATTGCAAAGTTATAGGTTTGAACAGTGTTGAGAGAGCATAGGTATATGTGCCATAACTTGCCGTACTGGCGTACAATATTATAATGTCTTATTTAAATATAACATAATTAGCAACATTACATAAAGGTATTAAATTGTAAATGTAACACAATTTAATAAATTTAATCACAGTTTACTATTCTGGAAATTGATTGTCATTATAGTAAGATTTACATATTAAGATTTTGCTTACTTGCAGTAACAAAACACAAGACACTTTTATGATTTATCAAATTTTAGTAGCGTATGTATTCTTTGAGGCGCTTCTTAAAGTTCTAAGTTACCGTACTGTGTCTTATCTGTAAAGAGTAGAATATTGTGCGTCCGCGATGGAATCCGATAGCGGAAGCCCGGGATAGCTCGTAAATCGGGGATCACATCCCGCGATAACGATCCCGGGTGCTCGCCCGTTTTAAACACATTATTCCGTGTTTCTATATAAAATACGGCTATATTGTATATCCGTCATGGATTTTCTTCTAGAAACTACGGAAAAAGCCCAAATTCCAAGGATCGTGAAACTGAGTGAAAAGTGTAGACCATAAATTTTAATCATTTCATACAGACTAATTTCATTTTCTAGTTCATTTCCTGAGCCAGTGATTATTGACAGGCTGATGATGGCTTTGCCAATTGCGAGAAATTGACCTAACGATGTCGACAAGAGGAAAAATAATCTGTGAACATAATTCGATGAACTACCCTACCAGTATATAGACTAATGATTAAGGGATAACAAAGCTGCTACCACAAGCCTTGAGGAACTACAACACCTCTAAAAGAGTGAACTCGCCAACTCGCTTAGCCAGGGTGGACTTTTCAGTCATACATGCCTCATGCACAAGACAATGTACATGAAGTGGACGATAAAAGGGCTGATTACGGTTATGAATTACGGTACCAGTATACAAGTACTATATAAAAAGTGTAATTATATTAAGACCTTAAGTATGCATTTGTGTACGGTTTTAGACTTGCAACAGATTCGAGCTGGTCATGAAATAGAAAGAACATTCAGGTTGTGTGTGGAAGTAGGTTTCCACGATGTTAATGTTTGACGTTACATACAAATCAGAGAGATAATCCAGTCAAAATTGTATCTATCTATATACATTTGACGTCATTTCCTTTCGCGCTATGTTTTCATTTGAGGAATGATAAAACTAAATTCGGTACTGCCGCCCTCAGAAATTTTAGATGATCTCAAGTATACCATATAACTTGTATAACACACCAGTTTCATTAAATACAATTTTTACCTCACTTTAAATCGAGCCTAATTCTAATTTAGGATAACGGTTTTTCTAAAGACTCAGACAGATAAAAAGCCGAAAAAGTTATTTGGAGTTCTCTGGAGAGAATGACGTTTTTTGCTAATTCGATATTCATGAAGGACAATCGAGTATTGAATCATTAAAAAAACAATCGCTTCGCAACTGCTTCAAATAGTTTTATATCGTAACGTAACGTACGTACGTACGTATATCGTATCGTAAGATGGGCGTAACGCAACGCTCAAATTGTAGTTCTCAATTAAACTACAATTTGAATTTAAAATCTGTTAGTAACAGTACATCTTGAGGTCACGTATTGACATGTGAGCTAAAGTTACAAAATAGTACTTATAAATTAACGCAATGGTCCTATCAATTCCAAGGTGAGTAGAGAGCTAACATGTTGTACAGTGTACTAAATGTTTGACACGGCATTATGGCTAAATTACACCTGCTAATAAAACTGCTCAATCATTTACGTGTTGCGACAGCGCGTATTGTGCGATGATGAGTCGCAACGTTGCAATTTACTGAGTGTTTTCTATATTTTCGCTACAACCTTGGGTTTATTAAGAGTATTGTCTTCGGAAGGTTTAAAAATTGATTTAGCAACGAAGTACAATGTGTATAATGAGTTGGACGAGTGTAATGTTAAATATGAAGCTTTAACCTGTCTAAAGTACACATAGGCGATGCTAATGATTTACATTGAACGCGAACGTAACTACAACAGTTACATTGAGTAGCACAGGATCCAGCTACCGTTTTAAGTTGTCAATAATATCCAAGAGTCATGATTAGAACCCAGTCACACCCAGCAGCACCCAATAATATCCAGTAGATATGATTAATTCATATATTCATCAAATCCATAAAAGAAATCGGCTACCGAAATGTCCAGTTGGTAATCAGGGATACTATTGCCGCAGTCATGCTGCAATTTGACAGTTTGACGGCAATTAACCCAGTTAGCGGTGCCTGTTCTGCAAAAGGCTCCGGGTTCGATACTCAGTCGGACATTTATTTGTTTAAAGAAATATGTTTGTTCAGGTATGGGTATGTGTCTCTGGAGCGATGCGATAGCTCAGGGAATCCTAGATAGTGTGGGCGTTATTAGAGTAGAGTTAATAGAGTATGGCGTTATTTATTTAATTGTCTGTCAATATGTCCACCATCTTCGTTCTCTTCGATCTTTGTGACTACCATGTAAGATTTCTTTCTTTTTAAAATATATCTCTACTAATTCCAAGAATGAATATATTCTTTACGAATGTATTCTATCGTTTACGAAGCGAAATTCATGAATTTAAAGTAGAAAAGGTAATTTAACAAACCTATACTAGGTTACTATATGTGACATTATCTAAGGAACGGTACCTTATTGTCGATTTTAGTTTCCCAGATTTAGTGAATTAAAAAAAAATACTTTATTATTTTAAAAATCAGCATGTTTCCAGTTAAATAGAATCTTGAAGCAATGAAATTGAAGCAGAAAATTTTAATCAATCTTAGTAAGTCCATACCGATAAAAGGATCCCTTTTCTCTGATAATGCTACATATGATTTTAAAGAGCTTCTTCGTACATTAATAACGAGTAGATGGACCTTATTTGTGACGCTTCCATTGCAACATTGTTTTCGTGCGTCCAAGTGGAATAGCCTATCTATGAATAGCGGTGCGTATTGCGCAATTTTCTCATTACGTTATTGATTTCGCTAAGTTTTGTTCGGGGGCACCCCGCTGGGACCCCTGAGGTGGTCCTCAATACTCAGAGACAATGCTCTTAATACTTGCTCACTCATTTATTACCCGGGAAAAAGATGCACCTTTAGAACTAGTCGTAAACAAATTTCTTAACCTCTCCCTTTTGTTCCGGATAATTACGAGTACAGTGACGTAAATCATCAACACCTCAACGTTGTGAAATCAATTCTTTAAAGCATTATGTCGTGCGAAATCATACTGTGAAGGATTTATGGATGATAAAATATTAATTTCACAAAAGAAAGTTGTAAATGAAAGTTGTTTCCTTTTAAAGTTAAAATGTTATTAATGATTTACAATGCGGAGATTAGGATTATGGTAATTAACTTTGCAATTATCTCTTGTGTGTGTTTAAATAAGTATGTTATGTCAGCAATTTTAGTGTAAGTTATAAGTAAATGAAGCACCTAATGATTTGCAATAATTTTGGCCACTTATATATCAATAACTAGCTGTTGCCTGAGACTTGGTTTGCGTGGTCTTTAATTTAATGCGATAATATATGTAGTAGGAGTACCCGGCATGCGTTGCAATGTCACTCAAAGAAAGAAAGTGTTTGTGTTTTCTTCTTGCTTCCCGTCGCTCGTCTGTTTCAGATGAACGGGCTTGAGCAGTGCGTACTCGAACGATTTCCAGTCTTGCTTCCCGTTGCTCGTCTGTTTCTGAAGCTCGTGATGCTTTTTTCTTTCGTGAATAAGGTGTATCGCTTGTATATGATGACATATGCTTGTATATGATTGAGGTGTATCGACCAATCGCTTGTCGTTTGGGTGGCATAATTGATTTGACAGCGAAAGTAATGCTTTGTGACGACTACTACAAATTCACTTGGAAAAAGCAAAGAAAATGCCTGTGATATCTATTATCTAATGTCGACCAGCAACTGGAATTTCACAATCAACACCACTTGTTATGTCACACATGAACTAAAATGTCTCTGTTTGTATTTGATTCAATTCAATGCTGTCAAGCGTGCGTCATACACTGAAAACACACGAACTGCCGCTAAACTATATGAAATACACTCATTTGTTGAAACGACTCGCGCGTCATCTATTGTAAAATGGTTTTCGAACTCATGATGTCACTAATATGAATCGAGAGTAGATTTTTTATTTTTATATATATATCAATAATAGTACATAATTGTTGCGCTTTTTGTATCTTTAAACCTACTAGATTTGTGTTGCCACTGCAGATTCGTATACAAATTGATTACATCTATCGCTTATCGATAGGCTATCAATTTACTAAAATGGTGAAGTCCCTCTATTTTCCTCGAGATTTCTCTCGAAATTTACAAACGTAAGCCGATCGACTAATTGAATATAGTTATATTCAATAATTCAAAAAAGCCTGTATGCAAAAATGTCTGGTCCTTTACTCTCTCTTTTTATGTATTCTAGGTATTGTGTAAAATTATCATGCTATTTTTATTTATTTTATTGGTAACCCGACAGCGATACATAGTATATATAAACAAAAATTAAAGTTAAAAAACCAAGGCCAATACAAGATGATACTAAATAGTTATTAAACATATATATTACCGTACTATACATATTGAGGTGACAGCAAGCTGCAGTCGCTCATGCCTGTTTGATACAAAACCATAATACCTATGATACTATAATATCTTATATTACATATATGTTAATTCTGTGTGTTTTCGTGAGCGTATGCGTTTTTTTTTCGGAATGGCTACATTCTTGTGGCCCTAATGGCCTTTCAAGAGTCACCGAACATATATAGTTTAGGGCGAGTGTAGAAAGCGCTCAACCAGGAGCAAAGAGTGTGTGCAGCAACTAGCCTAAGGGCTACCCCGCCGGTAGACCGGCGGAAGGAACGGACCTTGGGCGTTGCTTTGCATGGGTACTGCGGCATCGCGAGTCGGTGAGAAGCGCCTAGGCACGTGCCGATACCCGGTAAAAGTGTTGGCTGAATGTCGGTGTGTATTCACGGTGTAGCGAGGGTGACGTCCACGTCTTCGCCGGCGAAGACGTGGTATGTGTACGGACGTGGACGTAGACGTGGACGTGGATGTGGACGTGGACGGAGAATATGTGTAGTCTGTGATTGTAGTGTAAGAACCGCATTGGCAGCAGTAATTGGGTCGTCGGGGTCATCTAAGATTTGCCGAGGACGACGACGACGGCAACGGGGGGGGGGGGGGGGGGGGGGGGGTATGTGAGTGTGTGCCTTTGTGCGTGTGTGTGTATGATGTTCTTGGGTTCGGGTGGATATAATACTCACCTATCCACAGAGCATAAGCATAAGCCTGAATCCTGATACTTTCATTGTAGGTATTATTTACGATGCATTTTAACTATTGCCTTTTTTTTTAGAGATTTTTTGGTAAGTTAAGTAATTCCAATTCTGAGTAATAAAAATTATAGGTACGTACAATGCGACAAAATACAGTGTTTTCCGTATAATGCCTATGGATAAGAGGGACGTGGAAGAGTAACGTGTGCCTTGTGCGGTATATTAAATGCACTAAGCTTACTTGCGTGGTCGTACACCCTCGCTCTAGACTTAATCCAGTTAAATTTTTATTTAATTACCAACATCTTAGAGCGCTGAGACGTCCATTTATATACAGATCGCGGGTTATTCACACCGAGGAAACTATGCAGCTTGTGTTGATCTGTTTACCGCTTCATTGTGCACTTCGACGAACGACCGGGATTAGCCTACGACGTTTGTCGACGCTCTGCCACCTCTTTTGTGCTCTTTGTCACTATTATTATGCTCTTATTAATACCTACCTCTACAATAGTTTGTGTTGGTACTGGTATTGTATCAATGCTTAACAATCTCACTGCAAAGTCTCGCCGTGTATTTACGACGACTTAATATAAAAAAAACTTTCCTTTTTTCATCTATTCTCGATTTGTCGAAGCTTTGGCACTTATTTTGTGCTCTTTGGCAGTATTATAATGTTCTTATTAATACTTTTACTATAATTTGTATTGGTAGTGTAACAAATTTTATCGTCTCATAATGTATTCCGTAAACAGGCTTTTTATTATCCGCTGCACATGTCCTCTACATGAGGGTGTATGGTTCAATTCAGTGTCCACCTTTTACGACATCCACAGGAGGATCATCCACAGGATGCTATATGTGGTGCTATATTAAAGCCAGCCGACACCACACGCCCAAGTGTGGGTGTGCACAGTGTCTTCACGAGGACTTAATGCAGATCGGTATACAAAAGCTTTTGATTTTTCTTCTATTCTCGGACGCGTTTATTATGTTTTCATGCAACGCTCAGTTAGTGGTAAATAACTGAAACTGAAATACTGAATTTGAAACTTGACCTCACGCATGTTGAGGTCAGATGTCTTTTGGGTATCACCGCGCGCGTACTGCCTCAATAACAAAATAAGTGTAGGAGCTCAGAAGTGACATGAACTTTGACCCTTATGTATCAGATAGGTTTGTAACCGCGACGTAACTGGTCATGTCTTTTTCAAGAAAAATAGGCCATCCCATTCTAGTATTTGATAACCTTTGACACTGTAACAATGAGTGACGAAATCGTGTGAGGGAACTAGTCCGTGAACAATATTTCACGAGGGATCCCAGATAAGAAATCACAAAAAGCAGTGTCAAAACGTGAGCTCTGTACGCGGAAAGTTTTGCAAGTAGACAGGTAAGTTATTTCATTGTTTGAGATGCCAGGGGTCGTGTTCCTTTCCTTTAACGAAAGGTGAAGGACGAGCGAGGAATGTGGAATATCGGAGAAGTGTCCGCGGATATGGCACCGCGGTTATTATGCAAACCAATCGATCTTCGGGAAACCTTAATAAATCGATACTCAGAGAATGCGATAAGTACGATCTTTCTTCTCGGTCCGGTGATTTATAAGCGTGGGAGTAAAGTAAATAATTTGCTAGGGAATGTAGGTCGTATCTCAAAGCTCAGGGCCCGTATTATGTTGTAACGGGAGCCCGCGGCGGACACGGACGGATAAAAAGAGAAACCTTATTGGTCTTCACGCTACCGTTTTCTAGAAAATTGCATTTCCTAGTGAAAGTTGGCTAATGATGGGGCGCAGGATTCGTGCGAACTAAGGGCGGTAGTTGCGCAATTGTGTGAGCAAACGCAAGCGCACCGTGTTGAAGTTGTTTAACTTTCTAAAGCTAATGACGGAAATTGTGTTGCTCTCATCTTCTGCTAATTACTTACTACGCGTCGTTTTTCTCAATACGCTTTCTAGATACTACAACTACGTTTGTTAGAATAGTAAGATCTCGTTGGCACAAGTTTAATCTTCAAAAGGGTGTTACAAGGCTACAAGGCGAGAACTTAAAAGGAAACTAATGATACTTATCAGTGACATAAATACCGAATATAAAATCATAAAACGTCCTTTTTACATCGATATTAGCCTTTAATAATGTGTCCAATTAGTCGTAAGATTACGACCAGGTGTGAAACATGCATCAGTAATTAGTCACGCGTATAACTTATTTGTTAGCGAGATAAATGATACCCCTCACGGTATGTACGAGAGCGTTGGAGAGTCGAGATTGTATATCGCTGGAGATAGCTGATACTTTGTAGTGCCGTAAAATTAAAAATAAGTTACCCTATAGAAAATTTATTGACTCGCGCATCACTAAATTCTTACTTAGTATGTACTTAGTTTTAAAGCAAAAAATGTTTATTTTCTGGTAAAAGGGTTAAAATAAAATGTCTCATTATTTTCCACAATACTTTTTTATATTAAAATTACTAAATGTTTTTTTTGTTGATATTTGGGGTTTAAATTGTTATAAAAACAATAATTAAAATATGAATTTCGTTGCTGTAATAGGTGTAGCTTCACGAGAAACATGCAGTAATAATTGAAATCACTTCTATGGAATAAAAAAAATGATTTTATCATTGCGGAAAACGCCGTTCGGAAATAAATATATAGCGTGCGAACGTACTGGAAGGTGGTAGAACTGATTAATTAGATACGGAATTCTCATGATACTAGAGATTTAATGCTGCATTTTTTGTAGCCGTCATGGTTAAGATAAGTCAGATGGCAGATAAACTCTTTTATACGAGCTGATAACGTGGACGATTCAATTAATGGCCATTTTAGAGTCCATTAGAGCAAAAGTACCTACTACATTTCCTTTTAGTCGTGGTAAGGAGATAGGTGAATCTGGCTCACGATTGCAATGGTCACCTTTACTTTGTCTGGCTCATTTATCTGGTGTATCTAATTTACTTAAGTGCTCGCGGATAATTTTTGTCGTCGAATTGTTCTGTGATACTATCGCCTTTATATAATGTTTAGATATCCGGTTAATGTGGCATTTACATCCTAATAGCAGCAATTACATTATTTAATCAGTGTATTGTGTAATGGGAGGATTATCGTTGTTTTACTCGTGGATCGTGATGCGCTTAGCTATGAAATGATAAGAACTTTGCTAGTTGTTCTCGTGGTTACTTAAGTACAGTTATCGTTTCAACGAATGCTTACGGATTGCATAATGTTCTGAGGATAATTTACAATATCTGCTTACAACGAATAGGCACTTTGTTGGTGAAGTACTTAATGCTAATTCGATGTCTCCGGCAATATTTCTGCTCGTCAGTGCATTATGTTTTGAGAAAATCAGCTTTTAAATTACGACGACTTGTCAGTCACGAGGAAGGTGATTTCGTATTTATGATATATCCACAGATCTCTGTACATTTCCTCGATACACAATTTGTTTCACAGGTCGAAACGGCGAAATTATGGTTTAAATTACTTAAAAATGTTATACAGAATATAACCAAATATATCTCAAAGCCTGAAACTACCGATCCTACTTATGATTCTGAGTTAATTGACATGTATATGTACATATTGACGTTACTTATTTTTTTTGGATAAATATAATTTTTATGGGCTTTATATTTGGCTATTATTATTTATATTTTTGGTAGCATCTCTAAAATGGAATTTGTCGAAATAAAATATTCGTATAATTGTTATTACAATGAACTCAGAATCCTGAATAATTCAGGTTTCGAGAAAGTTTCAGTTACAGCCTGTATGGCACTAAACATGTTAAATATCTCATTGACAAAAGTGTTTGACGAATGGAAAATAAAATTAAAGTATCCAGATACCCACAAGGCTTTATATACTATCGTTATCAACTTGTCACTCATACAACAGTCTCAAAAACTTGTGCCGGTCTTCTGTGACTTTATATGATTGTAATAGTACTGAACTGGTAGTACTATACAATTTTTTTTAATAGAAACAAGGCGGAAGACGAGCAGACAGTCCATCTGGTAGCAAGTAAATACTGTCACCCATGGACCTCCGCGAGCCGTGCCAACATCAGACAAGAATGTAAAAACGTCTGGATGACTGTCTTGATTTGGACCTATGACCTTTGAAAATTTTGGAATTGATTTGGAGAAAGGGTTTGGAAAATGGGGAGCATTAGGATAGGATGGGATGGAAATGGGCTCTGCCATATCTCACTCACTACCGAAATAGTGGGAAAAGCAGTACATTTTACGGTTGTGTTCTATGATAGTAACGTGGCAATCCAGAGTGGCTGTATTGCAGCGTGCATACCCCCCCCCCCCCGCATCCTTACAATCCGGATATAGTAATAAGATTTTGTTATAAACTTATCTTTGTCCATGCCTCTTCCGCTTTGAGAAAATCAAAATCATTATCACCCACAGGAAATCGCAAATTTAATCAATTTGTAAACTGTCAATGAACACGATCGATTAAAACTTTCAATTTTCAGTGAAAACTGTCAATTTTAGCTGATCGTGTACGGCCATAATACAAAAAAGACGCTGCAAGACACAGGGCCATTAGATTTTCGTGCTGCAACATTTGACTTGTCAACAAAGAGCAATTTTCATTCGTTTCGGAACTCTCCATTCCGGTGGGAATTCGAAGGTCGGACTTATTGTTTGATTAGAATGATTAGTTTTATTTAATTAAAAATAAATAATAATAGATAAATTCCGTTTAGTATAACAATACGAGTAAATATATAATATCCTCCATGTATTTTTATCACATATGTACCTTTACGTACACAAAAGCACACCTAATCACAAACACCCTGTACCAACACAATACATCTTCAGTCTTGAACCTACCATATTTATATAATAATTTACTAGCTGCACCCGGCAGACGTTGTCCTTCCTGTGTATATTTATTTACCTCTGTATATAAAATGACAAATTATTCTGTTTTGCCGTCGATATGATTTTTGCGATCGGTTGAATGGTATATTAGTTGATGTGCTGCAGCGTTATCTAGTGGCGAGTTATAACAAAGTGGATAGCATAAAAATCTTCTCCATGAAAAAATACATACATGTGCTAACTTTCATGGTGATTATTGTTATACCAACATCCATTTTTTTTATATATATAGATCGATAGAAGATACAAAGTGAAATAAATCTCTTATGGCGATAAGAATAGTTTATAATGATGTAAGTTCTGTCTTAGTTGGTTTTGCTGCGGATTTGTATAAATAAATATAAAAAATAGGTATGTATACCACAAAACCTTTTGTGATTTAATAGTGATAGCTTATTAAACTTTAAAGTGCTTAGTGTTAGAACATAATGTTTATAATACAAAAGCTGCAATACTGCAATGCAATGCAATGCAACAGTGATAATCGTATTAAAATCAGTTCAGTACTTTTGTAGATAAGCGCGAACAGACAGACAGAACAGTTGGTATAAGAGATAGCCTATGAAAATTTGAATTCCATACATAACAATATAGACTCAATGCTCACGTTACACATCAAAGGCAACGAACCCTTTGACGAATGTAACCCACGTACAAAACACATCTTTTCCCAGCATACGCTTGTTTGTTTTAAGCGTATTACAAATACTAAACAAAAGAAGATTTATCATGCTTTCTCCTGACGTGTGATGTACGATGTTCAGTTTTACCACAGTTAATATCACAAACCGTAAGGAAGTTCGGCATTGTTTAAAAATAATCATCTATTTACGAACGGAATAGGGGTTGTCACTCTGTTCTTGGTATACGCGTCATTGTAGTATCTAATAATATAGTTTATGATGATAGTATGTTTTTTTGCTGTTGTCAAATAGTAATTTTTTTGCAGAGTATCGGGAACCTTGGTGTGGGTATTTCCAGCAACATCGCATTTATCATTTGGAAAATAAAGCAAAATGGCCTGCAGAAAACTCGGTGTGCTGAACAGAGCGAAGCGGTACTTCACCCCCGGGCAACTCCTTATGCTTTACAAAGCTCAGGTGAGGCCCCATATGGAGTGTTGCTCTCATCTCTGGGCCGGCGCACCGAAATATCAATTGGACCCATTCGACTCCATCCAACGATGTGCTGTTCAAATTGTCGACGATCCTACTCTCACGGGTGGTCTAGAACCCCTCAGTGTTCGGAGAGACGTTGCGTCTCTCTGGGTTTTCTACCGCATGTACAATGGGGAATGTTCTGAAGAATTGTTCAACATAATTCCCACCTCGGGTTTCTACAACCGCATCTCCCGTCACAGAAGTGCTGTGCATCGGCATTTCTTCGATACAGAGGTGTCGCGTACTGTTCGGTTCAAAACCCATTGCATTTTATATCGCGAACCGTTACGCTTTCCATTACGCTATGATATGGGGTTCTTCAAGAAAGCTGTGAATAGGTTTTTCCAAGGTCGGCGGCGTACCTATGCGGGTAGGCCGCCGACCTGGTGTTGCGGGTGTCCACGGGCTGTGATAACACTTACTATCACGTGGAACCGCTTGCTCGTCCGGCTATTTCCCTATAAAAAAGTAGGATATTATCATTTTTTGCGTAATCTATGTACTTCTACATACAGCTGTACAGTTGAATAAGCAACAAAACAATAAAAACGAGAACTAATTGAAGGAGCAGCAGAAAATACTGAGTAGACAGCAAATGAGTTGAACTGCCAACTGAAGTTTTTCCATTACGCAACGACATGGGGCTCTCGAAGAGTGCTGTGAACAGGATTCTGAAACGTCGGCGCGCACTCGCAAGCCCCTTGGTGTTGCAGGGCGGCGGTGACCACTTACCATCATGTAGCCCGCCCGCTCGTCTGCCATCTATTATATTAAAAAAAATACATGGTAGTAAATTTAAAGGTGGGTGAGGTTTAGTTTGTGTTGACAATGAATCTGTCTCAAGAAGCTTCGGAAAACTTATTTACTTCAGTTATTTAAAAATAGTTTTAAAGTTCACGATTTGCTGCCCATTCAGTGTTTTTTGCTGTTCGTTTAAATACAAGCCAATAAAAAATTAAATAAAAAAAAATGTTTACTAATTTTAGATCGACAGATAAATCGATCCCATAAACGTCCTATTGCAAAACTTCTCTTATAATTACGACGGCGTTTCGGACTATGTAATTGACTAGGTATTTTCAATAGAAAATTTTAAAAATACCATGCGTAAAATTGCTGTACATAATAACCATTTTCGTGAATTTCTAAAAGTTTCTCCAATATGACGTTCTGTTTCTATTGTATATTTGTACGCGAGAATGGTAAACTCCCCACTGTTCTTATTTATACTGTGTATAACTCCGACCTAACATTAATTACGACGCAGCGTTTAATAAACGGTTTAAAAGAAAGTGCAGTTAAACGCATCTGCATAATGCGTTTAGTTATATCATGTTATACAAGGCACATCGACGTGTTTAGGAGATTGATCGTTTACCATTATAACCTATTTATATCCTTACGCTTATCTATGTTGTAGGTATCTATTCTTTTGAATTTATGTTGATACAACTAAATTAGTTATATTATATTTCACGATGCTGTAATGGTATTTAAGGCTTTTGTTCGTTCCAGGTTTTAGAAGTAAACGACGGCGAAAGACAATACTGCATCCCACAGACGCTAGGTGCGCCCGAATATAAATATTTTATAAAAGTAATAATAAAACAAATTACATTTTATTCATCAGATTTGGTAAATTTCTATTCCTTTGATTAAAGTGTAGGTTAGCTTAAAATTTGCATATTCAAAAGGTAAGAAAGAGTATTTCTACCGATCATCTAATATACATGCAGTATGCAGTGTCTAGATAAAGCAGGGTATCTGACGCATATCTTTAACCACAATATCGAAAGTGTCGATGGTATCAGGCCACTATTAGCCTTTGATTTACGCCCGACTCGGCGCCGCACGTTTGCTACGCTTGTCCGCGCTCACCCTAAACTGATTTGAGCCTCTTTGGTAATGGCATTTTCGCATACCTATACTCATACTTATTATTGTTACGTCTACCTTAGACAAATCTTCTGTCAATCTCTTTGCTAAAATAAATTTTTTTTCTTTATAAATGGCAATGGTGCCATTAGCACATTCTGCCAGTGTCAAGTTTTCTTCATAATTAACAGTTTCAAAGTCGTCCTGTCAATGTCCCTATCCTGTCTAAACGTGATAATCAATAACGTATCCTGTCAATGTCCAGTCCCGTCGAAGTAAGTTAGGAGTCACTCAGTAAAGTGATAGTAGGTTTACTGAGGATAGAAGAGGACTCCTTGGAAACACACGAAAAACGCAGTTATGCTTTTATTTGATTATCACAAACATTACGCACAAAATACACTTTGAAGTTTAATAAACTATTATATTATTAAACCACAAAACGCACAAATATACATTTTTTATAATAAATCAAACAAAAACTCGACTTCACTTCTCGAATTGCCGCCAAAAAGTCAAAGTTAAACTTGCCGATATAGTTGTAATAGGCAAGTTTAGCTTCAGCAAGAAGGCTAACAGAAAAACTCAGCTTGCCTGCGATAGCATTTGGCGATGAAAAAGTTATGCAACTTTTTCATCGCCTAAGTATAAAATATCCCAATACTGGTAGTCGGATTTTCAATCGGTGCATCCTACCAGTGTTGACCTCCGGTTCCGAAATATTGACGGTATGCCTAATCTATAGGTATAAGTTTTAATTCGCTTAGTGAGTCGGGAGAGAACTATGCGAGCGAGCTGCAGGAACTCCGGGGATTTTTTTTACCGGAGAAATGCCGAAACGAAGAAATTCGGCAAAGACCGGAATTTTCAATATATGTAGCTCCGTAGAATTAGTAAGTAGAAGCAATGAACAGGTCATAGTTGCGCAGAACCGACAACTGATGATTCAAGGATTGTGTCCAGTCCTTTCTTGAACGAATATTACTGTGATATATGAACATATATGAACGAATATATATGACCGAATATAAACGAATATTACGAATACTAGCGCATATTATTTTTCAAAGAATGTATTTATTTCATAAAATTAGGAAATACGCAAAAATATAAATACATTTTCATCAAAGAAATTAAGAAACAATTCAATATAAGTTTCTATTTAACACCCGTAAACCGAGTAGCGTATTTCGATTCCTCAACTGCCTTGTTATCCGTCATATGACACCTCATAACACGAACTTGCCAGTCGGAAGACACTGTGACGCAGGTGTACTGCAATTGGTCACGTGACCGTCTGTTGACTAGTTTACACAGCGTTCAAATTACGAAATTGCAAAGGCAGTTCAATTCACGGCGTAAATTAACTGGGAATAAGGGCTCATAATAGGCCCACTGTACTTAGTCTCTACTCGAGTACTCATTTGATCCAGCAGTTGTCACTTCTGCGATATATTATGTGGTCAATCCATTACCATTACCTGCAATGTCGGTTACTCTAAGAAACTCCCCATAGGTTGCTGAGCGACAATAGAAATATACTATAAAATTCTTTAAAATTCAATCATTTTCTGATTCATGAATTCATGAGATATGGTTTCTCTGTAAGTGGATACAAGCCTTAATTTTTTACAACTCAGTATCCTCACCACATAGGCCAGTTTTATTTTCATAATAAAAGTGTTTCTTTAGTTGAAATGATGCAGTAGTAATGGCATTACGTCACTTGACGCGGCCATCACATGTTTTACGTCAGAAACACATTTTCGATGATACAGCGAAACAAAAATTGGCTGTTGTGAATTCATAAGTCATACCTCGTACCGCGAAATTTGTATTTTCTGTTAGTGTCTTTCATTCTACCAATATTTTCCCACCTAACTCCACTCGTCCGACATCAAAAAATCAAATCTCACCAAAACTTGAAATCTGCTCTGCCTTGTTTACGGAATTTAAGGTTTCTAGGCAATAGAGTCATCATCTAGATCTTAATTGGAGAACGGCTTGCATTGCCTATTAATTATTAAAGTGGTAAACACAAAGCGCTTTCTAAAATAAGACACCGGGTGGATACAATTGGTTGAGTTTATTATTGAAAGCAAAGATCTTATCTCGGGTAGTTATTAGCTTGTGATTTAGTGCGGCGCGCTCCCGACCCTATGTTGTATGGCGACCACCCCCTCTACTGATAGATATTGGCGCCACGGCCTGGGCTATTTCTTAGAAAACGACCAATTATTGTGTGAAACTTACTTGATGATCTCCGTTTAGCGCTACTGTCTGGCCTCGTTTTGGTCTGCAAAGCGGATAGGCTTAGGTTAAATAGATAATCTGCAAAATCTAGTTAAGTACGAGCACATACTCGCATAAATAAAAATGATTGTTCGATCAAAGATCGGTTTTATGAGATGATGTTGTTGGTGACGATTTGAACAGTGATTAAAATATTACTAAAATGATCAATATAAATACACACATAGTACATGTAAGTACTCACATGTACTGATATTGTGGCGATTCAATCGATCACGCATACTAACGGACACTATTTGGACATCACTAGTTGCGTGCCACATCACTAAGCCGAGAGAGAGAAAAAGATGGAGGCCCTTAACAAGATTGGAAAAATGGACTTCCTGCATTTAAGCTAACTAGTAGGGATAATTAACCTGTGCCGTGTACTCTTATGTGTTAATTACCGGATACCGTGTAAAGGAACAATAAACCAAATATTATAGCTTCGTAACGCCAGGACTTTTCATTTATGACTCGGGGGTGTCTCCAACCCCCACAATATTATTAAGTATGGGGTAAATAATAGAATTGCTTGTTCGTAGCGCTTAGTGTCCCAATGAGTACATCATATGTACCAATATAATATTTACGTAAGTAATATAGAAACATAATAAGTAATATAATATATAACATGCTGGATAATTCTATTGATATAAATAACTTTCTACATTAATTAGAAGTACACGCATTAGTTTAAGAAATTGTAAAACTAGTTTGTTACGTTAATTTTGCAACACGTTTACGTTACAATCATTGACTGGTTAACACGTACGGAGCACCCTAATGTTCATGTAGAACGCTAATACCTGCGGACAGGTCTCGGGTTACACACCTACACACCATCTACATTGTGTAATTTGTAGATCAGATACGAGACTCACACTGGTAATGTTCTTACGCTCCAATTACAATTACGCGACCGGTTTATTCGAGTATTTTATGTAAACATTAAATTCAAACTAGTCGGGCTGTCTGCGCGCTCGACACGGGGACATTAACGTATCAATTATGCATTAGTGCATCCGACACCTACAATGTCGTAAACCTGTCGGTGACTAAATTTATTGCGGTAAAAGCAATATTGATTAAATTATTACTCTTTTAATTATCGGAATTGTTTATTTCATAATTCCGTATCAATATTTATTAAAGAAGTGAGCATTAAATCATTTGTAACGGAAAAATTAAGAGTAAAAAAATAATTTTCGACGTAATAGTCGGACTAATGAATATGTCAAGATTTTTTTAAGACATAAATCAATTCAAAGGTGTTGTTCAAAGGTCGAGGCGGTAAGTCGGCCGTTTACATAACTGCACTCTTGACATTTACAGGGCTGCGCAGGAGTGTGGCGGCCGGCGGCTACGTCACACGAGGAATTCCCTACTACGTCACAAAATGTCATTGCGCTCGAATATTTTTAAATTTTCTATAAAATGCACTTTGGTCGTAATTAACTGCACGCAACAAGCACCGGTGGGCTCACATAGGTCGTGTAGTTCACAGCAAACGAAATAAAGGTAAATTAAGTTTATTTTGATCGTGATCAGTTTAGAATAGCCGCTCATGCGTAACGATTAATATTTCGAAAATCGATGTATCTATTTAAAACATTTGCCACAAAATATGACGTTACAATTTCATGCGCACGTGTAACGTAACTAATTGTTTTATTTCTTATTGTTGTAACATCTTAAATCGAATATAATAAGTTGTGGCGGTATCTAGGGATAGCGATCAGCGGGCGTGTTGTCACGATGATCTTGTCGGCGGTAAAAAATTATGCCTTGCTTGAGAATATCTACACATCACAAATCCAACCTTATCGGCAGACGAGGTGTCTGCGGCGGGAGGTAAAAACACAGCCGTTGTTAGTGGCATACCTTTGTTGGTCTCTGTTTGAGTACTTCGTGCGTACATTCTACCAGTTGTCTTTTACGGACATCTCGTCTCGATGCTGCCCGATTATACGTTACGTACCAGTCTAGATGTGAATAAAATAAGGTTTTTTTTTAAACAGTGTATATTTTCCTAGAGGAGATTTCTGTATCTTATTTCGAGTTCTATTGAATGACTTATTGTTTTTATGAAAATATAACTTTGTTTTGATTTTACAAAAAGCTACTGGAACTCATAATCACGATTTTAATTTTGGATGCATTTACTATGCAATATTCTTTAATCAAAATAACTTCTTTGATCAAAACACATTTTACGTGTGGGCAGACTCATGATATATAACTATGAAGTTATATATTAAACCCAAGTTTCGCCAAGAAACATCGATAAGAAACTATTAAAAATTACCTCGGAGAAATGAATAGTACCGATCAGTTTACACACATAGCATCGTGTACCGGTATGTAGACATTTTTTTTTATACAAAAAAGGCGGCAGACATACAAACAGTCCACCTGGTTGTTAGTGGATACTCCAGTATGCCAAACGTTGGCACGCCTCTGGATGCGCTACCTACCTTTGAAAATGTAGGAATGGATTTAGAGAGAGTTGGGAAAATGGGGAGGGATATGATAGGATGGGATGGCAACGAGCTCTGGCATATTTTACTAACTACTGAAACACGTTATATAAATATATAGAAATGTATATCTATATATTTTTGTAATCATAAAACGGCAAACCCATTAGTATTAAAACGTCGTTACAAGAGTTTAATCGGCCATAATTTTGTAATTCATTATTAGAGATATTTAGTGATTGGAAGAAGACATAAAAATTACCGGCTTTATGTAAGTAGAAATAAAAAGTGACGGTATTCCCTTATGTGAAGCTGTAGGTCCCGTTTTGGTGAGACTTGGTCCCGTACAATGCGGGACTACCTCGTCTCTTTCCTGGCGATGCCCGTGTTAGGAAACGTGTGTGGGATCGAAGCCTCTGCTACATTAGCTACTTACATGTTGCTCGTATTTATTTCTTATTTATTGAACAATGACAAACGCGTACATTTGTAACATTTCAAATCTGTGCGAGTTAATATCTTGTTTGATTGGGGAAGTCAGAGTAAGATTTGAGTAAAGTAATAATAAATAAATAAATCTCTGATATAACTCTGACATCTGAAAATAAAAATAAACCTGATTATATTTTGCTTAAATCCCGGTTGTAGGTTCAAAAAATCTGGTGAATGCGGAATCTGTCGAGTGTGTCCTACGGGACATATCCACAATTCCGCATTCGTTATTCATGATATAAACGTGGAATCTGGCGGATGTGACTTAAATCAAATATTCTTGGTAAGATCTTTGGTTCACTATGATAATTTCAGAGGAAATCAATATCTAAAGTGACACAAAAAATAAATAATTGCTCAATTTAAGATATGCATTTACATTTATTCTAACGAGTTTGATCGATCTTAAGAACATTATCAGTTTTATAAAAAATGACATAGAATATTCTCATACTCAACAGATAAACGATATAATAAAAGAAAAAGAAGAACGCACAAAAGGGGGCACAATTTTAATGATGACAGCATAACATACAAAGCGCGTCCTGTCAATAGGCTATAAAATAAAAGAAAACATACTTTTATAAGAGCACTGCAAAGCCGTGCGGTCAAAACAACAATTTTGCTGTCCACTGCATTAAATTTATCGCCTCTCGAATCATCGTAGGGGCGTGCATAATACGACCAGAACTATTTTATGTTCCTTTCTTAGTTTCAACCTTCATGCGGCAAATTTAATGCTTTTACGTAGGTCGGCATGCTTTTGTGTACACGTCATACAGAATGACGAAATGATCTAGTTATTTAGCTGCTTAATAGTCACTTAAATTTTCCCTGGAGGGTTCGAGTGCATTGAACGCAATAACGGTTTCTCACCAAACCGCCAGATGATGGATGCGTGCAACTTACGGCAAAAAATTACAAATTTCGCGCCTTTTAACCGAACACCCTGTTATTAAGTTAACGGTGTTCAATTTATGAACAAATCTTATTTTCGAAATATAAGAGTTTTTAAACAAATTTGTCATAGTATCAATACAATAAATTCTGTTCGATGGGTGTGTCCATTTTCACCGCGAAGCTACCAAATATTCCGTGATATTGACAAGTTCGGAAGTATTTTTTCATTAAAGTCTAGACTTCTTGACCATTTAACCTGGATTAACATTACTTTTACTTTAACATACGTGACCTCCAACTGCCAATCTTAACTTGCTCATAATCTTTAATTAACATAAACAAACCGTTTGATAATGATCAGAGACTCCAACTGACAAAAAAATAAGTAATTAAACTTCTTTTGAAAACTAGGCTATGATTTCTAACGTATTGTTTTAAGGTGGTTTTATTAACTTTCAAAATAATATCTTTCTTTAAAATAACATGAGGTGGTAATAAAAATATATTGTGGGATATCTAGTAGATAATTCCCCAGATCTTTATAATACAGCGACTATATATTATAATAATATTTATATTCTAAATTATTGGATTAATTTAAGTGTCTTTGACCTACGTACACCACACGAACAATTCTTAGTGTAAATTATGGAATCGGTATATTCAGTTCATTACATGCTTAAAACTAATTTATGTACACCTTTACAATTTACAGAGAATAACGTGACAGAAAACCGTTATTACAGTTGTTATAAATGTGTCAGACTGCGCACGAGTTTGATCTGCAGTAGCAGACGGGAGACGGTAATAGTGCAATAATGGCGATATAGTGGAGATGGGCCCAGCGGGGCGCCCAGCCTGAGACGAATCAAGGAATACCTACGCGCCCTAACATCAACCGCTCCAACTGCCTTTTTGTTTATAGCGATTTATTATAATAGCTTCCACTTACATAAACATATATCTTATGTATTGATAATGTCGCTGCGCTACTTTTAAATGTTCACAGTGCAATAAAGATATCCTTTCAGAATTCTTAGTGTTGGTCATCGAGCCCTAGTTTACATTTATGATAAAATTAAACATACCAAAAGAATACGGCTTACCACATTTTTATATTAACGACCGCGTCGCCGATACATATCAGATCGATTCGTGCTTCTGGCGAAAGTTCTGCGAAGTTCGAATGTGTCCCGAAATTGATGGGCCTGTCGGTGAGTGCCGGAATCCAATCTTGTATTGATCATGCACGCGAGCTCAGCACGCAATAATACGTTCTTTCAACTGAGAAAAAATTATCGCTATTCTCGTACCAGCAGTGTCGATACACTGTTGGTGGCGATGAAAGGAGAGAAACGATTTCAGACGAGATACAATACAGCAAGCCTTCTCCATATGAAAACCGAGTGGGGAACTAAATTAGAAAAAAATATTGACAAAATTTGTTAAAAAGATTTATGTAGATATCAAAATTAGTAGATGCATCACATTATCCTCAATATCACAAAAAAACTTATAACATGTAATATATGATATAATTATAATATTTTAGGCGTGATAATATCTATCATCTTGTATTGTGTATAATAACGATCAAATTTTTAACTCCGTGTTTTAATTTGGTTGCTTTGAATGTTTAAATTTGTAAAATTTGTGTAAAAATACTTACTAAGTTTTGTTAAAGGGCAGGCGAGCAGCTTAGCTACCAACTACCGAGTGTGATATTCACCGAATTACACGGATTTATAAAGTTAATACATTTGTATCGTTAAATTAATGGGTAATTTTTCATGTAAATAGTTTTGATTTCGATTAATTAAAATATCCTCCATAATGTTAACGTTTATGTGTTTAGTAATTATAATCTTGATTAGGTACTCAAAATCAATCAAGATTGTAATTAACAGAGTACTGAGTACTTAGGTGTTTAAGTTAGTTAGTTTTGTTTTGTAAATAAGTTTTTATGTAATGTTGTAATTATACTTAGGTTTTTCAAGTAATTATAGTACACGTCTCAATATAAATATTCACTTGTTAAAGGAAAATAGAAAAACATTGGTGTTATCATTGACTTTCAGGGAGATTTTCAATATTTATTGCTAGATTCTACTTTATTGATAGAAATCTACCTATTACAGAGATCACGACTTTCCAATTTGGAAATAAATCAATATAATATCTAGCTCGACTAAGGGTAACTAGCTGAATCATACTTAACGAAATCTTGGCGCATTTCTTAACAAAATTAAATTTGGCACATTAATAATTTGGATTATGTTCATTGATGAGTTACATCAGTTCTAAAATTATGACGGTGTTAACATTATGACAAAATCCCAAACAGAAAATTAAATTAATTTATAGAACAAAAATTTATTTACTTTTTTCCCAAAATGAAAATTAAATACCAAACAAATGAAATATTATTGGGTAAGACTCGTGGAGTTCTACAATTTTTGTCTGAACATATTTTTCCTAAGATGTTATTTTTCTAAAATATCGAAATATCTTATGACTGGCGCCTGCTATCGACGTTTTACTTATTTAGATAGCAAGTATAACTTTAATATATTTTAAATTTTTTTAAAGGCCGCTTACCACATTATTTTTCTCAGCTTACATGAAGGTTAGAAAGGGCATCCTTAACGGAACATCGTAAGATGCGCCTGCATCAGATATTGTTCGTCCATCTAATAACACTCATTAGTGTAAACTAACGGGCCCCATCAACTCACAACACAATACCATCGACATGTTCATGATTGACGCCAACAAGCGGGTCAGTGGTATTCAATGTTCATACGTTACCAGTGTTTGTTACACATTTCCACGCATCATTGATTGTACCAATGCTAGACCTTTGACCAACCTTCATAGATTCCACGTACGGAGTATTTGATTGACAGATTACTACATGATACTACTGAGACTGTTAGTTTCTTTTACCTTCATGTTATATGATGCCATTGTCCAAAGTATGTTTGGTATGTTCAAGCGGTTTACACAAATGCCAGACGCTTTTATAGGTAACAAAATGATTGAAAAATGTCGTGGTCTACAGTCTGAAGAATCTGAACAGTCGATCTGAAGAAGAAATATACTGCATCTAAAATATGTTTAGATTCAGAGATACGCCAAACGTGAACTGATGTAGATACGTCACTGCTAGCATGCTTGATGTTCATCCCTAAATTCCATCTAGGTTACAATTACAACAGATCCCATTAATGATCTAGAGCAATAATTGAGCAAGTGGTAACTAAAAAATTCGCACTTCAATGGAAATTTAGAGTTCGCTGCCCCATGTATGTGAGAATAAATGCTATCACTATAAGGTTATTTTTCAGTTATCACCAGCTCAGCGGTAGGTAGGGATTATTCATTGTTTATTTATTATATTCATTTACAATGCTCACGGCTACAATTAATGTAAAGAGTAGTTTAACAATGTTACTAAGTTTTAGGCCAATTACGAACTAATACTATTAAGAACATCATAAGAAAACCTGCGTACCCGAGAATTAAAACAAAATTCATGTTTCATGTCTAATGTCCACCAATATACACCACTATATAGGTCCGAGTAATGAATTATGATCCGAAAGCCTGTTGTGACTTTATTGGAGAAGTGCAGTAGGACGTTATAGGCTGATATCGATCAATTACGAGCAATACCTGTGCCAATCAGTCTTGACAGCACGTCAGCAATGATCAATAAACGCTTTAGATAACATTATTAAATTAATAATTGAGTACTTCGTTGTATAAAAACAATATCACGTTATGTCAACAAAATATCCGATCGTTCGTTGGTGTGTGAATAGAAATATTGAGGTTGCAATAATCAACGGGAGTTTTATATTCAAGCCTTAATTAATACAAGATGATTAAGAAATATGCACATGTAAGAGTAAAGTGTAAAAGTGAAACATTACAAAAGTCTTCAAGAGTTCGTTTTGTCATGCTAATGCAATATACGCACTTGCTCAACGTTACATTATGTATTGATTGCTTAAATACAATCTTTAATAAGCATTAGTACATGTCATAACAATCTACTATCTTCCCCGTACTGAATGAGGTTCTCTTAGCGTTTGAAGTATAAATCGGTGGAAACCTAATCTAACTCCATCTCTGACACTCAAGATTGAAGTTGCTATTTTTAATTAACCTCTGGCATCTCAACCGTGAATTATTACTCCGGTCGACGTCTGGCTTCAGATCTGACTTATTAGATTATCTCTATCTGGAGCTCCATCTTAGTGCTGCTGCGCCGTACTGCGCTCGCTTATGAGTTCGCAATATTTTATAAGTTGCATAAGTGGCAGGCCTGGCTCGAGCACGCATATATGATTATCAGCCAGATATGGAATATGTTCTGACGATTGTTTAGAATTTATCACGAATCAGAACACTTCGTGGCGCTTTGGTGCCTTTAAATTGGAACAAGTCTCGAACCCTTTTGTAGGGCAATAAACGGATTAAGAAACTGAATTTATTACGGTTTTATGTAACTGCAGATATACAAAGGAAAGTAAGAGTGGAGACGTAATTTGTCCCTGATTACCATACGGGTCCCGCGGTGGCATTTACCTGCGACTTTTAGCGGTTGTTTTCGCTAATTACCATCTCGTTTGCAATTTAAAATCGCATATGCTGGTCCCGAGCCCTACTAGCGAAAGTGAGGTTGTACATAGGGTGTACGTCGCGGTAATTGACAGGTGTGTGGTGTATCTAGAGGGCGATGTGTGAACGTATTTTAACTGCGTCCGTCAGCGGTGCACCATGTAGATACGAGACAACCCCGCTATCAGCCGTGCCATTATGCAAGCCCGTCGCACTAACAGCTACTATAAGTTAACATTTCCTGAATGGTTCCTGAATAACTGAGTTACGATTCTGTGAATGACTTTTAACAACGCCTTCATCAGTAATTACTCTTGCTATATAAAGGTGTGGCGGTTTATCTCAGTATTAGTTAGACGGAAGAGATATGGAAACTGATAACGATTAGTCTTTTGTCTACTAATGGCCACAATACTGTCCTTTATCTACTAATATCCACAATACTGTCCTTTATCTACTAATGGCCACAATACTGTCCTTTATCTACTAATGGCCACAATACTGTCCTTTATCTACTAATGGCCACAATACTGTCCTTTATCTACCAATGGCCACAATTCTGTCCTTTTATCTACTAATGGCCACAATACTGTCCTTTTATCTACTAATGGCCACAATACTATTCTTTTATCTACTAATGGCCACAATACTGTCCATTTCCCCCTGATTTAAATATATTAAAGTTACATTATCACTTTTTCTGCATATTATTATTATTATTATTATATACGATGATAACTCAACTGTAGATTCTCTTCTCTTAATTATTTATTTTTTTAGTGTGTAGGATTCTGTTAGTAGTTAGTTCCTTTTTGCATTTAGTTCCTATAAATAGTAATTTAGTTATTTTATGTTCCTAGTCTTTCGAATGACACTCCGTATAGAGAGACCCAGTTGTTTTCCTAAATGATGATGAAATCAACATGTGCTACACCTCAACTTTTATAAAAAAAAAATAGTTGTATATGTATGTTAAATAACTCTATTCACATATCGTATAATGCTCAGGTTTGATCGGAACTTTTTGTAAGAAACCATATATTCAACTGTATAGCCGAAGGCATAGCCGACACAGGATGAGCATTGTACAAAGCATAATAGCTGGTTCTCCTTTGAGGTCAGGTGCCCGACTGACATTGATGTCGAGCCGCTTTGTCAGTGCCAGGGCCATGATGAAGTTGGATGACGCTGTCACGTTGCTCGTTTGTTGTCACCTTACTTACAGTCTGTAAGTTACAGAGCAGACGTGCGACTGCTCGAATGAACATTTTTTCTGCAAAATGTAGACTAACTAAGTTGCTCAATGATAAAACCCATACATACCGTCAGCTTATATCTCGCCATTGCTGGATATAGACCTTTTCCTAGGCTTGTAAACACATGTGATCTTCGGCTATTCTCTGGCGTCCCACACCTAGTACATCTAATATCCCACACTGCGCACCCCGGGACGTGGTCTCCGCATGTTGAAGTAAGCGGTATAAACACCTTACATCAAATTAAAGACATTGTGATGATTGTACATTAAAACCCAGGTTATGGTGAAATGTATTGTTGATTGTTGAGCTTTGTAACAAAGGAATTATTATTATGTACGATTTTTGCTGTATAGAAAGCTTTACTTAGACATTTTTCAAACGCGATTTTCAACTATGTTATTTAAGTGTAGTCTGATAGAATCAGAGCATAGGGCAGCACATAAATGTACATATCCTATAATCTTAATCAACGATCTATCAACGCCATTTACTACGCAATATCATAACCTTATAGGATCATTGAATTAATGGCATGTTTACAATGGTGATATTTAGATAAGAATCATCCTAATTTACATATTATTGCACTGTAATGCGATGATGAATTCCGTCCATGAGGTCTGAGGTCCAGCTGTTTGTATTGCAAAATGTGTACAAGTTGCTCAAACACCACAATAGATAGTATCGGTATGTTGCAGAGTAGTGGGTACGTCTGCGTGAGGCAAGGATACTTGCTTTGATGCGCATGTCAAATGGACACTGATAAAAGCACGCGTCTGCTCACGCGCACTGACATGAAATGTATCGCATTCAATTCGATGAATAGTGTGCTAAACATCGCAATTCTATCGACCGACAACCCTAAAAATATCACATCGATGTGCTAATCGTACTGGCTCGATCCACTATTTATATCTTCATACGAGGGCGTCGCACTGCAAAATAAACACAAAAGGAAAATAAAACGAACAAAACTACAAAGTAATGACTCGGAAAGAGAAATTAAATTACCATCTACATCGTGTTCACATTTGAAAACCAATATTTAAAAACCAGTTACAATTTCCAACAGCTCTGAGTTATCGGCCCATCTCTAAGGTTTTCATTTCTCAATCTCTGCGAAGAAAGCCTATCGTAGAGTGGTAATTACTTTGTGATTTAAGCTCTGTGGCCGCTGTGTGGACAGGGGGGAGGTATAACTATTTATTAATAAGTGGGCTCGCATCGGTCTGTAATCTTAGTATTATTGTAATAGCAAGCTGTCCGCGTTAAAACCACCGGCGGACAATTACGAATGGGTATCTCGTGCCGTCGACGATAAAACTATGAAAGATGGATCTTTGAATAAAAGTCGTATAGCGTTCGTCTTCTTTGGAAAAATTCATTCATACGTATACAGATTTTTTTTTTTTTTTTTTTTTTATGTACTAAGGCGGCAGACGAGCATACAGTCCACCTGATGGTAAGTGGATACTGTCGCCCATAGACATCCGCGATACATGCCAACATTAGTCCAAAATGACAAATGTTGGCACGCCCCCGGATGCCCTGCCTACCTTTGGAGATATAGGAATGGATTTGGAGAAAGGGTTGTGAAAATGGGCAGGGATAGGATGGGATGGGAATGGGCTCTGGCACATCTCACTCACTACCGAAACACGTACGTACATTGGGGAAATACGATAAAGTGGGAAATGCAGTACATTTCAAGGTAGTCTTCTGTGAGAGAGGGGTAACGTGGTCAGTCGAGCGCGCCCAGCGGCTGTTGGATTGCAGCGTGCACTCTCCCCCTCCTAAGATGATAGTATACAACGACATTCTGTTAAGAGCGTCATAACACGTTCGCAAAACCGTTTTGTTCGAGATAACGCATCATTCTTGTATCACACGTAACGAACCCGACCCGGGTTGTTGACATGGGAATTGCAGTTGTCGAAAAGGTCAAGATAAAACTACAGTGTGCATAATTGGCTACTACTTTCGCATTATTTTGCGTGTGTTTAATTTAAATATAATTTAAATGATGTGACGTCAATAATAAAGAGTTGCGGGCAATACGTGAGGTATGCAACGTCACGTACTTGAAGCGTTTACGTAATTGTACGATAAGTACCCGAGTGATGTTGCAGTTTCTGCTGTATTGATTATTACTATTCAATATGGTATACAAATAAAACTAACAATCAACATTTAACACAGTAACAACTTTGATTCTTTTTATTGATATTAAAAACTTGGAAGCAGAAAAGAATAATTGTAATAGTTACTACCTCTATATACACTAAAAACTGAATAAACTAGATAGGTATGTCAATTTTTAATAGCGGGAAACGATGGTCTTTAAATGATTTGATGTAACTAACTCTCCATACTGAATTGATAAATGCTCGAAGATGGATAGATGACGTTAACGGCTTATTATCCACTTGAAATGGACAATTAATTTTAATGAACTGCAATTTTCTTTCCTCTACAGATAGACTTTATCTGGTGTGAGCCAGACATTGTTTTTCGTATTTTCGACTAGTTATTATTTCACCTTCATTTCTTGCAAACTTCTTAAAGAGCTCTTCACCGTAAGTTTTATATTTGTTTTGTATCGCGCGTCTATGTAGAAACCAATCTATCAAATTTGCTGGTCACATCTGCAAACAGTTACCGATCGGCTCTTAACTATTATTTAGAGTTGTTTAGTTTAATATCGGTGATAGCTAATCTCACAGATATGCAATTATATTTACCTTATTCAAATATTCTTCGCCAACTTAAAATCTGAACTCTTACATGCCGTAGGTGTATCTGAACTGAGAGTTCGTACTTTTTTCCCAGTCTTTAACGTCCCACTGCAGGGCACGGACTTCCCCTGCTGACTGTACGTTTACTGTGGGAATTGTTGAATTATCACTATTTCAGTGGTGTATGAAAACACCCGTATGTTCAAATAATGTGCAAATACGACATTTGGTATTTGGCTCGAAATACCTCGTTGTTACAAGGAAAACTTAGTGACATTATAGGCTAATACCGATACGGTTTTGAAATCGAATGTCGCAGACATAAGAGAAATGTTATGAGAATAGCCTAAGAAATGTTATAGGAATAGTATTGTTATTTACACTGGCATCTAAATGCACGCACTGACGTAGGCTGACTAGCGGAAGGTCAGAGTCTCCGATTTATTGAGCACGAACTCTTTGTAGTGTACCGCCGACATCGCCACTCTTCACTGCTCTAACGGATCCTGTTACGCTGAAATACGAATCACACGCAAATTTTCTAAAATAAGTATATTTGGATGTGTTACAACGACATTTTAGACTTAAGGAAATGTTGACATATTTATTTATCTTTAACTACTGTGTTGGCGAATGAAGATCAAATTACGAAGATCAATTAATGTCCAATATTTTAATTGAAATCTGTATTAAAACTGCATACGATATATTATGTTTTAGTTTATAAAGTTCTTGCACCATGCTAAGTACAATATAATAGTGCAGTCTCTATTTCATTTCAGGCAACCTACCTCCTCAACGCCATACGAAAGTCCGGACTACTTACGGGGAACACTAAACGATCGTTCAAGTAAAACAATTCTCGTGTTTTCTATCGAAAGCATTCGTGAGCCGACGTCCAACTAAAATGTTGAAATAAGAACGAAACCCGGGCCCGCTTCCAGGAAATCTACTTCAACATTATATAAATGGACTAGCTTATGCCTCCAGCTTCGCTTAAACGAAATTAGAAATTTCTATGTTTTAATGGACAAATAATACTTTATTTCTATGAAGTATTTCTAATGACATAGCAGAAGTCGAGTAGTTTTATTATCGCAGCGAGATCGTCCGCAAAAGAGCAATAATAGACGATGACTGGCCGTTCTTAGGTATTCAAGTGCCATATTACCTCCGATATCTTCATTTAGTTTGACAGCAGATCCGGTTTGCGTTGTTTTGCTTCGGAAATTATTTTTTGTTCGCATAAAAACCAATCAATTAAGTCTGCACTACTAATTTTCGCAGTTAATTTGTAAAGGAGTTGTAAATGCTAAAAGTAATTGTAGAAATATTCACCTATTGATATCGTTTCCATTACGATAATAAGCGTCGAGAGCGTGAAGATCTCCCTGAAAGATTTCTCGAAAGCAATATTAGTATTTTAGCGTAAGTTATGAGACGGATCAGATAATTTCTCGGTTGCATTTCCCGGCGTGCCGATAGAGTCCGTGATACACCAATACACCCTTGCTCCGACTCGAGATATATCCGACAGTACTGTTGTACTTATTATATGTCTATATGTCAACACTATATATGCAAGCAACAATGTTTTGCGTCCGTTTCACTCGGAAAAGAAATAAGTTCTCAACCTCGAAAGTCTAAATTATCAACATAATATTTCTATTCGTAGGTAGACTTAATCGAACGTTAAACCCTTTAAAGTGAAAAACTTAAATATAGGATATATGATAAATACACATATATGATAATACGTCTGAGCAAAAATACATCGGTGGGGTGTAAAAAATGATAGATTACGAAACAGGCAGGCAACTGCATGATCATTGATCATATAAATAAGATTTTTTTTAAAATACAAATACCTATTTGAGATAGTTACAGAACTATCTCAAATATTTGTAGCAATTTCGTGAATATCGTATATAAAAATTAAGGTTTAAAAATTAGTTGCAGTAAGTTTATGGAATTTATTTTGTAGCGTTATCGCTTGTTATCTTTTAGTGTTGCCAAATAAAGAGCAACTAAAATTCACCGAATAAGTTAACGGTTAACGTCGCAACAATACAAAAACAACATATTATTTGTAATTTAAACACGGCGATTTAATTTGATTATGTATTTAACAATTTTGTCGCAATAAACCTTTGTGCCTAAGTACATTTTTTAATTAGAAAATTTGTCGGAATTTTTATTCCGAAACCTGAAATCATGACAAAATGACATAAAAATGTCCACAAAAACAACCAACATTTTATAAAAAAATCTATTCTTTTGAGATTTTACCAAATGTTTTATACAAAGACTGCAAAATAATACGTATCAATTAACTTAGACTCGGGTATATAGATTTCAGGTATTAGATATACCAACCTTTTAGATCCCTCTTTACTGGCAAGCTCATATAGAAATACTTTTACTGTTAAATGCTCAAATCAAATTAAAGGTCTTTATCTAATTAAACAACATTTTTTTTTTAATTTTGCTATATATTTTTACAATTTTGCATAGAAGTCCTCTTAATTAGTTTTATTTTGAAATTGTTAAATCTGAAGCAAGCACCAACCTGCACTGAGGCTGTAATTGAACTCTTACAATTTACTACGAAACAGAAGATGCACAATATTTATGCCTCCAGAACCTGATACAGTTAATAAATATTACAGCAACTTGAATTGCATTCTAAGAAGTGATCGGAGCACGGCCGATATCGTAGCGCGAGTTACCGCCACGTCAGCTACCTACGTGTTGCTTTGTTTATCTCTTTGTTTCTGTTTCTCCCTTTACCTCACGATTGAGTAACGTGAACTTATCGCATGACTAACTGTAATTGTACACAGTGATTCGTCACTACTTAAATGTTATATTATATTGAAGCCGATGAACAACTGATAGTTTTAAAAATCCCTTTTACATTTTGTTAGTTTTTCTCAGTGACTTTGCTCGCGTTGTTTATATGAATAGTAGCCTATGTAATAGTTGGGATTATAGTCTAGCCATTTGCCAAGTTTCAACGAAATCAGTTCAGCTGTTTTGGTGTGATTGAGTAACATACATCTCTTTCGCATTATAATATTAGTGGAATTATGCAGTGATTTGGAAAGACAAAGAAAACAGCACTGTAATACTATCCGATATGGGCTTAGCATTGTATTATCTCTGACTGTTCTTTTCTTATAGACCTTTGTTAAATTATAGGTAGGGTTACCCTCCGTCTGTTCTGTCATGTTTAATTTTTAAGATCCTGTTAATTTTACGAGTAACTTTACGGGTCTGTGACATTGCATCAATTTTAGGACGGATAAAATTTCTTTTCCCTACAAAAATGTCCATAGCTGCGGCTCCGAAATTTGGTAATTTGATAAGATTGGCAAATAAGCTGATTGATAAGATAAGATTTAATAAGCTAATCAGCATCATCATTCTTACCGCTTTTGTTTTTCCTCTGCCCTTACCGCTTTTCTTTATTACACCACAAAATTCCCTAACTTATTTTAACATTCTTTGACGATTTTGTCTATTTTATTCGTTTCACTCTCAATTTGTTTATTCCTCAGTTTATTTATTCTAAAGACAATTTTTTTAGAAGGAAATGGAGATGTATCGCAATGTTAGATATAAAACTTTTTTTTATTTAAACATTGTACAAAAGACGGACTTAATGCCTAGTGGCATTGTCTGCCGGTCAATCAGTCTTCATTATATTTTTATTTTTTTATAAGTGTTGCAATTTAAGGAAAACGATGTGTATGATGATGCAGCGATATTATGATGAGTGATATAGTAGTGAGGTCCGATAGAAGACGTGTCGGAGCAAATAAATAACGCCACATATTATGGAATACATTAGGATTTCCTGTGTCTCATCCTGTGTCTGTATGTGTCTTTGACCTACGATTGATCCAGAGACACATACAAAGACGAACGTACCATCCATACCCCGAACAAATCATAGATGTTAAACAAATGAATGTACCATTAAGAATCGAAGCCGGGACATTTTACACAACAGGTTACACATTTACTAACAGTACTAATTGGTCGTCAAAGTATTGACTTTAGTTAAGATTAACTAATTTAATATTACGCTGTTTCGAGATATTTTAAAAATAAAATTTACTTTAACATCTTATTATCAAGATAAAGCAATAAAATATATTATTTTTTTATTCCTATAAATTTTCAATATCTGTTAAAGTGGAACTGATTTTAATAAAAAAATTGATTACACAGTGTAACCACCGCGTATATAAAGGGTCTCATTCGGTTATTGTTTGGGTCCACAAATAATATTGGGTGTCGAACAAAATGTTTGGTTTTTAATATAACTTGAATGCACGACTGGACATCCGGCACTTCGCGTGATTTTATCGCGTTCGTCATAATCTTAATAGGAGGCTCGCATATTGGAAGCTGTATTGTAATATGGAAAAAGAAAATTTTAATTAAATCAATACTCTTTATGGAACCTTGTCTGCAAATACATTTTTATATGTAAGTACGAATAAATACATACATGAATGAATAGCATGTATACTTAAACTTAAAAGTAGCATACTTAAACAATGGGTTTAAATCTAAAACCTAGTATACGAATTCTTTTAACCACACTAATATGAAGGTACCAATACTTTTTAGTATTCTGTTCATTTCCATGAATAACAAAAGTAAATTCGATTGACATGGGGGTTTTTTTTGAATGAGTTTAAAAAGCAAACAACAATTGAAGCCTTAGATTTGCGCATTTCCTGTAGGTTAGAGGAGAACAAATAAAAATGTTCTTAAATACACAGTACCGGGTAACTATGTCGAAGGCAATACTGACTAATATTTTTTAGAGATTTCGCTAATTGTTGAGTTTTGTAATTGGACGGGACTTCGTCACAGGTTGTTATTAAATATTATTATTAAAATAACGTTAAAGTGAAATAGTGCTTAAGCGAATTATGCTGGTAGATTTGATTGAATTTGCAAAATTCATGGCTCAACGTATGTCTAACTAGTTGTGCCGGTGCATACGTGTATCTGTGGTATCTGCCATATCATTTTTCATCCTATCCTGTCTCCATTCTATCATCTGATATGTATTTCCCATCATCTGATTATTCCCCACGCCGTCGTCGTCAGTAGCATTTATTAACCTTGTTATAATATAATGATTCGCGCTGGAAGTTGTGGGATAAATTGTTCTACTCGTATGATAAAATAATAATACGTTTATCCAGGACATGAACCTAAGTTTCATTTAAATTTATTCAGTAGTATATTTCTGTGACGGATAATGTTGTGTGCTTGCTTCACGATTATTCCTGAGTGAATTTTATAACGGATTTGGATATAAAATATCCTAAATGTTAAACCGGGACAAAAGCTATACCAAGTTTCATCAAAATCTTTCAAGTGGTTTTGCGTGATGAACGTTCAGGCATACAGATAGGCAGAAGGACTGACAGACAAGAATTCAATAAGTTGTTCTTTTGAACTGTATATATAAGTATTTATATTATAGATACATATATATAGTTAGATGTACATGCATAGACAACAAGTGCATGCTTAAAGTCCTTAATTAATTGTATGTACCTGTGATTGATTCTAAGGAAAATTACTTTCAAGTTTTTACTTAATTAAAGATCGTTTTTTAATAACACGGTTGAGGAGGAAATCGCCAAGAATTAAATTTTTATGCGAAATTCAACTCTGATTGATGGAGATAAATGCATGCGAGATGGTACTTTGCCAAAAAACGCGATGAAAAAATTAGGGCAAGTCAGTCACGGACCACGGAGGAGCACTTAAAAAGTCTACTTTTTTCAACCTGCAACAGTGACAGGTCGCAATTCGAAGGTAATTAAAGTACGAAATACGAAAGTCAAAGTACCTATTCGTCTCGTTAAAACCGTATTTCTTTCTGCTAAATTGTTACACGCAGATAATACCTATAGATATTAATAATAATAACTGCTGCGGTCCGTAAGGCCCCGAACTGGAAAAGTCCGAGACCGGACCGACTGCAACATTACTGGCTTAAGGGGTTGTGGCGATGCCATGTTACGCTCGCACGACAGTTTCAGCGAGCCCTTGAGGATGGGTCGCTCCCGGACATTCCCCACAGGAGTTACTACTCATTTAGCTCCGAAGAGTGAAGCTACTGCGAATCCATTAAAATACCGCTCCATTACATGTCTTTGTACAATATACAAGACACTCACAACCGTTTTGACCTCCAAGACCTTTCGGCATATCGTCGAAAATCAAATTATCTCGAAGAGAACGGATGTAGGGGCGGTAGTCGCAGTACCAAGGAGCTGCTCCTCATTGAGGCGGTCGCCAGCAAACTGGTCAGACGCAATCGCCATAACTTTTCTGCCGCTTGTATAGACTATACGAAGGCATTCGACTTGGTCCCCCAATCATGGCCCTTGAGGATCCTCAAGCTGTACCAAATCAACGGAGCAGTTCGACTCTTCCTCGAGACATGTATGGAACAGTGGAGTATGATCCTTAGTCTTCCAGGTGAGCGAACCACAGCTGCGGATGACAGATTTCGGATAATCAGGGGTATCTTCCAGGGCGATTGCCTGAGCCGATTTTGGTTCTGCCTTGCGTGGAACTCTCACAGCACACTCTTGAAAGTGTCGGCGATGGGTTTTCAGTTTCGGAGAGAAGGTATGCGGATAACCCACCTTCTCTACATGGATGACCTCAAGCTGTTCGCCCCCACTGCTAACAAATTGGAGGAACTGCTAAAGATCACGGAAGAGGTATACCGCAGTTCCATCAGAATTAAGGTGGATGTTGATAAGTGTGCAATCCTGCATGTGGAGAGGGGACGTATCGTCCGTTCCAATGGAGTCGAGGTCGGCTCCAAACGGCTACAACTCTCCGAAACAGAAACATACCGTTATCTGAGCATACCCGAATCGATAGATGTTAAACAGGCTTTTTAAAAAGTTTTAAAAACAAAAGTTTTAAAAAGCTATTTGTTGGGCCCTAATAAGATCCGTACCTATAACAGTTGGGTCACGCCCAGAGCGAGCATATACATCGTTGGCATACTCAGATGGTCTCAGCTTGAAACTGGACGCCTTGAATAGAAAAGACCGTACAACCGCAAGATATGAAATATCCGAAACTACTTCCTATCGACTTCGGATGATGGGATTCGTGGTCAAATCGTGGCGAGTGACAAATGACTTATCCCCTTGTCGTTAGCCGCCGAGCAATGGCAAGACCCGGTTGTACCTAGCACCTCTGATCGAGAGACCGAATGAAAGGAGAAAGAGCTTCACAGAAGGTTTTTCAAGGCGCTACATGAGCCCCAAGTGGACACAAAAGCCTCCGTGCATTAGCTGGGCTTAGGTGATCTCTTTGGAAAAACCGAGGAGGTTGACTTTGGAATCAGGATCAGGGGGTCAAGACGAGGAACTACCGAAAGTACATACGGAAGGATGGCACCGAAGATAAGTGTCGGATGTGCAGCTCTCCCGGCGAATCAATCAGACATGTCTTTTTTGGTTGTTCGGCTCTTTCCAACACTGAGTACTTGCACAGACACAACCATCGGCCAGAATTCTCCACCAAGAGCTCACTCTGAAATGCGGTCCCTTAGAACAGACGTTGCCTTACTCACCGGAGCCCGTGCTCGAAAACGATCGCGCAAAGCTCTACTGGGATCGACTCAACATCACAGACAGGACTATTCTAGCGAATAAGCCTGACATCGTGTTTATGGACCGGGCGCAGTCTAGGGTGTTTCTAGTGGACATCACCATTCTGCATGACGGAGACCTTGTGAAAACCGAAACCGAGAAAAGAAGGCAATATCTCGACCTGGCGCGCGAATTTAAAGACATGTGGGGGTCAAAGACTGAAATCGTAACAGTTATAGATAATATCAGTTAAGTTTTCTCAGATAATATCACACGTAACCAGCCCCTTTGTAGTCCACTGCTGGACTTGGACCTCCGCATGCACAAAACACGCTGGCCAAGGGGGTTGGCGAATCTACTTTCAAAGGTGGTGTAGTTCCTCAGGGTTTGTAGTAGATTTCTTATCCCTTAGACGCTTTTTATGACACCCACAGGAAAAGATGGTGTACGCCGGCCACACGGCCAAATATCACATGAATAGTGTACAAGTTATTGAACGTTGTATGACGTTAATTTGATAAATAAATCACGTAACAAGGATCTGATATGTCATTAAAATTGTTGACATTTTAATCAACTTTCTGCTTGTGAATGTTTCCTTATGTCTCATACTTTCATTATATTGCCATTTTCTGACATTTTCATCTTTTTATAAGGTCATACCTATTTAAATTATCGCATAGAGACTTTATAGCGGGAACTCATGAAGTGAAGGTCGAGTTTTTGTTTGATTTTATTATAAAAATCGTATATTGTGGGTTTAATAGTGATAGTTTATTAAATTTATAAGTGCGTAATGTTTGTGATAATCAAATAATTGAATAACACTGCGTTTTACTTGTTTCCAAGGTGCCGCTCCTCTGACATAGGTACGTCCTGACTTACATATTGAGTGTCTCCTGACTCTGACATAAGTCGAGGGGACTGGACATTGACGTGATATGTTTTGAACTGTACTGATTTTGAAATAGTTAATTACGAAGAAAAGCGTACTTGCACAATTTACATATAAGAAAAGAAAATTATTGCATAATTGCAATCAACAATTATTGTGTTATGTTTCAACTACAGTATAGTATATTCGTTAGCATTGCATCTTTCAATTTGTCTTAATTATTAATTAAAAAAGTTGATAACCGATTTATCATCCATATTAGGCTATAATATACCATTGCGAGGGTTTCTCCTAATAAATTGCTAAATGGTTTTCGGGCTATAATCCACCACGCAGGCGCAGTGCCCAGTTATCATACTGATCATTGATTATTATGATTATAGAAGAGGAGGCAGACAGACGGTCGGCCCACAAGGTGGTAAGTGGTCACACTTGTAACATTCAAACAGCTCTTCAAAACATTCCTCAATAGAAACTCAAAAGGAAATTCTAGAAAACAGAAAATTTTTATGCATCAACATCCATCAATCAATTTATATCCTCCATTCTTATGCTAAGCTTTTTTGACGATTGTCTATGATTAAATATGTTTTAACACAAGACAAAATTACTTGCTAAGTTAAGGTAGGTATAGGTAAACTATTATTTAGTTACATTACACGAATTCATTCATCGATTAATTATAAACTTGTAAAAAAAAATTGAAAATGTCTGTGCAAATTCAACATCAATTTATTCTTTACAAAAAACTTAATCATTATCACAAGAAAGAGGAACACGACAAATCATGCAGTAATTTGTTTCGAAAATGTTCGTTGATGTCATTTTATTGGACATCCTCATTAATATCGGATGGCTAGTGTGGCTACCGAATAATAATCCTTGTATGGCCCGACAAATTTATCTTTGCGTACGTAAAAAATCACAACCAGACAATGTCATTATATGTGACATAATATAAGAAAGGGATCGTTGGTACCAGTTTCTCAAATATTGAGACTTTAGAATCTAAAAATAACAATGTAAATTTTAATGCTTTATCTTCAATATCAGATGTTAGAGCTCGTTTCTATTTAAACAGAATCTTGAAGCAACGAAATTTTAAATTATAAAATCTAATCATATTCAATATATTCTTACTGATAATAAAGTCCCTTTGCTTAGATAATGTCATATATCAATTTGTTTAAACTACATTACTCTGTTTGCAATACATGACTGGTTGAAAGTCGGACTTAATGCCTGGCATTATCTACCAATCAACCCATCACTCAAGTCGGTTAATAATTGAAATCTTAGTAATTTCCATTGTAAAAACATAGACAAACTACAGAGTTTACTGGCATTTCAAAAAGCAATTCACATTATTCTCTTACAACTGTTCAGCTTTACAAACGTATTTTTGTAAAGCTGATTTCAATTGTCAATTGATTGTCAATTTAATTTTTTATTAAATTATTTTTCCCTTTCAACCAAAATGCTCTCAGCTACACGCACGGGTAAATTTGGAGGAATGAAGATCTTGAAACAGGAGCCGTGGCGCGGCGTGGGTAGGTACTCTTCACTCAAGCCGACGCGACGGATGAATCCAATCAGCAGTCGGTGTAGTGCATTTGGTGATCATTGGCCTCTTACTGTTGGAAAGAATTAAAGATGTGAAAATAAAAAAATAATAATAAGTAGGTAAATAAGTAAGGAATGTTAACATATCCGACCTTATAATATAAAGGTTTAACTTGTGTTAAGAACTTCTTTTGATCTAAAGGCACTTATATTTCTTACATTAGTAGCTTTTGTCCACAGCTTCGCCCGCGTGCTCAGCATCCCGCGGGAACCTTAGTGTTGTAGCCTTTTCCTTTACGTTTACGTTGTTCCTTTTTCTTTTCCTGTGTCCTATGTGCTTTTCGTGGCGACCACGCAAGGAAATTTAATGCACAATTTCAGCTCGATTCGTTCATCAGTTGATGCGTGAAAGCATTTCAAACAAACAAACAAACAAACGTCGTTTGAATATCTGTCAATTTCCTCAAGACGACCTTACATATTGATGCGAAAGGCCACATTTATGTCATTATATAGATACTATTTTTATTCTGTATAAATACAGTGCTAATATATTTTCAAACATACCTTTTTCCTATGGTTGCCTGGTAGCTATTAGGCCACCAATTGTATAAGTTCTTCATGTTGTGTTTTATTTGTATTTAATAAAGTGTATTATTAGTATACTGTACTATAACATAGTGCTTATATTATCTATTGTTGGATATAGACCTCTCCCAAGGCTCGCCACCACTCACGATCTTACGATCCCTTTTTTCCAGTCTATTTTTTTATAGGCAAACTTCTTTAAGAATACAAATTAAATATAAATGTATATATAATGTTTTATCACAACTACCGATACTCATAGAACTAAGTATAGAGCTTAAAGGTATTATTTGCTGCCGGTGGAGGAGGGTGTACGGAGGGGGGCCAGACCGCAAGGAAGACTTACAATCTCCGCAGGTGTCGTCTGCCCCGCATCTCTACTTTCATTTTTATTTCATCGCCTTTTAGGCCTCGCAGACGGACTACGCTTCCCGCGCAGTGACAAAGTTATCTGCCGGTCTTTAACCTCTATTACCCCATGGACAAATTAATTATGTTTCATCTGTATTTTATGTATGTATTTTATATGGAGGCATTATTTCTTTATTGGACTATCATTCATTTACAAACTTCTCCTTACCATCCAAAAGTTACCTGGAATAAATCCTTTAGCGATAAGGCCGCCGATTGTATTTTACTTCTAAATACTAGTATATTCTTATTTCTCTTCTATATGTTTTGGTGTACAATAAAGTGAATCTATCTATCTACCCATATCTCTCTTGGTTGCTTACATTTTGTTTGTATCTAATCAACCCATAATATTTTTATTTTTTTATCTGTTGTCTTGCGGACAACTTTTCTGTACTGCTATTGACCTAGATTCAAATAGATAGCACAATATGATATTACATGATATATATGTTTACTTTCTAGACAAGAAAATGTCACATGGACAAAGTTAATTTAAGAGTTTTAAAAATCAGCTGTCTGAAATTGCAGGATTTATTTTCATACGATATTAATGATTACTTCAGATGCTTCATTTAAGGGCGGTGACGGCATACCACGAATATCATCGGCATAGCGAAGTCTAGAACATTACCAAGTAATGACATTTAGGCTTCAATAGCAGTGTCATCTTACTGTTATTTCCTTTCCCGAATGTCAAGGGGTACTTTCGGTGGAAGCCTGCGAATTTAAATACAAAATGCATTATTATAACCAATCCATACGAAGCAATTGCGCCGGCACATGGATTTAGGCCCCCAGACTTCATTTAAATCCAATATATCAAGTTATGAATATCAGGTAAAATAAATGCGAAAACAGTATTTTATTTTTTAGCTGTAAAATATACCTGCTATTAAAATTACCGAGTTATTAAAAGTATGCTTAAGATCAAACATAGAGGGCGACGATTGAGAACTTTATATAAGCTAGTCAAAGTATTGCATGTTCAAACTTTACAATAATTACAAGTAGAGGTGGGATTTAAGTGTGTTGATTATTTATTTATTCATTATTTCTAACCGACTTTATTTGTAAATTTTTTATTGTAGACTATTGTAGATTTTTAAAAAGGACTAAACTTAAATAACAACCTATTTGCGAGTTACATTATAGACCGTGCATACGTCAATTTAGCTTGCCTACATAAAAGCAACTGTTCCGAACTTTGCTTTTGAATAGTTGATAATTGAAAAGTATATAATATAAGCTATTAAAAGTATTGCCCTATTTTTTTGACTTATTTACCTACGAGTATATTGTTTAAAGCGTAGACGGCGAAGGCGCATACGTTGGCGTCTGGCGATTAGGGTCGCTAACAAAGAGCTTGTTAAAATTCTTCCATATTCCCATATGGAATTCCCGCTATCTAACTCGCCCCATTAAAATCAAACAAAAGTATACTTCCCAGCATTAATAGGCTTGTTTTTTACTGTCTTTTATTTCATAACATTCCATAGAAATGGACACTAATAAAATATTCATAAGTTTCGAAAAGTTAGCTCACTCGGTTGAAGAAACAATATTGATGAGGTTTAAAGTTTGCATTTCTAGCGCAAGTGAAATAATTATCTTGCAAAACTGAATATGTGGACATGATTTAAAACAATTTATAATTCAGGATTAATTTTAATAAAGGTCGCGTGTGCTAGTTTTTCTTATATTTCGTTTCAATATTTGTTGTAAAATTTACTTGTAATACGAGTAGGTGTATTCATATGTCGATTTGATTTTGGTTTATCATAGGTTTATCATGATTTGAAGTAGTATCTAAACATTTGTATTAGGTATAGACATACAAGCCTCGCTGATTGCGAATTAGGAAACTAATCGATGAAAAAATATTAGTAGGTAGATCAGGTCATATTTTAGGAATCATTAGCATCAAGAAATCCGTCAAAAACGGATAAATATTTTTAAAGATAACGTATTTTTAACCTTGTTTTTGCTTAACAATATATTTTACATTTACGTGTCGAGTGTTACATTATGTCATGCATAAAACATATCACATGTTGACACAGTCATATCGGCTGTTGGCATACATTCCCTTCGGATTAAGCGCACTGGTCTAGTCTCTAACCGTAATATATCCGTGACAAATACTTGCACTTTTATTTGATAAATATATTAAATGGTCGGATTAGTGTCCATATTTGTGTCAAACATTTGAAACAGCAGATTACGTCCAATATTTTTTGTTCGATATCTTTAAGATTACAGCTTTATTAATTGTTTTTAAGTCGTTACTTGGAGCCATTAACGAAGACGCAAGTGATTTAAATAGCTCTAAATTAAAGGCAGGTTAATTGTCGGATTTCTAATTAGCGAATTACTATTAAGAGCGTTATATATATATATATATATATAATGATAGTGAACATTTTTGATGGAGTAAAAACCCCCACACAGATGTGAGTTTATTCAAAATTACTATTGCTTCACTAGATGTGTCTGCGACTGCGCCAATTTAGTTTGACGCCAGTCGCTCGCAAGCGGGTGCCTAGTGTGCTCGTGTAGTCGCCATCTTGAATATAACAGCTGATTTTGGCGCCAACGCGATCTCACTCGTAGTCGCGATTGACTGAAAACAATAACGACTTGCACCTACATTTATGCAAGTTATTTAATTACAATTTTGTATGTACAATCAATTATTGATATCCTGTGCTCAGTGACTTTGAAGGACTAATGAAGATGACAGTTAATCGAATAAGAGTTGTGGTGCTCGGGAGCGCACGCTGCGGCAAATCTGGTAAGAATGATACAGAATAACCATTGAAGATTCAGATGAATCAAGCATGTGAAATGCTTATAATTTTCCGAACCTAATTTTTTTATTTTCTGTTCGAACGGGTAGACTAATATAATAAGTAATAATGTAGATAATAATATAACATCGCATCATCAATTAATATGCTTTTTATTTTTATTTTGATCCCGTGTGAGCAGCGAGCCGCCCAAATCAATTACCATTAATTGCGTTACAAAAAGTGCCTTGATTAATTTACTGAAAATTATGTTGGGTTGTAATTAAAATAATTAGTTTAATGACCTACAATCGTTTTATTTTAGCAGACGCTCGAGGGACCAACTACAGCTAAGAAGCTTTGTCGGCTCTTAATCTTATTAACAACCTGTTTTAATAATTGAACATAATATTTTACAACACTAACAATATCTATACATAGCATTAGAAGATACTTCGAAATTATTTTGTGTTGGCGAAGAGATAAAACAAAAAAGAACAAACAATTTTTCTCACAACATTCTTTGTATTACAAAAATATTTTTCATTCTTTTGCATGGGGATATTAACTGTTATAATGACAGCCGTTACGCAGAAATTATATTTCTTCTAGCAATTTAAATAATCGCTCCACATAATTATCTTTTCTTTGTGCAATCATATAGGTACCGTAGAAACATGATATTTCATGTTACGAAAATAAATACTTACTTATCGATATGTGTAATTTGTAATAATGTTTCTTGTCACGCATCAGCGGATTCTTTGTATTTTTACTAAAACTACCTTTCTTGTTTTATTAAAAGTATTACCTAGTTACTATTATTATTGCGTATCAAGTTATTGGACTTAGCGTGTGTCAGGAATACCTACCAGTTGATTAGAACTGCCTTATCAGTAGATTCCTGGCCGATTCCGTGAATTTAATTCCAATGTAAACAATATGAGTGTTGAACTATTGGTATTCCCCTGGTTCAGTCAAATATTGAGTTTCCTTTGTGGAAAAGAATGCACATTGCTGTTGTTATCAATCTGTGCTAGATATCTTATCTCCGTGTTTGTAATATTTTACCGCAAGTGATCGTGGGACATTACTGGTTTATTAATTTCATTATCAAAATTTGACAATCCAACTAGTTACGTAGTCATACTATTAACCGATTAGATATTTGTTGTACAAAAGATCGTCGCATTGATTATACATGCTATTAAAATAATGGTAGGAATGGTAGCTACCATTCCTACTTCCTACAAAAAGCTTTATAATTTTATGATTCAGTAAAGTATTATTGCTGCTTTTCATGCTCCCTAAGAAGATAATCTATAGGAGGCTCCTGAGAATATTATTTGATTTATGTCTTTGAATTTATATTTAATGAATAATTTGGGTTGTATCATCGTCGAAATTATGCATTAGTTGAAAGTCCTTTTTCGGACAAAAGCATATTATTAATAGAAGTGACGACAACGCTCAGAGATCCAATTCAAACAGCGTTAGTCAGCGGGAAATAAATACTCCGAACGTAAACTAGTAAAACGACAACAGAACGTAGGCAGGGAATATACTCATACACCTTTCTCATCGAGGTGTAGGCATGGGTCGCGTTCGTCACATCGCGCCCAAACACAACTCCTTGCCAAATATCACAGTTTTAGGTAATCTGTGGAAATATGCAATTGAACCACAACTGAATACTTGATACAAATGAAATACAAATGCAATACAAAATGTGATGGTATGGACTCTGGCTAAGATTTTGCATCTTAAAATTTCGTTATTTAATGATTCTGTTTAAATCCACTACTAATATCATGTACTAAAATCAGATATTAGTACATCTGATTTTTAAGATGTGATTTATTTAAGATTTCACTAAAGTATGAATATCTGAGAAATTAGAACTGACAATAAAGTCCCTTTTCTTAGATAATGTCATAAAACAGTATTATACTCCCTACTGTCCATATCGTCCCATTCGATATTATACCATACCATCATCCCATGTCTCTCCATTGCTGGATATAAGCCTCTCACAGGGCTCGCCACCACACACGATCCTCGGTCTTCCCATTCAACCCCTACCGGCGAATTTCTTTAAGTCGTCGGTCCACCTGGCCAGAGGGCGTCCCCACACTACATTTCTCGGTACGTGGTCTCTATTCGAGGACTCGTCTACCCCATCGGTTATCGGTCCTGCGGCAAATATGATCTGTCCATTGCCACTGCAACATGCCGATTCTACTAGCTATGTCAGTGATTTTAGTTCTATGGCCAATGTCTTGGTTTCGGATCCTAACCCGCAAAGAAACTGAGCATAGCCCTCTCCATAGCTTGCTGAGTGACCTTGAACTTATGGATCAGGCCTACCGTTGGAGGCCACGTTTCGGCACCATACGTCATAATTGGCAGGACGTAGTGATTTAAGACTTTCGTCTTCAGGCATTGTGGTATAGGTGACGAGAGAGCCGATCTATTTTCCCAAATGCTACACATCCAAGTTGAATGCGTTGAATCCTTGCTGAAGTTGATCTTGACTAGTTAGATTGTTTCCCCACGGTAGGCATTTGATATCAGCCTATAACGTTATCACTAGGGGACTATAACCCACGACGCTGAATTAGTGCAAATTCTTGTATACACGTGTTTCAGATTTTTTTAATTGTATAGCTTTTAATTGTATTTAATTGTATGCCGATGCTTTACCGCTGAGCTAGTGATAGTTTTAAAAATCCTTAAGAACATACCTCTTAAGACCAAGAGAGTATCCGGATCCTCGGTGTCGACATTTCCAGCCAAATCGAATTTAGCGATCATCTGGAAAATAAAGCCTAAACGGCCTCCAAAAAACTCTGTGTGCTAAATAGAGCGAAGCGGCACTCCACAGCTGGGCAACTTTTATAGGTAGAATGTATAGCAGATGTCCATGAGCAATAGTACTATTTTTTTTTATGGTCGAAGGCAGCATACGAGCATACAGTTCACCTGATGGTAAGTGGATACTGTAGCCCATAGACATCCGCGATACATGCCAACATTAGTCCAAAATGACAAATGTTGGCACGCCCCCGGATGTGCTGCCTACCTTTGGAGATGTAGGAATGGATTTGGAGAAAGGGTTGGGAAAATGGGGAGGGATAGGATGGGAATGGGCTCTGGCACATCTCACTCACTACCGAAACACGTACGTACATTAGGGAAATAAGATAAATTGGGAAATTATCATTATTTTCATTTATTTCCGCCTAAATGAACTCCACCTTCTTTCTATAAAAAAATAATAATGTTCTATATAATGTTATAGTTAATTTTATTTACATACGGGTTTATTGGAATATAATTATTAAAAACCTATTGGCAAAGGAAGAACTTCACATACTAATACACATCCAGTTTACGGATTAGTTGTATAGTAAAGTTGCCTAGTATAACTGTAAAAGTAAATTCTTTGACTTTTGTATCCACGTAAAGGGTATTACATAATAGAACCTCAAGGACGGCAGTAATGTATTAGTGATGTATGGAGGGAGACTAATACATCAAATTCCAAAAAAACATCAACGAATCAAACAGAGATTACGTATTCGTATTTAACGTAAGGCACTCTAATCGCCTATTAATATAATTTATGATAACATCCAATGCTACCATTTGATTTACTAATAGATTGAATGGGTATGCGATAGAAAGTATAAACAATAACTTAGCGAAAGCTATCACGAGTGAAATTGATTTATGGAGTCGGATGTCATTTTGGGAAACACTTGAAACATTAACATAACAATTAAGAAAGATTAGGTAATGATGTGACGAATGGCGATTGTTGGTTGAGCAATAGTTACGCAGAACACTTCAATTTTATTTATCGTAATATTTTTTACGTTTGTGAAGTGTGTACGCACGCTAGACTGATTTTTAGTTTCAATGTAAAAGAGATTTTGAAATCATATGTTAAGATGATATGATTGAATAAATTTATGAAAATTCTTTATTGCATTCCTCGTTGTAACTTATTGATTACATTATACAGAAGTAATAGGCGACCTTATCACTAAAATCTGTTCTTGCAGGCAACCAACAGGCAGTAATTAATTCACTATAATAATGAAATATAAAATATGTATATACGTATATGATAATTGATAATACAAAATTTATACAATATACACACAAAGTGAACAAAGTAGAAGGAAATAGTGGTATAAACATAAATACATTAAAGAAAGAAAAGAAAATGTTCTTTGACGGTTTTTTTTAAAAATAGCAACCAATGATAGCACTAAAATGATACTAACGTACAGAGACAAAACAAAGACAAATTAAAAAAAGATGAAGTTCCTAACGGAGATTGACAGTACATTCGTTCCCGGTTTTGAACTCTGAATAGAATAACGTTTTCAAAGAAAGCCAGTGGAACAGATAGACAAAAATTGATAAGGAGGGAGCGACAAAGATGGTAATTGAGCATTATGACTTCATTGTTTTACTTTCGTTAGAAACTATGACAGTAAATATATAATCATAATAATTTATAAATGATTGCAATCTGCAACCGCGCGTCGTCGTGCCTAACCGAAAATAGAATGTAAAAGAAATAAGATCCTTGATAAAATGTATGACTCCGTGCCTAGTAATAAAAAAAATGTAGCAGTCAAAAAGAAAATCTTCATTTTATAAACATTAACACTAAAAACTTTCCATCATAATGTAGGACATAATACAAAAACATGTAATACATATGCAAATTATCCATCGACGGATTAGTTATCAAATCAGGCAAAAGTGGTATTGATGATCCAGTATTCCAGTTACTAAATATACGCTATCAATGAGTCTGAAAGGTACGAAAGATAGCCAGTTGCATTGTTTACTGTGACTGAAACATGTGTTGATGTGATTGAAAGATATACAAGAAGCTATGATAAAAGATAAAGAGTTGAACAATCTGAGTGGAGCTATTGAGGAAGTTGTTTGGCTTGAGGAGTTATGAATGTATGACATCCATAAAGTTGAATCATGTGTCATCAACAACATAATACTGGTTGTACTAAGGACCTTACTGGCTTACTTGCTGGGTATCTTAGCGTTGAGGCATTATATTTAACAGTTTACGCCAGATGATAGAATCATCGATATGGGAATAGACTAGATGATACATCGTTTGTTCTTATCAAAAATCTTCTCTAACTGGGGGTGAAGCCGATGAGGAGGGGTTCATTAAAAAGTCAAATTATTAAAAAGTGAAATTTGTAACTTAAGTACTAGGTACGTAATAAGGATGTTCCATATACAAAAAAAAATATTTTATTTTTATTTCATTTTACATGAAACAATTTTATTATACTACCTGTAAAAATTTGGTTCTAAGCTTATGAAGACAGGACTCGTAATTATGATATATAAAGATAATAGTGCAATAAATGTGCGTATGTGTGTGAATTAAACATTCATATTAAATTGTATATTTCATTGTGTTTAATATGAAATAAAGAATTCTAGAGCTACAGCACATAAAACACTATTAGACTCTAACGTGTCCGTCCTAGAGTGCTTGTATAACATATCCAGTATGTATTCTCAAATCGATGGATAGAACTCAGTAACTGTCTATACGTATTACTGACATATTTACAGTTAAACGATTTAATTAGTTTTGGCTACATATCGATATCAGCTTATGACGTTCTACTACAGGACATGTCCTAAAGAAGAATGTCCCCTTTTTATTACGCGGAGGTTTCGCTGCATATCGACATGTACTTGGAAAATATTTTATTATGATATATTGAAGTCGATGACTTAAGAAGCAATTCAGTTAAAATTATATGAAACAGGATTAATGCTATCAAGAGTGACAGAAGTTAGAAGAAAGAAAGGATGCCTATACTCGTATACGATAATAGCCTCATCGTTTTGTGAGGATGGATCATGATAATTATGCGAACGAGCAAAGGATATTTGTAAAAATATTAATTATACTTATTTATAGTGTTGGTACACATACATACACAACAGTGCAAATGAGAAATTGACACCTAAATCTTTTAATAAACAGCACAACCAACCTTATACACCGTAAATAGACGTAAAGTTTAAATAAATTACGTTCATTTAGGTAAACCACGCTTCATTATGCAATTACATAACAAAACAATCAATCACGACTGACCACATCTTGATTATGTGATTAAGCAGTTATCTTCGTAGCACTTATCCGAGCCGGTTGCCCGAGGCACAAAGTGGCTTGTAAACAAATAGCCTAATAACTACGTATTGTGGTAATATGCATTAGTATACTTACATATGATAAATAGGTAACTGATTGAACCAGACAGACATGCGTTAGTTTTAATGTTAAGCAACAGATGGATGAATTAGGGCGAATAATAAAATTGGATGACATAAACGTAGGATGTGTTTTGGGATTGTAGTTTGGGAGAGCGTAAATGTCAACTGCAGCGGTACTAGCACCTACCTATTTATAGAGTGCGCACGCGCATCCCAGCCGCATGCCGCTGCATTAGCCGCAGTGAGTCACCCGGTCAAACGTCTGTCGGGACACCCGCCTCAACACGCTAGAATTACTCATCCGCTGATTTATACATTCCATCCAAAATACGAGGATATACCTCCCACTTATAAATTTAGAATCAACTATTAAAATAACCTCCAGACCGGTATTTATAGACATTATTTTTATTCGAAGAATGCAGAAGTAAAAATAAAAAAGAAGACTTCTTTAAAATAGCCCAATAGTTTCCTGAGAGAGTAAACGTGATATTAAATAATTTGCATAAAAGTACTTAATCAGAATCACAGACCTGAGTATCAAAAACATAGAATTTAGAAAGATTCTACTTACAAGTACTGAGTTACAACGTTAAACCAAAGTAGTTCATAAAACACGAATACGTTCTAGAATCAAAAGCTTTGTTTGGTGTTGAGTGGGTGTGCGAACTAAATTTAGATGTTTAGGTCACATAAACTAAACATTATTGCTTAGAAACATGCCACCTGCCGAATAATGAATAGCAGTCGGAGAAATCTAAATTAGCATGTTGTATAGATGTCAATAATAGGTAGCAGAGAAAGCTGCAAATATCATCCTTTGAAAAGTTGCCAATGAACTTAAGAGAAACCTTCCTAATTTCATTTTATTTAATCAAAAGAATAGTGTAATTGGATGTTTACACAGAAAATGTGTAGGTCTAATTAAGTGGTATTCACGGAAATAAAATTATTGTAAAAATGTAAATGAAACAGTCTGCGTCCAATTACTGGAGACCGTGGTGTGGCGAGTCGACCGGGTCGATCGTGCTGTGATCACCTCCACCGATGCTCTTAATTAACATTTAGTTTGCTACCGTATTCACTCAATGTCTTGCTTAATTCACCACATTTCTACTGGTCCAGTTACGGCTCTTGTTATCGATTATTGTTGTAATTAAAACCGTGAAATCAAAATGATTCATTAACGTTACACATAAAATAATTATAGCTATTATATTGTTGTGTTAGAATATTTAGTAAGCATACGAATATTTTTTATACTTTATAATTCCAATTGATAATTTTTTTTTTGTTACCTAATAACTTTGTAAGAAATCAAGGAATTGCTACCAAACTTGCTTTACATGTAGCTCGTGAAACGGATTACTCTGCTATCAGCAGCTGGTTATATTTATATTTGAATCTAGAGTAATATTCCATTACACATCCAGTAAGTGCTGTACCAGCCGTAAACAATAAAGTTTATTTCATCGTTTGTTGTAATATCTTTTGACCCAAATTCACACATTATCCAGTAGGTTCGAAAGAGTAATGCTCTTGTCGACCACCTTGAACCGGAGACTATCAGCGGCACAGTGAAAGTATTCGTTAGTGTAATTGGTGCGTTCTACTCAAGTCGCACGTTTATTCTGCATGTTTTGATAAGAAGACAACTTTTCTGAATTCATTGGTGAAGTATTGCGATTATTGAAGTATTCACAGCTGAAGTATTGAACTAATGATTTATTAGATTTATTTAAAGGCAGCTCAATTAGTTTCGAGCAGGTACGATATGGCACACTTTCTGTTTTCTTAACATTCTTTACGACAGAAATGCTTTTGGAGAAATGATCATGACAATTTTGCAAAGCAAGTAATATTTCATTGCAATCAGTTACTGTAAAAAAAAATATTTTTGATTTATTCTGTTGGAGATTTTCAAAAAGTTCTGAATTAATTCATTTCAGTTTTAGAATTGGCAGAACTACAATAAGAAACAACATATGAAAGATCGGACACACCGTAACGTTGCCAGGCGTTTATAAACCAATCACAGCTCTTATGATTGTAGGCTTCGTTAGGTTTTAAAAGAGACGAAGACAATAATGCAGCTAGACTGAATTATGACACACCTAAATGTTTGCCAGTATGTGATCAGGTAACCTGGTAAGCGCATGTATGTACATAAAAGGAAAGTTCGACAGCCTCGATAGATAACTTCGAAATTGCAATTAACATACATCGATTGTCTTATGTTGATTCATTGAATCATTCGCGAACATATTCAATGCGCCCCTGACCTTAAGCCACACTTCAATTCAAACAGAAAACTCGTTCTGGTATGTGGATTGTAGAGGCGTTCATTACATGCAGCTAACATCGTAAAGCAGAAGCTTTACAATAAATTTGATGAAATGACATGTTTATCGATTTGCCATGAACCCGTAGATTCACAGCCGTGAGACTCAATAAAACCGGCGCGCCTGATGAGATGCGACGTAAAGATATCATTTCACAAACTATTCTCTTCTTTATGATCCCTCATATTTCTTTGTACAACGTCTTGAACCTCTATTGCGATTCAAACACAAATTCCGACACGAGTTTTCGACACTTAATGTCAGAAATTATATTTCGTTTCTCATTTGATTGCCTGTGCTATAAATATGGGAAGTATATGGGATTTACTTGTCAGGGTCAAAATATATAGTTACTTCCTTATTAGGGTATCCGATATTCTTATTATAACATCACCTATTTTTCGTATTCTACTACTCATAAACGTATCTGTGACCAACTATGAATTTTTATTTCTTGAGATTCTGTGCACAAAGCACTATTTTAATGATTTAGTTCAAGTTTTAGATTTGTGACATTATAGGTTAAATGTAAGTGTAAGAGCTGAAATTGACATGTTACTACAATATTTAATTAACATTAGGAAGTTATGGTATAGGTGTTAAATATAAGTAAATAAAATTTACAATAATTTTAGTCCTACTTGTCTAAGCGCGTTTGAAATTATTCATCAAATCACGTATTTCACATATTAATTGGGTGTTCAACTGTTCACTATAAAGCTGGAAACTGCTTATAAACTTATAGTTATACTTAAATATTTATGAGATGACAATGTTAGGTCAATTAGTGTTAATGAATATAGGTATTTTGTCTGCTTTCCCTCTAATTGAGGCCTGTATTAATAAATTTATTCAGAAATACAACTTTTGTAACACCTCATACCGATTAGTTGCTAATTGCGGCTTTCACCAATGTTACCAACTTGTATTTAAATTGCTGAGATGTGTTTTATCGAGTGAGATAAAATGAAAACTTTAAGAGTAGTCAATATCTGGGAAATGTGGAGAAACTTTGTATATGATTACTCATTCAATAATAATACTTTATGTTTCAGCTGTGGTCGTCCGTTATTTGACGAAGCGTTACATCGGGGAATACAGCTCTACAGGCGGTGAGTCTTATTTAAATATAAGTGGTAGTTATATAATTATTATAATTATATAGATAACACGGCCAATTGTTAAACAATAGTCTCGACGATACGCTAAGAATGTCAGTGATGTGTGAATGATAGAAATACTGATGAAGATGAGCCCTTAGAGAGGGCAGTTACCAAATGCCAAGCGGCGAGTGCCAATGGACGGTTTATTTGCGATATTGGCAAGTAAGATGGCGGGAGTGCCAAGACTCGTGACGCCGCCGCCGGCGCCGGTATTTCTCGGCCGTCTACCTTTAATAGTAATAAATGCGATAAAAATAAAACTAAGATTTTCAAAAATAGTAAAATCAGTGTGGGTCATTATTGTAATGTATTTATTCGAACATGGAAAGCCAATATTGATAGCATGTTTTTAACTGTTGTGTTGAAACAATTAGTAGGTACAATTTAAAAATAGTTTTCTTCGTAATCCAAAGAATGAGACTGATTTAAATCAGATTTTTTTGTTTGAGTTATTAATAGTTATTTAAACAGAAAATATGATATCATATCACGGCAAAGGTGTCAATAAAAGTAGTACTTAATAAATAAATGTAGCAACTTATTATATTGATGAACAAAGAATGAGCAGATAAGGTAATGTATATTTGAGTTGTTGTAACCTAGATGCGTGTGTGACACGTTCTTTCAAAAAGCCAATATAGAGCGAGGTTGAAATCGAGAACGTATTGAAGGGCTTTGAGTATTAAATTATTAGTAGGTATAGATGAAAATATCTTTTTGTCTGCGTCTATTATAATACATACTATTATCAATAATTTTGTTCCAGATTTACTCTATCAGCATAAAGTTACTTTCGATGGAGTTACGTCTGAAGTAGAAGTCCTGGACACGTGTGGTTGCGCGGTACATATATTTCTTTTTCTAATTAGTTTTAATGAAGCAACCAATCTTTTAGTCAACAGTTTAAAATTGGGCAGATTATAACTTGATTAATGCATAAGCAGTAACCATTACGAAATTTACGTTTTGATTTTTGCAGTCTTTTCCAATAGTATTTCGTTAAGTCTTAAAAAACTCGTACCTTCTTTTATGTAGTTCATCGTTTAACTAGAGAGAATAGTAAATATTTACAACGAAACAGGATTTATTAGTGGTCTGAGTGTTTAGGACCGGACGTCAAATTTATTCTTGGTTTCCTTAGAACTGGTAGGTCCAGTTTACGAGGCGTGGTGTGTCTAATGGATGTATAATGTTTTATACAGAAACGTGGGTGCCTGGCGGAACACCTTCGATGGGGTGACGCGTTTGCGGTGGTATATTCCGTATGTGACCGGCGTTCTTTCGCGGCGGCTGGAGAATTGCTGGCCCTGTTGGAACGCACGAGGCTGCCGGCTTGTTCTGCCGTCACATTACTAGGAAATAAGAGGGACTTGGAACACGCAAGGTAAGATTTATGTTTGCAATCGTTTGAATAAATAAATTAGAACATAACTTCAACAATACGTAACTTATGTATACACTAATATTATAACTCTTTACGCCAATTAAACTATTGAATTAATATTTAAATCGGAACCTTGTGGTCACGTATATATAGCATTCTACCATCATTACATCGTATCGTCTATTTTGGTGAAATAAATTCAAATCTACCTCTTCTTGTAATAATGTATGCGGAAAATTAACCACACGGACTTATAATGAGTTAGGGCAGTGTCCAATTGACATCTAATTTGGCTCTGCATCTTTCACGGATTTACAGCAAATTACTTTTATAATAGGGTTGTCAAGGCTGAGGAGGGTCAGGAGCTGTCGCTGCGGTTCGGGTGTCAGTTCTACGAGGTGTCTGCGGCGGAGTCGTGCGCGGGCGCCGCGCTCGCCTTCCACGCACTGCTGAGGGAGGCGCGTGCTTTAGCGTTGCTTCTACCCGCGCCAAGGAGGAAACTAGCTGCATACTCCGTCTCAAAGGTATGTAAAACTTTGACAAACTGTGCGTTCGCACGATTACAAACTTTGGAAAACTGTGCATTCGCACGAATTCAAACTTTGCCAACTGAGCGTTCGTACGATTACGAACTTTGGCAAACTGAGCGTTCACACGATTAATAACTGTTTTGCGTTCTTAATTATTACGGTGATTTTAAAGTTATTTTTTGTTGTTCTAACGGAAGGAAGAGGTTTGTTCTACAACTTTATATTTGCGATTGGTATCTACCCGCTTAGTCAATATATTGATAATGAGCTGCAAAGATGTTTGTATAAGATGATATATTTTTCCCTATTGTATGCTAGCTATTTCACTATCTTCTTCTTACCATCTTTTAAAAATTAATTAATGTAACTGTGAATGAATTGCAAGTGTGGTCGTGATACTATAATATGTTTAACATATTTTATTCTTCTATAGGTAATCGGCACACTTCTCGGTCTGAGCAGCAAAAGTGTGAGGAAGAAACGACCATCGTTGAGCATATGATATGTTGTCCAATCTTCTCTGGATCTTGTTCACTCCGAGAGAGGAGTTTGTTTTGTTACCCTCAAAGGGAACTTTTGTTATCTCTGTCGATGGTTGGCATCGAAGAGATTGTGCGCAGGCTTTGGGATGGGATTTTTCAGAAAGGGTCGCATGTTTGAAAATCTGGAGCAGGATGTTGCAATCGTTTTTAATGATGCTAGTGCGATATCTGTGCGATAAGTGCTTAGAAAATCTCGTTGTATTATAAATATTACACTTTTTATTTGTGACGTTTATAAAAAATATGTAAATGCTATGTGGAGCATTTTTGTAAATATTTTTATCGACTGATTTGTACATATACTACAAAATATGTCATCTATTTTATTTTTAATATTTTGTAGTCAACTTTTTTTTATATTACCGTTATTTTTATCAAGTCCTATTGCAACAACAAGTGCTTATTGTAATCACAATAATTGCAGGTGTTGTTATTAATGAGCGAGCTTACAAAGAATTTTTTAAAAGCTCTCTGTAGAATAATATGTTATAAGTACTTTAAAAGACAATAATAAATATTTAATGGAAAGGGTAGTTCTATTAAAAGAAATTACGACAAATTCGTCATTTATATACACGTCGTTTATACTCAGAAGATATGTGAGGAACTCAGAAAGTTATGCGAAAAAGAAAAAACATGTTCTATGGGTTCCAAAATTTTCAAAGTTCAAAGTAATCATACAAAATCATAGCGCGGAAATGTTCCCATCGAATATTAATTTTTTAATGAGATACGATATTTTGATTCAGCTGGTAAAAAATACGGGGGGAAATTTAAATTTGAAATGTTTTATTTTTCTGTTATAGATTTAATTGACATCAAAACCAGCCTGTGTTCCATAGATAAAAACTCTTTGGCGCAAAACTTTCTGAGTAGCCTGGTCCATACATACACATGTATATATAGATCAAATTGGTAATAAAAAGAATAAATTACCAAGAAATTTTAGCCTATGTATTTTTTATCGTGCTGTATCTTAAAATTATATAATAATACTATATTTATATGAATATTATGGTATATATATATTTAGTATTGTATAACCATTATTGAAATTAGCTTTAATTCTGTGAATTTATCTGTTTATAATGCCTACTTATTAGTGATAAGACTGTCCACTGTTGGACTAATAACGGACCATTAATTTTAAAATTAAATTTTAAAATTTGTACAAATGAATTATACGCTGTTTTGTTTATGAACCTATAAAATATGTACTTAAATAAATAATTTCATTTCAATATTTGTTTATTTTGAATTTTTTACTTGGAAATATTAAAAAAATATTATTTTGCAACGGTACTCTAAAATCTTTTTATTATGATACTATACACATATATAGAGTACAATGCAGGTGCAATGCACTTACCACTGATGGTAAGTGGCTACTGTATCTCATCATTCTATTTAGATAATGACAAATGTACCTAGGCTCTAGTAATATATACTCAAGTAAGGATTTTGACCACTTTGTTTAAGATAAAGCATAAAAAGGGATATATCATCGATGAAGTAACAAAATCTGTAGAATCATTACAATTTCAACCATAAGTGTCTATCAAAAACTAAATGCAATATGTGGTTAACTACAGTATAATTTACGGTACATGTACGCGTACTTCTTAATAAGTCGTTTTCACTTTCTGTTAAGTCTTATCATGTTACATACGAATGGATGATTATGGAGGCAGCCTATTGAAAGTGAAAATGGTAGTAGCTAGTCGGTATCAGGTAGTATTAATATGAAACACATTTACTTGCTAACGTTAGTATTATACTTGGCCTATGTGCCCACGCAATCTTTATCTAAAGGTCTTTACTTATAGTATGAAGATCTCGATGCAGTCATTAATAACCATCTTGATTTTACTGCTCTCAGAGCCTAGTGAGACTCTTAAGTCCCAGCAGATAAATCGTTAAAACAAAACAATTTCGGTTGAACTACTGGGAAAAGAGTCTTGCCAGTGCAATAGTAATTGAACTGATTAATTGAAGTAGTGGAAAGTCGTTTATAGGGTTTGCTTATCATTCATTACTTTCGATATCAGCCTAGAGCGTCCTACTGCAGGGCAAAGGTCTCTATTAGCAAATCACTAAGAGGTTTCGAGCCACAACACGGGGGGTTTCTTGCGATATTTTCCTTCACCGTCGAGCTGGTGATAATTTTAAAAATCCGTACGTAAATTAAAATTAAATGATCCAAGTATTTAAAGTTACGATCTGCAAGCGTAGGCTGCGCATCCGGAGGCGTGCCAACGTTTCTCATTCTGGACTGATGTTGGCATGTATCGCGGATGTCTATGGATGACAGTATCTACTTATCATCAGGTGGACTGTATGCTCGTATGTCGCCTGTTTTCTATGAAAGAAAAAGAAATAGCTATCACCGTTCTTAAATTTTTATAAATTCATAGTGTAAATACAGTTAAAATATGTACAATTTGAAAGTTCCTTCTTAGAAATATTGTTCTTAGTTCCATGCTAGCCATATTTTGTTATATCATATTTTGTTTTAAGTTGAACTATTATAACCCGCTTCACCAGTGTGGCGTTTTAAGGCCATACATTCCTCATGCATCAGACAAGGAGGCCCATGGAGGTTGTATTACAAATATTGGCATCTTTTGGCATACAAATATTGCAACGCCACTCTTCGTTTTAAACTCCGCGTTTCATTCAGTTATTTAAAGTTATATTCAAACTCCGCGCCTACTCAAGATTTTTTGTTTTTCTCATTTTGGTTTAATTTTAGTTCTATTTGTAGTTTCACTCATTTTGTACGAATAATATTACTCAACGAGCAGCTATATATATGATTTAAGGTACAAGAGATTGATAGCAACTCTGCTTTCCATCCCATCCCCATCTCTTTATATGGGTGAAGCTTCAGCTTCAGCTCGGCCAGCGTGGTGTTCTAAGGCCATACATCCCTCATGCACGAGACAATGTACAAGAAATTTTAGCAGCCCAAATTTTACACGAGGAGGCCCATGTCCAGCGTGGATATTGAAAAGGCTGGATACAATGCATTGCATGAAAGTTGGGGACGTGTATTTATTCTGCGTTTAATGATTCTCACAAATCATTTCCGATTTCTTTTTATGGATATGGATATGGTAGGCAGGTTTTTAATGTCTCGATTGCTGATTTCAGCAGTAGGTACTTGTATCTTAGCCAAATGATTTGGCCATATAGATTTGGCCCAAATCTATATGGTTTATTAGATACAGTTATGTTAGCTTTATACTTATTCTTTGTAAATTTGGTAATAATAAAAAAAAATGCGAAGTGGTCACCATCATTCATGGACAATCCTATTCATTACTTTTTTGAATAGTCTCGTGTCGTGGCTTGACTACTGACAAATTGCCTGAATGGAAAAAAAATCGAATGTCAATGAGAACAAAATTATGAACATTGCCACAATCAAGTACTGTATAACGCAATGTCTAAGACAAAATTTCGCGTAATACAGAATTTTTTATAGATACTACTTGTAATGCGAGAGCATTTTGAAAGTGTATTTTACGAGTCTCATGACCTATAAAGTCATTTCAAGCTGTAGTCATTCAGCTGTACCTAGTTAGATTTTATTAATACTTTTAACGACCTGTTCTCTCATTTTAGTGTCGATTTTTTTATGAAGCATTAAAATATTAAAATATGTGTGGTTGATTTGAATCAAATAATCGCCTCATAAAGAGCATTTCCATGTTTGTTTTATATTACGCATACTTATATATATTTTTATAACATTAAAAGCCCTCGCTGATCACTCGATTTTTAAAAGCTCGAGACATTTAATTTCAATTATATTATTTTATAGAGATACCATCAGATAAGATTACGGTTAACATTTTACGTATAGTGATGAGTTGACTACATTAAAAATCAACTTGTTTTGAAGCTGTGGACAAATTAACTGGCTTTTGATTTGGTGGGCGGAAAAATGTATCTGTTTATCAGTATGAACACAATGGTTAGACAATGATCACTCAATGGTTAGTACATGTATTGTACATGTGTTTTTTTTGTTCTATATTATCTAGATAATAATCTAACACTCCAAAATTAGTTCAGTCTCCATTTATAATTTTATTATTCTGTAAAATATTGCATCTATATCATACATGCATAAGCATCTGCTCTTTTTCTATTCTCTTTTTCTGCTCTTTTTAGAGAAGAGTATATATATAAACATGGCTATACTTATTGACATGTATACGATTCTATAATTTTTATTTTTACTTAATTTTTGATTCATTGCAAATTTGTATCTATATATTATTTTTTTATTAATAATAATCATTTACTTTTATTTTTACTAATAACCATTTAACACATTAAATGAAGCCCTGGCACCCACACTAGGACAACCTGTCTCGTAATAGCCAGTTGCCCCTCACAGATAAGAGTTAACAGCTATAGTAATTTAGCAAGATAAATGTATAACAGTATATATGGGAGTGAAATGGTGGTGTGTATAAATGGTGTGTATAACAGTATATATGTTAATGGCTTTATATTATTAGTATTATTATTACGTGTTCTATCTTTTTTTTTGTACAATTCCTATGCTCGTTGGATGAAATGTATCTTCTACTAATAAATAAATAAATTTGAATCATCTACATATTGTCATACATGGTAATATAGTGAAGATAATAGTTTAAAATTTTATGAAACGAACTATCACAAATTGTTAATAAAATTCAGAGTTTAGTGTATTCGCACCTTTAACGCACCTCGCCCTAACAAGCATAAATTTTAACAATGTTTCTCGCTTGGCTCTTGGACGGCTATATGGTAAGTAACAAGTACATACGCCTTTCACCGCTCAATAAAGATCCACTTTTCTATCAACAACCACTGATATCTTGTATTGGAACATGGCGAAACTCGTGTGTAGTAAAGTAACATGATCATATAGTGAAAAATTACACTTAATTATGATTTTTATGGCTATTAAATTGATGCTGTACCTAACCGAAGGTTCCGACTACGTGGTACAGGAATCAACTCTTTAACCTGATTTTTATGCTCCACGTTACACGACAATTACGAGCTATTTACCACTCATACATTCGTCACAATTAATAGAGCCAGTTTTACTCCACTAGGTTGTTTGTGAAGCTTAGATGTTTCCATAACAGTTATTATTACTTATTATTGAAGATTAGGGGCTCTGCGAGTCAATAGTCTCGTATCACTGTGACTGATCTATTGTAATCGTCACCTTTCTTACACTCTGCCGTTAATGTCAATGGCCTGCAGATCGTAGCGTAGTTTTAGCAGCTAGTTGTAGGACATTTTTCGGTTTCAGTTGGTGAGCGCCCAATTTGTATCTTTTGTAGATACATCAAAGGGCCACATTCGCATTGGTAAATCGCAAAATTTGTAGGTTTTCATAATATGATTCACATGGTAATTTATGATTTCACATAATTATTTTACTTTACAACTAAATTCACTAAGACTCTCTACGTTTCCAGGGGTCTTTTTTGACCATAGTTTGGATATAGCATCTGTTCCAAACCTTTATTTCAAACTTTATTACTTATCCAGTTTCATATTGCATGATTTGGGTTTTCTTTCCTTTATGCCTGTATTCCTGTCTTCTGTTAAATGGTACAGATTTTCAAGAGACTTCATTTAAACCCACCACCTGGCATTTAAACACGGAAAAATTGCTCCCTCACCTGCCGATTATTGCATTTCGGACACCATTTCGTTTTACTGTACTAAATTACACGTCATTAAAAAGGAGCCATTAATAAAACGTAATTAGGCTTCGTGCACTGACAATAACAGAAGCGGTTCCAAGGATAAATGTATTGCAGTTAACACCGTTGCGAAGTTCTCGGGTTCACGCTGGATTGATGGTGAACCACCCACCAGTTTTCAACGAGAGGGATTTAAATTACGTGGCATTCATCCGATGTCTTGCCTACATCAATTTGAGCAAAAACCGATGTGATAAATGCGCACCTTTTCAGTGCACGTCAGGAGTAGACGTGGGAGAGCGAACTAGTAATCACAGGTGAATATTAGTCACTATTCAACGCCATAAATAGATATAGGTAAAGCAATGTCGTTTTGTTGTAAAATGTTTTTTCATGTTTTAATGGGCTGTCTAGCTATTGAACGGTCTTCTAATGGTGGCACCCATCGTCGTTTATAACTCCAGGAAGATTACGGACAAGTACTCCGCGGACCGCGTTCCTTACAAGGATGTTTCTGGATAATACAGGTAAGAGAAGGTAAAATAAACTTTAATTTATCATTTTGTTTACCCTATTTAGTTCATTTGGTAGTTTATTTTGCAAGGAAGTACATAGACTTGGATCCCTTAGGGAAACAAATATGGTCTATGACTTGTGTAAGTACTGTATAAACTTAAATACATTTATTTTAGTCGGAGGTTTTCCATCGAGAGAACTTGATAGTTTGATAAGTGTTCAATATATAATCGCTTATTTACTATTTTGAATTTACTAATTAGGTAGGTAGGTACCTACTATCCTAATTGTTTGAACTTTCTTTAGCATTGTTTATGATCTTTCTGAAAGTCAGGCTTCCTTTTGAAATTATTTACATGTTAATCAACATATGGATTTATGTTTCTTCGGATTATTATGGTAATTACGTATCGTGGCTATTCCTATGAGGAAGTTGATCGTAATTGTGTAATTTTGCATTACAGATGAACCCAACCTATTTATATTTAACTTATCTAGTATCTGCATCATAGTATTACGTAATGTGTGCATTTAACTGTCTATGTTAACAAACTGGTCTTTTGACATAAGGCTTGTTTAGTACTCACAGGGCCTCGATTCAGCAAAAGCCTCGACTCGTCGAGTGAGGAGTCCCTTTAGGAATGGACACAAAGATGATCGGGCATTACAGCAATTGATCTTAAAGTCCTGATATTGTCGAGGATATATACGATGCCGTACTGGATAGCGAAGGTGACATTAATCATATTATTAGTTTTACTTAACGGAATATGGAAAATAGGGGGCATCAACCTTGTTCGAGATAATATACCGTCTCGTGTGACAGTTGATGGGTGCCACCAACCCGTCCTACGCGCTGGCTATCTATATTATGCAAATATTAGCATTATGAGCTTGCTGCACCCGTGTCAGTTAGCTGTTTTTCATAATTTACCTACTCTCTTCACCGATACTTAAAATACTTATATTAACTAGTGAATTTAAACGGCGAATTTCAATGTCTGTATTACAAAAAGCAAAGGAAATAATCCCGACGAAGAACTTAATTAGTAAACAAAAATGTCAACTGACAGACATAAAAACACAATACAAGACCGAAACCATATAATTCACGTTCTTGGTTAAAAACACCGCATTGTTTCGATTTTGTTTCGAGAAGGGGTTTCTATTGCCGCCATAACATTACCATAAAAACCAATCCACCTCCCACATACGTGATTTAAACCCAAATATAGTCCGATAAACATCTCTGTAATGGATTACTGTTCATTTCATACTGTCACATTCACCACCTATAACATAATAAAAGCAGAAGTATAAATTAAACGACATTCTTGCATCTCGTAATAAGAAGATCCCATTGTGATAATTGCAGTTCGATAAAATACGTTCCTATTAAGTCACGGAGTTCTATTGTTTCGATTTCTGTAAAGGGTATTAGTTTTGCGTGCATTTTTAACCTTATTTTTTATGATATAAATGTAATCTTTACGATTTAGTCTTTAAGGTTTCAATTTGAATGTGATAGCGGAGTGTTACTTGAGTCTTTTAGTTAGTAGTGAGAGAGCGGCGCCAGAGGACGCGTGCGGTTGTGTGCACGACCACGATGCGCTTCAAAATGGCACATTATCATAAGGAATGTTAGCGATGCCCTCGTAAGGCAAATATCTAACTACTATTTAAAATGAAAGTTTACTATTTAAAATATAGAAAGAAACTCCTTTTTGTCAGGTCTACGTTGTATCTGTAACTTCTAGAAGCCCTAATTTATGATGAATGGTCTACCGCAAATTTTATCTTCGCCAAATAAAGAGCAGATATTCTTACTTGACGGTAAGAAGCAACTCCTTCCAGTATCAGAAATATTTTATCCAAATCACAATAACCACTATAACCATATAAACAGGTACTATGATCTGAAACACAATTATTGATTAGCTCAACTTCGATAATGTGAGGATGAACCGCGTTTTGAAAATCAACAGGTGCTTTGAAGCTAGAATCAAATTAGTTTGTTTTCTAGAGTATTTCAAAGTACATGGCGGTCGATTTGAACTATATAGTTTTACAAGGCTATAGTGATTCATTAATGGGCCGTACACATTAAGAACCGTTCATATTTTATATATTGTTGCTGTTTCTGCGACATCTGAAAAACACAAAGCAAAGGAGATTTTATTGTCAGACCTTAAGAACGTATATTTATTTCAATTTCGGTGTCAAATGGCGCTGTAAATCCCAATATGATGACTCACTTGTATAGTGAGACCCTAACGATCGTCTTGGCAGAGTATCGAACACAGTGTAACTGTATAATCCTCATTCACTCATGTGCGATTATACACAGTTGAGAGTGGGTCACATAAATCAGAGGCGATGGAAGTGGAACGGGCGACGACAAGGTCAGCCGCACCATTCGTGATCTGCGAATTGTTTCACTTGCACTTTTAGCGCGTTTACATTTGTGGCTAGCTGAGTAAGTTATAACACGATTAAATCGCTCTGAATGTCATCACGGTATTTAATGCATCAATAAGTATGCCTACTCAATGGTAGAATTTGTGATCAAATCTGATTCCGCATGGATACGTTCAGATTCCGTGAGCAACATAGACAACCAGAGGGTACTGTTCGGCAATTAGGCATAAACTTTACGTTATTAAACTCTCTTGAAAATAAAGCCTGAAAGTCAATAAATCAGTGAAAGTTCTATATTCCACTGCATCAAAATTTGCCTTAAGATTGGCCACTATACATATATTTACAAGTAATACATATTATGAATAAAAGTAATACGGTTCGAAAAGTTTTATTCAATCTTCTGTTTTAGTGAATATCACCTACAAAAACAATAAAATTATCTAGATAATAACGATGGGAACGAAAGCATTTTTTATCGATACAACGGCCTCCCAAGAATCACACCATTAAAATGCCATAATAACGAAGAAAAACGGGAAGGTGGTACATTCTGTAAAACACCTATGTGCGAATTTTGTATGAATATATGGAACTTTGTTAAAATAAAACTTAATGAATTTATCTTGAAATTGTCTCTCGTACATTTTGGTGACATGAGACCAACTTCACAGAAATGGAAGAAACAAATAATTATTAAAAGAAACAATCTCTATATCTGTTGAAACGTTTATAGCTAGACAAAATTCATTCATATTCTAAAAAATAGCTTGTATTGTGTTTATTTTATTAATTTGGAATATATTGGAAGTAACATCACATTCGGTACAGTTGATCCAATTAATATCGGTTAATATCGGCATGTATTTAAACGGAGCAGCTTACAAATGCGTTTATTGTCAGGAGAATTTTACTATTTTAAGCAGCTGTTAATTAGGGACGACAGCTAAAAAATAAAATCATGTAGGAATTTATAATTTGCCATCAGATTAAGGGGATCAATTATACTAAAAATAGGCATCTATAATATTAATATTTACATTCTTATTTTTTAATTTATTCAATAAATAATATGAAGTAATAATTACAAATTAAGACGCATTTAGCTTCAAACATGCTTCTTAAAATCAATGAAATGATGTCAAACATATAGTTATTTTTAAAAAAATCCTGATGATAAAGGAAACAACCTATTATTGAGTAAATAATTTCAAATCACTCTTACTCCTACTTCTTTATGGTTATAATTTAAAGGAGCGGTAATACCTGAGTTTCGGTCAGTATGAAAAAACAAATTGTGTGTTTACAAACAGGTTGGGCGGTAAAATATGAGCAATAAAAAAAATTAAACGAGGAGTAACATAACTTGAAATGACTAACTGAATACATATTTGACTGTATGAAAATCCGATTAGGCGATAAAATGAATAATAATTGGGCAGTAACGCGTGAGCAGTTAATAAATAGAAATCGGTCCGCTAGAAATATTGGGATAAATATTAAATAAATAATATATTAATTATTTCTAATAAATTGTTTAGGAGTAGATAGGATTTGTGCGTTGTTTAATAAAAAACACGAAGTCTGAGGCGTTCGTGTAGCGTAGCGGAGTGATCGCCTAAAACTTCTAACCTAAAACAGCTAAATCGTTTCTGGGTAGGAAAGACTTTCCAATCAAAATGACTCCCGTGTAACCACCACCTGGATGTTTAAAAAATTGCTTAAATAATTATTTCCCTTTCTTTATTTTAAAATGAGAACCTAAACCTCCCTTTAAACTTTAAATTTAAATCAAATTTTAAATTTGCTATTATTGATTTGTCGCTCATTAAGTATTTTCTCTTATTTACATTTACATTTTTATTTACATTTTTATTTTGATCTTATTTACATTTACTTACTTTTTTGAGGGGGAGAGTGCACGCTGCAATCCAACAGCCGCTGGGCGCGCTCGACTGGCCACGTTACCCCTCTCTCACAGAAGACTACCTTGAAATGTACTGCATTTCCCATTTTATCGTATTTCCCTAATGTACGTACGTGTTTCGGTAGTAAGTGAGACGTGCCAGAGCCCATTCCCATCCCATCCTATCCCTCCCCATTTTCTCAACCCTTTCTCCAAATCCATTCCTATATCTCCAAAGGTAGGCAGCGCATCCGGAGGCATGCCAACGTTTCTCATTTTGGACTAATGTTGGCATGTATCACGGATGTCTATGGGCGACAGTATCCACTTACCATCAGGTGGACTGTATGCTCGTTTGCCGCCTTCTTACATAAAAAAAAAAAAAAAAAAACAAGCATTTCTCGTTTTATAAATGAGAGGCAAGAAATAAGAATGAGGTTTAATAAAATAAACAATTCGTTTAATGAAAGTAACAATTCGTTTAATGAAAGTAACAATTCGTTTAATGAAAGTAACAATTCGTTTAATGAAAGAAATTTTCTGTTTAATGTAAGAAACAATACCTTTAACGATAGTAACAATTCGTTTAATAAAAGAAACAATTCGTTTAATGAAATAAACAAGAAACGGAGTTTATTGCAAAATCAAAGCTGGTTTACTTTTCGTAGGATGACCGTGTTATCTTTTTTGACTTATGGGTATATTTTTTACTTTCATAATACTGTCTTTTTCATGAAATCACATGTCAAGAAATATATATTGAAACTATATAATATTATTTCAGTATCCTAAAAAAAGTTTCCAGTATATTTAAATCCTGCCAGAAATATACTTTTGTGCTGAAAGCAAATAGAAGACATCATAGAAATAGTCCAGCCAAATATATTAAATTTGCTGAAAAGTCACATTTTTGAAACCTACCTATATATTAATTATGGTGATATGTATATGATATTTGGTATACATTTTAGCTTTTATTTTCGGATTATTCTTTTTTTTACAGTAAGAAGGCGGCAGACGAGCTCACAGTCCACTTGGTGGTAAGTGGATACTGTCGCCCACGGACACCTGCGATACATGCCAACTTCAGTCCAGAATGACAAACAGAATTACCTTTTGAGATGTAGGAATTGATTTGGAGAAAGAGTTGGGAAAACGGGGATAGGATAGGATGAGATGGGAATTGGCTCTGGCATATCTCACTCACTACCGAAACACGTATATATATTGGGAAATAGGATATAGTGGGAAATGAAGTAGATTCCTAGGTAGTCTTGTGTCCAGCGGCTGTTGCATTGCAGCGTGCACCCTCCCCTCCAACTGTAGCTAACATCGGATAAATAATGATTTGCTGTTTTCCTACTGACTAGTCATTTTAATTGAGTGCAATATTTTGTTGATCGATCACTTATCTGCTGCCATAAAAAATTATATCCCATTAATATCTACAGATGAATTGAGTATTAAGAAATAAACATAAACTGAAGAAATTCTTGTCATTCATTGCATTTATAATAATAATAATTATAATTAATAATGCAATATTCTATGTTTCTATGTTCTCATAAAATTGATGGCAAGTGGCGATTCACCTGATGGTAAGAAGCTTACCAGCAGGTATGCATGTCGATGTATGCAATTTCAAAACGCTGCGACTCTTTACTGACCTTAGGTATTAATTCAGAATAGCACTTAGGTTACATAGTACATTTTACACACGTTACTCAAGCATCTAAAATGCAACAAACGTTAGTGTGCTGTTTATGAGTTTTCCCAGAAGTTGATATAGAGCATAACGATTCAGTTAAATCATTTTAAAACTTCGTCCCGGCATGACTCACACGCCGTCTGCAGAACTGGACACATTTATCTAGTCAACTCTGGACTGCAGTTACGATAAATAAAATCCGACATCAGCCAATGCAATACAAGCTGACAGTTTTATAATAAGCCTGGTTCTATTAACAAAAAAATGCCCGTAGGAATGATAAAGGTGATTAAACGGCGACAGTTTAATATGTGCTGTGATTTAGTAGGGTCGGGTGTAGTAGGAAGCAATTAATCCTATGTCTTATTTATCATGTCGCTGTCGCAGCAGGTGACTGCGCAGGCGGGTTCCGGGAACGCGGACGCAGCGTACGCGAGATAGAGGATTCACTAGCTGAGCGGAGCGAGAGCAGTTCTTATAATTTATTTATCTTTATTTATAATATTTCCCTTGATTAGATTACCAACAACTATAATATAAAAAAGTAATATTATTAACTATATATAGATTGAATTATTAAGCTAATGATAAACAGTTACTATACCATCAGCCTGTGTCTCTCCACTGCTGGATATAGGCCTCTCTCAAGGACCGCCATCACACACGGTCTTCAGCTCTTCTCATCCAGCCACTATAGGCGACTTTCTTGAAGTTGTCAGTCCAGGTGGCCCAAGCGCGTCCCACGCTACGTTTCTCGGTACAAGGTCTCCGTTCGAGGACTCGCCTCCCCCATCGGTTATCAGTCCTGCGGCATATATGGAACGCCGTTGCCACTTTAGCTTGCTGATACTCTCAATGAAACCAAAAACCTCTCAATGAAAACCAAAGCGAAAATAGACGCTCGACTAACAGAGGTCTATGGAAGCTATGAGAGACGTCAGTAAAATTTTGTTACACGTTCAGTGAATGAATTAACGTCGTATGTGTGCGTGTGTTATTGTACGTAGTTTTACCGTCTGTACATTATGAATAAAAAAGATCTGACAATATACAATACAATAGAAGTTACAGGAGCAAAATGAGGTTTGGAAACCAGGTGAAATATGTGAACATGATCATAGTTAGGGTTACAATGTATTGGATACGTGGACCACTAACAATGCTATTGTCGCGGCGGCGGCTTATTTGTTAGTTTTTAAATGTCACTGATATTTATAAACTTAGATTACCAAAAATTTAAGACTAAGGTCTAATACTAAGGTCAGTAAGTGTAATAATTTGTAACAAGTAACCTTTTCCTGCAGATACTTGCTGTAGGAATCGTTTATTGTCTTTTATATTATGAAAGGTGTGCCCTAATCTTTGCCTGAGACCATGGATTTTTCTCATGATTCTGATGATTAACATATAAATTTAAATATTTTTTTTGTAAAAATATAAATCTTTTGACTTTGTATTTAGTTTTGTCACGAAAAATTTAGTGAAATCTCAAAAATAATATATTTTGCAAAAAATTATTTGTAAAATTTTCATGTCAATGAACACAGAATCATAAACATGAACGGAAAGGAATGGATTTCAGGCTTCAGGAAAGGTATACTGTATACTTGCTGCTTCAATAATCCTCGACTAAAATTCATAGTCGTTGCGTACTTTTTAATAGAAAATAAGTATTACAAACACTTGATATAAATTGAGTAAGTAAGAACCAAAACCGAAAAGGCAAGACTTCTCCAACCGTTTGCTAATAAATAATAATCTTGCAAAATGGCATTTTGCAGCATGTACATTATTCATGTTCATGTACATGTACATTATTTGCAACTAGCATTAAAGCATTAAAATGTATGAGCGGTGAGCACAATCACGGATCCGCAGTACAATCGCTTCTCTCTCGTAGCCAAGTGCGGCATTAAAACTAAACGTAGATCAGGAAATATAAACAATACACATATACGTTCGCTGTGTTGTTACCGTTGCACGCTACCGTTTCTTCCGAGCCACCTGATAAGCCTGCACATGCTTACAATAAGTTCTACGAAGTTTTCGCCTAGCAATTCTGTAGAAAAAATCTCGTTTATTGGTTGCTTTGTGCAAAAATGTTCGCACACAATGTTGACTTTAACATTGATCTAGCTAGACCATCGTTCTCAACCATTCTTAACCTGGGTAACATTAAAATTTACATACTTTTGGAGATTGCAGTTAGTCGGTACAAAATAATGAAAATCCTTGTATTAATTAATTAATGATCTATTATACAATCAAATGTTAAACGGTAAAAACATAAATAGGAACTATTTATTAAAAAAAAAATTGTAAAGGGTTGTAACTACTACCTAGTGGATTTCAACCCTGTGCATTCACAGCTAAAAAAAACCCTTTGTCGTAGCACCTCGCTTTCAGAGCATGCCTCTTAAGATCTCGGAGAGTATCGGGATCCTTGGTGTCGACATCTCCAGCAAAGTCGAATTTAGGGGTCATCTGGAAAATAAGGCCAAAATGGCCACCAAAAAGCTCGGTGTGTTGAACACAGCGAAGCGGTACTTCACCCCTGGGCAACTCCTTATGCTTTACAAAGCTTAAGTGAGGCCCCATATGGAGTATTGCTCTCATCTCTGGGCCGGCGCACCGAAATACCAACTGGACCCATTTGACTCCATCCAACGACGTGCTGTTCGTATTGTCGACGATCCCACTCTCACGGGCGGTCTAGAACCCCTCAGCATTCGGAGAGACGTTGCATCTCTCTGTGTGTTCTACCGCCTGTATAATGGGGAATGCTCTGAGGAACTGTTTAATATAATTCCCACCTCGGGTTTCTACAACCGCACCTCCCGTCACAGAAGTGCGGTCCATCCGCATTTCCTCGATACGGAGGTGTCGCGCACTGTTCGCTCCAAAAAATATTTTATACCGCGAACCCGTAGGCTGTGGAACGAACTGCCTCAAGAGGTCTTTCCATTAAGCTACTATATGGGGTTCTTCAAGAGAGCTGTGAATAGGATTTTGCAAGGTCGGCGGCGCGCCCGCATGCCCCCTGGTGTTGCAGGTGTCCATGGGCGGCGGTAACACTTACCATCACGTGGGACCGCTTGCTCGTCCGCCCTCTAGTCTATAAAAAAAAAAAAAAAAGATCTACTTTATTTTTGGACTTTTCAGGGGTTCAATTAAAACGGTTGAGAAACGATGATCCAGAATCTAGATAATCCACAACGCGTTTTTGTACAATTATTTCAAATTATATGGCCGGTTACTTCAAATTAGCTTGGGTACCTAATGTTTCTTGGGTAAATTAGTGTGGGATGTTTGTGCTATTTCTTATTGGCGACCATTGAAATATTTGTACTTTCGCAAACCTACTTACTTGCAAATACTTTAATATTCGCGAATAAGAAAATCCACAAGAAAACCCACTGCCTGCGGGCGGGGTGAAAACTACTAAACGGGTGCGTCCAGGTAGGTTCCGGGACGAAGGACCTGCGGGAAGCGGGGTGCGACGGGTGGATAAAATTATTCGAGAAAAAATAATGACTAATGATTATAGTTATTGTCGAAATCGTTCCATCTGGTTGCAAATGACGACTGATGGTGCGTTATAAAGGGTGTTTTTTTTAGAGGTATAGAACTTTGAAATGGAATAAAACAAGGATGAATTTTTAAAATTGACATGAATTTGACTTTATTCAAAAGATAATCTTTTGGCATTATAATTTAAATATGATTTCTGGCATATGACCGCCACGACTGGCTCGGACGTAATCCAATCTGGAGGTCCAATTTTCAATAACTTTTTCCAACGTTTGTGGCCGTATATCGGCAATAACGCGGCAAATGTTGTCCTCCAAGTGATCGATCCAAGTTGCGGTTATTTGGTAACACACACACACGCAACATGTCACACAGCTCGTGCCACAATTGATTTACTGAAGGAAACGTTTGGTAACCGCATAATTTCACGTTCCGGACCCGTGAATTGGCCTCCAAGATCGTGCGATTTAACGCCGCTAGACTATTTTCTGTGGGGATATGTGGTCGCTAGTCTACGCCGATAAGCCCGAAACGATCGACCACTTGGAGGACAACATTTGCCGCGTTATTGCCGATATACGGCCACAAACGTTGGAAAAAGTTATTGAAAATTGGACCTCCAGATTGGATTACGTCCGAGCCAGCCGTACTTGTACTTTACGTAAAATGTCAGGATGTGTCCCTCGTCGATTACGTAATATGGTTTATAATGCCCTTGTTAAGCCTATCTGGAATATTTAATAGAAGTCTGGGGATATCAAACATACACCAATCTTAAAAACATTCAAACCGCACAGAAGAAACTGATAAAAATCTTGACTCACGAACCATACAAAAAAACAAAATTCTTCAATTTTAAACAGCTACATACATACAATACATGCATAGGTACTCATATGAAAATTATTAAAAAATATCATCCATTCAAACATTACTCTTAATCAACGTGCACACAAAATTCAATTGAGGAAAAAACATAAGCTAGAACAACGTGCACCTAGGAGTAATAATTATGGTAAATTATGGTAACGTATGGGGGAGTGAAGTTATACAATAATTTGCTTAACAACATTAAAGGGATAGCGTCACTAAACATTTTTTAAAATCGTTTACGTGACTACGTTCACGATAATATAATACTAGTATAACTACCCACATTTTTATAATAGGCTAATGCGTATATATCATTATACTGTCTTCGTTTTGTATACTGGATTATTGTAAATCTAAGTTTCTTTAAACTTGAGAAATATTGAGAACTTTAAATTGAGAAATAAGTTTCTTTAAACCGATATATCCACAGGACACCGTTATACCCGGGTCGAACTAGACCAGCGGGAAATAATGGTGTCTTTCATGTGGGTATTACTTAAGATTAATAGGTAATTTGTTACGTCATTTGAGCAAAAGGACCTTATTGTCGGTATGGGCTTATTGATTTTAGTTAAACTTAATATTTCGTTGTTTCTAAGATTATATTTACATAGATATACCCTAACATCTGATTTTTAAGATAATTGTTAATTTTTTTAAAGACCACTGATTATCTGGGCAAATAGAACGAACAATAAGTTCCCTTTTCTCAGATAATGTCCCTCGCACTATTCATGCCACTATTTCTCCCAATTTTTGAGATTAGAATTTGATCTGAGTGTAATTTTTCAGAAATGAACAAACTGTTTTTGATACCACGGTATGGACAGATTGACTGCGTGATTGACTGCTGCCTTATCTTTATTGAGTTCTTTTGTTGTTTATTTATCAGAACTGGTACCTACTCAGGATTATTTCAATAGGCTTCCCGAGAGTCATTAATTTACTATGCTAGCGTATTCAGCAGGATCCGGCATGCATCTGCGTTCGTTAGACTGCCATCAATGTCCAGTCCTAAACTGGGGATCGCGTCCAAGTTGCGTCTTACCGATCGACATCTGCACTGATCAAAGACGGTGAGTCTAATGGGCTCCGTGTCAAATCAAACCATAAACTATTCCTGACGATATTGGACTGTGAACACCGTTGCGGTGCCGTGCAGTGTCTATGACCTCGTGATACCGTGACATTGTTTGCAGTTTATTTACATTTACATGTTAATAAGAAGCAGACAATAATAAATAATCAATATAACTCTATTATAAATCCAAGGTACAAACTAGACGGAAAGGAAGTAACCAGAACCGTTGTTTGCCATTTTATTTGGACTTTATATTTTAGTGTAAAAACTGCAGTAATTTTTATTAACAGATGTACTTTTTAAATCAGTTCATTTTACTGGTAATTACAACTACAGAGTACTATCGAAAAGGCTGATCGTGCACATTTTTATGTAATGAGAAATTGATTAAATACTTTTATGAATTTTATTATGAAATAAATTTAAAGCTCTGTGAAAGATTTTTTACCCGGATTCAAATCAAAATATACTAATGGATATATTGAAACTGAATAACAGAGCCGAGTTGAGATTTAAAGCAGGTCAAGCGGTTGACGGGTCGTTAGTTTAATTTGAACAAGACGTTGTGCTCTTAACTAACAGTATGTTCACCAGCGATATGTTTACCGATAGACGTCTATTTGGATCGATTGCAAACAATAAATTTAATAAGAACTCACGTACCATTTGGCAAACGACTCTGTTTGTTCCAGTCAGTTTTGATGAAAAGAATGCTGTCCACACAAAATAGGAGTATTTAATTAACCTTTGAATATTCTAATTTTAATATAGGCTTAATAGGCTTACTAGTCTTGGGATTCATAAGTGTCGAAGGGGTAATAGTATTTAAAAGTAGTAGACGAATATATAGTTTTTGAACAAGATCCAAATAGACAAACGAATTTCACTTGTCAGGCCGAAAGACACATCCAGCTCGGCTGGGCAGCATTAAAAAAAACACGTATGTTTTCGTTGTCTATACCACAATATTAAAAGAAAATTCAATGCGATTTGCTAGTTATGAAATAGATACGGTACCAAAACTTGGACAGTGGGCATGATCGGAAGTTCAAAGTTGCTCAGCGATCTTAGAGGGGCTATTATTTTTTTTGATCTGAAACAAATAATTCCTGAAATAATTAAAGTACCCGACATAGATCAAAGAATCCGTAAGTTCAAAAGGCAATGGCACCGACAACTGATGGAGTAAATGAGTTCTCAAATGGAAACGAATGATACCGGGAAACGAAGCATAGAACATCATCCGGCCAGACGTATCGATGACTTAAAGTCGCTGGTAGTGGCTGGATAAAAAGAGCGGAAAACCGACTGTGGTGGCGGGCCTAGGGAGGGGTCTGGAACACACAGATATCGATGGTATGGTATGATTAACTTTTCTTAAAAAAGTTGTTAATTTTTCAGACCCAAATTTATTGTAATAAACAATGTATAACTATAATTTACCTTACAATAAATAGAAAATAAAAACATTTAGTAACTATTTTTTTTATTTGAATCAAAGCAGTTGAAGAAAATGATTATGTTAAAGAAAACATCAAATACTGAGAAAATCAACGAAATATCTTGACGATCTTGAAATATTAATTTATACAAGCAATCTATAAAGACAGAGGTTACCAAATCTTTTAGGAAATATATCTTCTTACGTTTGCTGATAAAATTTAATACTAGGACATTTATTTGTTCTATGCTTACGAAGGCTAAAATAGAGCATAATCTCATCTTTGTATTAAATCAGAAAGCAGTTCATGATAAGAAGATTGTACCTAATGGTGTGATGGTGTGATGGTGTGATGGTGTGATGGTGTGATGGGGATAACAAATGGTAATTTAATAGGTTAAACAGACGGATGTGAGGAGCGGGTTCCGCGACAAGTGTGGGATGTTCGCAGACGCGCCATAAGGGGAAACTGGTAGAATGCGCCTGCGTCGCCGTTGTAACACAACGCCGTGCGTAATACATGAAAAACTTAAGTCGCTTTTGGAAATCTTCGGGTACTCGCCGAGTATTTTTAATGCGTAGACACCTTATTTGTACTAATGTGAGTAACGTGTATAAATAGTTAAGAAAATGCTTTTTATGCAGTCTTTTTACAATTTATCTAGGGTAAAGAAAGTAGCTTTTGTAAGTACGAGATCATTCAGTGACTATTGTGTAAATTACAAAACCAAACATTAAATGTAGACATATCACATGTCATCATCACGGTATGTGAATACGATGACGTCTAAATTGGAAATTACAACGACCTGTCAATATAACTAATGGTTTTGTTTAAGACCCACATGCGATGATGCGATGATCGGAAGTCATGTAAACTTGACCTCCGGGTGATGGTGAAAGTGTACAGTAGCCGTATAATGAATGTTCGCAAATCGAGAGGCAATAAATGAGCTTGCCATTTAATTTACAAGTTTGTTATTAATATGGATGTTATTTACATTTAGCCGGTAAAGAGGATGTTTGTTAACGAAAAAGATTTATGGTTAAAATCATGTGCTCATTTGACAGTACCGACATAGCTCATAGAATCAGCATGTTGAAGTGGCAATGGACAGGTCATATTTACCGTATGATCGACAATCGATAGAGTAGACGAGTCTTAGAATGGAGGCCACTTACCAGGAAGCGCGACGTGGGACGCCTTCAGGCCAGATGGACCAACGACTTGATAAAATTCGCCGGTAGATGAGAAGAACCGTAGGTCGTGTGTGGTGGCCAGCTTTGGGAGAGGCCTATATAAAGCATTGGAAAGACATGGGCTGATGGTATGGTATGGTTGACGATACTGCTATACGAATGCTCGCTCAGTGAACAGACTTACTCATAGAAATGCAAATCAAATCCTATCGTTCATACATTATTTGTACTCGTTGGAAATAACACATAAAATGTTACTGTCAATGATAAAAATCGTTAAACGTGTTTTGGATATTGTGTATAACAAGAAAATTATGTACATATTGTGTACTAGCGACCCGTCGTCGCTTCCCTTCGGTTGATAAGTTTTTTTTTTCAAATTTTGTTTTCAATATTTCAAAATAAAATATAGCCTATATTAGATAATGTAGCTTCCTATTTGTGAATTAATTTTTGAAATCGGTTTAGTAGTTCCAGAGGTTACCCGCAGCATACCTACAAACATGTGTGTTTGTAGTGAAAATTTAAACCAAACTTACCAAACCAAAGTGTACCAAGAGGTAAAATTGTGATTTTACCTCTTTATTATATTAGTATAGATAAAAATATAAAAAAATCGAATAATTGTGTTCGCTGGCCGGTTTACTAAGTAAACACCTGCAATTATATTATTGATTTTATCATACTAATTGCTTATCACAGAGTTGCAAAAGCTCCGTAGCGCGGTAGTCAGAACATTATTTATACAATGTTCTGACAATAAATATAAACTCGTCAGAGGAATAACATTCAGTATTTATAGCGTTGTCAGAATCACTTGCCAGTAAGTTTGTCACTACGAGTACATAGTTACGGAATGTAACTGCAAATTATGTAGAGATTTTCATAATTATTAATTATTGTATAATGAAATTATTTTAGGGTACGTTTGAATACTACCTTAGTCTCGGTGCTCAGTAGTAATTAAAGGTTTTTTTAAACACATGGTTTTTATATTTATAAAACTGTAATATCGGCAGTACTCTTGATATGGTACTTTAATTTGAAATCTTTTAAATTGAATTATCTGTTAATTAGTGATTGTAAGTGCCGCGTGGTGTCGGCTGGCTACAGAATAGCACCACGCCATCTCTTCCCGTGGGTGTCGTAAACGGCGACTAACAAAATCGCTACCACAAATCCTGAGGAACTACACCACCTGTAAAAAACAGTGGACTCGCCAACCCGCTCGGCTAGCGTGGAGTTTTAAGCCGATACATCCCTCATGCACAAGACAATGTGCATGACGAGGCCCGTCCATGTCCAGCAGTGGATACTGGTTTCCAGCTGGACATCGGCCTCCACATGCAAATGTAAGTATATATATTATATGGTAGGTATATCAGATATTCAACAAAAGTGTATGGATATAAAAAAAATGTCATTTGCTCGACGGTGAGGGAAAATATCGTGAGGAAATCCGCATACACCAGAAATAAAAAAAAAAACTGGAGTATGTGATCCATTAACCCGCATTGGGCCCGCGTGGTGGATTACGGCCCGAGACCTCGCAGTGATTTATCAGGGGAGGCCTGTGCTTTGCAGTGGGTTGTTAGAGGCTGATACAAGCACAAGTACATGGTATATGCATATTCTTGTATGTATTTATGTATATTCAAATGAATGAAGTTGGAATATCGTATTATTTATAAGTAGGTATATATTTGTTATAACTATATTTACTAAGCATCTTTTAAGTTATATTTATACGTTTCACCTTCCAATGAGCCTCTCTGTTCAATGCGAAGGTTGGCGTAGATTAAGGTTGAATTGCAATAAAGCTTTTTATATAAAATCAATAAATAATATCAACATTTTCATTGGGTAAGTTCATTTAAATATTTTTTATAATGAGCTATTGTTGTTATATGATATAAGTCAATGATATAATATAATACGTAATCAAGAAGCGCCAGATTAATTTTATAATTTCATTCATGTTCAGCTGAAGGTCGATTGCGAAATGTTTGTGAAACTGATGTCGCAGTTAATCCAGTGATAGATATTCATTTTGCAAATCCCTACCGCTTAGCCCTTGCTCCCCATTCATGTTGTTTTATTCGGGTTATTCTGGGAACGCTGGAACGCACTGATGATGGCGGCGAGACGATAGATACGCCGCATTCCTCGACATAATAAAACTACACGATTATTAACACTCGATGAGAGCTCCTGCAAGGCATAAAATTCACCTCAATGGTTGTACAAAATTATTTCCATCAGCGTCCGTTGCATGTCAGCATGAGCTCCCCTCCCAAGTAATTCTAACAACGTTTTGATGCAACCAGAATTCAAAGCATGCAGTTGCAGTACATATTTAGCTTAGTAAAGTTTCGTCAGTTAAATTTCTAAATAAAGAAATCGATGATATTTCACAACGAAATTGTTAAAGTGCAGATAGCTGGAGTCATATTTTATACGGTTCGTTAACTGTTTCGATGGATTATGTTATCGGATTGTTGATCTAAAGTAAAATAATTCGCTGTTTTCCGCGAGGCATTTCGTGTCGTGATAGATCTGCCTGTCCCGATTTAGATATTAACTTAATGCTGGGGTGTGTTTAGTTCTAACATTGTGTTCATTACATTTGTGGTAAACGTGAACTGGAATGTAGATAAGCATAAAGAGTTTGATCAAGGCTAGATTATAGTTCACCTTCGTATTACCTTTCCTGTACTTTTTGTATCACGAGTTGCGTTAAATGTTAAATCAAGATTTGAAATGTCTACATCATTTCTTTTTGTCTGTCGAGCATTTTGGCAAAAAGTCTCATTATGGGTTAATATTATTTACACTATACTTACAACGAACACAGTATATGTGATACTGAAGTAGGCTAAACGTTATAAATACAGTTGTTTTTACAGTTTCTTTTTCGTTTTATATATGGCAATGGTGTAATTAGTACATTCTGTCAGTGTTACATTTTCTTCGCAATAAACAATTTTAAAGCCTACATCGTGTTCTGTCAATTTCCAGTCCCGTCGAAGTAAGTCAGGAGTCGCACAGTAAAGTGATAGTAGGTTTACTGAGGACAGAAGAGGACTCCTTGGAAGCACACGAAAAACGCAGTCCTACGCTTTTATTTGATTGGCACAAACATTATGCACAATAAACACTTTGAAGTTTCATAAGCTATCACTATTAAATCACAAAATGCACACAATTTTTATAGTAATCAAATAAAAACTCAACTTCATTTCTCGGGTTCTACGAAGGCGGCGGACGAGCATACAGAGTCCACCTGATGGTAAGTGGATACTATCGCCCATAGACATCCGCGATACATGCCAACATCAGTCCAAAATGATAAATGTTTGCACGTCCCCGGATGCGCTGCCTACCTTTGGAGATATAGGAATGGATTTGGAGAAAGGGTTGGGAAAATGGGCAGGGATAGGATAGGATGGGAATGGGCTCTGGCACATCTCACTCACTACCGAAACACGTACGTACATTGGGGAAATACGATAAAGTGGAAAATGCAGTACATTTCAAGGTAATCTTCTGTGAGAGAGGGGTAACGTGGCCAGTCGAGCGCGCCCAGCGGCTGTTGGATTGCAGCGTGCACTCTCCCCCTCCTAAAAGTTATACAAGTTATACTTTTTTCTATTATACTAATGGTTGTTCACGTCTATAGAAACTTAGCAAAGACTTTTGTCTTTGCGCATACCAAATCTAGGTGGTATGGATCATGATTAAATTATTATTACTTTTGATTAAACATTTGAGTTTAGTTAGTTATCTGTTGAAGTGAGGTGCATTGTCGGAGACATATTGCAAGCAGCCGCCAACACCGACCTGCGATCCGTTTTCTAATGTAGCTGTCTAAAATAACATTACTAATCTTATGCAGTTGCTTGATCTATTTTCTTGCCCATATTTAATAGCTTTGGCGAAATGGATACGCATTTCTGTAATATAATTTTGTATACCTATATATGGATTATGGGTGTCTATTTTGCTTATGTCGCAAATAATCTATTCATTTATTGATAGGCTTATCTAAATATTGCCCTATATTCTGTGCATGTGGAAGTATTTTCTTTAGCATTTCTTCTTTTTATTTCACTAATATCATTAAGTACATTCGTGAAAATGACATTCGTTCTAACAATGACCATGTGACCATATTATTATGAAATTATTTTTCTGCAATAAAACAAACATTTTGATGAAAGCTCTTCTAAGAATATTCAAGTAATGTTAAACAATCAAGAAAAAAACTATTATCTTTCGAAAAAAATAATACTTAGTCTAGCTTACGATCAGGCAAACTAATCGCATAAAAATATCATTACATTTTTACATTTAACGTCAGTCAAAAATGAGGAAATTTCTTACTTCCGCAAATACGTTTCTCACCCTATAGTAACCCCATTATACGGTAACATCACAGTCAACATCTTCCTATTATATGTTATAACGTCTACATTACATTATTTTTTTTAAATTAATTTTTTTTTGTGGCGGAATTTCGAAAACTTATAACCTCCAATCTTAATTTTTCTGTTTCTTGGCTCGAGCTAAAATGAGCATAGTACGTTGACAGAATACGTCCCTGGCGCTCCAGAAATAGACAAGACAGCTTAATAATGTAAATCGATGCACCCGTTTCAGTTCACCGTTGTGATTTAGCCGCGTTCTTATGCCGCGCCGTCGTCAGTCGCCTGCGCCGTCACTACCAGTCTAGTGTGGTTAACCCCTACCACGAGTTCGGTGAGCTATAACACGTAAGTATTTAATAAGATAATACATACTACTTCCCTCCTGAGAAGAAAAGGTATTAGTAACATTTTTAACGAAAGCATAAGTAACATTATATTCGGAAACTGAAAATAAACAATGTTTTTTTTTGTTTTATCCCAAAATCTAAGTTTCTAGATTGATTCTAAATTAATAAAAATTGTACTAATATTTTTTGTATGTTCTCGAATTTCATCTAAATGCAATTGTGCCTTTTTGTGGACACAATAGCCATCAGTCATTTGTGAAGTCATCAGTCCAAATCCTCGGCCCCTACCACTAAGATTTTACTAAAACATGGATTTTAAAAATTATCATTACCTAGGCGGAAAATATCGTAAAAACTCGTGTGCTCGAGTAATATGCGGATGACATTTATATCCTGACAGAATCGCTGGAGGATTTGAGTTGGTCATTAAACGGTCTCAATGCGACCTCGCGACGCATTGATTTCGGGATGAACCTGAACGAGACAGATCCAGGGAGCATCACTAGAAAGGTATAAAAGAATGTTTATCTTGGACAGTTAATACAGTTAGACATAAAGTATATACAGTACCATGTTTAACCCCACTACATCTCCGATTAACTATGCAAAACATACAAAAAAAAAAACCATATGACAAATTCAAGTTCAATCGTGAGTCCGAAACATGTACATGGTACGTCAATTTTCACTGATAGAGAGGCCTGCTGAACGGTTGTGGGATGACATGCAGATGGCACCATTGAGTGGAGAGTATCACTCTAAGGATAAGTGGTAATGTAATGGGAAGAGGAAAACTCTTCGTCATCTTGGTTGATGTTATTTTGTATCGCGATTGTCTGTGAGCTATAGTGTCCATTTACCCCTATTTGCTCCGGGACTGATAAATGGACTGACTGGACCAGATACACACCACAATAGTCAGAAGAAAAATACAAATAATTAGAAGTAAAGAGTGTTTTTTTAGAGGTATAGAACTTTAAGTTGGCAACACTGTTTTAACTGGCGGCCATTTTGTCAGCTGTCAAGTGATTTGTGTTTAGTTTGGTTTGGCATTTCAACATGAATAGACTGACGCCTGAACAACGCTTCCAAATTGTGCAAATTTATTTTGAAAATAATGGTTCTGTTCGAAATACGTATCGCGCACTACGTCCATTTTACGGTCAACATAATCGTCCATCAGAGCAATTAATTCGACTAACTATAGACCGTTTTCGCACCACGTTTACTCTAAATGATAATACGCATCTACAGAGACGTCGTACAGTGCGTACAGAAGAAGCCATTGCTGCTGTAGAGCGTAGCGTAGAGGAAGACCGGAATCAGTCTATCCGCCATCGTGCACAGGAATTGGATATGTGTCCATCCACTTTATGGAAGATTTTGCGGAAAGATCTTGGTTTGCGTGCTTACAAAATCCAACTCGTGCAAGAATTGAAGCCACGCGATCACCTAGCAAGGCGTAGATTCGGTGAATGGGCCCAAAACAAGATTGCCGTTGATCCCGATTTTCATAAGAGAATTTTGTTTAGCGATGAAGCTCACTTTTGGTTGAATGGCTACGTCAATAAACAAAACTGCCGTATTTGGAGTGAAGATAATCCTCAAGTGTATGTTGAGACACCGTTACATCCAGAAAAACTGACTGTTTGGTGTGCTTTATGGGCTGGTGGAATCATTGGTCCGTACTTCTTTAAAAACGATGCTGGCCAGAACGTTACAGTCAATGGTGACCGCTATAGAGCCATGATTACTGACTTTTTCGTTCCTCAATTGAACAACCATGATGTGCAGGAGCTGTGGTTTCAACAAGACGGCGCAACATGTCACACAGCTCGTGCCACAATTGATTTACTGAAGGAAACGTTTGGTAACCGCATAATTTCACGTTCCGGACCCGTGAATTGGCCTCCAAGATCGTGCGATTTAACGCCGCTAGACTATTTTCTGTGGGGATATGTGAAGTCGCTAGTCTACGTCGATAAGCCCGAAACGATCGACCACTTGGAGGACAACATTTGACGCGTTATTGCCGATATACGGCCACAAACGTTGGAAAAAGTTATTGAAAATTGGACCCCCAAATTGGATTACGTCCGAGCCAGCCGTGGCGGTCATATGCCAGAAATCATATTTAAATTATAATGCCAAAAGATTATCTTTTGAATAAAGTCAATTTCATGCCAATTTTAAAAATTCATCCTTGTTTTATTCCATTTCAAAGTTCTATACCTCTAAAAAAACACCATTTACAATCGGCGGCCTAATCTATAAAATGTTTTCTTCTACGAATAGTAGATACTAAGTGCAATAAAGACTGTTAAATCATCTGCCATTTTCTTTCCATAAAAAGTAGTTACTGTTCCTTATTAAAAGGACGCGTTATATATGAAGAACTTAATGAATTTTACAAAGCGTTTGTCGTACAAAGCGTCACAACTTCGAATCGCGCAAGTATACCTAGGTATATCAATTTAAATAAAATTAATGAATAATATTATAGTTGTCACATTATTAATGTTGTATCCGTTTAATTACTATAAAACTACAATGCAACTATGTAGTTTGTAGTAAGCGCTCGTTTCCAGTCTTGCCGATGGGGCAATTAGCATCCTCTGTGCGACCGGATTGTTAACATTCTTCCTGTTATATCCGTTCCCATTGCTTCAAAAAAGAAACTAAAAATACGCCAAGAGAAATACTTTAAAGTAAATAAAATAAATATCTTCGATGATGCAAGAAAGGAAATTTCGCACATGAAACGGAACGTCGAACGCGTATCTAAAAGTCGCAAAGTCAAACAGCGAATTGTCGAGTTGGGCGAAAGTGTAGACTTCAATACGCATGCGTGGTGACAACAATGCTAGTGAAAGCCGTACGGGAGCACCCGCAGATATTTCGTTGTTTGTAATAACAGTTGCATCGTGTGTGTTCGCACCCACTTGATACGCAGCCACAGAGCTACTGTGCTAATAGTTTATTGAATGCATTTACCGCAATGATTGTCATAGTAATGTGAATGACGTCGTTAAACATAAGTGTTTACTAGGCTCAATATGTAGTTGTTCACTTAGTGCATTTGGTCATTGCACCGGAGGCAATTTGAGGGATCGTTTCTTTTGCATCTAAAAATGCGATTACCGACGAATCTCCGTAGTTTTGGTCTCTGTATTTTATAGCAAAAAGTACTGTCAAGCAGAAAAACGGTAACACAACGAAGAAAAATAGGTCCCCGACGTAGCAGCATAATAATAATAGCTTTTCCCATACTAGAAAACAATTTCATAATTTATTCAATATTCTGTAACATTCTGGTACCGTAACGTACCGTACGTTTACGGTTTTTCACTGATAATTTCAGAAACTGTACAAAGAATTACATTAGTGCACATAATATCTTGAATCAATTGGCGAAACAAGAAACATTACAGCGTAGTGAGATTGTAGTGAGATGGGAAAATACCATTTGTCGTAACTATAGCGACTTATTATTTCGTAATAAGGCTAAGCAACACGCACGTAGGCGCGTATAATGAAATCATTATCAGCACCGCTTGCTTCGTTCCGCGCCGAACGCATCGATGTCATGTCGCTCGCTTATGCAATCGAGATGCACTGCTAGATATTATCGAACTCGCTCTTGTACTATCGACACAACCCTTTTACTGTTCCTTAATAAATTGTAGTTCGAATTTGAACTTTATATCGAAAGAATTAATTGTGTTCCACTCGATTTTGTGGATGAATTTAAAGTGATCGATGACTGCTGTCTCGATCGGACAATGCGTCTTTTCTTATACTTACATGCGGAGTTCGAGTGACAGCTCTACTGTCCACTAGTCACGAGTGGACGTATCGAAATCTTAAACATCACTATTACATTAGCTACTGACTGGCGAAGTGCATTAGTATGTTAAATTCACATTATAAGAAAGTTGCATTCAAGTAGTTACATACATATGCAAGTAACTTCGTAGTATGTAAACCTAAGTAACGGTAAGGACTTGGTATTTATAAGTATTTACGACTTTACCTATTCCTTTTCCAGGCTTATGCAATAATATATTATGCAGCTAACACTTTTAAAGTTATGAAATGCTACAGTTAACACTTCATCATCCTTATGATTAGTGTCTCGTGAGATTATAATAATATCTCTTGTTTACGATTGATACAAGGAATTAAAACCTCTTTTAACGCTTGCAAACATTGTTTCTACAACAATACGTTTGTCCTTATAACCTGAGCAGGGATTCAATTCATAACGAGTGTACGATTTCAATAATTTTATCGTCTCCATCAGGTTAAAAGTACTTACAAATATACATTCCCCCTTTATTCCTAAATCGCGATATAAATCCACTAAAGATTTAATATATTTTGAATTATGTTCACGACGACAAAATATTGAGCAAATAAAATAGTTCCGAATTGACCTCCATTGCAACAGTTGCAAGGGGTTGGCAACATTTTATGCGCAATGGCCACTTTTATTATATATTTACTGACAAACCACAATCAGACGAAAGAAGTAGCACCTCCGAGTTAACTGCAGGTTAATGCGCTTTCGAGCCATCAAGGAAAGTCACATTACGCAAATTGCATAACGTTAATCGTATCTCGTAATAATCCCATTTGTCAGGAAGATAAGTATCTGCGCCTCTCCCGCGATGGGAACAATAAGCCGACGTAACAGAAAGTGAAAACAATTAGGAGATTGGGAGTTTTGATGGAGGTATGGTAGGTACATCACAAACTTTCGCGTACCCAAAAAATAGATCTTATCGCGTTCAAATCTAATGAAGTATGGATCTATTTTCATCGAGTCAAAAAGTAACAATACATATGAATACAATCTCGTAAGCAGTGACAGGTCGAATTAAAATTCTTGATTTGCGAGATTATATCAGCGACCCACAATAATCTTCAATTAACAAGATAGGAATGTTGTTACATTTCACTTTTCGTGACAGTCATCAAAAATCTATCAAGGAACAATGCTTACATTTCTCTGCAATTCTTAACAATCCTATTACTGATTAGGTAACACGATTTTATAACTATGTACATCCTTTTATTTATTTGTAATGCGAACAAGAAAATAAGTAGCTACTAAAACCCTTTCACCGAGGACATAATTTCTTGACAAACAAGAAATAGACACCTTTATATCAGATATCGCTGAATTTGAATTATTTTTTTCATATCTGCATACAACTTAATTTGTACACAATCATCGTCTACCTGCCATAAATATTTTTTATGGCAGTCATAAGAGATTCAACGCAATTTTCTCAAGGAATCTGGCGGAGGTGCTTTGGCAATAATATATCGATCGATTTCAAATTACGAGTATTGCCCCAAGAAAATATCTCATTACCAACGACCAAGCATGTCGAATAGGTGCGTAATTACATACAAGCGGGCAATATATCAAACAAACTCATTATTGGTCTGTGTACAATCACATATCACATCTTTTTTTTACCAGAGTACTCCACGAATACGTGTAAATAGCATGCCGCGGCTAGTAATTGCGCTTAATGTCGTCCCATCGGCTATTCAGTGCGTTTTCAATGCGAAATTTATTTATTTTAATTCGCGTTTCGCCGACAGGGTTCCGTAGATTTTATCTCGTCACGCCTCTGCTCATTGTGCACTCAAGTATTAACTGGCTGTACACTTTTATTTTGCAAATCTGTATACCCTGCATTCGTGCGTCTTGTAATAAGATAATAATGGTTCCGAGGGTTGTTTTCACAGAAAATGCTTACTATTTGCTGCACAAACTGCGCAATAATATGGGTACATTCTCGGAAATAATTAGATGTATGACATTTCGGAGTGAAATAGTCAGGAATGTCATACTAGGTAAATGAAGGAATTTATAAAAAGAAAAGCTTTAATATAGCAGGTGCGTGGGCCGGAGTTTAATCACTTACTTTTATGTGGATTTTAATTTTTGGTTTGTTTTAACGTTATAGTTGTCATGTGTTTTAACGTATAATGGTTTACAAAATTGGCATTTATATTTCTTAAAATAACATCAATCTCACTTCCAGATTCCATTTTTTAACAGAGTATGTAAAGCGTAAATGTATGTGTTTCATCAATAATATCTCTTTAACTTAACATTTGTCTAAGAATAGGTGTTCGTCACATTCTTGACGGTTATAAAAAGCTGATCAAATGAGTGGTTTTACATGTGGTATATTTAACTAAATAACGTTACACTTAATTGCCAGGACTCTTTGTGTCGTGGTTCTAGAGACATACACCCAAATACCTGACGAAAAATTGATTTTTAACAAATATATGTATGTATGTCTTGAAATAGAACCCGAGGCCTTCAAGTAGGGATACTAGTATGAATGGGGATACTACGGACTAGGCCAATCCTTACATAATATATTTTATTGTATAAGTACGTATACAATAAAATATATTATAGTACGTAGTACTTACGGAGGACGGGAGCATACTTCCACGTATAAGTCTTGAACGGCTGTCAGGATCGAAACGTTTTGAATTTATGAAAGCCGTTCAGTTTCTCAATAACATAACTTTCGGCCCTTTTGTTGGCTCACCGAACCCTTACAAAAGGAATATTGATAGACCAAGTTCTACCAAAGTCGAGACTAGCCATCGTTGTGTTTTGAAGCATTTAATATGGAAATTCTAGTTAGAAATAAAATTAACACTGATCCATTTTGATGTAGATATTTCTAGAATATGTGGCGTACTGATGTAGATTTTTATAAAAGACCTCCGTTAGAAGTATAAGTTTAAAAGTTTAATTAATCGTCGCAATTCTCGGCAATTTGGATTACGAGTGCAGGCCTGCGAGTGCAAAACAGTCAATGAAGCCTTCATTGTAGTAAGGCTACGGTAGCTGATCCAAAAATTGAATGTCTGCTGCTCTCCTACCGGCTATACCGCCTATAGCCATATATTACATTCCATTTTTCTTGCCATATAAATAAAATCCCTCCTTCCCTATGAAATTCGCATACAGTTTAACCGTTTAGTAACGGTTTAGAATTTCTCAGCATCCAGAGAGCGTTCATCTAAATATACATTTAACAGAAACTGCCCTAGAAAACTGTCTTAGGCTTTTAGAACCATACCTCCCGTCTCTGAAGTATGGTGCATCCACACTTCCTTTATAAGGAACTGTCGATCACAGTGCCGTTCACAAATCCGCGGTTTTATTCCCCGAAGCCGTAGGTTGTGATATGAACTGCTCTGTGCGGTCTTTCAGCTATGATATGACATGGAGTTCTCCATGAAAGCTCCTACAAGGCCGTAATCGCACTTGTATGGTAATTTCCTAGTGTGCGTAGAGAGCGGTAACCACTTATAGAGCTTGTGGAGCGCGCTTCCATTTGCTTACCATTCCTGTAACCAAAAATAATATCAATCCTGTGTTTGGCAGAATGACAGTTTATTCTATTTTAAACTTCGTAAACTGCTTATCTACACTTTTCATATCTTTATCTTTAATCAACCTTGTATTTCTTTTTATTGTAAGCTTGCGTGCTAAGACGAGAATGTTTTGCTGCATCTACGGTAGCTGTGACGACACTAATATGAGTGGATATGTTCGTGATGGCTGGAAAGATATTTTTATAACTACTTGCAAATAATTTAATAATAATTAGAGAGAATATGCAAATATATTGTATAACAAATGAAAGTGGAACTAGTAATGTACTCTCAGATGTGTGTAATTAGTGAGTGGTATTTTCGCCACTCATGCCACTGTCAGAACGGACGGTAGCCCGTCAAAACGTTTTGACAGATATCGTGCCGATAATGTTATGTAAATAGTGGCCATTATACGTGATGTCATGATTGTATCGTGCGATCATCGTTTTGTTACAAGTGACGGTGATGGACAGCTAGCTGGTAATAAGTTTGTTGAATTACTTTTGTAATCATGTTTGACCACACGGGGGTGGTCAATTCCTATTTAAAATTAAATTATACATACAAAATATATTTATTTTGACGTTATATGTTAAATTGTAAAGAACATCAATTCAACACGATGCCTCCTTACTAGTTGCAGCTGAATGTTTATTCCCACAGCCGCCGCGCTGGGCGCACTCGACTGACCACGTTACCCCCCTCTCACAGAAGACCACCTTGAAATGTACCGCATTTCCTACTTTATCGTTTTTCCCTAATGTACGTACGTGTTTCGGTAGTGAGTGAGATGTGCCAGAGCCCATTCCCATCCCATCCCATCTCATCCCTTCCCATTTTCCCAATCCTTTCTACCAATCCATTCCTTAATCTGCAGAGGTAGGCAGCACATTCGGAGGCGTGGCAACATTTGTTATTCTGGACTGATGTTGGCAAGTATCGCTAATGTCTATGGACGAGAGTATCCACTTACCATCAGGTGGACTGTATGCTCGACTGTCGCTTTTTTCTATAAAAAGAAGCCAAGTTTTTCTCTTTTGCAATTGTTACTATAACGTTACGCGTTATAACACTTATATATACTCGTATATATTTAAAAAATAATATTGGACGTTAAGTATTTTCCTGTATGTAGTTTTTGACCTTGCATCCGCTTCTTGATTATCTATATTATATGAAAAAAGTTAATTTACGATAGAAGCCTTTGCTTTGACAATAAACAAGAAACCTTATACTTACTTCTACAGGCACACAGAAGACTATCGTAAATCGGATTTTAATGTGTTTTGAGAGTATTTGCAAGTTGACAGAGCTCATTTCCCATCTCATTCCATTATATCGAGTAATACGAGTATAATGAGATAAGGGAACTCATGTTTGCTTATTATATTCTCTACTCTCATCCCATCACAATCCATCAATCCATTCGCATAATGGTATGAAGGAGGTGTCCCATCCAGTGGGATATAATGTAAAAGGATGCTTCTCTAGAACTACGTATAAATTTAAGACGCGAGTTCCTTAAAATGACAAAAATACTAATATAATTTTCGTACAAAATTAGGATAGGATGGTATGGAATTATTTGGGATTGGCTTGGATATCTATTGGATATCTACAGAGCGTTCCCAATCTTATTTTCTAATCCTGAGCACATTTGCCAGTGTTTGTCATTTTTGATTAGTATCCATATGTATCAGCTTACCATCAGGCCGACTATCTATCTGCTCGTCGGACACTTTCGTTCTATAAAAAAAAAGATTCGATCTGGCAAAAACTCTAGCAAATCGCAATCTGCTCACCCGATCTACAGCCGCGTCATCTCAACTAAACATATAATGATTTCTAAGTAGTTGTGCGGTCAGGCCTACCACACCGCTTATTAAATACTAGCGACCCGCCCTCACTTCGCTTCGGTTTATTAAATTTAAAACAATCGGAATAAGATATTTTCTTGCGGTAAAATGGAGCCTATATTTTAAGTTAAACCTCTAGCAATACATCGGTGAAAACTGCATTAAATTCCATGCAGTAGTTTTTGCGTGATGCGTGTACAAACATACAGACAGACAGACAGACAAAATTTCTAAAAACTGTTGTTTTGGCTTCTGTTGCTTTAATAAAGACCCCTCATATTAGTTTTTTCCAATATCTATAATGTACAGACATCGGCCTGTTACAATTTTATTATATGTATGTATAGATTACCTCATAAGAAACGTTAAGGCTGTCTAATTGCTGAAATCTAATCCTTCGAAGATCGTTCACGAAATCTGATCCGTCTATTGCGTAACTCCCAAAAAAACCTTTCCTTAACAACCGGTAAAAGTAGTTCGAGTGTTGCGAACTCTAATTATCTCTACTAATAGTAAAATATATAAATGTCTGTGCGTTGACTAGGCTCGAATTAAAAAAATAATGAAGCGAAATCGCGTTTTTAGATTATACTGGCTCGATTTTATAACTTGATTTAATTTAAATGGAATATGTTTATCTAATCTTTGTATGGTAATTTTGGTGCTTTCTAACAGTAGTGAGTCAGATGGCTCGTTTGATACCAGGGGCATATCTAGTATGTGCTGAATGTACAGTATATTACATTTTGCTCAACTATGGTTTACAAATTAACCTCTCAGTTTTATCTACACGATTAATTAGCGTTAAGGGAAAGCGCTTTTGGTCGTTTCATCCCTTATTGGGTGTTGTTCGATAACGGTTTTAGTGTGACATTTTCTAAAATAATGGACCTCACTGTTGTTTTTAGTTTCACAGATATTGAGACTTAGTAAAATATTAAAGATTTTTTTTTAAATTTTATCTCAAGAATCGGATGTTAGAGCATGCTTCTATTTAAACAAAATTTTGAAACAATGAAATTTTCAGTTCGAAATCTTTAACCAAAATCAAGGGGACTTCTTGGCCGGACTTTGAGAAGTGAAGTTGAGTTTTATTTGATTATTGCAAAAATGTGTATCTATTACGCGTTTCGTGGTTAAATAGTGATAGTACTGATAGTTTATTAAACATCAAAGTATTTTTCGTACGTGGTGTTTGTGATAATCAAATAAAAGCGTGGGACTGCGATTTTCGTGTGCTTTCAAGGAGTCCTCTTCTGTCCTTACTAAACCTACTCTCTTTTGACTGTGGGACTGCCTTACTTCGACAGGACTGGACATTGATAGGATACGTTTCAGACTTTGAGATTATTTATTACGAAGAAAACTTGACACTGGCAGAATGTGTTAATTGCACCACTGCCGTACATAAAAAAAAGACACCCAAGTACATACCCGCAATAAGGTCTCCCAGTCAACGCTACGCAGATTGCTCAGATAAGCTATACAAATTACGCATAAAACATAAAATATCAGTGGGAGGCAAAATGACAGTCTTAGATCTACCTACTTATTTGACCAAAGTGCGTAACAATTTTTTTCTACAGTTGTAGTAATTCCACAAAACAACACTATAGCGTAATAGCGTAATAGAAGCGAAGGGCAGAACTGATTAATTGGGTCGCTAGTTTTTAATAAAATCGTTAACAGTGGTGTAAATCAATAAGCGACAGCGCACGACAGTGCTCCGTCGAAATTATTAAAAACAACGTTAATTCTTTGTGCGTATCGAAAATAAATAAATATAACTCCATAAAGCTGCCCTTTTAGTTTTCACCAATTAAGTTTTCACTATCTAGAAAATAAATAATACTTACGCCTCTTCGCCTTAACAACTGCATCGGTTACCATGTCACTTTCTCCTAGGTGGTCGCAGACAGTCCTCGACAGATGCTCTCCTCTGATAATTTCCATTAGTGTCCATTAGCCATTTAACTCGATATGATTAGAACACGTCACGGTTTGCCAATGCCGCATAAATCATAATATCAGGTTCTCGGGCTGGTCGAATTCGTGCGGAAACTGTTACGCAATGTACTGTACCGGTGTAAGTTGGAGCTGTTGTATAATGCACTCAAATACTAAATATTGGAGATAGCAATGAATTTAGAAAGATGTTCGTTAATATCCATATGTTAGCATTCATCAACAATAGAATAGAATATAGTTTATTTCGTTTCCAAAACACAATAGAATATACACACAATACAAAATCACAATGAGAATAGCTTATAATTATTAACATAATTTACAACTAAATAGGTATAGTGCAGTGGTAACGAAATAGATGGGAATATTCTCAAGATACTCTGTCTCGCACATAAATGAATTTGAATAAAAGATATGAAAAAGAGGATATTCTAGTCAAGTCGGCCTGTCTTAAGATTGATTACATATATATAATATATATAACGACTTGTTTATTAAATTTGTAGTAGTGCATATAATTGATCTATGTTGCAGCAATGTGAGATCCTAGGTTTGATTTTAGTGATGCAGTTGCATCCAGGATGCATGCAGGATTTTTAAGACGTGAAAAATTTGATTAATTTTTGTTTCCTTATCTTTACTTATTGTAGGAGTAATTACACAATTATACCAAATACTGTAGGTATACATACACTCAATAAGCATTTTACCACCTAGCATTTAATACAATGGACTTTAGTCCATCGTGCGACTATTTTCCGTTTTATCAATAAAAAATATCTATATTTTAAATAATGCTCTATGTATTAACACGAACATCTGTAAAAAATACCAATTCAGTTGTTAGATGCTATATATCTACTTAACAGATTAAGTAACATCTCCTGCGCAACCGAATGCTAATTTATAATCAGCGTAAGCCAAAGTAACATCTTCAAGTGTATGATGAATTTGATGGACAATATGTAGAAATGTAACGACCGTTCCAATGATCAGCAATTTTGTAAGCCGTCCATTATAATACAACTCTCACGAGGAACGGATAATTTCATTATAATTCAACTCCAAGTTCGAAATAACTGACTCACATTTAATACTTTCATTTTATATTTTCTTTATAGTCACTAAAATCAATATTGAGCAAGATCAGTACTCCAGAGAATTGAGTATTGAATGAGCAAACTCTCACTAACTCCCTTCGCGTCACATCCGTAATGTCAATGACACCATATGGATGTGTTTACGCAACCTGCACCTTGACAGTTCGCCGTTATGCGATGACGATCGCTGTGACGTAATGTGACGACAACGATTCCTCGCTTCTGTTAAATATACTTTGATGCTTGTGCGAATACAGTGTAAAATTTACGAAAAGCAAGCCATCATTGTATATTAAAAAAGCGGAGTGATAGTATTGGAGAAGAGTACAATAGATTATGTTTGAGATGAGATGAAATGCAAGAGATAGTTTAATTGCACAATAAAGCATTGTTTGGAGATAGTAGGTAATCGCCAACGTGTTGTGAATGAACCATCATCACATTTTGATTCTATCTCAATATCTAATCTTTGGGTTAACTGATTGAAAATATTTAAAGAAGCTTTTACACGATATTTTATGGCCACCGTAAAAGATATTTATCGCTTTTGAAATTGACTTCAAATATACAATTTACCCCCGATATTAGGAAAACAGGATGTAGATGTTTTACGGCTTGTAAGTAATAGGAAATGGTGTGTGAAATGAAATGTAAGTAGGTGATGTGTTATCAAATAGCAACCCTGAGTACAACAATGTCAAATACTGCGCAGACTATCTATTTATCTATACATATAATAAAATTGTAACAGTATATTATAGATATTGAAAAAAAACTAATAAGGGGGGGGGGGTCTTTATTAGAGCAACAGAAGCCAAAACAACAGTTTTTAGGAATTTTGTCTGTCTGTCTGTCTGTATGTTTGTACACGCATCACGCAAAAACTACTGCATGGAATTTAATGCAGTTTTCACCGATGTATTGCTAGAGGTCTAACTTAAAATATAGGCTCCATTTTACCGCAGGAAAATATCTTATTCCGATTATTTTAAATTTAATAAACCGAAGCGAAGTGAGGGCGGGTCGCTAGTATTGAATAAAAATAATTGCAACCTCTTTTGGTATTCGAAATCTACGGCACTGAAGTTGGCTGCGAGTAACTGCTCTGGGAAAGCGTTACTGTGGTGTTGCTATCAAGAATATTTCTGTACAGCCATCATACGATTACTTGTCATACAAGCAGGTATCTTAGCAACGACCAACACGATCTCCATTTAGAGTAGACAAACTGTCAAAACATTGTTTGGCGTTTTTTTTTATTATGATTTTACATTTTTACAATAAGTATTTATTTAAATTTTACTATCAGTAAATTCTTAAGTAATAAGTAATTATATACTTTAACATAATTATTGTGAAACTAACTCAATGTCCAGCTGTGTGTCGGACACAGGGGATGGCACACATCACAGTTGTAGTGAATGCGATAGATCTTTTAATAGCCTGAGAGGTCTTCGCATTCACTGCACACGGACACATAAACGATTACATGACACTATTCCATCACCCACCACTCCAAATTTAAACCCACTGCCATCAACCTGTCAATCAACCAGATGTACCGTTATATATAGTGATGTCTATTTGGAGACAGTGCTGAGAGTCTAACATCAAACAGGTACCTATCTAAGAAGTAAGAACCAAATCCATAAAAATCAATTTTCTTAAAAGTTTCACGTTTAGATGTATAAGTGAAACGTAACTTTTTGATTGCAGAGTAGTGACTACAATATAAAAAATGAACAAACTTCAAACAAAAAAGGCATTGTTTCATTTTTATATATTAGTTTAGTTTTTATTATAAGAACATTAATGACAATGGGATACTTAATTATATTTGGAAAATAAGGGTAAATACTATGCTTTATAGATTACACGATAACCAGAAAAGAAAACAAACCCATATTTGAATTCATTAGAAAATTAGCTTCATATGGGAACTTGATCGAGAGCAATTTGCTATCTCCATCACTCATGTGTGATTGTAATTATTATACAATAGAGTAAAATGACTTAATTATTTTCTTTATTGCAGTTCTTTTCTTATTTATAATATCCTAAGCCTAATTTTTATTTATAATATCTAAATATCTTTTGAAGATATTTTAATTTTGATTACACATTTAAACGCACTAGTTTAAATTAAAACTAGTGAGCTTCGTTTAATTAACTAGCAATTTCAAATTTTATTTTCATAGTAAATCATTATATGTGATATTTATGTCACCAACACGTAACCAATACACTCGGGTCAATAGACTTCATGAGTTGCAAAACTATTGTAATGAAGTGGGAAAATAAATTAAAACAATAGTGTTGTAACGCAAACACAGCCATAATTTATAAGACTGGATTATCCTTTACACCGGTAACGCGTTGGTAACACGAGTCTATTCGGTGTGGGCAGGTGGCGCCTATCTCCATCGACAAGTCGCCCGCGCACGCCGCGCATGACATCGACACGCTTGAACGCCGTATTTACTTCAATATCACAGGCGACTTTACGTCCGATATATTTTATTACATTAGAGGAATATTTCATTCAACACACAAAGAATCTAAATAAATGCACCTAATAATTTCTGCACTTGAATTAAACGGATGTATCAACCGCCCACTACGGATTTCTTTTGCCCACCAGAAGGCATGGTTTATGTCAACCAACGCCTACATTGTTACATACATACAAAAGGGTTATTAAATTATGTTCTCGCTTAAATAATGAGCTTGGGAGCTAGCAAATGTTTGTTGTTCGAAATTTATACCATAAAAGCAAATATCACGGCCTTATTGACCTTTCATTTGTAGTTAAAATTATTGTTATTTGCATTTTATATTCCTTTGTTACTCCCACAATATAAAATTGCTGCGTTGAAACTGTTAATTCCGTAGGGCGTGATTAATGGTGTACAAGGAAGTCAAAGGAATTGTAGAAATAAATAAATTTAATTTGTAAAACCAACAAGTCTTTGTACAGTTATAGAGAACCAGTTTAATTAACACGTAGATAACTAAATCTTTATATGAACATCTAAGAAACTGTCACAACTTAATTTCCTACCATACTACCTAGTCATATTTTAGAACTCTTTAGAAAACTTTTATTTTAATATTTAGTACTATTTTAATCTTCTTAGTTTTATATATTTGTCATTCAAATCCATAAAAGATACTCCTTCGTGGAATAGAATTTCAACAAAATCCGCTGTGGCGACGTTTCTCAAATTATTTCTCAAAATTAGCATGTTCATAAACCTGTAAATCATGCTAGCTAGATTGACAGCATTTTAACATCAGTTTTGTGTTGCTGTTGACTATAGAGGCCCGTGTTTCTACTATAGCCATTGGCCATTGTACCTACCGTCTAATAAAGATAAATATTGAATGTAATTGATTGTCAGCTCACTTTCACCTTTCCACATGCAATCACTATAAATTAATAAAAACAGCTAGAAAAAACAATACCTATTTCCTTATTTGCTTAGTAATGTTATGATACATAGATTAACTACATAGATAAGGCGTGCATAGGTATAAAACCGACCGTTAGGTATAAAATGTTGATATCGTTATTCACACAGCAGGTGTCGCTGATGAGTACCGAAACACTATTTTGAGTACCGTTTCCCGATAAAGTTGACCGCAATATTGCAATATTGCTTGGGTCGCACCGATACCATTATTTTTATAGGGGTTAGTTTTATATATATTTATAGGGGAAGATCGTGTTTGTAGTAACTGACCTACGAAGAGGTCTTTAATCAGCGGTGAAGGTATTGTATTTAATATTGAAATTCGACGAAGAACTACAGTTGCCGACATAGCTCAAAGGATCAGCAAGCTGAAATGGCAGTGGACAGGCCATACATGCTGCAAAACCGATAACCGATGGGGCAGATGACCCTTCGAATGGAGATCACGTACGGGGAAACGTAGCGTAGGACGCTCTCCGGCCAAGTGGAGGCTTGAAGACAGACCAATAGTGGCTGGATGAGAAGAATAGAAGACCGCGTCGTGTAGTAGCGGTCCTTAAAATATGCATTGAAATATATCCAGCTTGTATTTGATATTTTTATCTAGTCTTTAAATTGGGATTATACTCGTATGGTACCTGTCACTTCCATTGATTCTGCATGATTATTCCAAATGGAAGCACCGTTTCGAATAATCATTATTAAGGTTCTTTAATAGACATTTTGTTATTTATTATTGTTGATTATATTCTGATTATTTAAATATACGGCGATATTTCCAAGGTCCTGGACTATAAATTTCGTTGTTTTTTTTGCTTTAAAACAGTTTTCAGAAAATTGCAGAATCTGTGTTGCTTTTATCCTTAGCGTTAGTGGCCTTCGTGACATGATTGTGTAAACAGATTATGTCAAAGCGTATAAACACAGCGCCACTAGTTGTTACTTTCGCATCATCACTCATCAGTTACGTTGGAATTTCATGTAATAAATTCCTTTTTATGAGATCACGGGACAGCGGGACAGGTGATTTAGCTGACGGTAAGTGACTTACAATAGTGTTTCTCATTTATTTTTCATATCTCATAAACTAAACTAAACAAACAATTAAAATAAGCAAAGGAAGTAAGCAATAGTTAGATATTCTTATAATTTTATGTAAAACTCCAGATTGATTTAAATTTAAAAAAAAAATAGCAAAATGTTTACATTTTCTCGAATGTCATCAAAATGCACTTTTTTCAAAGTGTAGTAAGATCAGTTTTGTTACTAAGTTTAGTTTCCTATAGAATTTAATTTATGATAAATAAAATAAATATGCTCCATATTTCTAACATTTTTTTATATTGACAACAATGTTATTTAAAAAATATTGCAGTTTTCGTAAAAAGAGATAAAAAAAACCATTATTGGTGACTTTTTGCCACCAAATTACACACTGAATTGATAGGAGGTAAATTTGATCACCTATCAAATGCCTCACTTATAGGACTGTAATGATACATCTCTGTATTTTGGTTCATCGATATCTGATATACATAACCTGAGACTGGGAAGTTGAGTGGCCAACGAACTCACTATTTGGTGTATTGGTCTAAACGGCATGAATTGCAGTTCCGATTGTATAATAAATAGTCGTTTTCATAATAAAAACATACCATGTACCTACCTACGTAATTAGATGACCCCATATACATGAGGTTATGAGATGATTTTAATTGATACAGACAGGTACATCGGAAGACCAAAATGTGCAGTCATTTGTGTTGATGTGAAAGGCAATGTAGCGAAACTATGTAATGTATCTACTACCTACTTATTTGAATACAGTTGACTTCAATAGAAGATTCAAGAGAAAAATATGGTAAAACGTTACTGAATAGGAATGTTTTATGAAATAGAAAAATACCCGTATTTGTTATATTATCTTAGAAAAGGGATTTTATTGTCGGTTCTAGGTTCCCATATGTAGAGACTAGTGGGACTCTTGAAAATATAATATATTTTTGTCGTTTTGTCTTAAAAATCATATATTAGTTAAAACAGAATTTTGAAACAATTAAATTTTAAGTTCGACAATGTAAAACAAAATCAATAAGCCCATTCAAACGTCTATTTTGATGGACTTATTTATTATACCGACTAAAGATACCATTTTTCATAGTTTTGTGTAAGAACAATGTCATCATTATTTGGGAGCATATGATGAGAGAAATGTTTGTATTTATTTAGGTCGACGTGTACAAGATGACAAGGCCATTTAGCGGTGTATAATCTGTGGTATAATCCCCGTGACAAAATAGCTTAGCAACGATAGCAACTGGGGCGGATCGTTTGGCTCTCCGGTGAGTCAGCCTTGTGGATCATTGTGTAATCTGGAGTATTTGTCTTGCCCAATTAATTTAATCAAGCTGGACTAACTGGTTATTTAGTTGGTGACTCGTTGGTTGCTTTTACCAATAGAACTCACTACCGACATCGCTTATAAAACACCTAGGACGGGACACGTTTATGAATCATCATAAATATTTTGAAAATGAATAATTATTAATAATGTATATGTAAAAGGTAAACGCTTAAAGCTCGACAGTTTTGTTGTTAAGCGTTTTTCTGTTAGTTTTAATTTCACTGTGTATTTTCTCTCTCACAGAGACCATTTAACGTGTAAGTACCTACTGCATTTCCCACTCTCTCCTATACCCCAATGCACGTACGTGTTTCGATAGGGGTGAAGTATGCCAAAGCCCATTCACATTCCATCCTATTCATGGGGAATGATTCCTATCCCTTTCTACAAATTCATCTCTATATCTCCAAAGGTATATATCTAGGCAGCGCATTCGATGGGGTGCTAACATTTGTCATCCTGGACTGATGTTGGCATGTACCGCGGGAGGACTCCCGCGACAGTATTCACTTACCATCAGGCGGACTGTATAGTGCAAAGATTTAGTCCTCAGAAGCACTTTCTTATTAAATCGAGATAAATTAAAGTAGTAAAGTTCAACCCAAAGTGACAAAACAATAAGTCCATACATCAATTGACTAGACACTTTGAGAGTATCAATAAATGAGTCATTTTCTTGTAGCTAAGTACGTACTTTATCTATTTTTTATACTAAACAATTGTGAGATCGATATAACATACAGTTTCAGATTACCAACTCCTACAAGCAAATGTACAACTCCATTATTGCGTCATTACATTATTAATCATTCATCATAACATAGATAAGTGAATTGTGATGAATTACTGAAGAATTTCACTTACACTATTGTGATTTGCTAAAAGGCGGATCTCCGGATCGAAGCGGTGACGGTGACGGGAGGTGCCGGTGACATAACCGTCGAACGCACTTAGTGACACACTTCTGAGCGATTTTTTGAATAAATAAAGACCATATTTCGGGTACTGAGTACCGCTAATAAAGGCACAAGACAGCGGGTTATTCCACTTTATCTCCACATTTTTTATTTACCCACAGAGTAGAGCACTTTATCCCCATTGCAAATTTTAGGTGTCCCTTGGTTCCTATATATGTATCTTTTCTGCATAAAAGTACAGTTAGAGTGAAAATTATTTATTGAATTAAATAAGACGTATCTATTAGAAGTGTCTTTCTTTACATTTCGCTTTTAGGCTTTTTAAACTAATTTCTCTGGCCAAGTAAAAACATATTAAACTACTCGTATAATTAATAAATAAATTCACACAGCGTCAGAAAAACATTAAAAAATGAAAATTAAATATAAAGCTAAACACAGCAGAAACAAACATTATTATTTATTTTTTAACTTTAACGATTAATACAGTGTATAAGAATAATATTAAAAAAAATGTACTCAAAAACCAATAGACCTCCATTTCCTAAATTTTAAATATAACGAACTGGGTATTTTATAACTTCTATATAACTGATAAATGAAACTGCTACTTACTCCTTTATTAAACTTTATACAATTAAGATTTATATAATTTAACAACCTTGGGAAGATTACTATAGGCTGGATGAGGAGAGACCGGAAGATCGTTAGACGCGAGCGTTAGGTGAAGGTTTATTATGAAGGATATACTCGATATCCGTAGATAACACAATAAGTAGGTACGTAATAAAGTGGTTCGATTGCTTTATGCACTTCATAATGTGATATCGCCTTTGCCCAATACTGCATCTGAATGAATTATACGAAAAATATTTGATTTAGTTCATTAAGAATTTAGATACCTATATATTATGGTATATTGTGTTAGAGCTCTATCACTCAATGATGGTAGTACTTATAGGACTTAAGATATTTGGATTTCACTGATTAATATATTACATCTGAGAACAAATAAAAACTTGACTGAGTTCATAGGTAACCTACACGTCAACATCTGCCATTTGAATGTTTGCATAAATTATACAAGAAAACACTTTCTTGGCTGTTATCTATTCTTAGATGCTTTTAAGAGCTTCATGCCGTATAACAAATGAAACGTTGGATTTAAACTGTTCAGTCGTAATTGAATGTAACGTTGAGTTCATTTAGCATAATAGCCAATGGTGTTCAAATACATAATAGGTTTCTAAATGCCGATGGTACACTAAAGATATGGCGTGCAAATTGACTGCTGACAGGCAACTACTAAATTATGATATATGACTTCGAACACATGAAAACACGAACTATGTCGATGACCTGTACACAAACGGTTACAATAATGACATAATAATAATCGAGAACGCGTCGTTCATTACCCTAAATACCTGAGTAACACCTACTTAGATTGTGAGTGTTAACATAAACATTAACATAACATAACCAGTCTACTACGCCATTATGTAAAGACCTAGATCCGGATAGTGTTTAGGTGTTATCGAAATTAAATGTTGGGGATACAGACCTGGAAGACAATGTCGAATATGCCAAAGATTGTTTTAGATATAAAGTAATTAATTATAATGAGACAACGTCAAGATTTTTATATAACAAACGCGATAGGAACTGCTTTAAAATTATTATGCTTATTAAAATTAGTAGACTCATATTGTGTTTAAGCAATATATTTTCAAAGATAAGATCTGTATCTTCCGATGATCGATAACGTAGATCGGAAGAGATCGCTAAAGTAGGGTAGATCGTGCTTTTACTAATTATTGGTGTTACGTTATTATTGCGACGAGCGTTTGTCTCCTTATTGCGAATCCGCGAAGATTTATGGCTATTAACCAGGCTGCGCTAGGCAACCATGTTTGTTTTATTACGTGATCAAACGGATAATAATGTGTTTATCTTGAGAAACAGTTGCATAATGACCTTTTAAGTGTTTTAAATTAGCTAACGTTTAACTCAGTGTTATTGCAACTCGGGGGCTAATCAATTATTCTTTCTGAAGCGCAGGGATCGACAGCTGCCTTAATGCCGATATGGCTCACCGTTCATATTTCATATTTATTGTACAGGCTGATTTGTAAATTTACTGCCTATGAAAGGGTTTACTTTAGTGCCATACTGGGAAAAGTTTAAGAAAAAACAGATCATTAAGCTTGAAGAGACATAAAATTTGTATACGGCGTAAACTATAAAATTGGTCAGAATAAGTCCAACCGTAAAGGCTCAGCTCGCAAATAAGTCAACTCGACGACGTGACAGTGCAAACTTATGTCGGCTATTCCACATTATTTTAAATGGCACACGACGTCGTTTAAATTATTGTAGTCGTACTCTCGTAAATGGTTTTATGTATGTCTTGTTAACTACACTTTTATTGTTAATTTCTCTTTGAGTTTAAGTTCTGGTTTTCTTAGTTTATTTTGAATTCGACATTCGCAAAGCAAGAACTATAGGCAAATACCTACCTACATACCAGGCATAGGTAGTTGTGCAATATATATTTGAGCTATAACTCAGTATATTTCAGACAATTTAGATTCAATAGAAAGTTTATTCGTAAGATAAGAAACAAAGACGATGATAAAATTATCACTCACTATTTGATTTAGGAGTTAAAAGAGTCTCACTACAGTGCACGGGATTACTCTTGCAATTACGAGGAGATTTTTAATTATCTATTTACTCTTTTTTGTTAATTATTACAAAAGGCGTACTTAATGCGTTTAACAGCATTATCTCCTGCATAGCCCAGTCAACATTTGGGCTATGCAGGATATGAAGTGGTAGGAGAGTATTTATTTACTACAAATATAGAACAAATATAGTAAAAAGAACTAGTGTAAGTATATATTAAAATATAAACATAATTTAATATCTATACATACTAATATTAACAATAAACTACATACAAATATACGTATAAGAAATTACTTAGAAATAATACCTACATGTATATACTTAATATAAACAAACATACGGATTTTCGGGTCATAATACAAGGGAATCCAGTGCGGTTTGTTGGATACACATGCCACAGACAATGTTTAAATTCTTGGGAACGCAGGTTTCCTAATGTTGCTTTTTCTTCATCGTCTCGAGCCAACAAGAACTCAGTGATATTAAAACGCACATTCATGATTGCAGGAATCGAATTTACAATATCACGTATGTGATTCTAGCTTAAATGTATGTATGTACGTATATGTTTATTTATATTATGGTATTTAATTTATCCTCGACTCCTCGAGTGGAGGCCACATACCGGGAAGCGCAGTGTGGGGACGCCCTCCGGCCAGGTGGCGAGCCTTGGGAAAGGCCTATATCCAGCAGTGGAGAGACACGGGCTGATGATATTTAATTAATATGAGACTATAGTTTTACTTAATCTTAACTGTTATTCCACCTACCGCGACATCACGCCATAGCCCAAGATTGACTGGAGGATTATTGCTTCTAAGCATTTTGTATTACACTTTTAAATAGATAAACAATAATCCCTAATCTGATCGTTCATAGGGTCTCATGGCTGTGGGTTTTTCAATAACTTGAAAACTGTGAGTAAATTAAAATGAGTGAAATCGTGTGAACTTTACTTGTATGGATCATATTCATACGATTTGCTACAGGTCATAATAGCAGAGAAAAACGGCCAGTCATAACCCCGTCATATTTCCGCGACTCCTATACCTCCGTATCGATAATTCGCTCTATTGAATGCTATCGATGAATAGATGTAGCGGCTATAGAATCAATTTCACTTGATGGAAGAGCCATCAAGTCAACAGATAAATAAGTCATTCGAATGGCTTATTCCGATACAGATGATCTATCAATCGATTTCGACTGTTTAAAATTCAGTTCATATCAGAAGTCATTTCATGTGCATTAAAAATTTCTATAGACCACACATACACAGAGAACTGACAAGAAAAAAAAACACTTACGGAATTAATAATGAGTCTGTCCATATTCTCTTTATCCTTATTAATAGATATATGTATGTGTTATTTTTTTATTTTTTTATGGATATAACTTTATTGCAAATTATTGTACAAAAGGCGAGCTTAATGCCATATGGCATTCTCTATCAGCTAACTTGGGTTAAACAGAAGTGCGATGAGAAGTATAAATCTACATATAACTTAAATGTTGTCATATAATAGGTATATAATTTCATCAAATATAGTTAACAATTAGAATTACATAAATTACATATGACATACAAATCTACATATATACATACATATACAAATAGATAGATTAACTCTTTATTGTACACCAATACATGTAGCAAAAACACAATTTAAGTAAGTAACACGGCAAGTACAATGTACGAGTATATAATAAACATACAGAAACACTACACCTGTGATGTGATGACGCAAGGCAATGTGTTAATATTATAAAGAGACTGTGAGGTTTTGTTTATATGTTGGAGGTAAACTCAAAAACTACTCTCCGATTTTGAAAATTCTTTCGTATTTAGAAAACTAAAGTAATGCAGCGAGTATCGAAAATAAACTTCAAAATCACCGCAATAAATCATTTACGAAAACAAAAGACGTTTGTAATTGTGCGAACACTCGGTTTTACAATGCTTTAAAGAGTGTGGTGGAATAAGAAGCGGTAAGTTATTTAGGGACCATAGGTATGAGTTATCGGCCTTTCTGCTACAAATATAAAAAACACATAATATACCTCATCTAGAGAAGAAGTTTCATTGTCCTCAAAATGCTTCCTCAAGTGATGCGCATGTGCATTCATTACACTTCCTATTGAAGAGTTGCTCCCCCGACTTTGATATACTGCCCATTTGAGCGCTAAAAGGACAGACACTATTAAATTATCCAACGACACTAACGTAAGTATTGGCTAACGTATGATTAACTGTCGTTTTATGTTCCACTATTCAATAAATTCTATTCACAGTGTTACTAGACTTCTAACAAATTAATTGAAGTTCTCAAACGCTTTAATTCAGTCAGATAAGATCCTTTTGATGTTAAATAGACACACATAAAATATGCGCATAATTAAATATTAGGTATATATATGTAAGTATCGCTCTCCTAGACTGTGGAGACTCCTACTCTCCCAGAATTATGACGTCAGCAAGATGGCCGGCGTCGTTTTATTAATTTTCGGGAACTACGTAACCGATTTTCACGTGTGAGGTATCATATGAAAGCTATTTAAATTATTAATAAAAATGTTTTGGTGATTTAATAGGAATAATTACAAGAATAAAATATTATCACGCTTTGCCTCATTTGTTTTAATGTAACAAACAAACTACCTACTCATTTTATGGTATGAACATTCAATAAGAAATTACTGTTACATTTTCAACTTGTTGCTACATTTAACTGTTAATGCATTTTCTAATAAATTTTAAATCACAACAATACCACGTAAAATCAGAGAGTTATGTTTTTTTTTGTAACTCAGTGTATATACATTTCTATAGTCGAAATGTCACCAGGATGACGGCCGATGCTGTTTTTACCTTTAAATATCTCGAGAACTACTTAACCGATTTTCACGAGTCGTATGAAAGCTATTTAAATTTTAAATAAGAAATATTACTCATACCTACATAATTATTAATTAGTGACCAAATAGAGTAGGTATTACAGAAACAGAAATATTAACGAAAATAACCTATTTTTTTTTATATGTAACTAACAAACTACTCACTTTATGGTAAATAAATAAGTTTTCTCCAGCTTGGGAAACCATGCTCTAAACGATGATGTTAGGTGTCGGTACATGTCCGGTGAGACCGCCCAAAATCGTTATTAGACGACTTTTATAATTTGGCCGCCCTACTATCTACTTACTACCTTTGTTTAAATTCCTGATCAAAGCTGATTGTTCAACAATGGTTGACGACATGTAGCGACACCTCTATAATTCTTTTCGTGTACCTACATAAATTAGGCTCGTAAAGTATTGCTTGAGACGACGCAAATGTTCTTTGAAATAAAACGGCCTAGTGAGAGTATTTTACACCGTACACCAGCATCAGAGATTTAGAGCACGTCTTAGCAATAAAGTATGCCTATTATGTGTGTGCGAGTTGTAATGCGCTGCACCGCGTCGCGGACCGGCCGGCGCCGGCGCCGACAAAATTGACATTTAACACGGGACCTTGCGCGAAACAATTTGCGAACAATACACGCGCTTGTCACACGTGTTCCCGGAACCTGCCAGCCGCACCAACCCGGGGTGACCTCAGGCTTGGCGACCTCCGCGTAACAGGACATGCAGACAAACACACTCCAAACATAAAGACAAACTTCGCATTCGTCACAATACAGTTGAGGAAAAATAAAAGCTTTTAGCAGACGAATGTCCTGCAGCTCATTGATTTAATGGCTATACAATAAAGATCTCTTATCTCAACGCGGTGCTTAGTATTCGTCGTTACGCAACCGCTGTTTATGGCCGGATAATTGATGAATCGAGTCAACTATTTCGCCGCCCGCAAAGAACAATCACTTATTATAACTTATGGCCAGTAATCGCCCACGGTACGGACAAGGCAGTAAAGTTCACCTAAAAGAAATTGCCTAACGAGAGGTTCCCACAAGTGCGTCAGTTGCACCGATTAGGTAACAATCAGCCGGACCTACGGGATCATTAAACAAAAAAGATTATATCGCGGACAATAGAGTAGGTACTCGGCGACCGAAAGTGATAGTCTAATAGATATTAAAACTGGACGCTGACGATAGTACATGACCAAGCAATGTCCAGTCACTGTTGTAATGACGCACACGATGCCAATTTCTTCTTGGAAATTAATGTTAAACCAATAATTACATAATACAACAGTCAAATACGTCTTATTACTTTTACTGACAATATTAATATAACTTTCCTTATCTCTTTGATAGAAAAACCAGCTATTTCAGGCGCAGGCGCAATCAATATAAACACCTGTGTAAGAAGCACGCATTATGCGAGGATTCGTGAGAATCTTATCCCAGACTTATCTGAGGTCATCATCGTGTTACCTGTCACGTTCCTGGACGTGCCTATAAGATCCTTGGAGGCTTGTAATTTATCAATGATCTGGCGATCAACTTGATAATTGAATGTTCAGTATCAAGTTACCTTTAATACTTATTGGTGATCTTCACTTACTGACACTGAATAGGCATTATCGCAAACAATATGACGTGAGTAAGTAGGTATACTTTTTGATTTCCACTTCATTTTACTATACACGGTTTTCTCCGAGATTTCGTATGTTCATTGTTCTGTCTGTCATAAATAAGACACCAATTCCTCTAGAGAGTTAGAACAAATGCATGTTTGTTAAAATGTAAACGTTTGCGTTTACGCCATTCAAAATATTGTTCCTGTCAATCACTGAACAAAATTACATATTCAAAACGACAGCAAATCAAACAAATTGCAGCTTCAACATAAAATCGTTGTGAAAAGCGACCTAGTAAATTTGCTCGATACACTCGACTGTGCAGAAAGAACAACAGGGCTACGCATTTGTCACTTGTACCTGTTTTATAGGGAAACATAAAAGCAGTAGAGGCATAAATAGCCTTGAATAGTAAACGGAACAGGTATGTCAAAATTACAGCTATTCACAATACATCATGGTAAGCCGGCGGCGGAGTCGCTCTCAGAGTTGCGGTTCTTTGACAAATGAAGTTGTTGTTCTTCATGCGACAGCGTAATGTATGAAGATCTCTTCAGAGCTACTGTGCGACCCGGAATGTGAAGTATGCCGCATACACATGTGTAGTCAATGTAAGTTGAATTTAGAGGTTGAATTACAGATAGGCAGTGGCACAATTATAGATAGGCAGGCTTGATTGTATGTCGTGTGTATTTCTTGGAAGTAGCAAAAAGTATGTTTGTATACCAACATTGAATGATATTGGTGTCACTGACCTACCGCAAACATTGCGGCTTTATCCAAGGTTAACGGCCTTGATATAAACAGTGAATTTTCAAGAGGACACGCACCGAGATTACCAACCTATTGTCTTTAAGATTCTGAATAATTCATATGGTTTCGCCAGACTATGAAACAGGTATTAAAAGAGTATTTAGGACAGCTTTACGCAATAACGTTAATTCAGGTGTAAATGAGACTGTTGGCTTTCATCCCAATTCTTCGCATTCTTTACAAATTGAACGCGGGCGTTTAGCTGATTATCATGTAATTAAACTAAATTCTTTCGACAAACAAGTTTGATCATATAAAGTAACTTTAGTGTTAGTATTGTAACGTGCCTTGAATTATACCAGTAAGTAAATACAGAAGCAAACAAAGGCCATGATAAAGGATCTACAGCGCCGCCGGTGCATTCATACAAAAACATAAGACATTTACATACGGTACAGGGGCCACGAGATGAATCGACTTGATACGCATTATCGACGGTTAAGTAAAATAAATGGAGCTCTTAATGTAACACCCACGACACCCGGAAGGTTCACACAGGCCGATCTTTAATCTATCCTCGGACATAATGCTGTGTCACATTGTTATAAATTTTATTTATTGTTTGATGTGTATGTACTCATAAGCAAGGCAAGACAGTTAATATTTTGGTTACGCCATGAACATTTTAAACTATCTTTGTTACAGTTAATGTTAGGTGTGTGGATAAAGCTAGCATTATCTAAGGGCTTTGTATAAAGTCCAAATAGCATATGAATCGTTTAAAAAAAAAACTTGCGAAGGAGATCGCGAAGCGTAGCAGACTTCTAACCTAAACGAGCCAAATCATTTCTGGGTAGGAGATTTTTGGTTACAAAGATTCTGTTGAAATTCGGACTTTATCCAAAGCTCATATTTGGATATCGCTATTTTTATCTACACAACTAACATTAACCATAAAATCTGTGTTATCCACGGTATCATCGTTGACAGAGTTGTAAATGAATTAACAAGAAAAGAAGAATATCAGGTTATAGGCATTTATTCACTCTTATGAATAATTAGTAACATAATATAAAAAATAATTATTGTATAATAAAGGTTGTGAAAAATGGACTGAGAAGCTATTACAATGCAAACATGACATGACCTCGCATATCTAACATTGGATAAGTATGTGAGAATTCAATCATCTTTTAAAAATATTCAGTGATTCTATTTCTTTAATACTTTTAGGTATATATTATACATTGAATATACCTTAATACCAAGAGATTCTAAAAGCTTAATATCTTATGACTTGGTGTTAGTTAATCATGGATACTACGAGATACTCGAGATACTATGGATACTCGTAAATACTGGATCTGTACAGTAGTCCCAAATTTGAGATGTCTAAATCTGTTGCCATTCCTATCAAGCCTTAATCAAATTAAAACAAACAATCGATGTATTTGAATAGTTTAGTCAATTTTAAATAGCAGGCCTATTCCCCGCCGAGATCGGTTGGCTCTGACACATAGTTAAGCGGCAGATTCGCAACCCCCGAGGGTGCACTATTAATCGAGAGCTTATCGTTAATTTGCTGTTAGGGAGTAATAACAAGCCCGGGCAAATAGTTTTGTACTGCGGTACAATAAGGCCATCGATTTGTACTGTGAATAACAGCGCTGTCTTGTAGTATCTAGAAATATCTTGGGGCATTCATTTGATCGATTTTTGGTAAATAACTGTATGGTTGATTTTCCTATAGATTGATGTACTTAAGTGGTATACAATTAGAATTGCGTCAATTTTAATAAGATACTCAATGGTGAAAGTTACAATAAAGTCCATGTAATGCTTATTAGAGTTATAGGCAAAAAAGAGACGAAAGGTTGGGGGGTAAAATTGTTATGTTTATAGATTGTGGATTACGTACATTACAAACATTAAAAATAATTAATTTTATAAATACATCTGGTCTAGTAGGTCTGACGCACCATAACACAATAGCAAATGTTAGTAATAATGTTTTAGATCTAATTTTAACGGAATTAAAAACGGAAATAATAAAAAAGCATCAAAATCATTATAATATTTACTAAAACCCATTTCCCCACAAATATTTTAAAGCTCATCTATACATATAATAAAATTGTTACAGGCCGATGTCTGTACATTATAGATATTGAAAAAAAAACTAATATGGGGGGGGGGGGGGTCTTTATTAGAGCAACAGAAGCCAAAACAACAGTATTTAGAAATTTTGTCTGTCTGTCTATCTGTCTGTATGTTTATACACGCATCACGCAAAAACTACTGCATGGAATTGAATGCAGTTTTCACCGATGTATTGCTAGAGGTCTAACTTAAAATATAGGCTCCATTTTACCGCAGGAAAATATCTTATTCCGATTGTTTTAAATTTAATAAACCGAAGCGAAGTGAGGGCGGGTCGTTAGTTAATAATAAAAATTACTATTACTATTACTTGTCGACAATTTATTAAATACTGTATTTTTAGAAACCTTTAAACTTATAACTTAAGAACACATTACTGTTAAACATATAAGTAGTTAAGTAAAACTTTTAAAGGATACGCTTCAGTTAATTTTATTTATTTATTATGTAATCTACAGCCTTTTATGTAACTTATTTAACAAATATATTGCTAGTACTATTGGCCAAATACATAATAAAATGTGTTCTTAAGTTATAAGTTTAAAGATTCCTACAAAATCTACTTAATTCCTTTAGGAGTAAGATTAAGATTTTCAGTAAGCCTCAAGTGTTATTACGCTAGCGCATGTTCTACATACTCAACTGGTGTCATATATAATATACAGTGGGAAAGCTAGACTCAGACAGCTGTTCCCCAGTAATATAGTTACTTGTTGCAAACAAAGAATGGGGTCCACCTGCACATGCGCAGTTACTCTCATCGATTTTTCTCACTTTGACAGTTCAGCCGATGTTTTGGGCGACAACTCGCGTTCTCACAACTTTGTAAACAAAAATGGCTCTAGATTTTTCTGCTACGTACAAGCTCTTAGTTTTAGGCGATTCTAATGTAGGGAAAACGTGTATAGTGCATAGGTACTGCGACGAGAGATATTACGATATTTATATATCCACAATAGGTGAGTAAAAATATTTACTTTAAGTTTTACGAGCCTTTGTCAGACAGATGATGCAGCAGTTCAGTGCTAGAATATAACAAATCTCAGATTACGTTTTATAACGCAAGCCTGGAACAATGGAGAGAACATACCTACTGTGGCGTAAAGTAGAGGTTTTATATTCGCCCTCGGGACTTCCCTCAATATACACACAGTTACTGCAATTGTAAGATTGTTGACGTTTATTGTAATATGTAGGAAACATAAGTTTTAGTAAAATTAATGTTGGAAGAAACCAACCTTTTAGTGTATTTAAAAAAAACAGTAAAACGGCACCGGTGACACAATTACCTACAAATGTCTACAAACGTGAAACGAAATCTTCTATTTAATCTAAATATAATACATTTTCAACAAAGTAATGTAGACAGTTGTGAGGCAGCCTTCCTTATGAAAAAAACATTAGTAACATTTTTAACGAAAGTTTAAGTAACATTGTATTCGGAAATTAAAAATAAAGAGACTAAATAAGAAAGAAAGAAAATAATATTCTTATTGTTTTCTCCAAAACTTCCAAGTTTCTAACTTGATTTTAAATTAATGAAAATTTTGCCAATTGCATTTTTCTCGAATGTCGTCGAACTTGTGCCTTTTTTTCTAAGGAAGGCAGTACACATATTATGTATAGATTTACACTTGTATTAACGCCGCGCCATTTAAAATATATTGAGTATAACTTCTTGTTCATTTTTAGCAGCTAGAATTTGACACTAAATAGAAATCGACAAAAAATAGCAATGATAAAATTTATATAGTGTTATGTGTAAGAGGAACTTTTTAAATTCCTAATAAAGAATGTGTTACGTTACGTGGGCAATTCTACTTCTTTACATTTTACAAGTATTTCAATAATCATTATTGTAAGACCGTTGTAAAAGTTGTAGATATAAGGTAAACTTCGACAGATTTAGAGACCAGAGTTTCAGTTCCATAAGTTACAATTATACGTAAGCAGTGCCGAATTAAGGGGGGGGGGGGGTCTACAGCCACGGGTCCCTCTTCCCGGGGGCCCCAAGCCTGAGCATTTAAAATCTCTTATTTTGAAATGAATATTCGTAACCTTCGTAACCAGTTTTTTTCAAATTTAAGCGACCAAATCCTCAATACAAGCGGAGTGCCAGATCTACGTGTGCTAGGCGAGCGATGCGAGCCCTTTTCTAAAAGCCTGAGTTACCATACTCAAATATATAGGGTAATCAGGCAAGTTTCTACAAACCGAAACCATATACACAGTGGCGAGTTCGACGTGCGATTCATATCATAACAGATAAGCAAGTTCTATTTTTTAAAAAGCTCGTATCACTCGTCATTCTGCGGTCTTGAGCGCGTAGATCTTGCTTCTCTGGGTATGTGGTATTTGGTAGCTGGAGATTATGAAAAAAGGCTCGTTTTGCTCGGCTGTTTTCGGTTTTAGGTAGTTTGATCTCGCTCTCTTCTGGGTATGTGAGTTCGGTAGCTTAGTTTTGCGGAAAATAAAATATTGGCGTCGCTTGCGAAAATGTAGTTTTCAAAAAGCCTTATAAAATGTACAACACATTGAATAAAGCTATCCGAGTAACAATAATGTAATTTTTTATTATCTAAGCTTATTTTCGCAATAAATGTTTGAAAATCAATGAATTTTTAAAATAATTGTCATTGAAACACAACAAGAATCCAGTTAAAGTTTATCTTTTCTTCGTTCATGTTGTCGATGGCCCCATTGAATAAACGTGCAAACATAAAACACCAACTTTACAGGAAAAATGAAACGTGAAAACCCGAACCAGTTTGAAATAACTATAATAAATTTATAACGAAATGAGAAATAAAAAAATCAGTGTTTATATGAATATAATTGCTATTATAAAAATTTGCTTGTTTGTTAGAAATTATAGAAACCTCTTATTTTTATTCGAGTCAAAATCAGCACGTAAATTTCTAAGAATGGTGTAGGTACACATTTTTTCGCGTCAAATGTTTCCCAAATATGATTTCTCAAATACATTACACTAATATTGACCGTAAAAAAGATTTGTCTTCAAAATCTGTAATAACCGCTTTATTCGAGTAAGTACGGTTATTGGAGTAAGATTTCATAAAGTTCATGATTTAATACAGGTGTTACTCTTACGGTCGTGTGAATTCTTAAATGCAAGAATTATTTTGTATTATTTATATATAATTTACCATTAATTAGGTAGGTACTATAACAAGATTAGCAAAACAAAATAATAGAGCCATTATTTACTTAGTTTTAAAAAAATAAAGTGCATACAAGGCATACATATTTAAAATTATGTATGAAGGTAAATTTATAATGATCGTTTCAATAAAATAACTAATTTACAAATCACGAAGATTTTACGAATGTGCAAAGCACCGTTTATACCATTTTTTACTCGCCTTAAGAGGGCCTCTTCTCTGAAATAGCACCGGGCCCCCAACAACCATAACCCGGCACTGTACGTAGGTAAGTATATCCCGGTCTGGTTAGACGTTACAGTGGGTATCACAGAGCGCCACATACAGTGTAAGCTGCAACGGTATTATTTCAGGTATTGACTTCAAACAGAAGATAATAAACCTCGATGGTGTGCCTATCAAACTGCAAATATGGGACACCGCGGGCCAGGAAAGGTTCCGAACTCTCACCACGGCTTACTATCGTGGCGCGATGGGTATCATACTTATGTATGACATTACTAATCTCGAGTCGTTCAATCACTTGTCGTATTGGCTGAGGAATATTCAAGAGGTATGATCAAGTAGCTATTTTTTAAAATATTACATAGGTATAGATAAACACCCGAACGCGTCATCCACGTCTATGAATTACCGTAGCTCTAATTGCATACTTTATTACGAGGTACTGTATTGCATACTTTATTATTTTGTTGCATAGACGTGGATGATGCGTTCGGGTGTTTCCGGATTAGCCGATGGCCAATGTTTTCGTAATATATCTGTACCTCTAATTGCATACTTTATTACGAGACATTATCTTGTGCCTGAGGGATGTATAGCCTTAAAACTTAAGGTGTGGTCAATTCAAAACTTTATGTAGGCATTTAAAATTATAATCCCGAGCTAAACCAAAAATAATTAAATATTTTATGTAAAAATCAAATATAGAAATATTTCAACTTGACTATTATATAATGTACATACCCGTTCCCTTGTCATGGCAAAAACTGGATTACAAAAAATGGAAGCTTACGGCTCATTTACACAAGGAGAATTTCTCGAACGCGACTTTCTCGATCATGGATCAACAGCTAGTATAAACAACTGTTATCATCATCTGATCATTGTTATCCCTGTTATCATCGAGTTTTCATAATCATGTGAATAGTTATAGGCTAGAATTGCGTGTAGTTTGGTCGCATACTGCCATTGTATACAATATTCTCGCCGGAACCGTTCGAGAAACTCTCCTTGTGTAAAGGAGCCTTTAGTACCTATGTAATGGCACCAAGGATGAGTACTCAAAACTACAACTATATATTCTAAACAAAACACCACGTAGATCTCACTGTAAACCGATAAGGCCGCCAATACTGTCTTAGGTATGTTTAGGTATGTATGTGTATATTTTGTTTTTGTCTATTGTGTACGCAATAAAGAGTATTATTATAAATCGTAAAAAAAAAATTTCTATAATCTGCAACAAAGGTTTTGTAAGTGTGTACCTACTACCTACATCCCATTCGTGATATATTGATCTCGTCTATGTTTGTTCAATCTTCGTCTACGCAAGGTTTGTTTGTAGGTACGTCTTTATTAGATTGGAACTATTCGTATTTATTTAACAAAAATAACAACGAAATTTATTATATACGTACTTCTATTTACATAACCATGTTTTATTTCCACAGTATGCATCTCCAGATGTCATTAAGGTCTTAGTTGGCAACAAATGTGATGTACACGAGAATCACCGGGCAGTGCCCAGGGAAAGGGGTCAAAAGGTTAATCATTTCTTATTTTAAATTAATCCTTACCTCTATTATAATTACTCCCTCTTTCTTATTTATAAGATGTCCGATTAGTCAAGTTCGTAGTGCTCCTGGCTGCTGTGCAAAAAATCTCTCGATGAAGTGGCTGGATTAAGAGACCGTGTGTGGTGCCAAGCCTTGGGAGAGGCCTATGTCCAGCAGTAGAGAAAGACACACGGTACCTATGGTTGCTGGTATGGTATGGTATAAATGCGTCATATAAATATATAAATTTTATTGTACACCAAAACATACAGAAGAGAAACAAAAATACAAGTACATAATTAGAAGTACAATCGACGGCCTTATCGCTAAAACGATTTCTTCCAGGCAACCTTTAAGTGGTAAGGACAAATCTGTACATGAATAGAGGTAGATGGTGCAATAAAGAAATTGTGGCTCTATATAAATACATAAATTGCGTAAAAAGCGGAGCTGATTCATCCTTATTGTTCACCTTGGACTTTAAATTTAAAAAAGCAACAACCCGGGAATCTGACAACTTTAACTAATTCCACTTTATCATTGTTCAATTCCACCTCCATGTTATCGTTATTTTTGGCAATAGTCCGAAACAACTTATTAGCTGTGACCCATTCATAAAATAAATATAGTCTTTGATTTATTTTAAGACAGATAATTTATATAATTAGTAGATATTACAGCATTTGTATCATCTGCAAATACTACCAGATCTATAAATCCCGGCATCATTAAAAGTTTCCTAAATATCAATATGTGATCAACTAAGTCAAGAGCAGAACTTAAGTCCGAAAAAATGTCCAGCAACTTTCATTTTGGCATAGTTTTCGATATAGGGGAATTGTGCTTAAGATGACATACTCAGGTAAGATGACATAGTGCCTATATCCGTTCAAATATACGCGCCAGAAACGCCTAAACGACGATCACACATCGGCTCACAGATAGCGTCACCACTCAAAACTTTTGTGAGCGACCGCTTGCGTTGTTTGGATGTGGTGTGGATTGTTTTGATTTCGACACTCGAAAATATTATTTTTGTTGACGACGAAAAGGCTAGGGTACTTAGGCAAACATGTATATAGTTTCGCAAATAGTTGTTAAGTTTTTATGTATATAATATGGAAATAATGGAGTAATCCCTAGTATGTCCCTACATAAATCGTTGGTGCATAGTATAGGTATCGTTGGTGCATAGTGTAATTGAGGACATACTAGGATCTTATCAAAAATGTAAATACGTGTTAGCGATAAGGAAAATAAATGATTCCCCGCGGGTAGCGGGAGGGGTACATACATGGACAAGTGGAGGGGAGGCCCGTCGTTGACCGGAGGTGGGGGAATCCCGCAACTAGCCAGAGGTTGAGGAACCCAATAAATAGAATAAAAGGCGGACCATTTCCGGTCAACTTCACTTCCGCAGCGGCATCCACTCCGACAACAACAAGAACAAAGAAGAAGAACAAGTACCTCTGCGCTACCCCGGCTCTATTGAAGAATAAGCTGTTTTATTCAAGATAAGAAAAACCTATTATACAGTCCACACCCCCCAGGCGATCCAGTTGGTGCGGAGTACAGACACTAGCATTCTACTGCGTGTTAGTGCATACGTATCCCGCACATCTATGGTCCTTCGAGCAGCCGGATATTGAATCAAGCAAGTCGTGTTTGAAGACCTCGTGGAATAAGAAGAACGGCGTACGGCGTTATTTATTAAGAAATAGCGGGAAGAGACGATACGGTCGCGTCGTAGGATTATTAAGAATCCCCGTACGATCTACGGCTCTACGGAGAGCGGCACGACGCATCGTACTCCTCCGTACTAGGGCCAGTCTTTCAGTTTCACGTCCTGATTTCACGTCTTGATTTCCAATCTTGATTTCCAATCTTGATTTCCGATCTTGATTTCCAAAGACGTTCAAAGACTTGATTGTTTAGTTACGTTGTTCTCACGACGTACCTATTACAATGCCGGCAACAACAAGGTCACAGAGCCGAACGGGGTCGCAGAGCGGAGCACAGACCGCTACGGAGTCAACGTCTGCCACTACAGAGTCTACGGTCACAGCAACCACGAGCACGGGTACGACAGCTACAGGAACCACGGCCACCAGCACCGAGGCCACTACGAAGACGACTTCTACGCGTAGAGAAGAATCGATACGTGGAGACGAGGAAGGCAAAGCGCACGTCGATGATAATGGGACGGCGGACGTCACAATCGTTCCACGGGCCGCAAGCATCGCGGCAAGGTCGCACCGATCTACTGCGTCCGCGAAGAAGAAGGAGCGTCTACAAATAGAACGAACCCTGCTACAGCTGCGCCTGACTGCTAAGGAGCAAGAGATAAGGCTCGCGGAGCTGGGATCAAGCTCTGAAGAAGAAGAAGACGACAAACGAAAAGAAGAATCGTTCCGGTTGGAAAAATGGTTAAATCGGAACGAGGTTCCCCCCCCCATACCCCCGCAGGGGGCGGGGCCAAAGTCTCGCAAGATCTCGCCGGAAAGGAAGGAAGGACGAGGACGGGGAGCTTATACCTCCAACAATGGGGAGGATAGGCACCGAGAACGAAGCACGTCTCGGCCCGCGCGCCCTACTGCAGACATCGTGGAGCAAATGGCTACCGCGATCTCCAAGGCAGTGAAGATTTCGGCGAGGGAGACACCGCGTTATACAATGGAGCTGCCGACGTTCGACGGACAAGGCAGCGCATGGCTGGGGTTAAAGGGTGCCTACGAAGACTCGAAGCACACCTTCACGAAGAGCGACAACCTGGCACGGCTAAGAAAGAGCCTGAAGGGTGTCGCTATAGAGGCGGTGGCAAGTTTGTTTACCGCCCACCGAGAGCCGGACGACATAATGGAAGCTCTCGCAAGGAGATTCGGGAGGCCGGACGCACTCGTCGCATGCGAAACAGAAAAACTGAAGTGCCTGCGCAAGCTAAACGACGAGCCCCGCGACCTCTGCGTGTTCGCCAGTAAGGTGGCCAACGCTGTGGCTACCATACAAGCAATGAAGAGGGACAACTACCTGTATAGCCCCGAGCTAGTCCGGGCTATAATGGAGAAGTTCACACCCATACTGAAGAGCAAGTGGTACGACTTTGCAAGTATCTGGGAGCACGAAGTACCCACGCTGAGCCTGCTGTCAACGTTCCTCAACATAGAGGCCGACAAATGCAGTGCCTACGCACCGCCAGAAGTCACCGTTCCCATCACTGAACCCGCGAGTGTGAGAGAGAGGGCGACAAAGAAAAGGATGGAACGAACATACAGCGCCATTAACGACGGAAAAAGAAAACTTTGCCCGCTGTGTAAAGAAGATCATTACCTGCCTTCGTGCAAACGGTTTGCCGAGAGCGATCTCGACGCCCGATGGCAGATAACGAAGAGGAACCGCATCTGCTTCCGCTGCCTGTGTAGTGACCATCACCGGGGCAGTTGCCGAGCTAAGCCATGCGGACACAACGGGTGTGAGATGTCACATCATCGGCTGCTACATCGTACACGTCAAACTTTGCCGCCAACAGTGAAGACGGAAGAGCCCAAGAAAGAAGAAATCGTCACATCAACAACGGAGCTGACCAACAAGGCCACCGCCGCGAACTCATCACCACGTCGACGTCGAGCCTACCTCAAGATTGCGCCAGTAGTGCTTGCCGGACCACACGCGAAGATACACACCTACGCGCTGTTCGACGAAGGCAGCACCGTCACCATTATAGAAGAGGCTACAATCAACTCGCTCGGCATCGACGGGCCGGTTGACACAATGTGGATACAAGGTATCAACGGCGGCGAGATGAAACATGAAAAGAGCCGCACTGTTGACGTACAGATACAAGGGCTACACTCGGACGGCGTGCACAAATTAAAGGGCGCACGCACCATCGAGCGTCTCAACTTCACATCGCAGACAATCGGGGAAACGGACCTGGAAGACTGCACACACCTAGACGACATCAGGGACGAGCTCACCTACAAAGATGTCTGTCCGAAGATCCTCATCGGGCAGGACAATTGGGAGCTGATCGTCTCACGCCAGGTCCGAGCAGGACGAAGGAACAAGCCGGTAGCGTCACTCACGCTACTAGGTTGGGTGCTACATGGATGCCGCACTTCAGTGTGCGAACCAGTCGCCTTCTGCGGCCACATCAGCGAGAAGTGCGACGAAATGGAGAAGTTAATGAAGAACTTCTTCAAGTTGGAGTCACTGGGCATCGAACCGAGGACAACCAAGAATGACCCGGAGCAGCGCGCCATCGACCTACTGGATAAGCGCAGTCGACGGCTACCTGACGGGCGGTTCGAGACCGGACTCCTGTGGAAAGAAGATGACATGAAGATCCCTAACAATTACGGGGACGCTCTCAAACGGCTGCACAATTTGGAAAAGAGACTCGACCGCGACCCGGCGCTCAAGAAGAAGTACAAAGAGCGTATCGCTAACTTGTTAACGTCGGGATACGCCGAGCCTGCGACTACAGCGCCACCTGCAAATAAAACGTGGTACTTGCCACATTTCGCCGTCATCAACCCGGCGAAAGAGAAGATCCGAGTCGTCCACGACGCCGCTGCGAGATCCTTCGGACGCAGCCTCAACGACATGCTGCTATCGGGTCCTGACTTGCTGCAATCACTGCCCGGAGTCGTCATGAGATTCCGCCAACATCCCATCGCCGTGTCAGCGGACATCAAGGAGATGTTCATGCAAATAAAGATTCGACCGGAAGATCGAGACGCACTACGCTTCCTATGGAGGGACGACGAGCGAGGCAATACGTTACCACAAGAGTACAAGATGACGTCGGTTATATTCGGAGCGACGTCATCGCCGTGCACCGCGTTGTATATTAAAGATCGCAACGCCGCCGAGTTCGCACACGAAGACGAACGCGCCGTCCGAGAGATACAAATGAACCACTATATGGACGACTTAATAACCAGCTTCACAGACGAGAAGGAAGCTGCGAGAGTCGTAAAGTCGGTCGACGAGATACACCGTCGAGCCGGCTTTCAATTGCGAGGATGGGTGTCCAACAAGAAGTCCGTTGTGAAACAATTTACAACGGATCCCGGAGCCACGACAGTCGACATCGGCGGAAGCGAGACAGAGAAAACACTCGGCCTGCTGTGGGAGACAAAGGAAGACTGCATCGGCTTCCGCGTAAATACTACGAGGACACCATCTGACGTCATAGAAGGCAGACGCCCACCCACCAAGAGGGAAGCACTCAGCGTAATTATGTCACTGTTCGACCCGCTCGGACTCGTATCGCCGATAACCACTCCGGCGAAACGACTCATGCAAGATACCTGGAGGTATGGAACGAGCTGGGACGAACCGCTTCCGGAAGAGCTGCAACCAAAATGGAACGCGTGGATGGAGACGCTGCGCGCTCTAGAGGAGCTTCGCATCCCCCGCTGCTACGACATGGAACCGGCCTCGAGAAGGGAGCTGCACACATTTGTGGACGCAAGCGAAGAAGCCTACGCCGCCGCCGTGTACTGGAGATTAGAACGAGCAGACGGCAGCGTGAAGATCGCACTGGCCGCTGCAAAAAGCCGCGTCACACCGCTCAAGCCCGTCTCAATCCCGCGGCTTGAGCTCCAGGCGGCAGTACTCGGCGCGCGACTGGCCAAAAACGTCGCAAAGGAGCAAGACTTCGAGGCAACAAGGCGAGTCTACTGGTGCGATTCACGCACCGCACTCGCGTGGATCAGAGCCGAACCACGGGCGTTCAAAACGTTTGTCGCACATCGTATCGCAGAAATAGAAGATACTACAAAGAAAAAGGAATGGAGATGGCTACCGTCGCAACTCAACGTAGCCGATGACGCGACACGTGCAACGCCCGCGGACTTCAATAGAGACCACCGATGGTTCATCGGCCCGCCCTTCTTACTATCGCCCGAGGAGCAATGGCCAGTCGAAGCAAGCACAATAGCCGAACGCACCGGGGAAGAAAAAGAGAAATGCTGCGCAATTACGAACACGACAAAGGGGCATGCACACTTGCCCGATATCACGCGCTTTTCAAAATGGGAGCGCCTGATCCGGGCCACCGCACGCGCTCTACAATTCATCGACTTGTGCCGCAAAAGGAGGCACATAGTAGCAGCTGCGCGTCGCAAAAGGACCATTGCCAACCCGATATCGGACCCGGCATGGTCAGGAACAAGAAAAGGCGACGCTAAGACTGCACAAAAGATAGCACCAGCGCGCGGCAAGTGCAAGTTCGTACAGATGGAAGCGCACTATCTCATACGAGCGGAGCATCAATGGATGAAGGCAGCACAAGAGGACAGCTACGCATGCGAACGTAAGCGCATCGAGCGTAGCGCCACACCGGCGGGAGACGACAAACTCGCCGCACTAAGTGTGATTGTGGGAACCGACGGACTGCTACGACAAAAGGGAAGAATCGCTGCCGCAGGAGAGATTAGCGAGGAAACGACGAATCCGGCTGTGTTGGATGGTTCACACAGCTATACGAGGTTGTACATAGACCATGTACATAGGAAAATGCACCACGGAGGCGTCGAGCTAATCGTCAACGAACTGCGACAGCGACTGTGCATAGGAAAGATTCGCCCTACAGTAAGGGGCGTCATAAAGGCATGCATGACATGTAGACTAAGGAAGGCGAAACCGACGAGTCCAGCCACCGGCGATCTACCGCACGCGCGCGTAGCACATCACGCGCGCCCGTTCACCTTCACCGGGCTCGACTACTTCGGTCCCATCGAAGTAACCGTGGGCCGACATCGAGAGAAGAGATATGTCGCCTTATTTACATGCATGACCACGAGGGCTGTACACTTGGAAGTGGCAGCATCACTCAGCGCAGATTCCGCCATCTCTGCGCTACGACGATTCATGGGGCGACGCAGCTGCCCAACGGAGTTATGGTGTGACAACGCCACTAACTTTAAAGCCGCGGAAAAAGAACTCACCGAGGCCGCACTCGCCGCGGTCCAAGAGGAAGCAACTGCGAAACACATCGCGTGGCGTCACGTTCCCCCTTCCGCCCCCTTCATGGCCGGGGCCTGGGAACGCATGGTGCGCACGGTGAAAGAAGCCCTACGAGCGACGCTACGCGAGAAGTACCCTAGCGACGAGACACTCCACACATTACTCATCGAGGCGGAGAACACAGTCAACTCCCGCCCACTCACACACGTGGCGGTAACACCGGAGGAGCCGGAGGCGCTCACACCGAATCATCTACTGCTGGGGCCTAACTCACACGTCCCAGCACCGGGCGCCTTCACTGCAGACGACGTGAATGCGCGCAAACACTGGCGGCGCGCCCAGCGGCTAGCCGATAACTTCTGGCGCCGCTGGCTCCGAGAATATCTCCCCCTGCTACAGTACCGGCGGGAGCCCCGCACAGTCGGCGAGGCACCACGCGTCGGAGACTTGGTCGTCATATGCGACCCGAACCTACCGAGGAACACGTGGCCGAGAGGAAGAGTCATCGCTACGTACCCCGGGCAAGACGGCGAGGTTCGCATCATCGACGTCCAGACGAGCAACGGCCACATCCTGCGGCGACCGACCAAGAAAATCGTCGTTCTACCAATTAGATCGCGAGACGGCGACGGCGGGAGATATGTTGACGACGAAAAGGCTAGGGTACTTAGGCAAACATGTATATAGTTTCGCAAATAGTTGTTAAGTTTTTATGTATATAATATGGAAATAATGGAGTAATCCCTAGTATGTCCCTACATAAATCGTTGGTGCATAGTATAGGTATCGTTGGTGCATAGTGTAATTGAGGACATACTAGGATCTTATCAAAAATGTAAATACGTGTTAGCGATAAGGAAAATAAATGATTCCCCGCGGGTAGCGGGAGGGGTACATACATGGACAAGTGGAGGGGAGGCCCGTCGTTGACCGGAGGTGGGGGAATCCCGCAACTAGCCAGAGGTTGAGGAACCCAATAAATAGAATAAAAGGCGGACCATTTCCGGTCAACTTCACTTCCGCAGCGGCATCCACTCCGACAACAACAAGAACAAAGAAGAAGAACAAGTACCTCTGCGCTACCCCGGCTCTATTGAAGAATAAGCTGTTTTATTCAAGATAAGAAAAACCTATTATACAGTCCACACCCCCCAGGCGATCCAGTTGGTGCGGAGTACAGACACTAGCATTCTACTGCGTGTTAGTGCATACGTATCCCGCACAATTTTGTTGAAAGTGTTTGTGCCAATAAATATGTTCAGGTAAGATTTTAGTTGTGTTTGACTACTTTGATATGAACTGTGGTTAATATGGGTTATGAATATTGAAGAATAATTAAAGTAACTTTAAAGTTTTTAAGTCGCAAAAGGTGGCAAATATTTTTTACCTCGTAGGGTAAGATGACATAGCAACAGTCGGCTTAAGATGACATAGTATGTCATCTTACCCTGAAGTTCTTGCGTTTATGAATACTTTAAAATCCTGTTTTATTTTTGTTCGGGACTACCGATGCGACAATAGTTTTAAGTCTTTGTTTGAGTAGATTTTATTATTTAAGTTTTCTTATAGTATTTATTTGATAGTTAACATTGTTATTGTTTGATTGATACGATAGATCCTGCAACAGTCGATCTAGTTCAGCGTGCTAGCCAAATCGTTGGTGGACCTTCTTTCTCAAAGAGCACTAAAAATCCTACATCAGTCGGTCCAGTTCAGCGTGATTGCCAAGTCATTGCTGGATAGTCTACCACCCAGGAGATACCAAATAGAAATTTCTCCATTTCCGAAATCAATGTCTACGGGGCAAGCAAGAAGCACGAAGAGGAAAATCACTGGCTCTCGGGTTCTGACAGGCACTCCTTTTATGGACGAAGTTAAAGCCCAAGTCCAAAATAAAAAAGAGAAGGAAAATCGCAAGAGCGTTAGAGCTCGAAAGCAGGTGAAGCGTACTATCCTTCAGGATGACTCAGATGGCCGGATCTATGGAAGATTTTAATCAGGACGCTGATGATGTTGATGACTCCGATGCTGCATGCCTTTATTGTAACGAATTATATAGCAAATGGAAGCCAGGAGAGCATTGGGTATGCTGCCAATTATGTAAGCGATGGTGTTACACTATGTGCTGGCGTTGCACCAAGAACTAAGGTTTTCAAAAGTGAAATGTACACCGATAATTAGGTATGTCAACTTAGACTGACGTGTGTCATCTTACCCACATGGACATGATTGGTGTTTTTTTATTTTATATCAATTATTAAGTTTTCTATAGCGTCAAGATTAATTTTCGTGCGTCGTAAATAAACGTTTTAAATGTGTAGCCTTACATTTATTTTTTATAACCTTTGAATTTTCAAATATTTGCCTCAAAACAAAAAGTATGTCATCTTAAGCACAATTCCCCTATATTGGGCGACACTGAATGTTTTTAAAATCACAAAAATGAAATCAGATATAAAGATGGAAGTTATTTTATTGCTTTTCGAAGTATTCTCCGCGACAATCGATACACTTTTTTATGCGATGAAACCATTGTGTGAAGTATTCAGATTCAGTCTATTTTTCTTTAGGCACCTCTTCAACAGCCGTTTGGATGGCCGTTACTTCTTCTGCATTCATAAAAAGCTTATGCTTAATTTTAAGGAATAAATAAAAATCAAAGGGCGCAATGTCGGGACTATATGGCGGATGACTCATTAACTCTACATTTACAGTACATACTCAAAAATTGCTTCGTTCGTCCGGCGGAGTGAGTTGGGTCATTGTCGTGATGGAGGATCATTCTGCTACGTGAGCGTCTGCTACGTTTTCAAAACAGAAGGCAAGCAGCGGTTGACATACCGGCCCGCAGTTTTATTCTTTTATTTTCTAAAGTGATAATTATAGCAAAGTGGCCCGATCTGCCAAGGAAAGAGGCAATTATCTTCTTTTCAGAACTCCGTCCTTTCTTCACTGTCGTGAAAAGACCCAATTGCCTCTTAGTTTCAGGCTCATAGCAGTAGATCCAACTTTCATCACCCGTTACTATATCAAAAACACCATTTGATTGACCATTGTCGAGTTTTTCAAGCATTTGGAGACACCATTCCATGCGGCAGTGTTTTTGATCATCGCTGAAATTGTGAGGAATCCATCTAGCACAAAGCTTCCTTACCCGTAGTTGATCGTGTAAAATAGTTTGAACTTGACTCATACTCATACCTGCTGATATATCGTTCGTTTGTCTGCTTCAATCATGAACCGAACGGTTTTGATATTTTCCTCTGTCACCGCCGTCGCAGGACGCCCTTCTCTAACATCGTTACTGAGATGGGTTCACTGAACCAGTTATAAACAGTGGCACTGAATGGGGTTTTATCAATAAATGCTAGCTAAAGTTTTTCATACCTTTGTTTCAGGGATAAACTGCAACGAAAGTCATAAAAAATCATCGAACGAAAATGTTCTCTTGATAAAATAATTTTTCCGCAAACACATATTTCAAATTGCCTCCAAAAATAAAAAATCAAATGACTGAAATTTTAATGGCGTTTGAACAGCAGAGTTCCATTTTCAAAACTCGAATTTGTTTTTTTTCTATCGTATTGTACATACAGTAGCCAGTTCTAAGAACTTTTAGTTTGTTTCATCGGTGAGTGGATTCCCATCACAGGTGACGCATGGTTTCCATACAATTTCACGAACTTGTGTTGTCTATTTATATCTATGTACATACTCATACCGTGTTATAAAATCACACAACTAAGCGTTACGTGTTTCTTATTTAAAAGTATCATAATCGCTGCAGTAGCCTAGCAAAGTCTTCTCGTGTTGACATTTCAAATATATAATTGCAATAATGTTGTTGTCGTTGCAATAATATTCAAATATATTTGCAATAATGTTCAAATATGATTGCAATAATGTTGTTGTTGTTGCAATAATGTTGTTGTTACTGCAATCATGTTGTTGTTGTTGCAATAATATTCAAATATGATTACGAGCATGGTATACGAGTACAATGAATGTGAACAGTTTTGTGATATTGAACAATGTTTAATAACAACATTGCATGATGTTGCCATGTTATATATTGAGGATCCATCTCTGAATACCGACGAGTGTAGGTACCTATGTGTTGTCGTAAGTTACTAAGAAATTGCCTTGCATTGGTTAAATCTTTTAATGTGAGGACCATCATAACATAACATAAAGTATGAGATCTAGTCCATAAATCATCTTGACGTCTTTCCTCAAGGGTGTCCTCTTACGACCAATTAGCCTAGTTGGAAGTGCCTCTGCCAGTTGTGAAATGGGTCCTGGGTTCGATACGTGGTCGGATAATCATTTGTTTGAGGACAGCTGTGTTTGTTCGGGTTTGGTTAGGTCAACGTTTATAAGGAAACTAGTATTACTCGTATTTAAAATTCGTGGCAACCAACAAATGAGGCGGATAGATGAACTTATATAAATTAAAAAAGTACTGTTAATACATTTTTTTTTTTTTATGTACGAAGGGGGCAGACGAGCATACAGTCCACCTGATGGTAAGTGGATACAGTCGCCCATAGACATCCGCGATACATGCCAACATTGCCAACATGCCAGTCCAAAATGACAAATGTTGGCACGCCGCCGGATGCGCTGCCTACCTTTGGAGATATAGGAATGGATTTGGAGAAAGGGTTAGGAAAATGGGGAGGGATAGGATGGGATGGGAATGGGCTCTGGCACATCTCACTCACTACCGAAACACGTACGTACATTGGGGAAATACGATAAAGTGGGAAATGCAGTACATTTCAAGGTAGTCTTCTGTGAGAGAGGGGTAACGTGGCCAGTCGAGCGCGCCTAGCGGCTGTTGGATTGCAGCGTGTACTCTCCCCCTCATAATATTATTGATTATTTTTGATATTATTTATTATTTTATTATTATATTTTATTATATTATTTATATTATTATTTCCAGATAGCGGACGATTTCGACATGCCATTCTTCGAGGTGTCGTGTAAGAATAACATTAATATTGAGGAAGCGTTTTTGACTTTAGCCAGAAAAATTAGGGAATATAGGGAGACTAAGGTAAGACATTTGTATATTTGTTCTTTTTTGTCTACGTAGGGAAGTATGGAACAACGTTATACAGATTTCCGAAGGATTTTTGTGTTACCCACAGAACTTAAGACACAAGCTCACGTTAATTGGCTTGAATTTAAAGAATATCGTTTGTTTATTCGGTAGATTGGCTTTTTTATAGAAAAGTGGGAGACAGGCAGACAGTCAACCTGGTGATCAGTCAAGAATGGGAAGTGTTAGCACGCTTCCGGACATTACATTTGGGATATATATGAAAAATGGTTTGGGAAGGTTGGGGAAAAGGGGATAATTATATAAGTTTATTTCCTTGTGGAAGGGGAATCTAATTATGAATATAATACTTTTCGCGAATGTGTACAAGTCAAATTCTTTCTGTACGACCTTAGGAAACGATGGGTATATTAGAATTTTCACTTTTCTATTGATTAAGTAACTTGTTCATTCTCAGGAAGACTTGATTAAGTGTTTAAAAAAACACTTATTGCTTACTTATTGGTTTTTATCTCGAAATTTCGAATTAAAGTCAAAGGTCGCGTTATATTATCAGTGATAGTATAGTAGTCACAGACGGCGTGCGGCGGTGGGCAAACATCTAACATCTAACACGGGTATTTTCTGTTAGTCCTTCGAAACTATCACAAATATTTACCTACCTGTTTTTGTTTCTAGGCCGACGCTTTCGAACTAAAGGAAAGGGACAACGTGATAAAACCCTCTGAATCCGAGACAGACGTATCTAAATGTTCCTGTTAGCCTGTAACCAATTAATTGACCGATTCCATGGAAATTGCAACGGACACGCGGGCGGATTGGTGTCGTGAGTATGGAGGGACGATGGAGAAAGTTGAAGGATAGTGACAAGGAATGAATGCTAGGCGTATATGTTAAAACATCGTAATCGGGATTTTGTATCCAACATGTAATAAATTGATTTTTAAAGAACTTCCTGTTGCATGGTGAAAAGACTGAATGACTAGCTCAAATGAGTTATCGTAATTACGATTCTTTACGTCATTTATACTTCAAGGTATTTATACTGCGGTTCAAGTAAGAAAGGTAGTTTCTGACATGAACTAAGTTAAATGCTCTTTATCATTTTAGAAATAGGTAGGTAGGTACTTATAATGTCGGCGCAAGCGCCTACCAAAATTTAGTAGCAACGATTTGTATTCATATTCAATTTTGATATGCAAATGTGAATGAAGTAAAATTATCATATTTTAATTATTAGTACTATCCCAAATACTCTCAATTATGTCATCGTGTCTATAGGACGCATCTAAAGTTAATTATATTGTAATTATGAAAGAAACAATGTAGAAAAGGTTTATTTTGGTTCAAAAGTTTATTCATTTGAGAATTGAGACGAGTATGTTGTTCGCTAAAACACTTTACATAATAATAAAATGACGGTAAATTATTAACAATCAGGTGGCAGTTGTCACACACAGTCGGTGTCGAACTTTATGTCGAAGATCAAAAATCTATAATGTCGTGAGTTTCATACTGCGTAAAGTAAATGTAGATTGCAATTGATTACCTTAATATACAAAAGTGCATACAGTAAATATACTATGAAAGAATATTGTACGCCTAGGGTTACTCATACTGTGTAATGTGTACTACACCGCGTATTGCAATAATTCTGTGTAGTGCGTGTAACCACTAAGTAATGTAGTGTAAAGGTGTCAATACGCCTAGGGTAAGTCAGTTGCAATTTTACTGGACTGTTGATGTATTTACATCTTAGGTACTAATCGCAAGAGTATAAGTAAACATTTTAAATTACCAGGTATTCATACGAGCAGGCTTAGTAGATATCAGTGAACAAAAATAACAACGAATACCTCATGAGATCGAGTCATGAGATCTTCAAAATATCTCACAGTTCAAAATATCTTCATTTCTGCAGATCTGCAATACCCAGTAACTTTGCGAATGTTTTAAGTGAAATCTGTATATATTTAATAGAAGTATATGTATTTAATGTTATTTTTTTTATTAGATATATTTTACTCATCTAAGGAGGAGTCTTAGATACTACTATTATCATGAAATGAAACTGAAAAATAACTCAAAAACGCAGGGAAATAAAAATGGGCTATTTTAAATTAAAGGCGGGCCCTTTATTTGTTTGTCTTTTATTGAAAATGATTATGTACCTAAAATGTAATCATATTTGTTAACGGATACAGTTTTGTGCTCGCTTCACGCATAAATCTGTATGCTATTCTACCAGTATATAAGACCACTATATTCTATCAAAGGAATAAGACAAAAGATTTTTGACAGATGTTAATTTACATTGCTTGTTCTGTGGACAAGTGTTACAATTAAGACTGCAAACAAGTCACGAGTAAATTTGCCTTAATTCACCACTTTTGACGAGTTTTTACAATTGATTAAAGCGCAACTAGGCATTTTTGTGTTTTGTAACAACGATGTGCTGGCGACGCGGGGTGGAACAGACGAATGAGCATCGAGCAGCGCGAGAAGTAGGAGCCGGGGGCCAACTTCAGGCACGCATAGAGGCACGCACTGCACGCACGGGACGTGGGAGCGATACCTATCTCTCTATATCTGTGTGTTACACCCTGTATGTTGTTACAAATATATTTACGATAACACACACAGGAGATATCGATATTTGTACACGATCTTTGTCAATTTCTTTGATAGTGGTCTAACAAATACTGAAAAAAATCTATCGCAATTTTCAACGCACCGCGTCTATGTTGATATGAAATCAATGCTATAGAGTGCTATAGGTACTCATAATGAATATCAATAATATAAAATCCCGTGTCTTTAGATATGTACAGGTAAGATGTAGCAACACAAAGTTGGTCAATAAATGATTTTAATAACCTGTTGTTGCTTGTATAACCCACACAATTTGCTCACGGACTAGAATAATGGGGTTGTTTCGTGGCACCACACACAAGTTACATTTCGTTATAGAACTCATTGTTATGGTATATTGTAACACACTATCACAAAAAGTTGACTGTAATGGAATATATAATTTTGTAGTACATATTCGTTTGTTGAACTGATTGGAACCGAACGTAAAATGTTATGTTTTGTTGTTATTATCCGTGTAAAAATCTCTAGATGTTTTGTAACGCTATCACAAGTGTGGGAGCAATTGTAAACATTTAACAAGTCGGCACATTTTAGCAAGTTATTAAACGTTATTGTGTTTCATAATGTTGTATAATGTATAATAACTGCAGTGCAGGGCACCCTTATTAAAACATGTTATTTATTTTATTTATTTATATACTTTACTAGCTGTTGCCCGCGACTTCGTTTGCGTGGTCTTCAAGTACTAATTCAGAAACGTTCGCGGGCGTGCGCACAACTCACCAAAGTTTCATCGCAATCGGATGAATGGTATAGGCACGCATACGGGACAAACAAAGAAACATTCATTTTCATATTTCATATACATATTGTATACACAAATGATAAAAATTGTTACAAAAGGCGTGCTTATACCCTTAGGATATTTTTACCACCAAAACTTGGGAGAGCGATAGGTGAGCAATGAAATGGGCTGACATAGTAAGTCCCTAAATAAACTACTATATACACGACTAGATGCATGTTAACGATATGTTTTCCTATCAATTAATTAAGGAACGATAATCGTTCGTGTGGTGTCGGCCGGCTATAGAATAGCACCACCCCATCTCTTGCCGCGGGCGTCGTAAAGGGCAACTAAGGTATACCACAAGCCCTGAGGGTCTATATCCCTTGTAAAAGAGTGGACTCGCCAACCTCCTTGGCCAGTGCGGCGTTTTAAGGCCAAATATACCTCATGCACAAGACAATGTGCATGAGGAGACCCACGTCCAGCAGTGGATACGTAAAGGGTTGGTTGCATTGCATTGCAATCGGTCGTGGATATTTAAAATAGAACAGGAAGGAGGCTTCATTACTATCTTTGGACATAGAAAATATATCGTTAACATTGATATGAAAAATTTTTTGATACTGTTGTGATACTTACAGTCGTCAACTCTGTTGGCGGTACTCAAAGTTCGAGAGAAAAGACGGGAGCGACGAAATATTACGCAGTGCTTGACTGACAGTCGTGGAGGAACGCTAATGCTTTTTGCGAGATATATTTATTTATTTATATAAGACTAGCGACCCGCCCTCGCTTCGCTTCGGTTTATAAGTTTTTTTTTTAAAGGCTTCAACTAAAATATAGCCTATATTAGACAAAGATAATATAGCTTCCTATTTGTGAAATAATTTTTGAAATCGGTTCAGTAGTTCCAGAGATTACCCCCAACATACCTACAAACACACAATTTTACCTCTTTATTATATTAGTAGGTATAGATACACCAATAGTATACATACCAGTATAACAATATTGTTATATAATACTAATCCTATTATAGTTTATATGAATACCTATTACAGGTGTGCACAACATTTATAACATTTATAATAAAGTAACATCGTCGCTTTAAGAGACATTTTAGTTATATTGTTTATATTACAAAAATATTTAAACATGGAAATTAATCAATGTTTAATGACGTTTTCCTAAATGTATGCAAAGAGTCAATAAATATATCCAAATATTTTACTTTGCTATTTTAAATTAGAAAACATTCTGACTATAGGTGAATTACGACCTAAAGCACACAAATGGCCTCCTAAAAAAAGTTAAATTAAAAATATATATTTAAAGTGGCCTCCTAAGATGTTTGTAAGGAATACATAATGAAATATTCTCAATTATGTAGCTGAAATATATCAGTTAATAGACTTATATACAAAAAAAACGTGATCATGTGTAAGGGACCGTCTTTTGTTGTAAGAGAATGCATATTAAAAAAGATAGTCTACGTGCATAATTATTTCTATATCGTCGCTTAAGTTCTAACACCACGTAAGTCATTTTTGGCAGTTTTGAGATTATGATGCCATTCGCTAGAGAATCGAAAGACACATGCAACGTGCAATAGAAACTCATAAAAATGCAGTTTTTTCGCTCTCCTGTAAAGTTGCTAATTTTCTTCTAATTAATTAATTCTACGTTGTGTTAGAACTTAAGCGACAATATGTAATATCCTGGGTATCAAATGCAAGGTAGGTATCATGTAAGAGGTATCTCTATACGCTGTGAATGAACACTGTAAGAGGGATTCCAAACTATAGAAGCATATTCCAAGTGGGTACGTACTGGCGCATTGTACATATATCTTATGTTATATATACTGTGTATGTATGTTAAGCATAAGTTATTATAATTCAGTGTACCAGTTCATAATTCTTCTAATAGTGATACACTGTCTACCAAAAGATGGACTCGTAGAGAATGTCGTGCGGTCGGTGGACTTAATGCCTCATGAACTTACCTTCAAAGACATTTTCATTTGTACAAACTATAATGCACAAACGTCATTTGTACATTATTTCCGTGCTATAAAGTATGAATAAAATAAAAAGAAATTTCACTCTTCGAATTCGTTCAAATTTGAAGGTAAATTCACGTGATTCTTCGTCGCCCACCTACGGGCCCGCGCGAACTGTTGAGTACCGTTAACCAAGTTAACGCACTATACGTTCTGAATCATCTAAAATGTATCAGTTTAGAAAATAAGCTTCGAATAAAAGAACATTAAATGACGAATTTAAATATTTATTACAACTTGACATTGTAACAGGCGCAATAATTGTAATGTAAAATTACATATATATCCATCGGGATAAATCTTTACGTAGGTAAATACGTATAGGTTACAAATAATGCGATTACATTGGAGAAAGGGCCAATTACATTGGCATTTGATGTTAAATATTAATTTAATAAATATGGTCCAGGTACATTTATACACGCCTATCATAAGTTACAGAATAATTCATATAAAAAGTTTTGCAGTCCAAATACATTTTTTCCCCCAAGTGTAAAGAATAACAGTAAGTAAACATGTGGTACAATTCCACAAATATTTGATAAACGTGAAGGAAGGCATCATAAGGGAATAATATGAAATATAGATCATTTTGGGAACAATTTTGATTTGTCGATACATTTCAAGATGGCTGCCATGTTCCCTTATTGCGTCGCGTTAATTAAGATCCTTGTCGCACTTGATTTGGGTTTTTGTGCATTTATGTATGTACATAGGTATATACCTGTTATTATGTGATATTAATTTTGTACCTAATTTTTTGCCTTACATTATATTCGCGTTACACTTGCATCTTATGAACACGTTATTTAATCGATATTAGGTACATTGATTTTTGATACTAATTTTGTGATATGGTGCTTGGCATCTGGGCTGGTCCCAAAACAATCTACCGCTGGACAGTATATTAATTAAATTATTAATTCATATTTACGCTTGGCTAATGAAAAGTTTAATCATTAATATTATGATTATTTTTAAAAATCATTACAAAAGTCAAATTAATGCACATACAACGAATTATTCGTTACTACAATAAACAAGTCATTCATACTATAAAGATACATATATTATATAAACATACAAAACTAAAAACGTATTTTGACGTAAACGTCAAAATAAAATAAGTATTTTACAAGTAAATACAAGAATAGCGCAATTTAGTATAGTTAGTACAACAAGAAAGGTAAGTTGTAGTGGGAGCAAAGTGGAATAAAATATTTAACATTGTTTTCTTTGTACCCACCAATTCTGGGATTGGTGGGTAAAGGTAAAGGTAGATTTTGTCCCAATGAAAGGACGAACGGTTGAGGATGAACAGGAATAATTCAATATTCATGGCTTTGATAACATGTATCTAATGACAATAAAGTTTAATGATTTGTTTACACGTACTTCGATGTTCGAATGCGATAACTGAGTTCGGTTTAACTGAATTCCTCCACCGAATACAATTAATAGTGCACATTGGGTGGTTGAGTGTGGTAACAGAGTTCGGTCTACGCAGTCAATTTACGGACGTCATGAATAATGCCATTTATTCAATTGAATCGGTTGAAGTGTTAAATTTATTCACTCATCATCATCATGGTGATCATCATCATCATCATGAGTTGTTATTTACATTAGTCTGTGACCGCATGAATTGTTATTGACCTTAGTCTGTGACCGCATGAATTGTTATTGACATTAGTCTGTGACCGCATGAATTGTTATTGACATTAGTCTGTGACCGCATGAATTGTTATTGACATTAGTCTGTGACCGCATGAATTGTTATTGACATTAGTCTGTGACCACATGAATTGTTATTGACACTAGTTGGTGACCGAATTAAATGTTAGTTACATTAGCCAGTGATCGAATGAATTGTCATTCCCACTGGTCAGTGACTGAATGCGGTTAGCGACCGAATACGGCTAAACTAAGAAAGGTTATTATATAGAATGTCATGGGATGCAGAATATCCGTAGGTACACCATTCTCATACGACAATATTGCGATTAAAACTGAAATCTATAATAACATCAATAATTCACAAATAAATAACTAGTCCACGAGAAGAAATAAAATTGGTTCAAGTTCAACTTTCTTAGGGTAACTTATTAATAACTTTTAGCTAGTTTGTGAAGTACTCCAGTAGTATGCAATTCAAATACATAATAGTGTAGTGGGTGATTAGTATTTTTTATAGAGTGGAAAATAAGACAAAGTTAGCCGGGTTTCTAACACTCTTTATCTTTGCTTGTGGACTAGGGTATAACTTATATGTTATTCCATTCAAATAAATTACTTTAAAAATTGTTAAATAAAAATTATTAAATACACAGAAATGCAGTCTATTTGTTTCTTTGATAGAGTTTAAATTATTTTACCAAATTGGCTATTTTGATTACTTTTTTAAATAAACAATTTTTATCACACTCGATGACTAGATTAGAGAGCCTGTGGGATCCTTCGGACAGTAAGTGGTATTCTTATCACCTGAAATTGATCGTCAAAATAACCAATTCAGTTTAAGCCTATTGCCGTTGTACACATTGCTGCAGTGTATATACATTTTTAACATAATTTATAGTGAAATAAATAATGATTCTCCAATTAATCTCATTACAAGTAACAGTTTTTAACATACACTAGCACAACTGACTAATGTTAGTTTTTAATGGTTCAATGTATAATAAAATTTTAATATAAAAATGGGTTTTATTTCATTATTGGTACAACCGGTGTTGTAAGAGTAAGCGATGAGCGCTCGAGTGTTAAGTCAGCGTTAATGAACCTTAAGAACTTTGACCATTTTAGTTTCAAGCTTAAACCTCAAGGGTTTAAAACCATTAAACACTTGGGCTATACCGCTCACGGGACTATAAATTGCACAAAATCGTGAGACAAAACATACAATATTTTCTAAAAGGACTACTAAATATTTTTTTCTTCTTGCTTTTGTGTTCTTGACATATTGATCATTATTAATGGTTATTGTTCATTACCTTAATTCAATTAGATTTATTATCTACTTACTTTTACTTTTATAAAAAGCCACTGGCATTTTATCATAAAAACCTATTGATATTACATATATAGAAAACAAGAAAACATTAATGAAACTAGTTTTACTTCACATTGCAAATAAATATATTGAATTGAAATTGAATTCATTATGTAATTTCCCCTGTTACTAATCTCATACTGCTCATAACGAAGTTGTTTTTAATTTATATACTCTAAATATATTATTTTTTATATAATTAAAATTTATTGGCAAAATATGGCGCTATTTTCGTAAAAAATTGTACGCCACTTGGTGAACAACTGACTGCATTCTTGTTCATATCATCATTGTATGATAACAAAAATAAATCTAATCTAATGAATAATTTAAAAGGTATATACCAGTATATATAAAAATATATAAAAAATTCATTGTTACTTATTTTTAGCCTAGAAACAGAATTTTCTAAGTTTCTTCCGTGGGCTGGTCATATTTTCTCGTTTGATATTAGGTATGACCATTGCTCGAGTAGTATTCACACTATTTTCCTGTTTCACTGTTGATAAATTATTACTTTGATCGTTCAACTCTTGAGACGGTGACTCTCTTTTTACAGCGCGGTTCTCACTTGCCTCTTCTTGATTTCTGAAAGGAGATATTCATAATTGATAAAAGAGTAAAAGGATTTGTATGGCTTGTTATTCTAAAGTTAAAAAAAAAAAAACTAAAATATTTTAGATTTCATTAATTTAAACTCAAGCTAGAAACTTGGGAGTTTTCTATAAAATAAAGAGAACAACAGAGGTTTATTCTTTTGGTCGAGAAAACCATGTGTATCCACTAATACGCATTGGGCCCGCGTGGTGAAATGGCCGTAAACTGTGTTGGGTTTTCAGGACTCTTAACACAGCATTTAAATATGTGTCACTGAAATAACACAAACGCTGAATCCAGTTTGTTTAGCATCTGATGGTTTGAGAGGAAATTAAAGTAGACGTTCAGGGCGAAGATAAATAATGTTTTATTACTTTATGATGGATGAAACATTACAATGAGGCGACAGCCATAACTTTTGTAATAACTAATCTTCTTTTCATATAAACAGTTACAAAACGCTATTTATGTGACACAGAACATAAAAATGTGAAGTTGCGAAGGTGAAAGTTGAAGGTGAATGCTAGCTACTACGGTGTTATTTTACAGCCCTAAGCATTTTAAAGTGTGCCCAAATTGTTTGAATAACATCTGTATAGGTATTTACACAGCCATTAGCCGGGCAGCTACGTCAGCTTATAGTTTCCAAAATCTCTATTATATAATCATTATTCAGCCTTTCAGGGTTACTTGGGTGGTAGGAAACAGAAAACACACAAAAAAAAGTACTTAAACTGAAGCTGCTTGTACCTTTGCATTGTGGTTTCACTTTTAACACTATTGATTGTAGGAAAAGTGAATTCAGTTCTGGTGTCCACTATTGGAGTAGATGGTGGCTCTACTATGATAGCAGGTATTGTGGTTTCCCCATTGGTATTTGTTGAAGCGGATTCATTTTTGATATCAAGGTTTTCAATTTTGATCTTTTCTTCGTTCCTGAAGCATTTCAATTTAATAAATTTATTTGCAATCTGCATAAAATGATTGCAAGTATATTCTGTTCCAATTCAATTTATCGAAAATGTAAACAAACATGATGGAGTAAAGGTACCTGACATGATCTTAAATTGTGCTACTTAATCGTCACATGAGCCAGTTGACGAGCATACAGTCCACCTGATGGGAAGTGGATACTGTCATCCATAGACATCCACAATACATGCCAACATCAGTCCAGAATGAGAAACGTTGGCACGCTTCCGGATGCGCTGCCTACCTTTGCAGATTAAGGAATGGATTGGGAGAAAGGGTTGGATGAAATACTATGAAGTAGGAAATGCAGTACATTTCAAGGTAGTCTTTCTCTGAGAGAGGGGTAACATGGCCAGTCAAGTGCGCCCAGCGGCTGTGGGAATGCAGGATGCACTCTCCCCCTACTCCCTAAAATTTATGAATACTAACAATATTAAATTATAAACATAGGTATATATAAATATATTCATTTTATGAATATATTTACTTATTCAACTTAGTAACTTAGTAAATATATATTAACATATATATTTACTTATTAAACTTAGACATATATATTTACTTATTATAAACTACTAACAATACTAACACTCAATGTTGTGGTGTCTTTTGTTTTAGATCATTCATGTAACTCGGCTATAAAGTAATCTATACACTGACATTAGCTTCCCCACCATATTTTGTCAACTACGTGGTTGTGGCGGAATTATTCTGGCTGTTACAATAAAGGCCACTAAGGTGAAAGTTGAAGGTGAACTACACCAGGAACATAGAATACCATAGAATATAGGAGGATATACGATTGTGCCGTGTGGTGTCAGCCAGCTATAAAATAGCACCACCCCACCTTCTCTCACGGGTGGTCGTAAGAGGCGGCTAAGGGATAACAAAGCGGCTACCACAAGCCCTGAGGAACTACGCCACCTCTAAGAGAGTGGAAGGCATGGGGTTTTAAGGCCATACATCCCTCATGCACAAGACAATGTGCAAGAGGAGGCCCATATTCAGCAGTGAATAAATAAATGCTGTTGAAGAAAATTACTCACAATAAGTTGTATTCATCTGGCACATCAACATTCTTTGTTAATAAACTGTCAGGTATACTTTTACCAAAGTTGTCTTTGTAGATTGTATGTTCGTTCATGTGTGCCTCTTCATTGAAATAATCATCCTTTAAATGTTCTGTAACATAAATTATATTATGCTTAGTTGATAATTACTTTGATATTTTTTTATAGTTGATTACTTTATGATATAAATTACTTTGATTTTATTATTTAGTATATGTATATATTTTGAATAGTGTAATCATTTATTCTGTCAAATAATTTGTTTTAGATTATATGTGTTTAAATTAAAATAAATCCTTAAAATTAAAATATCTTTAAAAATAACAAGTTATAGGGTGTGCCCTAGTCATGCATGAGTTAGAAAAGGAAAAATGATGTTGCTATAACAATAGTAGCATTACAACTATGTGTGGATGACAGAGAAAGTAATAACTCTTTGTCTCAAATATTCTTAAGCTCATATTTATTTCATAATAAATTTGAAAAAAAAATTTAATATGTATTTTTTCTTTATTAAATTGTCAAATAAGTTCTGAAAATATAAATTTAAAGTAAAGCCAACTACCCTTTTTATATTGTAAATCGGGTCTGAACAAAAGCGAAAGTTTAAAAATTTATTTAGTCAACTACCCCTGTAAGTATAATTCTATTAGTATAATATTGTAGACTGATCACATTAATTAAATAATTCTCAGTAGGTACTTCTAGGTTTACCACTTCTAGTAGGTTACCACAATCTTTAAATTCCCTTTTAAATTATTAAATGCTAACAAATTCTTGACTAATCAGATTCATTAGATTCTTCTTAGATCTAATTTTTGTGTTAAGGGAATAGTTTTATGACAGCACCTTAGACATATCAGAGTATTATTATAATTTCCTTTCATGAGATAAAGAAATGTCCATAGCACATTATACTTTTGACTTCCAATCCCATTCTCCTCAAGGAGGATTGGAAGGTGTAATGGGTTGAGGGATTTATTGCTTCTTGTTCCCAACTATCCCAATTTTCCAAATCTATTCCTAAATCCCATATGGCAGATTGTGTGCCAATGTTTATCATTCTGGACTGATGTTGGCATGTTGTTTGTGGACAAATCCATGGTAAGCCATGGGTGGGGTAGATTTAGACTAAAGTATTTTTATTCAAAAACTTTTTAGTATAAGCATAATTAGTGTATTTTCGATATGGCGACATTCAGAGAGTTAACAGTTTAAAATATTTTATGAAACTTACTCAATGCAATTTTTCCACCTTGACATTTATATTCTTTGATTACTTCATCTTTCTTCTTCAATAACATACACAATTCATACTGACTTGAGTTCAAATCATGTATTGTTTTGATTAGTTGTTGGGTGACTTTGTGAAAAAACTGGGAAAAAATATTATTAAATAAAAATGAATAATGGACACAGGTCAAATATTTTTTTTAAATTTATTGAAATATATATTTTATCCACGTCTTGAGTGATTAAACAGTTCAGATAGTTAAGAAAATATTTTTTTCAAGGCATTAAAAAGATTAGTAAGAATCAATCTATGAAAAATATGCAAGTATAAATATATCAGTTGCAGAGATAGAGTTCTGTTACATCTATGGTAAACATGGAAAAGATATTATTATTGTGTATTGTGTAGACGAGGAGCATTACTGCTGGTATGGCTACATCTCTTGGAATTCATTTGTCAAGGCTGTTTATGAAATTGTTTTTAGTTAGCTATTCAGAGATTTCTTGTGGTAACTCCATTCCTTGTCTATAATTCTTTACTAAGAATGTTAAATAATTTGAATCAAATAATGATAATGTAAAATGTTGTTACCTGCAATTTCTTATACACATACCATTTCTTTAGAGCCCTCTACAAGTTTTAGTTGCAACTTGAATGGTTTTATACAAATTTTGTTAGATCCAGACATTAATACGACTAAAGTTCCATCTTTACATTCCATAGTAAAATTATTTATGCAATCTGGATATTCTAATAGAAGGGTTCCATATTCAATTAGCTTGTTTTCATTCATATTTAGTCGGCTGTTACTTTCCTGCAATAAACATTACATTTAAAATATTTCATATATTTATGAAAAAATCTTTTATTTCTGGCATTGAGGTAAGTGGTTTAACCCGCAGCCCTTTTATAGTCCACTGCTGGACAGGAGACCTCCTCATGCCATGCCGGCTGACGAGTCCACTCTTAGATATATTTTCCTGGCTTTTTGGGGTAGGGTTCAAAATGATTGTATATATGTTACTCACATATCACTTAATGTTAAAAATGTTACTCACATCAAGAATTAGGACTCATACACATTGTATATCCTGTTTGGTAGACAAATCCAAGAATACTAATATGTAATATGAACAATTATATAAATTAAAAAAAAATCAACAATTTGTAAACTACGCACATATCACATTCAAATTGATTTTTCATTAATGCTGTCATTTGAGTTTGACATCTCTCTGCTTGTAATATTGTTTTGCAACAAACATATTTTAGGAAACCTTGCTACTGTTAGGAATCTACCTCTCTTTATTTTGATGCATCAAAACATAACCCTTCAGGTTATAGGCCCAGCACGCTTCCAATGAGCTAACCATTGTGCCACAATTAATTAAACCAACGGTAGGTAATTCAAGATTTAAACATCAATCTTTTATTTTTGGTTACACAAAGTGATAAATAAATAATGCACAATGTAACATGTGTAACAATAACTAATTTGCATTTAAGAGCCAAGAGGCCAAGAGGATTTGCATTTACCACAAGTAATTTTTTTCAAAAACACTGCACTCCATGTCCACTTATCTATTACTTTCTAACAAAACCAAACAACAGTCTAAGCATCATTAACAAATCTCCTAGTGTTGCAACAATCAATAGATATCGGCAAATTGTAGATAACTAATTTATTGCTGTTAATCAGTTTATGTAACTCACATGTTAAAATGATGGTACATTTTTCAAAATATTGTAATGGTGAATGAGGCATTTTGAAGAGATACAATAACAGGAAAGTAAAAAAAAAATTGTATATTTTTTATACAACTAAACTAAATTTTGGACAGCTATATGTATTCCTTACTATGATGTTGCACTTAGGGCATTGCAATTTTGTATGAAAGTAAAATTACAATATATAAGACTATAACACTAATAATCTTTAAGTATGACAAATACAGCTTGTCGTGGGACAAAATTTTTCAATTCATATACAATTATTTTGACTACAACCCTTTTACGAGACCCACGGGAAGAGATAGGGTAGGGTGGTGATGATGTCGGCCGGTTTTAGTTTATTGGGTGGTAAATCGCTTGCTTACTGTGGCCCCTGTCACACTGCAGTTCTGTGAAGTTTACATCGCTAAAGAACTGCTAATATTCTGCTAATCTTTAATTTTAGTCTATTTTATATTGGTATTACCTTTAGACATTTGAGAAAATTTGCTCTGGTGAAATATAAGTACCATATTGTGACGTAATCGGTTAAGAATATTTTATAGGCGTTTTTCTTAATAAAAGTAAGAAAATAGTGTGAAGAATTTTTTAACTTTTTCCACATTTTATTCTTATAACAGGAAAACAAACCAGTGAGTAAACAGGTTGTAAATTGCCATGATTCATGAATTGACACAACTGTCATTGCGTTACAGTGTAACCAACCCAAAATGTGTCAAGTTGGAGATAGGATTTTAAAAAGTTGGTAGTTTCCAACAAATCCTAATAGGAAAAGTTGTTAGATCTACCACCTATATTTTTCAGGTATTTTAGACCCTCGAATACAATCTGGCACTCTGAATTCACTTTTCCATTGGTTATGAGGTTATGACATATTTTAACTATTTGACTATAGGGAACCAATGATAAAGCAGAATTATAGATCGCCAATATTCAAAATAAGAATAGAAAAAAGTAAAAAATTGGAGAATTTTCCTTATTGCCACTCACTTTCATTCATTTTAATATTGTTAAATTAAACCGTTTGATATAACTAAAATCAAAGATATAGTTTATCGCTTACTGGAATCGAGGATTGGTAACATCTAACGCTGCCATGATGTAAAAAGTAAATAAAATATTATTTGGCAGCTTGTACAGTAACCCGTAACGCCCTCTATTCTCTATTACATTCAATAAATCCATCAAAGGGTAAAAAGGCAATAGAAAGGTTGGTTAGAGATTTGTTTTTTTTTTTTTTAAAACTTAAAAAGTTGGTAGATTTTTGGTGCAAGCTATTAGATTTGAGCAAGACAATTTAAGTTGGTAGATCTACCGAAAAGTTGGTGGAGTTGGCAACACCGTTACGTTATCATTTGATGCGTTTAACAAAAAAATGCGCAGTAAAGTCTGTCCAATTAAGTGGCACAAGAAAAGAGCGGCAAATTTAAAAACTTTTAACCTGAAGATCGACATTTCTTTCTGAGTTCCCTTTTTCTATAGAAAAAAGGCCGCAGACGAGCACACAGTTCACTAGGTGGTAAGTGCACAGAGAGAGGGTGCACGCTGCAATCCAACAGGCGCCGGGAGCACTCGACTGGCCACGTTACCCCTCTCTCACAGAAGACTACTCAAAGAAACTCCGAGCATGCTCTCAGAGACCACGTTCCGGCACCATACGTCATAACGGCCAGGACGCACTGATTGAAGACTTTTGTCTTCAAACATTGTGGTATATGCAATGAGAAGATGTGACGTATTTTTCCAAAGTCAAGTTGAATGCATCTGTCGGGCTTTCGACTAAAGTTAGATTTATTTAACTGGATTGACTCTCTAAGATATATATATTCGTCCACAACTTCACGCTGATCGGTTCAGGGAAGACGCGTTCGTTGAACATGACCTTTATCTTGGTCAGATTCATCCCAAGACTAACATGCCGCGAGGTCGCATTGAGGCCATTAACATCCAACTGAAATCCTCCAATGACTCCGCATTTTTTCCAATCCAGCATCTTAATTGCGTCCTCCATTGGGTTTGTGAACAGTTTTGGGGATAGTACATCGCAAATGGAGTCCACAAATGCTAGAAAAAGTCGCTAATTATACCTTTAGTCTTTTGTATAATTTGTCACAAGGCATGGATGTGGTCTACGGTACTGTAGAGTCTTCGAAACCCAGCCTGCTCCGGAGGTTGGAATTCATCTAATCGTCGGGCGAGACGGTTAGTGATAACCCTGGAAAACAGCTTATGGCTTCGGAGTAAGATCGGCCTATAATTCTTCAGTAGCGTCCTGTCTCCCTTTTTGACGAACAAGACAACTACACTCCTGTTCCACGCGTTAGGTGTGATACCATTATGAAGAACGGCATCGAACAGTCATTGTAGTTCCCCGAGAACTATAACTGAGAACTGAGTCCCTCCGACCTTCAGGAGCTCTGCCATAACTTCATCATCACCCGATGCTTTGCCGTTGTTAAGCTGTCCAAGAGCAATATCCTAATCTCGCTCAGGTTGATGTCGGGACTGTCGTCGGTGTAGTGGCGGGTTAATTCCGCACGGCGGTCGTCATTGGGACGGGCTGCAGGCACAGGCGCGTATGTGGCGTAGAGATCGCCATAGAATCTCTCGATTTCGGTGAAGATATTTGGTCTCGATGAGAGGACTTGGCCACTATCGTTTCTGAGGCTTGTTGGATGGCCATGTACAGGAGATTGAGCAAAATATACATATATATATTTAGCAAATGAACATATCCCCTGGTGTTGCAGGTGTCCATGGGCGGCGGTAACACTTACCATCACGTGGGACCGCTTGCCCGTTCGCCCACTAGTCTATAAATAAAATAAATAAAAATAAAAACTTTGGACCCTTTGTTCTTTTCAATAGCCACTACAATTTGTGTTGCATTGGAGTGGCGCATGTCTCAACATAACCTCCTGATTTTTTTTATTGAGTTGGTGCTCCTACGACGTAGTTAGCGCGGATCCCTGACATCTCTGTTCCATGAGATCCAGTTTCGCTTGAGAGTTTTGAACTTTTGCCTTTACGCTGCTGCTTAAAGTGCTTGCAGCCCTCATCCGTGATAATCTTCGTTAAGTTGTTGGCCATCTCGTCAACGCTACTCGTGGTTTAAAATGTGGCGAATCGATTTTAGAGTTCTAGCTGAAATTCGTTGTTGTTTGTTACGGAAAAAAACTTGATATTAGCAGAATGTACCTACTAATTGCACCATTGCCATATATGAAGAAAAAAAAACAAAAACAAAACATTCCAAATTCTAAATTCTCTGCATATTTTTTTACGAGATGAAAAAAAGGCTAGGTATTCAACGGGAACATTTCCTATGATTTTGTGTAATTTTAAATGTTCTTTAAAACCTGAAGATATTTATAATAGACTTCATGGCGACTTCATGAATGGCGTTTAAAGTCAAGTGTCCTTTTAAGGCAACTGTGTATCGTTGGTACAGTGGTCGACTAAGTTTGGCTGACGAAGAAAGAAGAGGTCGTCTTTCAATAGTTGTTACGATAGAAAACGCGATAGCAGTGAAAAACATAATTTGTAAAATCAAGCGAATTACATACGAAGGGATTCAGGAGAGATTGCAGATTGGATCGCGGAGTGTGTATGAAATATTGCATGGGTATGTACGAGTCAGGAGGATAGTATCGCGCTGGGTGTCACACAATCTCACCGAGGCTCATAAGTTCGTGTCGAAGGGTGCTGCGATATGATAACAAAATTTGAAGCTGGTCGTCTCGCCCCTTTTACAATATTGTCACAGGTGACGAATCATGGATCTACCAGTATTATTCAGAAACTAAGCGTCAATCTAGTGGTTGGTTGTATCAAAGTGAGCCAAAGCTGAATTTTTTGAGGGGGAGAGTGTACGCTGCAATCCAACAGCCGCTGGGCGCGCTTGACTGGCCACGTTACCCCCTTAAACACTTACACCCTAAATTACAGAACCTTAAACGTTACCTTAAAATGTATTGCATTTCCCACTTAATCTTATTTCCCTAATGTACGTACGTGTTTCGGTAGTGAGTGAGATGTGCCAGAGCCCTTTTCCATCCTATCCCTTCCCATTTTACCAACCTTTTCTCCCAATCTATTCTTTAATATGCAAAGATGGGCAGCGCATTTGTGGGCGTGCCAATGTTTGTCATTCTGGATTGATGATGGCATGTATCGCAGATGTCTATGGACGACAGTATCCACTTACCATCAGGTGGATGTGTATGCTCGTCTGCTGCCATAAAAAAACGCCTACTAAATTGAAAAGAGCAAGAAGCGCTGTAAAAATTTTGCATGTTTTTCACTTCAACGGGCTTTTTTTTATATAGAATAAGATATAATATAGATTGAATTATTGTATAGAATAGAAATAAGATAGAAATAAATAGGTAATAATAAGATATAGAAATAAGTGGTCACCGCCACCCATGGACACCTGTAACACCAGGTGGCTTGCGGGAGCGCTGCCGACCTTGCAGAATCCTGTTCACAGCTCTCCGGATATCTGATATCTGTACCATTACGAAACCAATGCAGCATTAACGCAGAATGGTACGCAGCCACATGCTTGCCAAACGTTTTTACTACAGTGAGTAACAACCGTCCAAATACAGGTCTCCGCGGATTGCTGTTGCACCACGATAAACGCCCGCTTAGGTACTCAACGCTTAAAAGAAGGGACTTTTTGAACAGCACCCCGGTTAAAGTTTAAGATTATCCTCCTTACAGTCCCGATTTGGCACTTTGTGACTATTTTTATTTCTCAAATCCCAACTAAAAGGGAAGCAGTCTTCATCACCGGAAGACGCGCTGACTACGTTCGAAGAGGCCATGAAAGAGGTAGGGTACCTGAGGAAAAGTGGAAAAAATATTTCCAAATTAGTTCCAAAGTGGAGAGTATATTGAAAAAATATAATAAAAAAAACATTTTATTCTTTTTCGCAAAACTTATGTACTTACCTTTTATATGTGATTGCCAGTATTGCCACTCTCCCCCTCCCATATATAACTACTGCGCTGCGGTGTATTATGCCGCGTTGTGCACCGAACGCCGCGCCGCCGTCGTACCATAAATAAATACCATAATTTATATTAAGAGGACATCTGATTTCGTGAAGATTTAATTTAAAAAATTGCTGACTAATCATTTTAATCGAGTGCAATATTTTGTTGATCGATCATTTATCTACTGCTTTTTATTCCATATAAAATTAACGCAAAAATAACTCTCAAATCTCGCCACAGGAGTTATAAATATTATAGGTACATACTTAATTATTAGGTAAATACCTTCCATCCCACTAATGGGGGAAGCTTATCTTATTCATGCCACTTAATTACCGAGCTCGGGAGGAAAATATTGTTCGACGTTGATGAACTGCTTATCACTAAATAAGTAACAGGCTCTGGAATTGGTTTGGACAGTAATAATTATCGTTAGAAATATTTTCTTTTGTAATTACTTACAAACACTATTTATAGAATAATAATCGTTTCTTTTTATAATCATCAGCTTCTAATTTTTACGAAATAATTTGTGTAGAAATTGTCGGTGTTTTCGTAACGTGGGCGTGGATGAGTTAATTGTCTGTACAAACCTAGGTATTTACAAACTTGGTAGGCGCTTCATTAATTACAAAGGAGTAAAGTGAGATTGAGGCCATTACCTACAAATAAGTGTTTCTGAATAAGGATCTCCTTATGGAAACCTATATGGAAAGAAGGCGGCAGGCGAGCTGACAGTCCACCTGATGGTAAGGTGATACTGCCGCCCATGACCATTCTCTATACATGTCAATACCAGTCCAGAATGAGAAACGCTGGCCGCCCCCCGATGCGCTGCCTATCTTAGGAGATTTAAAGGAATGGATTTGGAGGAAGGTTTGTAAAAATGAGTAGGGATAGAATAAGATGGGATGGAAAAGGGGCTCTGGCATATCTCACTCACTACTGAAACATGTAAATTATGATTTATTATTATTATAAATATTTATTATAAAAATATTTACAAATATTTGAAGTTGTATGCTTTATAATTTATATCGTGGGTTCAGTCCCAATAGATCGGATTCGAAACATGCAGAACACGAACATACTCGTATATAGAAGAAGCATCGGCCTGTAACTACTAATCGGGTCTTAAAAATTGTAATTTCGCATTCAAACTAATTGTTAAATAACATACGTCGTTTTGATTTCTTTATTAATTACATGATATTTTTATAACGACTGTCATTAGTTTATCGATAGTCGCATTTACAACGAACCGGGTAGAGTAAGATTAATATCGTTTCGCGGATGACCGCAACGTGACATGTGGTGATATTTCGCACGTCCCGCATACTACCACAGTCACATAAATGTTGTAATTTGTCAGTACCAACGTCACTTGAAATGACCTAATCAGCCTATCTGTCAAACTGAATCAAACACAATTTTTTGTCCGGATGTTTGTTTGGATATGACTTTGATCCTTAGTTATGACTACCAGAATTGCCTGGCGATGAATTTTTACACAGACCTAAGTTTAGGAATTCATCCGATTTTGCAATAGTGTTAAATGTATTAAAAACGATTATTTTTACCTCCTTTTCATTCTTCTTGCCAATTATACTTACCTGGTCGTTGATAATTAACTAACCACACACACTCGACACATGTGGGAGAATATATATTTTGGTGGACGTTATAAATTTAAGAGAACTAGTTAAATCCCTTCCTCATAAGCATGCAGATACATAATTTTCATGCTCTTTTATACTTTCATTTTAGTAAAATATTCAGGCCCTCCAGTATGCAATGAGTACTTTTTATCAAAAAAATACCTATGTAGTACCGTTGGGTATTATATAAACAGTTTTTATAATATCATCGGGGATGTCTATAAGCTTCTAGTATAGGTCGTATGTCTTCATTACTAGTCGCATTACTAAATCATGAGGGTGTATCTGGTCCATATTCCATCACGCGGGCCAGTGAGGATTACCTAATGACGCGAATTGTTAAAGTGGAAGGATAGTGTAGGGTATTGAATATAAAGGATATTGAACATTTGAATTTAATGAGGTACCTATTATATATTTTTACTTTCTTTTTCTCCACAGTAGCTTAAATGTAGGAGCTCTGTTAAATTACGATTGTGGCACAGATCCACATTCATGATCCGCGTTCAGTTACTCTTATGCAAAATTTGGTACTTTAAGCGTTCTGTGTCCAATGAATATGTACATAAAAGAGTATCTATTAAAACTCACAAAGAGCTAATATTTATAATCTGCAACACACTTGTATAGGTACTCTGGTGTACTGCAGGTGATCATAAACGGCGGCCAATTACCATCATGTCCAAATATTTATGCTTTTAATTTTGTTCTCAATTTCACTTTAATTGAACACGATTTGGACTCAGTTATTGTTATTTTTATCTTACTAACACTGCTGAATTTTCGATGATATTTATTGATTGATTTCGATACGAAACATCCTAAAACCTTTTGGGATAAGTACCTTATACAAATTAATGAATGTCGTAACCAAATTGCAATATTTTTTTTTTGTAAATGAGTTAGTCACATTTTTATTTATTTTATTGAATCAATGGATCCCCAGATTAGTGCGAACAAACTTAGACACTGACAGACGTTGTCCTATATACGTATTGTGTATAAATCATAGGAATCTAAACATTAGATTTCTATGGTATAAATCGTGGAGACGCGATATATTTGGATACATTTTAATACGTGCTACGCAAATTAAGATACATACAATATTAGCAACCATTATAAATTACTCGTATAAATTAATGTAGCTACGCACTGGGTCATCACTAGTCATCAGTAGTCATCACATTGGCTCAGTGCGTAGCTGTGTATTTTTAACTTCCTGAAAAATACTTACTTTGGAACTATACTTACCTATTCAACTATGGAAAAGATATATGGCGACTATACTATGCTGTCAATACATTTACTGTTTGGACATAGGATACATTGTGAATACGACGAAAGGGTTGCAGATCGGTATAATGACGTCATTTATCAAGCTCGCGGGTAGGCAACGAATGACACCGTCGAAAATTATTCGAATACAGAACGGCACAGTTTTTGTTTTGAAAAAGTACTGGCTGTTATGCGGAACAGGTGTTGTTAGCAGCAGAATTTCACGTGCGTGACAATGAAAGAATGTATTTCATGCACATTCTTTTGTATGGCAGAAGTATGCTTGGTGGAAATATATTATACAAGGGCATCGCCAAGGGGGAGCAGGGGAGGGCAGTTGCCCCCCTCTAGAGATTCGAAAAAAATTGTATTTGCACCTACAATTCATATTTATTCCATCCTCTCTCATCTTACCCCCCCCCCCCCACCCCCTGGCCCATTGGCTGGCGTCGGCTGGCGACGTCCTTGATATTATATAGGGTAATGTAGTACAACTTATAGGTAATATTTTGTAGAAGCTTATACAAAATTCAAAATAAAAACGAAAATCAAATTTGAAATCAAACGAAAAAATTTTTATATAAGGAAACTGATTTGAAATAAAGAAATAAATTGATGCGTTGCAAGAAACACTACTGGAGAATATGCCTACTTCTTTTATACGACAAACGCAATTTATACCTACTTCTGAAGATATTAAAAATACCGTCTCATTCTACTTGTTCTTCAGTTCATGATGAAAACTTCAATCAAATTGTAAATAGGTAGCATCTATCCCTACGGTATCAAGAGACATATACCTGTACAGACTAGGTATACCCACCATATACGAATAACTGACTGCACACTACAGATCGTGGAACTACGAGAAACTTATAATTAACTCGTGTCGTGAAACCCGTGCCTCTGTAACGTGGGATTCCTCTACAAAGGCAAATTGAAAACTTCCTCAACTTACCCAGGTATTTTTGCTTTAATCTTTAGATGTGGTTATGAGCAAGTTATGACTTCCTTCCTACCTTAAAATGTTTAAGAAATTAATTAATAACTATATAGATGAAATTATCAAAGGAAATTATTATGGAGCTTTATAGTTTTATAACTTCCCTCTTTGCAGAAACCTCGGACTAGTGAGGCTTAAAATTAACACTCAAGCGCAGCCACAATGGTGTAACAAAACTCATAGAGGCAGAGAACAATGTGAGCGATTTAACCGCTCGATCGTTTATTTATCGCTGAATAGCTCCGTATAATGTGTGATCCAAAAACGCTTAGGTGTCAGTTGGAATTACAGGGGTGAGCCGTATTGTTCTCGAACTAAATTGATGGTTGTAGCCAGGTGCCCATAATGAGCTCGTATTGAGTCTATGTTACCGTCCAATGTTTACGATCGTTTACAGAGTATTTATTGCTCCTTCAGTTTTTAATGCGTAAAATGCTTTTAAACAAAAACTTTAGTTTTGGACCATTAGTTCGTTTTTATGAAGTAGACCTCAAAGAAGGTTACTTATTGCAGAAAATCATGGCTTTACGCTAACATATGAAATAAATAAGTTGTTGAATAGGCCTTGTAAAGTTCTACAACTATTGTCTAAACATTGTTTTTAAAATCTTCGGAACTCTACTTTGGTAGGTACCATTTTTTTAATAAGTGTAACTCTTTGGGTGTACGATTTCCACCTCCCCAAAATGACTATTACCGATAAATCCATATCCGGAAATGTTATTGTTTCTCCTAGCAGCGCCGACTCTAGCTCATGTAGCGCCCGGGTGCAGGGCGCCCTCTAGTAGGCGTTTTGAACTCTTTGGAGGTGTCGCGAGCGGCGCTCGGCGCCCCCTAAGACCCTGCGCCCGTGTGCACCGCACCCCCTGCACCATAGGTAAAGCCGGCACTGAATTCAGCGCTCGACAGGCGCCCCCGGGCGCGGGGCGCCCGGGGTGCACCGCACCCCTTGCACCCCCTGGTAAAGACGGCCCTGGCTCCTAGAATACTATAATTTAGCTTTTGTAATTAAATTTTAATTTGAACTTTAAAATGCTGAGTAACTACATCTATGTACGATATATGTTTCATAACATTAAAATTGTAACATTAAAATTTCATGGTTTCAATCTTTGGGAATTCGTCAGTTACATCCTTTATATCCAATGCAATGCAACAAATGCAACCAGCCCCTTCAGTATTCACTGCTGGACATGGGCCTCCTCATGCACATTGACTCGTGCATGTGGGATGGGATACAAGGCGCGAAAATGCCACGCTGGGCAAGCGATTTGGCGAGTCCACTCTTTTAGAGGTGGCGTAGTTCCTCAGGGCTTGTGGTAGCCGCCTCTTACGACCACCCGCGGGAGAAGGTGGGGTGGTGCTATTTTATAGCTGGCTGATACCACACGGCACAATCGTATATCCTCCTATATCCTATGTTCTCCTTTAAAAAGTCACGACTCATATATCTACTTTTATACATTACAATTCAGTTAGTATTAGGTACCTATCTACGAGCTATTCGTTACAAATACATAATACAACAGCTATAAAACTCAAAAGAACCCCCATTCGTTTTGATAAAATAAGGACAATTGACCGATATTGGTTCACCTACGGAAACGTACAGTACGTAATCCCCAATAAATTGGCAGTAGTTTATCAGTGGAAACACTTTATAGGAGTCCTTTAGTAAACCTTCGAGCTCGACGCAGTTATAGTGACATTGACGGATTGCGAGAAAAAGAATAGAAATTGCTCGTCCGATACTGGGGAATAAGTTTTTGTTACAAGCATTAAAGTGCCCTTACATATAAGACCGATCATCTGAAAAAGGTGTCTAGCGAAGTTGGGTAGGAATTCAAAGGCCCATGAACTGACGAAACCTCTCCCTGGAGAAAACCAGTCAAGAGGTAGTCTTATAATGTTATCTATGATGATGACATTGATGATAAAGTTGATGATAATGTTGCTTAATAGCGTCATACGTTTCTCGGAACTGGACGAGAGTAACACAACATACTATGTTTTCAATTCGGTCCATGTATTATAAATGTTTGCAATCTCCGTGATTGGGCGTATAAGAACTGGTCTAAAATAAGAGATGGTAGCGAGTAATTTCTAACGTGCAACTATGTGTTATACTTAATAATAATAATAGAGCATATTGATGTTTCTTGTATTATTTGACTTAAAACGACGTGAAACGATCAGACTTTCAGCTGAATATTAGGTCTCATTTTAGACTTGCTAAAATATTTTTTAAGTGCATATGAACGAATTAACTCAGATTGATTAATTAATTTCGTAAAAAATTAAAACAACTTTAGGGATTTAAATTGAGTTCCACATTTTGACGCATTTGATGTAAGCCTTCCGCTTGTGCTAAGTCCTCAGTGCTCAACCATGCCCAAAGATCAACGACGCTTTGCTAATTCGACCTTCCCATGTACGCGTGCCGGATAAAAGCAAGCTGCTGCTTATTGGGATTCTACACCGAGTTATTGGAAGAATGTTGAGTTTTTTTGTCGATTCACTTCGGTAAGTATCATTTTCCATGCTCGTTGGTTGCACATTTAACCAGCACTAGCTAGCATCTTGTGACCGGGTTTTTTTTAGAACAATCGGTAAATTTTAAATAAAATATACCAAACATCAGACCAAACACTTGTTAAACAAATGTTTTTCCGACCGGGTATCGAACCCGCGACCTATTGCACAGCACGCTGGGTCACGACCAATTGGGCTAATTGGTCGTCAAATATATGTCTAGGTACCTACTATGTGCATAGTACTTACTGATCGTATCTTTTGGTATGATTTTTACAAAAACTTATCCCTACTGACACGCATTATCTCTTTTGGATTTAATAGCCTATCTATTCTATTGGTAGGTACTCTATACAATAAAAAAAAATGCCAACATAATGTCAATTTTTAATCTTGCAAAACTAGCTCTTAAGGGAAATTCCATCAAAAATTCAATATTTGAATGATTTTTTTAGATTTTAATAATATTTACATTTATTAAAGTAGTACTCTAATAGAAACACTAAAACAAAAACAAATTTTTTTTACTATTCTGAACAAAAAAAAATTTTGGCCGTTTTATTTTCTCAAATCGTTATAGCTATTTAAAACTAAATTCCATACGAAAATATTATAAGACAGCTTTTTTATTGTAAATGGTCCAAATTTTTAGCCAAAAAATATAAAATTAATTTTAATCATATTTTTAAGGAAAAATTAATAGAAAAAAAACATGTCATGATACTTCGTTTTTTTTTTAATCGTTTCACAGAGAATATAATTATTATGAAACGATTCGTTTTGGTTTCATTTGTTTGAATTAAATAGTTTTCGATACCTACATGATTTTTTACAGCAGAACGCGCGCTGAACGCGCAACCGTTTATGGCCGGTTCCTTGTACTATAATTGTACAGATTCAAAATGGTTAAATTAATTTTTAAGTCTATATAATCATAATTAACCTTTTATTTTATTTTAATAATGTATAAAAATAAATAGATAGTAGAATTATTATTTAAACAATTATTCAGTGATTTTTTTATTTATAATATTTAAATGATTCAAACAAAATTATAACATTTTGAAGTTTGAAAATAAATACAAAACTTTGGTATATTTTTTATAATAGATACATAATTTTTTTTTTTTCAAGGAAAAATATAAGAAACAAGGAGCAAACAGAAAAGGAAACAAAGAAACAATGAATATTATATTTAAGTTTAGAAAATCAATCGACGGTTCGGGCTCTTCCGAAAATGTTTTTTATTTATTCCAGTATTTAGGAATATCAAACAGAAATAGAACAATTAAAATAATAACTTATCAAATCAAAAAGTGTTGCCAACATAACGCTGTCAGTTGTTAATGTTGCAAACAAACCCTTAAAAGAAACAAAGCTTAAAAATTGATTTGACGTATAACTTCTTCAAATATATCGTTATTTCACCCCTCCCAAGACCTCTTATCAAAATAAGTTGAAGACAAAATTTCATGACGTTGATGTTGTTTAGACGAGATATTTCAAGAGAATACAACTTCCAAACTCGACGATAAATGAACCGACCAACTTTTCAAATATATTATTATGAATTATGGCAAAAAGTTTAACTTTGCTAAGTCGACATTGTAAATATTTGCACGTTACTTTCGTTTAACAATCCACTTTACTGGTATTTTATTATTTTTTAAGTCTGTAAACTAAACTTAGTATAAACTTTGGTTTTTCCTAGCTCAATTTTATTGCTTTTAGTAGAGCCAAATAATGTTGAAATGAAGCCCGAGAGACCGCTCCTTTCTTCATTCTTTTTACATTGTCATTTTGCAATTGAGATTTCATTGTTTGCTGTCGATATCCGAGTCGTACTGATAAGAAGCTTTTACTTTGTAAGAAATAAGAATTTACTGTAATTAATACTGTATTTGTCGCAGGACTCCCTATGGTGTAGAATCCTCGAGTGGAAACCACATTCCGAGAAAAATTGAGTATGATACCTTCAGGCAAACTGATGAAAGTCGCCGGTATTTGCTGGATGAGAAGAGCGGAAAATTATAATGTGGTGGCGGGCCTTGGGAGAAGCCCATATCAAACAGTTGTGAGACAGACTGATGGTATGGTAATACATAGCGCAATATAACAGTGTAGATTACTTCTTTGTAATATAATTCTGTGTAATATTATGTTTTCTGCTCTCTTGTGTATTAGGTATATATGTATAATAATATTATATTATATATACAAATATGTGTATGTGTGTATGTAAACATATGCATATGTATATTATTATATAATAATATAATTAAAATAACTAAATTGCACCCGCATTCTTATCTCTGTTTGACTGGTAGAAAGTGCCATATGGCATTCAGCATTCAGTTCGCCATTTGTACAAATTACTTGTGCAATGAAAATTCAATAAATAAATAATAATTGATTTACAACAGTCCGTGTAATATTATGAGGCGGGTTAATTTGCTAATGATTTGAGTTGAAGTGGAGTATATCAATACAATTCCAGCCCTCTCTGAGGTCTCCATGGCTCTGTATGCTCTACCAAAGGTCATATTCGCTATCGGTTGAATTAGCTTGTATTTGTGTGAAAAACGAACGATCCTTCTTTATAATATACATATTCCGATATCAATCTCTTGTAACTTATAAATTATAAATGTACTTGTAACTTTGATCAAAGATTTTAAACCCCAAATGAGTGTCAACAGAGAAAGAAGAAAGACGTGTTAACATCTATCATTCGTTACAGGTGGTTAACAGTAACCATTTACCATTAGGTGAATTATTTATCTGTCACCCATACAAAAAACACTCGTCTGTAAAAAAGAACATATTATAATTGTCTAATGACAGTTTTCTTATCATTTACATATTATGTATCCCGTATGAACATCCGACCTAACCAAAGAGTAAAATTATCATTTGAAATGCCATTATGTGGCCAGTACTTTGACAGTATGAGTGGAAACATAACTATTTTCAGATCCTCGTGACCCCCTTAATCCATGACAGTGGAGTTATGAGTATTTGAAAATATTCCTGATCCCACTATTGGGACGTGTTAGTGGGACCTGGAGTCCGAAGGAGGCAAAACACTATATTTCTGTATCTTCCTGATCCGGTACTTCAATTATTTAATTCCCTTTTTCTTCATAGAAATATGACGATATGTATTACGTAACATATTGGCTCAGGAACTGCTTTTTGTTCACGTTATGTAACGGTATCAGATAACTCCCAAGTTTTTTTCATTAGTACGTTTCACGAAACACCGACTCCCTAATGAGTTGTAACAGAAAACAATCCGACTTCCAGAGGCTTGTGCAAACTAAACTTGAGTCTACATTTATTACCCTTCATACAATTTATTATGAAATGAGCTGGAATATTGAGATGTTTATTGTTTCCTTTAATTAATGAAATCATCTAAATAATTCAGTGTTTTCCAGCAGAACAACATTCATTAGCTAGTCTGTTTTACTGTACAGATTGTTACATAGTTTTTTTTTAATGTAGTACGAAATTTAACTTAACTCAGATACGAATATACATAGATCCACCCCTAGTCAAGATGTAGTATTTTTTCGAAATTCAAGTGTTTTTTTCTATTGCAGGATATCTTCAATATCTCCCTAACACCGTTCATTCGAGCAATATTACATTGGCAGTACTTTTGACATAAACGTGTTCAATACTTAACACAAAATGATGGTGTCGTTATTATGTAACCTCGACTTGACATTGTATTAAGCACATAAATCATTTCTCATAAAAACCTGTCCTTTCATCGACACCTAACACAGATCGATCGCCCTCTTAACAAAATATTGGCGTACAACAATCACAGAGGCAGTCCGGAATAAACAACACTGTATCAACGTTGGAAGTCCAATAAGTTGCCTAGTTGACTAGTAGAAATATTATTCGAATCGTATAGGAAACGTGAATATTATTAGCAAAATTTCGAGATGATATATTCCAGAGTTAACTATTTTCGAATTCCAAAAAAAACTTTTTTGGAATTTTTTTTGAAAAACATAATAACATAATAACTACATCATAATAGGGAAAAAAATCATTACATCTTGACTAAGGTTGATTTTTTTACAGAAAGTAGATACAAAAATCAGACGAGCCGACAATCCACCCGGTGGTAAGATCCATGATATCCATGGATATCCACGACACATCTCAATATCAGTTCAGAATGTCTTTGAAGATTAGTAATAAATTTGAAGAGAGTTGGGAAAATGGCGAGGGAATGGGCTTTAGCATATCTCAATCACTATACTCATTTTACGTATTACGTATTGCACCGTGAACTCCCCACTCTCCCCCTACTAGATTAGCCAATTAGTTGAATCCAAAAAAAACCATCAGTTTCGAAGTTTATATTAACAAAATTTATTTTTATTTAATAACCAGAGATCCGATATACCATTTGTATTAGTTCACCATATGCATGTGAATAATTTGTTAATAAAGCAGCTAATTTGTTTTTCTTATAGTGATATCCAGCTACCATAATAAAAATATATCTGAGTTAATCAATCCATTTTAGCGTTCAACAGTGATAAATTGAGAATATCTTGCAAATGCTTTCAGCGACTCTTGGCAAGTAATACAGATCATCTATTTTAATTTATGATATTATAAAATAATAATCCGAGGAGTTTCCCCCAAAGTTCACCCACATTAACATAATTTTAATAGGAATTTTTTCATGACAGCCTGAAACGTTAGGAAATTTGATCAAGGGATACCTTAAGACTTACTTATTTGAAACATGTCAAAGTCTATCTATAATAAAGAAATACCAAGAAATATTTTATGAAACCTTCTCTATAAGTAAGGTAAAGTGTAGGCGTCATCCCCGAATCGAAAGGATGACACTTTTTACTCAGTCTGGACCTCATAAATCGTCCATACGTTAATATTATAGATATTCAATAAAAAAGTCACCCGAAGGCAACAGATGTGTCCGACACTCGTAAAATAAACCGGTCTTTAAAACATTTTTACGAATAAACTTTGTAAGCAATTGATTTCAGTCATACTATTGTTATATATAACTGTTATATATTCTTGAGCACGCGAGAATTAAAAAAACAATCTGAAGGATGTGTATCCACCAATTGGCAATGGGCCCGCGTGCTCGAGGGCCTGTGCCTTGCAGTGGGAGGTTATAGGCTGATATCGAATTATAATACCTAATTGAATTGTCTAGTTAACACAAAGAGTTCGCACACAGTTGACATAAAACAGAAGCAGATGGCAGTAAGGAGCTTATTGATACTGGAGGCGTAAATGTGTCGTCTAACCCCAGCAAAAGGAGAGTAGAGTAGAAGAGAAGGATATTATAAGAATTTGTGGGGAGTCAAGACAGAGTGCGTCTGAAAGAGTATTTGCAAGTACGACGCGCACCTGCTACGATTGGGTTCGAATAATCGCGAGGTTGTTAGAATCATGCGACATGGAGGGTAGGTCTTATGTGAAATTTTGATCGGACTAATTACAAACTGAATTATAGCACGGGGCACAAAACATGTAAGTATAGGACAATTAACGTTATTAGGTACCCATGTACAGACTACAAATAGTTGTAAGTTACGTTAAAAAAATATATTTAATCCTCACTAACTTGCAAGTCCGGATTACGAGATATCTAAGAATTAAGGGAATTGCTCGCTGAACACTGAACTGTGAGATCTCGAGGTTCGGCACGAAACTTCATTTCACTTCATTACACAGAGAGAAAAGCCTTTAAGCATTTATTCAATAGCACGAAAGGAACATTTTGTGCATGTTGTCCGATCGAAATTATTCATTGAAATAGTAATTCGTTTCGACTTTGTCTGAAAAGAATTTTACCACGAAGAGCTTTTATAACTCGGGATCTTCACCCGGGGCAAGTCCATAAGGTCTTTGTTTTCACATATGTATAATTAGACCCCGATATTATTTGAATAAATATTTTTTCATAGGGTATTTTTAATTGGGTATTCAACGACTTTGGTATTTTGTATAATTATTTCTTTATTATTATTTATTACTAGCGACCCGCCCTCACTTTGCTTCGGTTTATAAGTTTTTTTGTTTTCAAATATTCTTTTTCATAATTTTAAAATAAAATATTGCCTATATTAGACACGGATAATGTAGCTTGCTATTAGTGAAAGAATTTTTTAAATCGGTTCAGTAGTTCCAGAGATTATCCCCAACATACAAACACACAATTTTACCTCTTTATTATATAGATGAGCAGCAAAAAATGCTGAATGGGCAGCAAATTTAACAGAATTTGACAGATTCTCTGGTGACAGTAAAGAAACAGTAGTTCCCTGAAGCAGGATTCAATCGAATTTTTTTTCCTCATATATTGCAATGGTGCAATTAGCATATTCTGTCAGTGTCAAATTTTCATCGTAAAGTCAAAACAATTTAAAGCACATCTTGGCAATGTCCAGTCCCTCGAAGTAGGTAAGTCAGGAATCAGATTCAGTAAAACGATAGTAGGTTTCTGAGGACAGAAGAGGACTCCTTGGATGTACACTAAAAACGCAGTCCCATGCTTTTATTTGATTATCACAGACACAACGCACGAAGAATACTTTGAAGTTTATTAAACTGTGACTATTAAACCACAAAACACCTATTTTTCATTAATCAAACAAATTCTCAACTTCACTTCTCGAGTGGGTAATTTAAAATTATTTGTTTCAGTTGTTCCAAAATAGGTTGTTATGCTGATCACTATTTGCTGCTCATTTAGTATTTTTTTGTTGCCAGTTTAAATACAAGCATTCAACGAGGTGTCTATAGTTCCATCTACGTGTATATTATTTGATGGATATACTCGTAGATAAATGGGATTTACGGCTTGGCGTCATTGACAGGTGAGCGGTGACCGCACAGCCCCGCTCAGCTTTGTTCTGTCAAGGTAAATCCAACCGTACGTGGAGCACCACTGACGTTATCCACTACGATACGATAAGCCTACTACCAATTGTACATACAATATGTAAACGTAGGCTCCTTCAAGCAGCGTATCTAAGTTTCGACACTCGTGCTTATGTATTTTATATCTACTTATTTTTTTTAAATACGTATATATCTATCTATGTTAAATTCGTTCTATAGAATAATGTTTTGTCTTCGTGTAATGGAATGAAACGAATACATAGGGATTATTAGGGATAAGTAGTGACCGGCCGGTCGGCCTTGGGGTGTCGACCGGCTTCAGAATAACATCACCCCGTCTCTGCTCGTGGGTGTCGTAAAAGGCGACTAAGGGATAAAACAAGTCGCTACCACAAGCATTGTGGAACTACACCACATGTAAAAGAATTGACTCACCAACCCACTTGACCAGTATGGCGTTTTAAGACCATATATACCTCATGAACAAGATAATGTGCACGAAGTGACCCAGGAGCCATAAGTCCGGCAGTGGACGATGAAAGAGCTTGCTACAGTTACGCTATATACATATCTAGCTAAATAAGCGTGTTTACGAGAAAAACGTCTCTATTATAATGTTTAAGTAAAACATGTAGGTAGGTTATTTTATTGTTTACACGAATGATTCTCTGCAGACGATTCTTCTACTCATTAATAAGTTACGAGTAGATTCGATGACTCTTCAAGTTGATATGTAAGCCAATAGAAAATAAATTAATAATGATGCCACATTTGTATCCGTTCTAATGTCTTTTTCAATAATTGTATTTTTTCCCATTCTACGATGAAGAAATATAAAATGTGACAGAATGAAAATTATGTTAATAAGAATCTCACGAGGGATAAGGAAGGTGTCATCTTATTAGGTGTCATTTTCCTAAAATGCAAGCGCGAATTTTCTCCTACAAAGTTTGGAGCCGACGTGGTGACAGACAGTCAATCATGTCTTCTGTAATTGGATTCCTGGTTCACACCTCGAGCACCTATCACTTTAGCGTCAAGCACTGCGCCTGACATAACGAACCATTGACGTTTCGACAGTTGGCTTATAATGTAATCTCAAAGATTTTATAATCTTTACGTTACTCACGTCTAGATATTTATACGTTGTACACTGAATAATTTGAAAAACGTCAACTAATTTAAAATACATAGCACCATTCTAGAGAAAAATATTATATTAGGGAATATAGGGAATATATAATAAATAGGTAAACTTGTGTGTTTGTATGTTGGGGGTAATCTCTGGAACTACTGAACCGATTTCAAAAATTATTTCACAAATAGGAAGCTACATTATCCGTGTCTAATATAGGCTATATTTTATTTTGAAAAAAAAAAACTCAAACCGAAGCGAAGCGAGGGCTAGCTAGGGAATAAATTCAAAGTTACAAACGTTAGTTTTTCTTGTTCTATGTATAACGTTCGTAGTGTTAAGGAACTTGTGCGGGATACGTATGCACTAACACGTAGTAGAGTGCTAGTGTCTGTACTTCGCACCAACTGGATCGCCTGGGGGGTGTGGACTGTATAATAGGATTTTCTTCGTGAATGAAACAACAAGGCTTGTTCTTCAATAGAGCCGGGGTAGCGCAGAGGTACTTGTTCTTCTTCTTGTTCTTGTTGTTGTCGGAGTGGATGCCGCTGCGGAAGTGAAGTTGACCGGAAAATGGTCCGCTTTTTATTTGTTTATTGAATTCTTCAACTTCCGGCTAGTTGCGGGTTTCCCCCACCACTTGTCAAGGACGGGCTTCCCCCACCACTTGTCCATGTATGCACCCCTCCCGCTACCCGCGGGGAATCATTTATTTTCCTTATCGCTAATACGTATTTACATTTTTGATAAGATCCTAGTATGGCCTCACCTACACTATCCACCAACGATTTATCCTGATAAGTAAGCAAAGACATACCAGGGATCACTCCATTATTATCAAATATATACATAAAAACTTAACAACTAGTTGCGAAACTATATACATGTTTGCGTAAGTACCCTAGCCTTTTCGTCGTCAACATAACTAAATAGTAAGCGTAGATAATAATCTAGTTTTTTTTATAGAAAAAAGGCGGCAGTCGAGCATACAGTCCACCTGCTGGGAAGTGGATACTGTCGTCTGTAGACATCCGCGACACATGCCAACTTCAGTCCAGAATGCCAAACGTTGGCACGCCCCCGGATGCGCTGCCTACCTTTGCAGATTTAGGAATTGATTGGGAAAATGGGAAGGATAGGATGGGATGGGAATGGGCTCTGGCATATCTCACTGACTACCGAAACATACATACATTGGGGAAATAGGGTAAAGAGGGAAATGCAATACATTTCAAGGTTGTCTTCTGTGAGAGAGAGGTAACGTGGCCAGTCGAGTGCGCCCAGCGGTTGTGGGATTGCAGCATGTACTACAAAATTTAGTACAGGATAATGACCGGGCCGCAGCGGCGCGCTGGCGGCGCACGGTGCGGCATGGCCAATGCGCGTGGAATGAAACTGCGCGTAGAATGAAAGATATACCTACTAGAAATGAACAATATTTTTTTAAATTCGCGTTTTGTACACATTTTATATTCTAAATCGGGTCTGAACGCGTATAATAAAGGTGGTCATGAGTTGACTGAAGAGGCGGGTGGTCCAGGATGGCAGCTGCGATCAATTATATCAACTACACATCTTCACATTCGTAAAGGCTGCAACACACTACATACTTACATACATACAACATACATACATACATATTCTGACCCGATTTAGAATATAAAATAAACAATAAGTTATGAAAAAATGCCTATTGTAAAAACTGTTAGAATCCATTCTATTCTTGGTACTCGACAACCTATATCTATACTAATATAATAAAATTGTGTGTTTTGTATATTGGGGGTAATCTGTAGAACTACTGAACCGATTTCAAAAATTCTTTCACAGATAGGTACCTACATTATCCGTGTCTAATATAGGCTATAATTTACTTTAAAATTTTGAAAAAAAAAATTGAAAAAAAAAATTGAAAAAAAAAAAAAAAAACATAAACCGAAGCGAAGCGAGGGCGGGTCGCTAGTTCAGCTATATTTCAGTGGCACCTTGTATAATCTAAACTAAATATACTAACGTGGGTTTATTCAGTAATATTGGACCATTCAATGCTCATTAGCTCATGCGGCTTATTAAGATATCGAGTGTTTTAGGTTGACCCGTTGACTTTTCGTATTTTTATATTTCGTGTGGGCTGAGTAATGAAAGGATTCCGGTATCATTCACTAGGTATTGAATTTATAACAAACCCTTTTCTCGCTATTAGATAACTCGGGATTTCGTTTGTGTGCGCGTTGTCGTATATTTTCTTACATTATTCTACAGTACAGTATTTTGAGACCTTTAGTAGTCATTAGATGGTTTTTGGGATCCTTTGTACTTGAATGTCAAGGTTGTCTCAATAATATCTAATGACCGGTTTCTTTGTCATCAACTATGACAACAAATGTGAGATTATAATGGAACATAATCCTTATTCCACAGCAGAAATAACTCGGCATATACAAAATCTTAACTAAAGAAATTTTAATAAGTAAGTAGTACGTTTTATAATTTTGGATTTGCGAAGAATCTTTCAATATTAGTAATTTCAGAGAAATTGGTACCTAAATTAGTAATTAGTAATTTCAGAGAAATTGGTAGGTTTTAAAACTTTGACCTTCAAAATGGCGCATTTCGAGTTATCAATTTACTCCAGTTACAAATACAATTAAAAAAGGAAGCAAGGAAACAAAATGAGATTAGTTTTATGAAACCAACTATGAATATACATATAAAATCTTATATTTGTCTCAATAAAATATGTTTGATTGTTTAAGTTAATTAAGAAAATTTTGATTCAGTTTCGTTGCTTGCTGTTCGATCTGAATCGATTTGTTCGATGCTGATTTGATGAACGAATGTTCTAATATAAACAAAATCATTAAACAAATTTTTTTTCGATGTGGTTAGCCTAATCCTGTCGTATGACATTTGACCTTCAATTGTTGTCTTTTGTATTAATGGCTATTTTGGGCCAAGTTGCGCTTGACTGACCAAATATAGAGATAGGTAATAGAAAGCCAGTAAGTAATAATACCAGAAACCAAAGATCTTCAAAGTAACAATTAAAGAATATTTACTGATCTTAACTCTGGAACTAATTTATACCATTAGCCTGTGAGTTTCCATTGCTGAATAAAGGCCTCTCCCAAGGACCGTCACTGCACACGGGCTTCAGCTCTTCTCATCCAGCCATTACCGGCGACTTTCATTAAGTCGTGAGTCCACTTGGCCGGACGGCGTCCCATGCTACGTTTCCCAAAACTAATTTAATGAAATTTCCGTTTCGTCTCAATGTCTGCGAAGTTTCACAAGCATTAAATGTATTCAAATACGTTGACATGTGCACAGGTTGACCGAACCCTTATCAAGGAAAGCCAGTTTGACGTAATATGCGGGTGTATACTGCCCATCGTAAATATGATTTCTCATTTTTTATGAAAGGAATATGTCAAAAGCATTAACGCGTGTTAAATTTAGGTATCAAATATTGACGAAAGTAGTATTGAAATTCATTTAAGCAGGTATATTTAACTTACTTGCCTCCCCATTCTAAGATTATTACATCGTTAAATTGAATTGTCAGTAATATTATTCGCTCATTTTATAAATGTAGAAATAAAATCAACCATTATTAAATCTTCCACACCGAGAGAAGAATTATATTTTTATTTTTTTCTAAATTCCCAGGAAATCTTTGTAGCAGCGGTAGATTAATTTAATAGTAATTTAATTTTCGACGACCACACTTGGCAGGTCTGTCTGTTGGTTCTTTGTGAGGTCAGCAGCTTGTAAAACCTCACGTATTAAACTCCAATGCTAAACTTGTTTAAATAAAATACTTTAAAATTAAATTAGATTGATCCTTATAAGTAAATAAGTGATGTATGCCCTTAAAACGCCACGTAGGCCAAACGGATTGACGAGTCCATTCTTTTACAGGCGGTGTGGTTTCTCAGGGCTTGTGGTAGCCGCTTTGTTATCCCATAATCGTCTTTTCCGATACCCACATCAAGAGATGGAGTGGAGCCGGCCGACATCGCACGGAAATACAAGTATAGCCTTTTAAACGGAGACTATTCGCAGCGAACTGGGAGCTACGTGTTATTTCTTCCAGTATTTGTTCTAGATGCATCTCGGAATCACCATCGCACCTCTCACATTCAGAAAATGGGTAGATTATCTTTCCACTTGAACACTCATAATCGTATTAAGATCACAACCTATAAACGACACGCGGCACAAAGGGCGAGCTAGATAAGAGGCACTTTGCTCCGATTTAAGCGTTATCGGCAGACTTTTATGGTTCATAAATAGTTAAAGAAGTTCTTCCGCACCGCGGCCAAAGATACGCCTCGAAGATGTTTTTTCTTCCCGCGGAATGGAGCGGGTGTCGCAATCAGTTTCTTTGCCAATCAATCGTATCACTTTGTCGATGGGTACCTACATAATATATGATAAGAAGGTGGAGAAGAATTATTTACTAATTTCTTGGAATAAATAACGTTTGTTGCCTAAAAACGCAATTCCATAAAAACGGTTCCATAAAACTTATATATTCGGAGTAAGGTTCAGAATACTGTATGTTATTGTATATGTATACGTACATGATTAAAATTGCATTCTGGTTCCAAAACCGATTGCGTCTGAAACAGTTTAAAATCTATAAAAATTGATCAAATCAAGCATCAGTTTCATCGAAAAGTTGGCAATGTAAATGGGTCCCATTCATAGAAAAGTTGGCAGTGTAAACAGGTCCCATTATGTAATGCCCATCTATTACATAAAAAGAACATAGTAAAAGTTTGAACTAAAACTAAAAACAAAAAATTTGATCCAAAGAAAACATGTAAAAGGTTTCCTTTATTAATTATTCCATATAATACGTATAATACCTACGTATTTAAGCATTTTTTTAAATTCTGATCAATTAATAAATTATGACTTATATCGTAATTCTTTCTCTATTTTTTTATAATCTCCCGTGTACTCGCGGGATTATTAACAACAATTGCTCCTGATTAAGCCGCAATTCTCTCCAGATCTCGTCAGTGGAACAGATTAGAATCCCGTTTGTTCTCGCTGGGTGCCCTAATTAACCATTAAAGTTCCCTTTTCATGAATCTGCGAAGACTTGACACTACGTAGGCTTCGTCTTTATCTAAATTGTCTAAGATTCAGTTTCAGCCCGCTCCTATACTGTAGTGGCTAGATACCTTTTGCCCAATTACTTTGATTCTAATTCAGAATGGCTCTATAATTTTACAGAATGATTAATTATATTTATACCTGTATTCATTCCAACTAATGAACTATTCATAAATCATATTGTAAGATAACATTTTTAAAATATGGATGGCGACCGATAAATTTTATAACGAGAATATTAAAATGTAATTTTTTTATTAATTATATTGGTGGGTGCGGAGCGGAGAGAATCACTTTTTTATGTATGTATGAAAAGTGTATTTGCACTATTTTTTGTATGCGTACCAATATCTATTAAATTAACTAGTTATACGTGGTTACTATTTAACCACCATTGCCGGAAGGGGCAAAAAAACAGAAATAGTATTGCTAACACAACAACATAAATTGTTTTCATGTTGCAAATATAAATATACGTTTTGAAATAAAAATGTTTACAAAAAGAGATGTTAACTATCGTAGAAAAAGGTAGGTACACAAAATCTACAATTAATGAGATTAAATGATATAATATTGTTTGTAATTTGATGCTTAGATACACACGATATTATATGTTTCATGCCTCACACCGGTAAGCTCTGGGCCGTAGTCCATACAAGCGTTCATACTGTGGTTCATAAACAACTTATATAAAGTAACTGACGTTTATATTTTATTTCATTAATTGAAAAAATAAGATTGTATTGCAACGTTTCTTGTGCGGTTGGTGCCACATATTCGCCTATTGAATAAGTTGATAATTAGCTGCTAAGAAATTTGTAAATTGCTTCTTTGGCCAATATTTTACATGAAAATACTTTTGTGGTTTATTGTAGTTCATTTTCAATTGTTTTTTTTGACTAAATTCTTGTGGCCCTAATGGCCTTTCAAGAATCACCGGACATTTATAGTTTAGGGCGAGTGCAGAAGGCACTTAGCCAGAAGCAAAAAGTGTGTGCAACAACGAGCCTTAGAGCTCCTCCGGCGGTAGACCGGCGGAAGAAACGGACCTCGGCTTAGTCCGATGTTTTGGCAGGGTACCGTGGGATCGTGAGTCAGTGTGAAATTTCAATTTTACTACAGAAGCTCAACATGAAATCAATATGAACATTGTGAACTGAAGAATTATATTGTCTTCAGTTCACAATTTGACGGCCGATTAGCCCAGTTGGTAGTGCCCATGCCTACCATGGTGTGAAAAACCATGGGTACGACACTCGGTCGGATACACACTCATTGTTTATTTCCGCATCTTATTTGTTTGAAGACATTTTGTTCGGGTGTTAATGATTTATATGTGTGTGTTTCTGGATTCACAATACAGGGACTCCTAGTGTGGGTCATTGAGCGTTATTACTTATGTATTCTTGTATATGAAAAGTATACTTCAATAGTTTAATATCAGCAATGATGAATATTAAATCTGAAACTAAATCAAAAAGTCAAGTAGGAAATGGGTGACACAATATTTCTGACACATCGTTTGCACGGAATATCAGAGTTAAGAGGACGAGCTATAGCATCGAGGACGTTATATTAAAGTGTGTACGTATAAGGTTTTAGATGAGTTTTAATCTGTAGTTAAGTGGCTACCTCTTTGTCCCCATGAGTACAGCTCGGATGTGATGTTGAGCACGTATTCGATATCGATGTAGTGACGTCACGTCTCTTGTTACTGGCCCTTTGGGAACACTACAATGCGAATCGACGAACAATGAAAAAATAGAATTTTCGCTTTGACTCCATCACACTGAAGTGGTGTCCTTTTAGATAACAGTATCTCTTGAACGTGCCCCTCTATTAGTCGCTAAGTGCTTCGAGTAATTTTACCTATAGTGTGTTCGATATATTTTTTTAAGATAGCATTATGATATTAAATTTATGAACGGAAAACAAAAAATAACCTAGAATTTAAAATCAACTTTAAAAGTGTTTATTATTATGCTCAATTGTCGACCGGCTTTAGAATAGCACTAGGTAACTCATCACTTCTCGTGGGTGTGGTAAGAGACGACTGGTATAACAAAGTCGCTACCACAAACTCTAAGGAATTATAGAAGCGTAGGTTTGAGCAGAAATTATAATTTCGAGTGGTTTGAAGAAATCATGCCCACGTAGGTAGGGATTGCAATCCGGCACCAATTTCAATCCGGTCGGATCCGGCCGGATTAGTCGCATCACAAATATATATTTTTTTTCATTCTCAAATTAGCTACATAAAAGATATTCAATTGAGTTTATATGGTATTACAAAGTTTATAAAAAGACGTTTATTTCGAAATCAACTCTATTTAAACTGTAATAATCAACAAACAATCACGAATTAACAATAAAAATCTAGTATAGTGATAATTTGAAAAAAGAGGACTGATCGCTTTAAAAAGGATTTTAAAAAAAAGTATTATAAATTAAACAAGTTTAATTAATTAATTCCTAAATTAAACAAGTTTTTTTTTATATAATTTCCTTTATTTTAATCATATTTATCTGAACTATCAATTTTCCAAAGAAGTTTTTGGTTTATTAGCCAATAAATATGAAAATCTACACATAACATGTTTTTAAAATTATACTGTGTAAGAATCAACAATTTTACAGGCACAGGCACGGCGCTAACAGCATGCACGCAAAAGTAGGACATACAGTAGATAAAGGAGGATAAATCATAGAAAAGGAGGACATGTCCTTTAGGACCCACGAGCTTCACGACTCCCCGATTGCTGCACACTTTAAATTTTAAGAACAATAAAATTATAGGTATATATGAATCTTCCAATGTAACAAATTATCGTTACTTAATTATTATAATACTTGAAATTTAATTGTGTGTACAATATTATAATTAGTATTATAGTGGACAATTTTTATTATGTTTTATTACTTTTTCTTCTGAATATGAATAGAATGCAACAGAAAGTGGTAGAATTTTCGCCTGATACTTAAAGAAAAAGTTATTTTCACCTGCTGCCAAACCGTCCACACACAAAGAGCCGAGTTTCAATACACTTGAAACTCGCTGGTTTAAGTTTTGTCCAACGCCCACGATATTATTTGCCACTCATCAATTGTATTGTCAAGCGATTGTATACCTTTTTGGTAATAACATTATCTACATTTTTATCCATGGAAAAGAAATCGAATGATACAACATTTGTGTGCACGACAGAAAATAAGGGCGTAGCACAAGTGCAGTACAATTAAGATATGTTATTATGTAATGTGTAAATTATGTAAATCAAGTGTACATGATATGTACGTACTGGCATCGCACGGCTCGGGGAAGAAAGGGGGTTGTCTCACAAGGGTTGCGCAACTAGCGAGGTGAGGACGAATGAATTCTCACATTAGACTAATAAAAGCGTACGAGACAAATCCATACACCTTTCCTACGAGACTATGGGATGTTAGTACGTACATTTATATTATATTTTTTTAAAGTGTCTTTTGTTTATAAACTGTATGTGTTTGTATTCGCTCTCCATAAATGTATTAGGGAAACTAGGTTGCAGGTCAGGGTATAGGCAAAATAAAGGCTACCGCCCGCAGTGTGTTTTATTAAGCATTGAATTAAACATATAAAGTTGCGGGCTAGATGACGAAGTTCCGGTATCGGCGCCACTACTTCCCCTTTACCTTCAGTCCTCCCATTCCCCTTGCTACTCAACGAAGGAGGGAGGGAAAAAAGGGCTAAATTGCCCAGAAAGATATAAAATCATCATGTATCGTCATCGAAAATAGCCTTGTTCTCCGCATAAGAGGAGAACCGACCCTAGGATAAGTGACTTGTAACCTAGAAGTTATGTATGACGTTGGAGAGCGAATAGCACAATAAACTACCCCAGGGAGCAGGGGGATCGCACGGGCAGCAAACTTGCTATAAAAGGCATAGGTTCCGACCTCTCTTTGCCAGTTCGTCCTCAGCACTTCAAACAGTAACTTGAACTACCAGTTCGTACTTAACACTCTAAGTAGTGACTTGATATAACAGACTCCTCATAGTGGAGATACCTAACAAGTTCATACAAGCGAGTTCGCTGCCGACTGCCGCTTCCTCCCTGCGCTCCTGTGGTTCAATGTGAATTAGAGCAGCGTTTTATTTCCGTATTTCACCCCTACACCCCCCGTTGGAAGGCAACGTGCGGCCTGCAACATTGGCCCTGCGGTATAACATCGATCGCGAGCACCGCCTTATATATAATATATATATCGTAGCCAACATCTGGTCCTTCGAGCCGGATCTCCTGAACCATCATCATCCAGAAGATCGCATATCGTGACCAACATCTGGTCCTTCGAGCCGGATCTCCTGAACCATCGTCATCCAGAAGATCGCCTATCGAGATACGGAGAGAATTTAGAAAATGCCGACCACAAGAAGCAAAAGCGACAAGGAGACAACAGAAGCATCCTCGAGCTCGCAAACCGAAGCTACGGCCACCACGGGCGCAACAACGAGCACAGACTCGTACGCAACGACTGCCCAGACCGCAACCGCGACCGACACTACCACAAGTAAGTCCTCAAACAATAAAAAACAAGCCAAGGACAGTGTCGCTGTCGCCGTCTGCTCCAGGCCACCATCGCCTGTACCTGAGTGCTCCGACCACACGATGCGCCCACACTCGAGCCACGCTCGGTCACGTCGCTCCGTACCCTCACGCAAGAGACTCCTCGCGGAGTTAGAGGCGAAAGAGCGGCTCGCCGAGCTGTACCTAAGAGAGGCCGAGTGGAAAACGAAAGAAATCCAGGCCGCAGCTGAACTTGAAAAGGCGAAACTCGAACGACTGAAACTAGACTCGTCGTCGAGTGAGGAGGACGAACTGGACGAACAGGATTCAGATCCTCAGCGTGTCCACCGATGGCTACACAATCAAAAGCAGATATTAGCCATCAAAGACGCCGAGAAAGAGAAAAGTCCCAAACCCAAGGAAGCAGCTGTGTCGGAAAAAGGCAGTATTAGACAATCGGCCGGGAATGAAAGAGACCCGGGTGTTGCGGGAACCCCCACGAAAGAGGTCCCGTCTTCAGACCATTCTCCACCGGCGATTGACGTGACTACATTAGCCACGGCCTTCTCACAAGCTATGCGCCAGAATAGGGACTCACCTCGGTACGTACAAGAGTTACCCGTGTACAGTGGACACGCCCATAGCTGGCTCGCCTTCCGAGCAGCGTACAACGAAACAAAGGAACGCTTCACTAAAACTGAAAATGTGGCCCGACTACGAAAATGTCTAAAGGGACCCGCAATGGAAGCCGTGAGTTGCCTACTAATAAGTGAGCCTGACCCGCCAGTAATATTACAAACGCTGGAGAGAAGATTCGGGCGGCCAGAGGCACTCATCCGCTTAGAATTGGAAAAAGTGAAGCGTTTACCCAAGGTCAGTGAAAACCCACGTGACCTTTGCATATTCGCAAGTAAATTAGCGAACATCGTGGCTGCTATAGAAGCATTAAAGAAACCACACTACCTCCACCACCCTGAGATGTTGTACAACGTGGTGGAGAAGCTCACTCCAACCCTGAGAAGTAAATGGGTAGACTACGCGGCGAGAGAGCTTTCAGAAGTATCCGACTTCAAAAAGATGTCAATATACTTGAACGAAGAAGCGGATAAGTTTGGCGCTTACGCCCTTCCAGAATACATCGCCGACGAGTCAACAGGGAGGGAGCGACCTATGCGAAAAAGGGTCGAACGCGCTTACACAATAAAAGAAAAGCGCAAGCCGCAAGAAAAGTGGCAAGAAAAATGTTGGCAGTGCAAACAATCACATCAGTTAGTGCATTGCCCACAGTTTCTCAACGCTAACATACACGAGCGTTGGGAGATGGCAAAAAAGAGCCATACTTGTTTCCGGTGCTTAAAAGGTACGCACCAAAGAAACACGTGTCGCGTCAAACCATGCGGCCGCGACGGATGTACCATGAGACACCATGTCCTACTCCACCACCAAAAAACCGATCAACCATCAGACATCCCAGAAAGAACAGAAGAGGTACTGACTTCAACAGTAGCTACCAACTCGAATACGCGACGTCGGGCGTACCTGAAAATAGCACCTGTCGTGCTATCCGGTCCCCAGAATAAAATAGAGACGTACGCGTTGTTGGACGAGGGGAGTACAGTAACCATTATCGACGCATCTCTGGCCGATATATTAGGGATAGATGGGCCCAAACAACCAATGTGGGTGCAAGGGGTGAGTGGGACAGAGATAAAACACGAACAAAGTCGGAGTGTCAACCTGGGCATTAAAGGGAAATTCAGCGGCAAAGAATTCCAAATTCAAAATGCCAGAACAGTAGAAAGGCTGAATTTCACGTCGCAATCCATAACAGAGGAAAACATGAAGGGCTGCACTCATCTACAAAACATAAGAAAAGAGCTCACGTACGACTACGCGTCCCCAAAGATACTGATCGGTCAGGACAACTGGGACCTAATAGTGTCACGTGATCTTCTAGAGGGTCGGCGCGACCAACCAGTGGCATCACTAACGAAACTGGGGTGGGTACTCCACGGATGCCACACGTCGAAAAGTAAGCCCGTAACCTTTTGTGGTCACCTATCCACAACACAGGGTGACACAATGGAAGAAACAATGAGGAAATATTTCGAACTGGAGTCATTGGGAATCGAACCCAGAAAACCCAAGAACGATCCCGAACAACGGGCGTTGGAAATACTCGAAAACACCACTCGACGACTTCCCAATGGCAGATTCGAAACCGGGTTATTGTGGCGAAAAGACGACCTAAAAATACCCAACAACTACCAAAACACACTAAAGCGCCTCTACAACTTAGAAAGGAAACTAGATCGCGACGAACAGCTGAAAGTTCAATACCAAGAACGGGTCGACAACCTCTTCAAACGCGGATACGCCGAGCGAGCCCCCGCAGCGCCAACTAGCGGCAGAATATGGTACCTCCCACACTTCGCGGTCATCAATCCCGCAAAGCCAAAGATAAGAATGGTACACGATGCGGCGGCTCAATCGCATGGACTGTGCCTCAACGACATGTTGTTGGCAGGACCTGACCTATTACAGTCCCTCCCAGGCGTTATTATGCGATTTCGACAACACCCATACGCCGTATCCGCAGATATAAAAGAAATGTTTATGCAAATCAGCATAAGAGAAGAGGACAGAGATGCCCTGCGTTTTTTATGGAGAGATCACCGGCGGGAGGGTCCGCCAGAAGAATATAGAATGACCTCGGTGATATTCGGTGCGTGCTCATCACCATGCACCGCCATACACATAAAGAACAAAAACGCGAACGAGTTCGTCGACATCTATCCAGAGGCGGTGTGCGCAATAGAAAGAAACCACTACATGGACGACTACTTACAAAGCTTCCCCACCCCTGAGAAGGCGATCAAAATGATCAAAGAAGTCGACTTTATACACCGACAAGCAGGGTTCGAGTTGACGGCGTGGACATCTAACAACATGAGTGTTATAAAAGATTTCAAGGAAAGAACGGAAACAAACGCAATACCAATAGGTGCGAGCGAGACAGAAAGAACGCTCGGTCTCCTATGGAGCACAAGAGATGATTGCATAAGTTTCCGCTTGAACAAAACGAGAATAGCACCTGAAATGCTTGAAAACACGCGCCCACCAACCAAGAGGGAGGCCTTAAGTGTCATAATGTCCTTGTTCGATCCATTGGGCTTACTATCGCCGATGACAACGCCCGCGAAAAGAATTATGCAGGACACCTGGCGCTACGGTACCAAATGGGACGAGCCCATTCCAGAACAGTTAAGGCAAAGATGGGACGCATGGCTGTCATTGCTAAGAAAGGTAGAAGACCTACGCATCCCTCGATGTTACGACTATGAATCGGCAACCACTTACGAACTACATACGTTTGTCGATGCCAGCGAGGAGGCCTACGCCGCAAGCGTTTACTGGCGAATCGTGCGTAACGACGGAAGTGTACACGTCACGCTGGCAGCCGCAAAGAGTCGCGTGACACCACTGAAGCCCGTCTCAATCCCCAGGTTAGAACTACAGGCCGCCCTACTAGGGGCCCGCCTAGCCGATACAGTGCTACGAGAGCACGAGTTTGAAGTCGCGCATAAAACATATTGGAGCGACTCGCGTACGGCCCTGGCGTGGATAAGATCCGAACCACGCACCTACAAAACCTTCGTAGCACACCGACTCGCAGAATTAGAGACACTCACTAAGAAAAATGAGTGGCGATGGGTGCCTACGGCAGATAACGTAGCAGACGACGCGACAAGAGCGACACCTCACGACTTCAACGTGAAACATCGATGGTTCAATGGCCCCTCCTATCTACTACTATCTAAGAATGAGTGGCCTAGAGAAGTCGAGGTCAAGGTCAACAACTCTGGGGAAGAGAGAGAAAAATGTCTCGCAATAACTGACAAGCCAACTCATGACCATCTGCCAGATGTCCAACGATTCTCGAAATGGATCAGACTGATAAGAGCGACAGCTAGAGTGCTGCAATTTGTCGAATTATGTCGGGGAAATAAATTCCAAATCACCGCTACGCGTTACAAACGAACGCGTGTAAATAAATCACGTGACCCCGACTGGAAGAAAAAAGATAAACAAACTCGAACCCAATCGACCGATACGATGATTCCCACGAGTTCATCAACCCGCCGCGCCATTGACCTAGAAGTGCGTCATATTGAAAAGGCTCAAAAATTGTGGATTCTAGCGGCACAACAAGACAGCTATTACCAAGAAAAGCTGCGCATAAAAGAGAACAGGGCGCCACCTACCGGAGATTTATTGTCGTCACTTAGTCTTATCATCGACAGTGACGACATAATAAGAATAAAGGGTCGTATAACTGCGGCCGAGGGAATACACGCAGAATCTGTGAGCCCAGCCGTACTGAATGGAAAACATATATACACAAAATTGTATATACAACAAGTCCACGAGAAACTTCATCACGGAGGCGTAGAAACAGTCGTAAATGAGCTACGCCAACGGCTATGGATAATGAAAATCCGACCGGCCGTGCGAAACGTGATCAAGAGCTGTATGGCGTGCAGAATAAAAAAGACTAAACCAACAAGTCCGGCCACAGGCGACTTACCTCCAGCTCGCCTGGCCCATCACGCACGACCTTTCACATTCACCGGATTGGACTACTTTGGTCCAATAGAAGTCACCGTCGCGCGCCACCGCGAAAAGAGATACGTAGCGCTCTTCACATGTATGACGTCACGCGCCATACATCTAGAAGTCGTGACCTCCCTAAGCGCTGACTCAGCCATTTCAGCGCTGAGGAGGTTTATAGCCAGAAGAGGCTGTCCAACAGAGCTGTGGAGTGACAACGCAACTTGCTTCAAGGCGGCTGATAAAGAGCTCGCCCAGTCCATAGCTGAAGCCACCCAGCACGAGGCCACAAACCGCATGATCAAGTGGCGGTTCATCCCACCAGCAGCGCCGTTTATGGGCGGTGCATGGGAGCGCATGGTGCGCTCCGTTAAAAAAGCCCTACGAGTCACCCTGCACGAACAACATCCAAGTGACGAGACGCTCAGCACACTGCTAACTGAGGCGGAGATGACCATAAATTCCCGCCCCCTTACTCATGTGGCGGTGACACCCGACGAACCGGCAGCACTAACGCCGAACCTTATACTACTCGGCCCGAACTGTCACATGCCGGTTCCCGGAGACTTCACCGAAGGCGACCTGAACGCGCGCCATCACTGGAGGCGCGCCCAGAGGCTCGCAGACGTATTCTGGCACCGCTGGGTACGGGAGTACATGCCCTCACTCCAGTACCGGCGGGAGCCCCGCAGCACCGGTGAACCACTGAAGATCGACGACATCGTCATCGTGTGCGACTCCAACTTACCCCGGAACACCTGGCCACGAGGCCGTGTCACCAACGTCTACCCGGGTAAAGACAACGAGGTACGAGTCGTCGACATCACCATGGGCAACGGCACCGTGCTACGCAGACCTACGAAGAAAGTCGTCGTGCTACCAGTCGGTTCGCAGTGTTGCGACGGCGGGAGAATGTGCACGACAGAAAATAAGGGCGTAGCACAAGTGCAGTACAATTAAGATATGTTATTATGTAATGTGTAAATTATGTAAATCAAGTGTACATGATATGTACGTACTGGCATCGCACGGCTCGGGGAAGAAAGGGGGTTGTCTCACAAGGGTTGCGCAACTAGCGAGGTGAGGACGAATGAATTCTCACATTAGACTAATAAAAGCGTACGAGACAAATCCATACACCTTTCCTACGAGACTATGGGATGTTAGTACGTACATTTATATTATATTTTTTTAAAGTGTCTTTTGTTTATAAACTGTATGTGTTTGTATTCGCTCTCCATAAATGTATTAGGGAAACTAGGTTGCAGGTCAGGGTATAGGCAAAATAAAGGCTACCGCCCGCAGTGTGTTTTATTAAGCATTGAATTAAACATATAAAGTTGCGGGCTAGATGACGAAGTTCCGGTATCGGCGCCACTACTTCCCCTTTACCTTCAGTCCTCCCATTCCCCTTGCTACTCAACGAAGGAGGGAGGGAAAAAAGGGCTAAATTGCCCAGAAAGATATAAAATCATCATGTATCGTCATCGAAAATAGCCTTGTTCTCCGCATAAGAGGAGAACCGACCCTAGGATAAGTGACTTGTAACCTAGAAGTTATGTATGACGTTGGAGAGCGAATAGCACAATAAACTACCCCAGGGAGCAGGGGGATCGCACGGGCAGCAAACTTGCTATAAAAGGCATAGGTTCCGACCTCTCTTTGCCAGTTCGTCCTCAGCACTTCAAACAGTAACTTGAACTACCAGTTCGTACTTAACACTCTAAGTAGTGACTTGATATAACAGACTCCTCATAGTGGAGATACCTAACAAGTTCATACAAGCGAGTTCGCTGCCGACTGCCGCTTCCTCCCTGCGCTCCTGTGGTTCAATGTGAATTAGAGCAGCGTTTTATTTCCGTATTTCACCCCTACACCCCCCGTTGGAAGGCAACGTGCGGCCTGCAACATTGGCCCTGCGGTATAACATCGATCGCGAGCACCGCCTTATATATAATATATATATCGTAGCCAACAATTTGTCAGTAAGGACAGGTGCCAGTCCAAGGAATATTCTTCCTCTCCGAACACGACTTTTATCTTGGAATAATATATTTGGGTCCTTTCCCTTGTTGTTCACTTCAATCACGGATTACAATTTTTACACATTTTTCCTCTATTTGCGAAAAAAATCACGCAATAGTAACAAAAAGCAGTCAAACTACGATATTGTACTGCCGACAGTAGGGCAGGGCAACCTTTGGACACTGGAGTGCTAATAATAAGAGTGAGAATGGCATGGTTTAGTGTACAATAACGAATCGTCGACTGTATTACAATATTGTAGTGCTGTCACTTTATAAAATATACATTATACATGTAGGTAGTAGGTAGCCGTGTGTTTCTATAAAAGGGTTATAGGTACAATCAGGTGCGTCGCCAGGCGTGAGGGGGGGGGGGGGCAGGTGAGGGCAGTTGCCCCCCTCTAGAGATTCGAAAAAAATTGTATTTGTACCTACAATTCATATTTTTCTAACAATACATCTATTATTATATAATATACAAATACAACAGAAATGTTGCATTTGGTGATGAGTTGTTATTTTTCATTATTATATTAATTTTGTATAACTAGGTTAAAAGTTCAAAATATGTTGACTAATATTTTAGCGAATTTAATTCAAATTTTGCTATCATCATTAACCGATATTTATTTCAATAATGAATGATACCTGCAAATGGTGTTTGAAGAATTTTCATAATATTACATTTTAATGCCCCATCATAATAAACCCATATCATCTCGTTTCATGAACAAAGAACAATTTTCCTTTGAGCGCGAATTAGGTAAATTTTATCATACCAATATATTTGGTATATATTTAGTGTTATTCTAATAAAAACAGTGAAAGTCGTAGTCGGGTTTTAGATTTTTAACTTTCTTTTTTTAAATCATTTTGAGGTCTACGACTAATTAATTTTCTAAATATAGCAAAACTCGTATCTAACATTACTGAGCTTGTGATAATATTTTTTAAATTATGTTGCACTAGGGCGGATATATTAAAAAAATCCTCCGATCTGTATTTCCACCCCTCCATCGTCAGCCTACTTCCACCATGTAATCTATGCGAGTTGATAAAGGCTTCCCAGGATTAATACCACAATATTAGACAAACTGGTTGTGATTAAACTGTTGATGTACTGCTCAGTTTCCTGAAACTGTACTGAAACCTTACGGAAACTGTACTACATATCATTTGTAAAAATGTGACGCTGCTTTGGCTCTTCCGAAATCGGGTACCTAATTAAATTTCATCTCCGGATATAAGTAACGAGACTTATGAATGGTTCGTTCCGTCACCATAGTGTACTTGACTTTTAAAAATCAATGGAAAAATTATATAATTAAAGGATTTAAAATACCAGAAATCGATTCCTGAAGGCAATACCAATATATTTTGAAAAATGACTGAAATACAGGAGTTACGATTAGAACACTAATTAATTATTCTATAATTGCATTATAACCCCTCGTAAGTGACAGAGATAGCTATAACACTTCACCAGATCCTTTTTCTAAATATTGTCAAGCTCTACGCTAATTTTTTAATTATTTTCAAAGATTCTTTGTAGGTTTTTTTTGAGTTAGTCATAAATATAACATATTAATTTCAATCACAGACAAGTAGGTACTTGATTTTTAACTCTTTCCATCTCGCCACTGTAATACTACTAGATACTTTCTGTAGTCCTTCATTGGTCCATCTGGTTGAAGAGCGTCCTAAGTTACGTTATCGTTTTAAGACATTACAAGAATTTAAATGTCTGTCTATCCGCTTGACACTACACTACCACTCAAACGTCAATGGTCTCTATCAACGGAAGATCATTTGTCCCGGAAGCTTCCTATTTTGTATCATAACATTAACATTGGTACAATGACACAAATTTTATAGCCGGGTGGATCCAAAAGGCATCAATCATACAACGAGTCAGGAATTTCATTAAGTATCATATTTCTGTTGTTCTTTGTCACCTGCCAATATCCTTTCTTGTATTATAGATAGGTACATATTTTTCTTGATTCTTGAACTAATATAAAAAAACTAACGTATAGAGATGATTGTATATTATTTTGTACCAGATTATAGTAACTTCACTCCAATAAAATTTATACCATTGCAAACGGAGTCCTTTCATTTTATTTTACTTTTCTTTCATTTTTGATGAATACGAAACTAGCAGCGTTTTATATCTTACTTAAGAATAAGTAACATATAAAAATATGTTTATTTTATATCTTTATTTTTGATATCTCGTTAATTGGCGATTTTGCGACATTCACCATAATAATCCTCTTTTTAAAATTAAAACGATTAAGACAACGATGCGGGTTTCCTCACGATATTTTCCCTCACCGCCTAGCTACTATCTACTTCAACTTTTAGTACTGTTTATTAGTACTAGTGACTGAAGTAGGAACTCAGTGGTACTGTTTACTGTTTGATTAAATTTTATTTTCAAAATAATTCCATCGATATAGTAATAACCTCACATTTATACTTTATCATTAATTCCCAAACTCAATAAAATAATCCTTCTAACCCAAATAATGATCTAAATGTTGAAAATAACCGCAAGTAACTGTTGTCCCGGCAATAAACGTGTCTATTATGTTCACCATTAACGGAACAGTATGTGATGTAAGGGGCTCCTGAAAAACGATACAGGCCTGTAAAAGTTGGCCTCTAAAATAATATTTATAGCCAATAAATGAGGGTCGTTTCGTTACGGCGATCTGGTTCTGGCTGCCACAGTAAATTTAATTTGGCAATCGACCGCAGGGCTGTAGACTGGAGATTTTAGGGTTCCTCAAAAACAGTTAAAATAATAATAAAATAACATTTAAAATAATATGTGGTTTAGAAGTGCTTTTGGGTATAAATCGTTTTAGATACTTAGCCCTGTTTCATTAAATTCTGTACCTTTTCATCGTAGTCGGTTATTCCTATCTGCCTCAACAAGCTGCCCCACTAGTGGGGCAGAACATAATTGTAATGAAAACTAGTTCATACAGCCTCACCATATTTATTGGTGAGGCATCGATTCCCGTCCCCAGGAGTTCTATAGCACAGGCATCAATCAACTTCCATTAAAAGTTAAAAAGTGCATTGATAATAATGGACAATACTTAGATTAATTAGTATAATTTCCATATAAAAAAATATATTTAATTTTTTCCATATATAACAGCAATTTCATAGCTAAGGACATATTATTACACTAGGATATTCGAAGATGCTGTGTATCAAAATGGATTGTTTGTGGGATATGGCCGATATATGAAATGACATTATGCGGATAATGTACGAACGATCATCTTTTACGATTCTTTTCAGGGACAACACGAGCGCAGCAACCGCTAACATCAACAACGCGTTCGGCGGCAACACCACCGTATCCCGATGGAAGGTAATCCGCTGTATTAAAATAAAATCCTAAGTATGTATGTAGTGTGTCATTATTTAATAGAGCGTCTTCAATTTCTTTGCTTTCACTCACTTCACCTTCGTTCTTCTAATAACCTTCTTCTTAGCATTCCTTTTCACCATTCAACTTCATATTCTTACTCTTTTACTGTGCAAGCGGTTCGTTTGTTTCGCAATCTTTATCAAGCTGAAGAAGTCAAGTCTTACTAAACACTATTTATTAGCTTTGTAATTATTCATTCGGTTACTGATATATACTCGTATACTGAGTATAGTGTGTATTTATGTATATATATGTATGTATGTATGTATGTATGTATGTATGTATAAGTTGTGTTGTGTATGACAATGTGCGTCCTCAAATCGCTTCGGACACTCGGGAATAAATCGCCGAGCTTGGATGTAACGCGGTTGTCCACCCACAGTACTTGCCGAACATCGCGCCATCCGACTACCACTCGTTCAGGCCACTAAAGCTTCTTAGACGACGACGGAAAGTATGAAAACTTCAAAGTAGCAGTGGACGACTTCTTTGCAGTGCAGTGTTCTGAATTCTAAGCGCATGGCATTAATTATCTGCCAAATAGATGGTCAAAAGTAATAGACATATCTGGACATATCGACTAATTCTAGTTATTAATAATGTTGTCAATAAATTTACAATATGTTTTTTCTTGGTGCGTCTTTTTCGCAAATTTGGTAATTATTACATCGTTTAAATATCAATAACATTAATACGTCAAACTTTACCGTCCTTAATAGAGTCAACACAACTAAGAAATTGAATCTATTTCCCGGCCTATGAACTAATACAAACTGAAGAAGTTGCTAAGTTCTTCGCGCCTTTCAAGTCCATCGTAACAATAAATTGCAACATTCGGTCTTTTATGTGACACTTTTATAGTGACCTTATAACTTGGAGTTTGCCCTCCAAGTGTCATTTATGAATTTACGGCACTATATTTCTTACGTGCCCAGCCTTTGAGTGAAGAAAAGTGAAATAATACTTTGAGAAAGTTTCAAACTTTTCTGATATAAAACACTGCTGTTCAGTTTATAATTTAACGATTATTTACATAACAGTCGTTTTTTTATATATGATTGGAAACTAGTTTGTACTTTCTTAATGTATGTTTACCAGCAAAATACATGGTACCTACTTACTGAAGCATATCCGCACCTTGACCATCTCTTGCTGAGTAGATTTGTATTATTATGAGTGCTATATTATTTTATGAGTAATATTTTCTTCAGACAAATATGAGTATAGCTACACATTTATGATGATAACGTTTATGATTGACTTTGTAAAGATGAAGATGAAATCTATACATATAAAGATAAATGTCATGAGGACTCCTGATTGACTCATCAGCGCCGAATCGAGACCGTTAAAGATAGAAACATGAAATTCTGACAGTAGCTTCCTTTTGTAACGTAAAAATACTTCTAAGAAAGGATTTATCAAAATTAAACCTCTTAAAGAGTGAAACGGAATGTTAAAGTTTGCAAGGAAAAAAAAAAGATCACCCTATCAATCTGAAACTTGATATTAATATTCCACTATATAAATAAATCATTTTATTTCTCTGTGATCTGAAATGTAATTGAAATACAGTGCAGTTCGCTCGTCGAATAAATGTGCTCTTTCAAAATAAAATTCAAATTCAACTCTGATCTGTGTTGAACCTAAGGATCATAGAGAAATTGATAAAAATTATTCATCTCCAAATAGAAACTATTGATGACACTAAGTAGAATTATATTAACTGGGTTCATAAAATTCACCATAAAAAGCAATGATTTTGTTTTCAAATTATTCTAAAACAAAACAAGATGTTTACGGTTTGAGCTTGTCGATACATATTTATTGCCGTGCTATATGGCTTACACACAGCTCCCAGTGTCGTCGCAAAGTCACTAAAACATGTAATATGGTACTTTAGGAGCCTGAATCTTATTTCCAAAATCATGATGATGATTATACATTAGAGGCATCTACAATGAATATAAAAACGATGACAACGGATTCGTTAGCAAACCAAAACAAATCTCTTTAGTTTTTACAATTTTGTGTGGTGATTGGAATCTCGAAATGCCTCTTGAGTAAAGAGTTAAACCACCTTACAATTAAATTCAATAAATTAATTCAATGTGGATTTGTTTAAATGGCTATATGCATATCCAGTGTTCTATAATGGAACACTGGACAATCATGATGCCATTATGAAATTCATTATGAATTGTTACTACCAAATCTTGAATGATTTCACTGCTGGATATGGATATGCCTTCAAACGGTACGCTGGCCAAGTGGCTTGGCGAGTCCAATATTTTATCCCTTTTATGACACCCACGGGACGAGATGGGGTGATATTTACAACTCTATAGCCTGCCGATATCACCCCGCTCATTATGCCTTTCTCTTATTTTATTAATATACCTCTTATTATACACCTGATCACACTCTAATGAGTGTAGAAGGCTGGTAGTGAATATAAATCTCACATTAATCAGCTGAAATTGATAACTGTTCTACTTATTTCGGTTTGCAGTGCTTTACAAAATTACACAAAGATTGTAATGTATTTTGTAAGATTCAAATAAGCTAGCGAAACCGCAGACAACAACAGTAATAGATAAACAAAATACGAAACTGTCGTATATTCGTATTTCACAATGCAACTCTCAATTTCATAAGCCAATTGCTGAATTGAAAATCGACATAACAAAATGCCAGTCATTAAATTATTATTAGTTATTGACCGACGACCGTATTATTGGCAACATACACCCGCCAGATATATTATTTATTTCATCGCAGCGTGTTCCTTTACACTTTGTGCCAAAAAGTTAAGTCACATACATGTCTTGCTAACACTATGTGCATAAAATAAGAATAATGTAAGTACTGAATTTTGGCGTGGCTCATTTAAGTGAATAACGCAGAATTTAAGTTTTTTGGCCTCAATATAAAGTAAAAAAAATAGATGTTACCGACAGTGAATAAGAAACGATTAGATAAAGGACGAAGTATGAAAAATAGGTATGAATGTTTTATTCATTCTCGTATTAGTTTATTGTTGACGTCTGTATTCAATATAGTTTATTTTGGTTTACGAAACTAACCTGCAGATTATACAGATCAGAGGGAGCAGCATCGGTCATAGTTTAGGTTAATCATTAATCATATATTAGGTTAATCCTGTACACCAGGATATATAGGTATAGATATAGGTATAGTTTTAACCTAATGTAGGTAGTAATGGACTCCACTGTATGTAGTCTTGATTTCCTATGTCTAATCTTTATTCCTAAGGAGCGTTCTAGTAATGAAATTCCATTATTAGAGTAATGACATTCCATTACTAGAGTAACGAAAGTTGCTGTTGTTTAATTATAATAAACGATTAATTTATTTCTAATGGGGTGATTTTTATTAAAATCCTTTGTTGAATAAGACAGTAGGATCACAAAATTATTAACCTCTTGTCTATGTATTGAAATAATAGGTCGTAAATTTCAATACGACTCATAAAGGTATCAATAAAGGTTTCTGAAAAGTTGTCACGAGTCTATTGTCAGCAAGTCAAAGGAAACTCATTCAAGTGTGAATTCGATTGTAAAGTGAGATATTTCCGATGGGCGATAAAACAGTTCCTTCGTCCGTCTATGTCGATAGGCTGAGCCAATCGCTGGACCCTCGTTCGAAGTTAACTGTGCGTGGAAGGCCCGTGGAGTCAGAACAGATGCTATATTATAAACCTCTAGCACAATAGTGATACGGGCAGTAATCTAAGATAAGTAATAGAAAATGCTACCTATGGCGCTCATTGTAAGGTTGTTAATTCCATTTTAGTGCGACGAGAGGATTACAATGATTCCTTCTAGGAATAGGTTTGCCTTTGTATTTATGATAATAAGGTATTATTGTAACAATTCATTATAATTAGGTACAATAAAGTAGGTACATTGGCAACAATCGTTATATTTATTTTCCAGGTATCTATTCCAGATTCTCATGCATGAAATTGTGAATTCTAATCCCGGGCGGAATGTACCAAAGATCACTATGTTTCTACTTAAGTATATTTTTTTAAAATTATTACCAGCTGAAAGCTGAAGCTGGTGAAAGAAAAAGATAGCGAGGAAATCTAGGTATGGTGCATGTGTATCCCCTAATCCGCATTGAGACTGCATATGGATTATGCCCCGAAATCCCCATATTATTGGTAGATTAGGATTTTCCTACCATAAAATCTACCTACATCATACCTACCTTCTATTTAAATAAGCATGCTCTAAGTTTCTAAGATATGGGGGGTCTAAGAGGGGTACCTACACTAAGATAAAGCAATAAATATCTAAGCAATAAATTAGTGATATATTAAAACAAATTACATATTTATGATATTTTTAAACATATTTTCATTAAAGTCTCGAATTATAACCGGACAATAAATAAAAATCATATTTTTCAGAAAATGTCACTTCTTCACTAAATATATACTGTTTTCCATCTCTGTGTGTAAATCGCGCTTTTGTCAATCGTATGAAGTTGACTTACCGTTCTACCGTGTCTTTAACGGCTAGCGAAGTTTCCTTGGTGTTTTGTATATTCTGTCCCTGGGAAATGAGATGTAAATCCTAGTTATCGCCCTTCTGTATAAACTCGTGTTATTCCCGGATTAGCGGGCGCCAACTAGGTGTTTATTATCATGCTAATACGGGGACCGCTTTAACTATGCAATGTAACGTAGTAAGTATATATGACGCCACGTTTGTTGGTTTTAGCTTTATTTTAACCTAGATTAGAGGTAATTTGTCATCTTAATTGTCGGAGCGATAATAGTGTTAGCCGAGTAAAGTGGAATGTGGACGCCTTATATAATATATTTTGAATTTATGTTTCAAAATTTATTTTTAGACTGTTATTTGATTGTGGGACTGTCAGCTTGTCAGCCTGGCGTTTTAAAGCTATACATCCCTCATGCACAAGGCAATGTCCAGCAGTAAATAGTAAAAGGGCTGATAACCATATCGATGGCTTATAGTGTTTAGGCGTTGCCACAAACGTTCAGATAAATCACTCAAGTATAAACATTTTGTAACATATCAAATTTAACACTGCCAGTCTTGTATTAAGTGAAGACTTAGTGCATCTGTCGCACCCTTTTACCCGTCGCCACTATATGGGAGAGAGTAACCCATCACGATAACCCATACATAACAGTAAGTAGGTTTCTCGTCAGAAGTAAAACCAACTCCTAACGAACTCAATGTTTAATCGCCAAATACGGTCAACGCGTAACAGTTATGAAACTAAATACGGTGAACTAAGTTAACAATCTTTTATACTACATGAGTCGTGGAGTGGCAATGATTTTAATTTTATTGAGCCTAGATTTTTATTTTTTCCTTCTGTTGAGATTTTTTATGTTATAACTCCTAACGAATCAGAACTCTGTCTTGTGTATAAAGTTGGTCCATATATTGTCTAGAGAGTTTTATGTATTACCTGGCCTCATTCTAGAATCCTTATTAACGCGTATCATTCTGGAAAAAGAAGTGTCACATTATCTGGTACTTTTAAAACGATATTTTTTTCATTGTTTTATCTTAAGAATCAGTTGTAAGATCATGTACCCTATCTATTTAAATATAATTTTGAAGAAACAAAATTTTACGTGAGAATATTTTAAACAATGTCAATAAGTTACAGATGCCAATGTCAATGTCTAACAGAATCCTTCCGCTCAGATAACACCACATAATGTCGTATGTTAATTAAGAACAATAGTACTTACTTATCTTAATATCCTAATCAAGTAATTAGATATACTTAAAACAAGGATATAAAAATGGCTTGTTTAACATGACCTTAAATGAAGTTCAAAATTTCCGTTTTTATATAACCACAACATCAAAGGATGAATGCTTCGTCATCCAATCCAAATGCCATTTGTACTGAACAAAGTAAATTCAGAGGAAGAAAAATGGTAGAGATTACCTTGCCCCTTGAAAAACATCGCCAAGTTGAGTTCCGAAGAGTTATTCATAGAGTAATCTTTTATTTCCCGGGAGTGGGTGCGGAATTCGCGGCCGAGATTTGTAGATATCTTCAAGGATATAGCGAATCAACATTTGCTTTGTTTAGGCGGGGGTCTTGTCCCGGAATGCTGCGTTTAGCAGTAAATACTGTCAGCAGTTTGCTGTTTTTTAGGTGCGGAGTGTTTATGTTCCCCTTTTATTGCCTTGTGGAATGAAATCCTTGGTGAAGTCACGTAGGTTCATTGTGCCTGTAATATGTCACAAGCGTCAAGTCCACGCACTATCTCGTGTATTAACTTACGTGTTACTGCTGTGAGGTATTGTTATATTGTCCACTATCTTTTGTCCGCGGCTTCGTTCGCTTTGAGACACGATTTCCAAGTCAGTTTGTAAATGTGCCTAAATGAGTATTATATATTAAGATGACTTCATTATTTATGGAGACATTTATCTCTCACAAATATCTCCATTTCGAACGATCTTTGCAATTCACTATTATATTAATACCTACCACACTATACCTTCAACCTGTGTTTCATCGTCTCATCGAGTCTCCACCGGCGAACTTTTTCAAGTCGCTGGCTTACCTGACCTGTGTCTCACATTGCGCTTCCCGGTACGTGGTCTCCGTTCGAGGAGTCGTCTACCCCATTGGTTATCGGTGCTGCGTCACCAATGACTTTTTTTTTTTTTTTTTTTTTTTTTATATATACTAGTGGGCGGACGAGCAGGCGGTCTCACGTGATGGTAAGTGTTACCGCCGCCCATGGACACCTGCAACACCAGGGGGTATGCGGGTGCGCCGCCGACCTTGCAAAATCCTATTCACAGCTCTCTTGAAGAACCCCATATCGTAGCTTAATGGAAAGACCTCTTGAGGCAGTTCGTTCCACAGCCTACGGGTTCGCGGTATAAAATAATTTTTGGAGCGAACAGTGCGCGACACCTCCGTATCGAGGAAATGCGGATGGACCGCACTTCTGTGACGGGAGGTGCGGTTATAGAAACCCGAGGTGGGAATTATATTGAACAATTCTTCAGAGCATTCCCCATTGTACAGGCGGTAGAACACGCAGAGAGACGCAACGTCTCTCCGAATGCTGAGGGGTTCTAAACCGCCCGTGAGAGTGGGATCGTCGACAATACGAACAGCACGTAGTTGGATGGAGTCAAATGGGTCCAGTTGGTATTTCGGTGCACCGGCCCAGAGATGAGAGCAATACTCCATATGGGGCCTCACTTGAGCTTTGTAAAGCATTAGGAGTTGCCCGGAGGTGAAGTACCGCTTCGCTCTGTTCAGCACACCGAGCTTTTTGGAGGCCATTTTGGTCTTATTTTCCAGATGACCCCTAAATTCGACTTTGCTGGAGATGTCGACACCAAGGATCCCGATACTCTCCGAGATCTTAAGAGGTATGCTCTGAAAGCGAGGTGCTACGACAAAGGGGGCTTTTTTAGCGGTGAATGCACAGACTTGCGTCTTACTGGGGTTGAAATCCACTAGGTTCAGAGAACCTCAAATCGAGACTAGATCTAAAGAGTCTTCGATTTCAGACACAAGCCTGGCGCGACTCTCTTCCACTTCGACCCGAGGGATGTTGGCGCGGCCCCTGTACAAGGCGTCACCAGTACTGTCATCTGCATAGCAACGTACGTCACCAATTTGCAACAGGTCGTTGATATGCAGAAGGAACAGAGTTGGGGACAGCACGGAGCCTTGCGGGACGCCAGCGTTAATAGACATGGTGTCGGAGCAGCTACCATCGATAACGACTCTGATGCTCCGTCCAGTCAGGAAACTGGCAACCCATTCGCATAATCCCTCGGGTATCCCGAAAGATGGTAACTTGGAAAGCAGAGATTTGTGCCATACCCGGTCAAAAGCTTTCTCAATGTCTAGGCCTACAGCCAGAGCCTCGCCTCTACTCTCAATGGCGTGAGCCCAGCGGTGTGTTAAATACGCTAAAAGATCACCAGCCGAGCGATTATGGCGAAATCCATATTGACGGTCGCTAATCAGTTGGTGATCCTCTAGGTACCCAAGGAGCTGTGTGTTTATGACACGCTCCATCACCTTGGAGAGGAGGGAGGTGATCGCTATTACAACTGCTCATTACAACTTCAGTATGTTGATTCTACGAGCTATGTCGGTAACTTTAGTTCTTTGGCTAATCCCGTCCTTTGGGATCTTATCCCGTAAAAGCTTAGCTTTCTTTATAGCTTCTGTTCATTAATAGAAAAGGTTAAATATTGGGTTTATAATGTATCGATAAAAGTGCGGAAAAGGCAGAAACCAGTTCCCTAATTTTATGCAACTAATTCTATAAGTTGCATTTTTAATAGAAAAGGAAATAAAATGTGAATTATTATTTCAGTTAGCCTATTTTCAACTGTTTACGGCATTTGCCGCATAAACGCGGTAAGTAGTTCCGGCATTCAAATAAAACTATGTCCGAACGGGTGCAATGATTCGGAGTTAATGGGCTCGTTATTTTTATGTTTCGGCTCCATAAACTGCGGCACTCAGCAGAATGCGGATAAGCATCTCAATGAACTGCCGCGCGATTTACGCTTATCTCGATAAATGATTATATATAATATTTATTTGTTTTTTTCGTACAACTGTCCCAACATATTTTATTTAAAGTACTAGAATACTGAATTCACTATCAGTATAAATTTCCAGTACAGAGCACAGAACTTCCAAATTACTAGGGGATTTCGAACCATAATCCGCCACGCAAGCTCAATGCGGTTCGGTGGATATGAAGTTTCGACCAATCGAGTGTTTGCACAAATACTTACAAACTATTTTGCGGCTCATTATAAATTTATTCAATAAGCGCTTAGTGTCACAAATATAACGTTGTATATCAAGCCTCTAACGGTTGGCCTGGTCCATAACATAAGTCCATAAGTTCAAGGTCACTCAGCGAGCTATGGAGAGAGCTATCCTTGGAGTTTCTTTACGGGATAGGATCTTAAACAAAGACATTCGCCAAAGAACTAAAGTCACCGACATAGCTCGTAGAGTCGGCATGTTGAAGTGGCAATGTTACTGTAAAATGTTCTTCATTATTGTAATAGGTTTTCACTATTAATAAACATTCTTCCAAACTGTAACGCGGCATTGTCAAAAATGTCAATGTTTCAATTAACGAAGTACCAAATATGACTGACAGGACAACTGGCAATGGAAAATGGCGCGCGATTCGAATTTCAAGTTCTTGTTGAGGCACCCTTTGGTACTAAGATTTATTACTGTGTTTTTATCCGCTGCACTGAAGTCCGTCCGTGATAGGGATCTGATAGAATATCAGCGTTGCAGTGTATGTTGCAGCGTCATGCTGCCAGGTGCCCATGTCCTATTACAGTGATAAATTTTCGATGTTATCCTTGCATGATTTTTATTTTTTTTTGGTTGGACTTGTCACTTTCGACAGGAAATAAACCTGTTTTCTTTCTTTCTTTCATATGCAGGTGGCGAATCTTGGGAGAAGTATCTATTAGTGAAGAGACATACGAGTAGGTTAATGGTTTGATGTGGTATAGTATGGTGTGGTGTGGTGCGGCGTGGAATGGCATAGCATGGCGTGTCGCGATGTGGTATGGTATGGTAACGACACTAATGACTCATATTTATTAATTATTATATGAGTAAACAACTATGTTTTTATGGAGGATCCGATAGCTGAAAGCCTATCATGCTATGTGACTTTGAGTCTTTCTATTAGCGGTCCCGTTGGGCCAAGTCGCAATTGATCTGTAGTTTTTTTAAAATCTTGATTGTATAAATTAAATTCAATTTACCGAAGTTAAAATGTTGATAAAATACCTAATGTGATATATTTGCTCAAAGCAACAATTTCACAATTTAATACTTGTTAAAAGTTTTAATTTATTTGTCATTCGGCGATAAGCTCATTCATGGGGATAATCCTGTGTGATTAATCCCATAAATGGAAATTAATAATTATTTTGTTGTTAAATCCGGTCGTCCATAATTAATCTCAACCTATAATATATGTATGTAATCTAAAACTTGTAGGTACAATTTTATAATTTATTTTGGATATAAAATACAACTTAACAGTATAATTAGTAGTCATTGTAAATATAGGTATATTTACAATCTATTTGTTTGTTTTTTGTTCCAACGCTCGATGGCCCAATACTATAAGTTATCATCATCATCATGGGCCCATAATGTCTCACTGCAGGCCTCCCCTATAGTGAATCACTGGGGAGTTTCGTGGCATCACGGGGGCCCAGTGTGGATTTTCATATTCTAATATAAGTGTACCTATTTAACGGCATAATCCTGCCACCACGCCGCGTGCCTTGCCACAAGCTATCAATCTCTATAATACGAATGTACAAAATAAATATAATTTTAATTTTGATACTATATATACATGGTGTAACCGAACTATTCTTGAAGCCTGAAACTGGATTGTGCTCAAAATTCTGAATTAATTAATTAATTCAATTGAAAGACTTAGTAAAACCTCGGAAAAATTAAAGAACATTTTTCTTGCAATTAACTAGCAATCATTAATGGAATCCGTGATCTCAAGAGTCAGGAAAAGTGCGATTACATCTGTATATACGATATATGCTAATTGTAATCATATTTATTGTACTCTTATATATTGATATTATAGAAATTGAACAAAGTACACATTATGGTGGAAGGATTGTACCGTTGAATACTTATATGTATATGGTACTTGTATTGGCCAATTGAGCGTTCGAATACAAAACAAACACTTTGCATCTCATAATCTACTTATTGCATAAGCGAATATATAGCGTCAACCGTAAATACAAGTTTGTAGAACAAATTTGTTCCATCAGTTACACCAAAGAATGTGAACTTTGAAGCACAATAATAACTCGATTACATCATGTTTACAGTTCTATATAAGCACTATAATAGCATGCTATAAGAACTTGCTAGTGGCATAGAGCAGGTCGTATTTGCCGCAGGACCGACTCGGTCCGACCGATTACCGATAAACGAGCCGTTGAATGGAGCCCAAATACCGAGAAGAGCGATGTGGGACGTCCTCCGGCCAGGTGGACCGACGACTTAAAGAAGTTCTCCGATTGTGGTTGGATGAGAAGAGCCGAAGATTGCGTGTGGTGATGAGCCTTGGGAGATTCCTTTATATCAGAGGAGAGACATTGGCTGATGGTATGGTATGGTAAGAATAGTGTTTACGAATGCAAAAAATTGTAATCGTATAATTGCGTTTTATGTATTGGGCAAGATAATTGCCATCTATGATGATGCAGCGGATGGTGTCGATCAGATGCTTCGCTATGTATGTGAGTAACAGTTATTTAAAGACTGCTTCAGTAAGTTTCAGAAATCTCAAGTTAAGGTCAACTTGATGAATGTTAAAAATACCTACAGATATAAAGTAAGTTTTTCGTGTCACTTTGATTTCTTCAATACTGAACTGACCCTGAATTGAATTGATATTGGGTAATCTGATTTAGGTAAGACAGATGCGGCTGTCTAGTAATCTTGTTGTCCGGAGGAAATATTTGCCAGTCAGTTCCATTAGTGTTTGCTTGTTGATTTTTCCATTACCACCTCAACTTGAATAAGTCACGTATGTGTCGGCTAATCTACATTACGTCGTTTAATTACATGTAAATATCTATACTAATATAATAAAGACGTAAAATTGTGTGTTTGTATGTTCGGGGTAATATCTGGAACTACTGAACCGATTTCAAAAATTCTTTCATAAATAGGAAGCTACATTATCCGTGTCTAATATAGGCTATATTTTATTATGATATTTTGAAAATAAAATTGAAAAATACTATAAACCGAAGCGAAGCGAATGCGGGTCGCTAGTATTTAATAAAACTAAATTTGAGCAGATATGACTAATTTCTTATAATTCTTAAACAACTACAACACTTACAGCAAGTTTGCGCGAGAACAGTGACCAAGCATCGACAATTAAGTAAGTACCGTTCATATTTTTTTCTAGTTTGTCTTCGATTACAGATAAATTATAAAAAAAATATTTTTAAGCAAAATTATTACAGACAATAATAAAATACTGGAATTGAAAATACACCAATTTTAGTGTATTTTGCAAAATAATAATTACATTGAAACAAATCACATTAATAAAAGTGTATTATGAAGCGCTTTAGGTTTTTTTTAGTTCAGAAAGGCCGTTAAATGACCCCACTAGCGTAAAATGGTACTAATCACCGTAAATAAATAAGGCACGCCACGTGCACGTCACGACTCCAATATTATTATCTCAAAATTATTCTTGTAGCTCTTATATCACAATAGCTGTTTTGTTACAATATTGTATACAGAGTAATGTTAAAAAGCGCATTTTGAGTAAGTTTGATTCTTTTTAAAGTTTACAGGATTAGTAAATTTCAGAAACAGGCTTTATAATCTGGACTCACATTAGTAATGTCATGAACTCAATTCTGTGGCCCGTAGCACTGAGTTTCTACTTAAGAACGGTTTAAAAAAATATCACGATAAACAAACAACATAAGTGAGTCCTCGCCTGCGCGGTTGCAAGGGTGCGGGGGTGCGAGGGCGGCCTATGCCCAGCAGCGCCACTTTATTATAGGTCGATATTGATTCATTGATATTATTGTGTTGCATATGGATGAAGTGTAGAATCTATGTACATAATATGATAAGGTTGTTCTATTAAACACCCCTGCAACCGCGCAGGCGAGGACTCACTTATCCTGTTTGGGTATATGACACATGTTCCAGAATTTTAAAAAATCTGTACCCACCTATCTGAACTAGGCCTGCGTAGTGGATTGTGGCCCGAAAGCCCCTAATAATCTTCTAGTGGAGGTTTATGTCCTGCAGTAGAACATCTAAAAGGCTGAGAAAAGAAGGACTGTACTGTCTTTAACCCTAATAAAATATATATCTGGTCAAAAATATAGACAAAGCATGATTGTGATATTTTATTTTCTTAAAAAATCTCCTGTATTCTATTAATAAATGTTAAGACTTTCACCAGTTACGTAAATGCGAATCAAATTTTCGCCATAGGCATTTTCGATTTGATGAACGTAACACGAGGTAATTTCACACGCTGTGTTGATTCAGGGTCGAGGGCCAACACACTTCTTTAATGAATGTACGTGAGGAAGTCTTAAATTAAGGAAATCTTATTACGAAATTCCGACGTGTGTCGTCGACTAAAAGCCCGGGCGAAGGATCCGTGCAGGCCTAATGAACATGCTCAAAATTTATAACACCTTTACGCTTACACTTTGTAAGAAGTAAATTGTGAGTGTGTCTACATCCGCCGTAACAATAGGTATACTTTATGGCTTCACACACTTTTATAATACGGCTTTAGCAATATTGTTCTTTAGTAGCAATTTGGTGGCGTATTTGTCAGTTATAAAAAGCAAAAACTATTTCCTTTAATTACATTTTTTTTACAGAATAGTTGGCAGACGAGCGGGCGAGCCACGTGGTGGTAAGTGGTCACCACCCCCCATGGACACCTGCAACACCAGGGGGCTTGTGGGTGCGCTGCCGAGTTTGCAGAATCCTGTTCACTACTCTGTTGAATAGTACATACAAATTATAAAAATAGTTACAAAAGAAAGTGCTTATTTTCTTAGGAGACTTCTACCAGCAAACCAATGGAACCAATGGAAAATCTAATAAAATGAAATAAAATTAAATATAATAAAATTAAAATAAATAAAATTGGGCTAGACGTATTAAATTGACCAAGTCACACAGAATACCACTATAAAATATATCGCATTTCCCACTTTATCCCATTCCCCCACCCCAATGCCTTCTATAAATTCATTCCTAAATCTCCAAAGGTAGTAGTTCTACTGAACTAATATTGGCATGTATCGCGGATATCCATAGGTGACAATTTCCACTTACTACCGGTGGACTGTCCTCTCATTTGTCACCTATTTTCTATAAAAAAATAATGACAATCAATTTAAACGCAATTTATCTAGGGCATAAAATCATATTAATAAAATAATCATTATAATAATTTTAAATCTGTACATTTTATGTACACATTTAAAGCTACGTTTATTATAAGCGAGAAATTAAAACAACTTAAGATAATTAAAGGTTTTGTTTACCTTTAATTCTACTGGACGTTTTGGCACACCAGCCGTGGTCATGACTTTCAACTCGTGACCAAGTCTGGTGTAACCCGTGCCGAAACGTCCAGTAGATATAAAAGGTACTTACCTCAACAAAGCCTTTAATTTGACATGATTTACAATATAAAATGTGTATAAGAAGAGAGAGTTTAAAAAGATAAACATACAAAAAAAATTAGCATCTCTTTTAAGGTGACACTTATTCGCTGGCCCATACTAAAATTCCCTGTTTTATGGTTCTAAAGACACATACAAAAATAAATACAAAGTACCCAAGCCAGCTGGCCAACCGAGAATTGAACATAGTATCTCTTACAACGCAGATCGTCGTATGATTCGTTTCCTAATTTTTCTCTTAAAAAATGTAGAAAATGGAGGTACCTTGTTCGTTGCGTTCAACGGCGTGAGAGGGCGTACACAAAAGAAGGTAGGGCACTCTTTTGTTACAGACGTTTTCTAGTACACTTGTACTACCTATGTACATACTTTAAGGATCTCTGAAACTAGCAAAGCTTGCAAGAATGTCTCTCGTCAAAGGAGTTCCTTCATTACATCTGATTTCTAACATCGCGATAGAATTAATGCTGCTATTGCATCAAAATATTTGAGCAAATTTCTATAGCGTCATAAATTTTATAGCTAATAGAATTAATTGTTTACCACAGTTAAATTTGGAAAATAAATAAATTTTTAAGACATTATTTGTTAAAATTGCAGAAATAATATTAAAATTACATGCATATGAAACCAGTGTAAATATATGTAGCCTTTCAGTTTTTCATACAAAGCGGTCATTTCATAGATAAGCACCTAATATGACAGTGACAATGGTTATCATTTACCATTGAAAAGCTGGACAATGCTCCTAAGGTTTACGGAGTGGCGGCGATAAATATTTACCACAAAAGACAAAAGTCCTTCGAGACAACGTTAATTCAAAGTAACTGACAACTATCGAAATACAATTCTCTAAGTGCTCAAATAGAAATAAACTTTATTGTCTTTTTAGAGGCATTTAATCTTTTAAACGTCTCCCAATTGTTATTGAAGTAATGTTGAACGATTTAGTTTAATAGAAACATCTGTACGCTTTTTGAGTCTGAAGAGATATTTAGTGACAGCGTTTTATATTTCAATACAGAGTTAGCATTTAATATATATACATATAATAAAATCGTAACACAGCCGTCTGAAAATGAAATATTTTTTTAAAAAAAAATATTGCAGCTTTTAGATTTTTTTTAGTCTGTCTGTCTATATGATCGCGCATCACGCAAAAACCGCTGGCCCATACTAGCATATACGTGCATGCATGAAGTTCGCAACTATAACTTATTTAATATTTACGGTATTTTATATCCAGATTAATTATGAAAGTTCGAAACTATAACTTATATGGTTAACATTATTGGTACTTTTTTTAAATATGGAAGTAGGCGGACGAGCAAGCGGTCCCACGTGATGGTAAGTGTTACGTGTTACGTGATGGTAAGTCCCACGTGATGGTAAGACCATGGATGCTGCAACACCAGGGGGTATGCTTGTGCGCTGCCGACCTTCTATACAGATTAATTATGAAGTTCCCACGGGAATCAAGTTCTCGCGAACATAGTCGCTTGCACCGCTAGTATGTATTATTATATAACTAGCAATTGATAGTGGATTTCGCTTATACCTCATCTTCAGAAATCTATAGACTTAAAATACTTGTAAATTTTTCTAAACTTATTGTTGTTAGTTGTTTAACAATAGTTGTTAAAACATTATTAGAATCTAAGGACAGGATGTCGTTGTCCTTTGTATAATATACCTCTATATTCCTATAAAATATTTATTTCCTCTCTACCCAAAGGTTGTATGGCAGATATCGCTATTAGGGACAAGACCGCGTTTTGTGCATTTAATGAGTTGCACAATGTCAGTTACTGTTTTGTTTTACTTGGGTGTGCAATAGTTTTATTTATTTATCTATGTTATTAAGTAAATTAAATGTTTGTGTAAAGTGAGTTCGTTGAAGTATTCCAATATGAAGCTCCTGAAGGAATATTCGGGAATTGATTAATAAATAACTTTGGTTTTCCTTATTATGGAATACTTCATCTCATTATTATTCGTTCAATTTTTATGAGAATTTCTAATAAAATTCTGAATACACAGAATTCAATAAACGTAAATTGATAGTTATTATGTGACGTAACAATTGGAAGCATTCAACCGAAAACTGATCCGTTATATGGATGTATGTCAATTGTAGTACATATATATGAACTAGTCAGTAGACAAGTCATTCTAAACACCTATTGTGTCTACACCTATGTCATTCTACAATACAAATGACTACTTTTTGTCGAAAACTCGAGAAGTAAAGTTGAGTTTTTCTTTAATCATTGTAAAAAATGTATATCAGGCGTTTTGTGGTTTAATAGTGATAGTTTATTAAACTTCAAAGTGTTCTTCGTGCTTGTTGTTTGTGATAATCAAATAAAAGCGTGGGGCTATGTTTTTCGTGTGAGTCCTCTTCTGTGCTCAGTAAACCTACTATCGCTTTACTGAGTGACTCCTAACTTAATTCGACGGGACTGGACATTGACAGGATACGTTTTAGACTTTGAAATTGTTTATTACGAAGAAAACTTGACACTGGCGGAATGTGCTAATTGCACCATTGTCATACTCGTATATGAAGAAAAAAAAAACAGCCAATAAATAATTCTATTTGACTTTTTGTATAATGTTTGTATAATGATCCGTTTCTGAGTACCTAATTAGCCATTTTTTTTATTAGGATTATTTCTTTACCATGTAGGTACGTACTCGTACCATAAAATAGTGAATATTTTGGTGTGATGTACGAAATTGTAGTAGATAAAGCATAATAGTATAGATACTGTTGAGTTTCTACCTGAATTTAGCAATAATATGTACATCTATATTTTAAAGTACTTGCCTATCTAACTTTTTGTATTTTGTTCTAACCTGCTTAAGAGCAATGTGAACTAAATTCATATGTATTCAGGTATAAGTATTCATATGTATATGTATATGTATTCAGTTTAAACTCAAGTGTAACAATCGCTAACACTTATTGCACCCGCGTAGTAGATTATGGTGCGAAACTTCCTCGTAATTACAAGGGGGGATATTTTCCCTGCAGAGGCACAATTTAGCTTGATGTAGGTATCTAGCTATGTATAGAAGCTGTTTACATCAGTGACCAAAATGTGTCTTTTCGTTTATAGTCGCACGCGTTTACATCAAGTATTTTTATACAAATAGATCGTATTAAGTAACTCTACAGAAAAACTGTAGACGCGAACGAGATAGTAACATTTGTCAGTCAACGATAGAAACTTATACTCGGGTGCCTACATCAGTAAATATGTATATAAAGGTTTTTTTTGTGGAGTACTTGGCAGGAAGGCAATCAGTATCGTTTGGTGTTATGTGGCTTACTGGCGTCTATGCCAACAAGCCACATTTAATTTAATTTAATTTTGACATTGCACTTAATTGATTTCAAAACCCAATTGTCTGGCATGTGATTACAGAGGATATTCTGCTACTTGTCCACATGGCCAGACAAGAAAAGGACTGTTTATAGAAACTCGTGGTTGTCAAAGTGGAAGGCAAATCTCAAGCAATGTGATTTTAAGGCGATGGTATAATCAAATACACGAATTGACGGTTATTGCTCTACGGCAAAGTGCAGTCATGTCTCGCTTAGCAACAAGCAAATGCATAGCAGCAAACACGTCCACACATATTGATATAGTTATATTTATAGACCTTGTCTACACATAGGTACTAAACATGCCAAAGACTGTTGTATCCAATTTCGAGGAATAAAGAACATTCAATTCAATTATGAACTATTCAATTACCTACACGAACTTCAGTAATGACTAGAAAAACAAATATGTACTTACAGTAGGTACATGTATATTTATAAAGGGCAGTTTTTTATAAAAATCAGATTGTCTGTTTGTTTACTCGGGCTGGTCTTTAACGTTACCAGACAGATTTTTTTAAATTTTCACTGTTACATAACTGTTCTAATATTGAATTGATTTCATAGGTTTTAGTGTGCATTCTATAGAAATCAGTTCAATAATTTCGCAAATATAGCAAAACAACACGAGTAAAATTGGATTCCAGACAGCTGAACCGCGGGAAAATTACTTATTAGTTACATAACATATGTTTATAATGTTTTTGATAAATACGGGAACACAAATGAAAAACGTAACTTGTTTGCACGTCCTATATTCGCGACTGAAAGGCGCGGATGACAACATGCGTCGTTTGAGGGTAGATGTATACATATGGTTTACATCTACCGCTCTTGATATTAATACATATCAGTTTTAAAGCATACAATAGTATTTTATAACTCTTTTAGCTAAAATTGCAATCTTAGTTGCAAGCTATTGAATTGTTATTCTAGAAATATTAAGATCATAATATGAGTAATAGACATTTTAACAATCGATAGTCATACTTAATGTTCCTTTGACCCTTATTTCATTTCTCGTTTTCTGTTAATTTGCGAACTCACTTTGCGAAAATTATTAAAAATCTACGATTCCAATCGTTCATCGTAAAACGTATACATATACCTGTTCAATAGTACACTGTATAAACGGAACTGCCACTAGTGGTGGAATCCTAGTGGACGAGATCCACTAGGATTCCTTTACAAAATTCCCCCGGGGATTTGTCTGCACTCCCCTGTTCATCGGGATACCGCAGGGGATCGACGGACACTCGGCGGTTCACTAAGATCCCCAAGCTACGTTTTACATAGTTTTGATGTACCCTCCTTTGGTATACTTTTTATTCTATATTACATATATTACATATAACATATAATATTTTTGAAACCTAATGTAATATGATGATATTTATAATAGGATATCCAAATACGCTTAAAAATTTAAAATGTATCTACATAGGATCCCCCAAAATGGGATCTATCTCGGGGGATCCAAATAAATCGGCGGGTGCAGACGGATTCCCAGAGAGTTTTGTTGGGGAATCTTAGTGGCCGGGCTCGTATGAAGGCGTATTAACACATTACTAAGTGAAATACGGTTATACAGGATTTTTTATATAAACATATTAAGCATTTTGATTGCATCTAAGATCTAAGCTGGATATTTCTTTATTAGGAATCGTAACAACTGAGTTTCCGTTGCGTAATAACAAGCTTTTTGCCTTCAGACAACTTTATTCAAAGCATTTGACAAGAATCTCGGACGATGCTAACGATCTCTCCAACGACTCAAAACAGACCTCAAAGTCCTTTCTGTCAAGTAGTTGCAGCGCTGTAGGAATGCGTAGTAAACTGCAGTTACGTGACTTCCAACGAGTTCTTTAGAGAACAACGTCTTGTCTCAAAACATGGTAATTATGATGGAAATATTTACTGTCGTTATGTTCTAATATTTCACCACTTTTTCATTTTCAAAGAAAAAGGCGGCTAATAAGCATACAGACCACCTGGTAGTAGTCCACCTTTTCGTAAACTTTTGGAGCCATATTGTAGGACGTTTACAAAGGTTAACTGATATTGACAGAGCACAGACCTCCTTTAGAAATAAAGGAAATCAAGGGGTTGCAGGTCATAACCACCAAGGGGTTTCGAGCCATAATGCACCATGGGAGCCCAGTGGGGATTGATACATATGCTCCAGATTTTATTTTAATTCTGAAATTCTGAATGCGTATTTTCCTCACGATGTTTTCCTTCACCAACGAGATAGTGACAATTTATAAAAATTCTTACTTAAGTTGAAATTCAGTGGAGCCGAGGATTTGAACTCATATGAGTTCACGAGTGACAGTCGAGAACGGATAAGCGGAGAGGTTATGCCGGACTCTAAACAGCTAAAAACTGGCTCTTATTGACTGGAATCAGAATGTCCCTCGTTTATCGATGTCGATGACATCGTTTTTAAATTTTACGAAATTCTAAGCTCAATCGAAAAAATCGCACATCCACAAAAACCCAATTTGGTTTACAAACTCGCTAATTAAAATAAAAGCGGAAAAAGGAAAAAAAATAGATATGAAAAGTACAAAAACCTTTTAGATGAGGTCTTTTAGAACTCAACTGTGTAACAAACCCTATCGAAATCGAGTTGTTGATTCCACATTTCCATAATTAATGACCAATTTTAAAAATTCTAATGAAGCCGTCAAACATACGCCAGCGAAGTAATTAATTTTAAATACTTTTCTGTTTTCTATATAAATCAGTTCCTATCAATTCAATAACACGGGGACGTAAAATGGAATTTCACACAAAATAAACAAACGTATCCGGGTCGTTTCGAGGGCAACGAACACCATTCGGCAAGCCGTTCCCATTAATGAGAATGTTAATGTTGGACCCCCGTCACGTTGTGTTGGTACCTACCGCGCCCATATTAGCTATTTAATTCCCGATGATGCGTAATCATTTATCTTGACTAACCGGCCATTTGTGTACTGGATGGATGTCAGTGCCCTTAAACACACGATACTTTTTGCATCCATAGAGAGCTGTAAATCACATGTTAAGCTAATGCGATAAAACGTTCTTCGCTTCTTAGTAAACAACTTTAACTTGGGACATTTGCGAATTCCTAAAAGGTATCGCTGCTAATGATGAAGTGCTATGTTATTTCTCACTACGTCAGAAATTTCGAATTATAATAAAACAATCATTGGTAATAACAATACTATATAGAGTACTTAAACCTTAGACTAAGAATACCTATTAAGTGGATATGGCTTGTTAGCAAGGGCGTCGCCAAGGGGGGGCAGGTAGGGCAGTTTCCCCCCCTCTAGAAAAACGAAAAAAATTGTATTTGTACCTACAATTCATATTTCTGCCATCCTCTCTCTCATCTTGCCTCCCCTGGCCCATTGGCTGGCAATGGCTGGCGAGGCCCTTGTTTGTTAGTCTAAATATATTTACAAAGCTTGTTTAAACGCAAAAAATACTAAACGAGCAACAAAACATGATCAACAAAACAACCCCTTTTTGAATAACTGAAGTAAATACCTTTAAATTAGTGAGAACGTCGTCACCGAGTCCACGGGGAGTCCTGTCGTGCCGAAAGGTCGAGTACAAATAAAAGGTAAACAAAAATCTTTAATTTTACGGGTTCACACGCAATTTTACTAGAAAACGCGATAATTTGAAAGCTTATATTCCTATTTTATTTGTTTTATTCAGAGAATCTATCCCACCTTTAAGTTTTACCATCGATTAAGTATTTTTCTGCAGTTCGTTCAATTATTTATCCATTAAAAATTATTACAGTGTAAACAATACAAGACCGTCTTATATAAGAGTTCTATTCGTAAATCACAAGGGAGCTTAGTGGTAGGTGAGGGAGTTAGGGAGGACTGTGAGCTGATGGAAATTCAGTGAATTTAATTTTGAAGGTATAGTTAAACCGCTTAAACTCTCTTTGAATAATTCAGACCATTTCACATTACTCGTCGCGTGTAACACATTACTGTAATTTACATCTTAGTATTTTTGATAAATGGTTAAAGTAAATTAGGGTTAACATACCAAATTCCGATTTAGAAACATTTTGAATACTAGAATCGTAGCAAAATATTACGATTTCTCTGAACCAAATATTTGGCCCCTTTTCATACAAAAACGTATGAAACAACTGCAAACTCAATGAAGGTAAGGTTAGAGGCATTTCTCTCCAATTCGAGGCGAAACAGCGAAACTCCTTTACTTCAATAAAAGACAATGTATAGTGTACGTACCCGCCTCGGAGCTAGCATTGTACATCTCGTTGTGCTTTTTGTAAGACATTCGTATGCTGATATAGGGGCCCTAATAAAAATAAATGGGATCTTGCCTGATCTAAATATTAGGATACAAACTCAAGCGGAGCAAATAGATCTTTTTCCGCATAAACTATGCTAAAATCGTAGTGAAGTTCCGTTACATTGTTTCACGGAATATCTTTTTTATCGCGACGGCTGAAGCGAGTTTGTTATAAAAATTTAGTGTGCGTGTTAGGAAGCCAAAAAGGCTTTATTGGAACCACGTAAGGTTATGTTAGTATGGTTCTTGGGGGCCGCTCAGCTCATAAATAACCGTTCTATTTATATAATTTCAGCGGAGAATATGTTAGCTGCACTCCACATTACCCACACGCACCATCATTGTTCAAAAGTCCATTAAACACTTTTTAATGACTTCTTTTAATGACGAGGTGATTTTTTAATGAGAAATACTTAAATGAACATCATAAATACTGAAAGTGGCAGCAAATTTAAAGGTGGTCTCTTGTCACAATAAAGGTTTTAGTGTATCACGATGCGGGTGTCCGTCGACTTACTGTTCACGTTTTTAGTAATTAAAAATAGGTTATTTCAGTTATTCAAATATAGTTTGTTTTGCTGATCATCATTTGATTCTCATTTAGTATTTTTTGTTGCTTAAATACGAGCCATTTTTAATTATTAAGCGTAAGCGTAACCAGACCCTTCTGCTGGACAATGGCCTACTCAAGAACATTGCTTGTGCGTGAGGTATGTAAAACGCCACGCTGACCAAGCGAATTGGCGAGTCCACTATTTTAGAGGTGGTGTTTTAGAGGTTCTTACCTCAGGGCTTATGATAGCCGCTTTGTTATCCTTTAGTCGCCTTATACGACATCACACGGCAAAACTATACTTAATTATACGTATATCAACTTTTTATGTTCATTTTTTATTTATTTCTAATTAGACCCCTCAATGACTTTTTCCTCTTTCAGAACTTTGGTCGACATTTCGCTAAACTGAAAAAAAAAAAAAATTTTGGAATCGATGACGATGGTTGAAAGTAACCTGTTAAAATAAATTCGTAAAGTTTTTCAATGTAAACGATGTAATGGAATGATTAATTTCCATAAAAGTATAAGTCATTTTATTGCAAACAATTTTGTCAATTTAGTAAAATCAAATATACGGAACTTTACTTGTGAATTTCGAGAAAAAAATACGAAAATCTTGTTCTATTAGGAACTAAGTTTAAACTAATAACTTACCGCGATTACTGACTGAGTCGTATACTACGAGTGCAATGCATAGAAAACTGGAACTCTTTGTTGCTCCTTGCCCTCCACGCACAATATTCTCTTTTTATCGGCCCCAAAATTCTCCAGTTTTATTATAAAAGTTACTTTTCTTTTTTTGGCATTAAACTCCAGATCAATGTTACAGAGTTACCAATAGTCTTAGTCAATTTTATTTGCAAAGATTTTTCTTTATAATAAGATTATTTAATTATTTAATGTACATTGATTGTCAGGACAGCAGGAACACTACTACGTGAACTAATCAGTCACCGAAAAGACTCATTTAATCACCACGATGGACAAAATGCATTAATTCGCTGGGACCTAACAGATAATGTCTAAGAACAAATAGTATTGAGGCATACAATCAACAGCTGAATCTAAAATTGATCTTGATTGATTCACACGAATTTACGGTAACCGACCATTACCTACTTAACCTGCACAATCAAATTAAAGCCACTCTCGTTATTCTAAAGACAGGGCAGATTAATTTGGCGGGATAATAAAGGCCTTTGTTGCAGGAAATTCATTCTATTCTTACATAACGCCTGGTATTTATACCAGTCAGCAGAAATGGGGAAGGGAAAAGTAACTACTATTATTTTGGTTATTACGAAATTATTAGTATATTATCAAACATTTGTTTACTTCGAAAGTATTTTATTGGAGAATGTTATAAGACATCAACGTCAACATTAGACATTGGACAGCACAAAAAATAGATTCAGGATAACTGGAGCCAATAAAATTGGCAAGGTTATTAGTCGATTTGTCTACAGCAGTAGTGATGTAACGATATTTTTTCTTTAAATAAAAGACAGGAGAGTTATAAAATGAGAACGAAAGGACGTTAATGACGTAAAGTATCGGCCTAACGAAAGTTCTCACAAATACTAACTGCTTTAAATCTCATTATAAACTTATTCAATAAGAGGTTATGTAGCATCAACCGCAAATAATCATTAGAAAACAAACATATTCATTCAGTTAAAGGAGCGATATTTAAAATCACATTTTTAATGAACTTTAAATTCTTGCAACTGATAATAATATGTTCGTATAGACGCGAAGTAACTCGTGTCAAACTATTTAATGCTATATTGTTGAGAACATTAGGTTTCTTTTTATACGTAGGTAACAGACAATAGCCACTACATGCAAAACATACTATCGCTCGTGAATTGCAAAGCCTATTATAACATTATTGATAATTCAAATTTTAATCCTAACGTCCAAATGAACAGTTCCAGATTCAATGAAAATTTAATGAGAAGAACAAACTTAGTTGCGGACTTAGGACATGCTCCCACGTTTGAGTAGTACCAGGAAGTTTCTGCAACTTTCGGCAACTAATTTCGTATCTCTCAAGTGCGATACGCTAACAAACGGAGCATACAAATGGGCTTAGTAACACTAATAGGCTCCACAAACGGCAAGTTGCGCGGATAGCGGCGGCGTCAGGCGCACAAGCAAAAATTCTTCACATGGTTATTATTATATAGGTATGTATCTATAACGTGTCACTGAAAAAACGTAAAAGCTGCAAAAAGGTTGTTGTGTATCGAGAGTAGAATCGATTTTACCAGTTTTTATTATATGTAAAAGTAAAAACTGCTTTATTTAAAGCTTTATTAAATTAAATTTTACTTTAATTAAAGTAAAATTTAAAGCTTTATTTCATATATTTATAGCACATTTCAAGTATATCTTTGATTCTACGTGCAGTTGCATTCTGCACGCGTCATCCGTGCCGCGCTGCTACTAAGGTGCCAACTCATTACCCTGTACGTACTGAGTAACGAGCGTTATGAACGTTTTAGATAGAACAACAAAGCATATACATGTTTGTAACTTTTGACTTCCTAAAATTATTTTCTATTCTCGAGAATAGTTTTACATAAGTGTATATTTTAAATTGACAAATTGACGTGTTTCCGGTTGTGCGTTATTTTGGATGAGGTAAGTTTTATAAATTCGATTTGAGGGATCTTTTAAAGCAAAAGATCTTGTATAATATATTAGATCCTTGCATAATATTTGTACAAAATAGTACCATATTTCCTGAGATGTTGTATATACACTCTCGGACACTTGAATCAAGCCACCCTGCAGTTTTGATGGTCTGAAGCTCAAAAAAATGTTTCATCGATCAAAAAGTTTTTATACAGTTTTGAAGCTGGCATAAAGAAATTTTTTAAATTAAGTTCTTACTAACAATAAAATATGATAAAAAGTGTTATGATCCTAAGTTGATCGCAATAAATAATTAAATAAAAAAAAAATACTAACCATCATTTCAGTATGCCATTGTTCCAAATTTGAATTCAGAGTACTGAAAAAATTAAGTTTATGCGTAACAAGTCGTGTGTCCGCCTTTCTCATGGCGAATACTTGTATTGGAATTTTTAAGAAAACTATGGTTTACCTAAAAAAATCGTTTATTCAGTAATTTGTATTGCCTCCAAGAGCGTTTACGATGGCCGTCATGCGGTTTGGCATGGAACCAATCAACGTCTTTATGACGTGTTGTGGAATGTACTCCCATTTTTCCTCGATTACAGTTTTCAGCTCCTGCAAAGTCTGCGGAGCTAGGTGGTGAGCCCCAACATGCCTCTTTAGCTCATCCCATTAATGCTCTATGGGATTCATATCTGGGCTTCTTGCTGGCCATTCCATGACTGTGATACAGACGTTATGAAGGTATTCCCTGACGATTCCTGCAGTGTTATTACCATACAGTGAGAGGAGTATCTGGCTCGATTGACGTTCGAGTCCCATGCAAATATTCGCGTGCAAACTGAAGGCGCGCCATTCGGTCAGCTCGTGTCAGTTTGGGCCCATTGGCCGGCTTATGTGGTTTTATATCGCGGTCTTCGAATCTCCTTCTAACAGTTCGAGCGCTAACAGCTACTCCATTAAAGTCTCGAAGCTGTTACTGGATCTGTACTGAGGTCAGGTGACGTTTTCGTAAGCTGGTTGTGAAGATAAATCGATTTTCTCTTTCCGTCGTCACCAGGGATCGTGGTCTTCCTGGATGGCGAACGAAGCCGCTAATCTCTAAGTATCGATGGAATACTCTTTGAACAGCAGAACGGCTTAAATGAAGTTGTGTACTGACATTTCGCTGACTAAGCCCAGACTGAAGAAGTGTCACAGCTTGCTTGTTAAAATCGGTTCAAATATCAGGAATAACAATTTAACGAAACTTTTATTGAAAAACAACACCATTAAATAAAAACAAACTGCTCCAATTCCAACTTTCTCCTTCCTTTTTTTTTCAAAACAATGAACTGACTCGGCTTTTCTTCTGTAGTTCAATCAAATTCGTGAATTCAAAGTTGGAACAGTAGCACATTGAAATGATGGTTAATACGCCAGCTTCAAAACTGCATATAAACTTTTTCTTTGACCTAACATTATTTTTATGATTCAGGCCTTTATACATAAGAACGCAGGATCGCTCGATTCAGGTGTCCGGGAGTGTATAGTCTTATTTTTTTTCAATTGGGATTTGTCTGGATTGTAGTAAATAAATAGAATTCGAAAATCTCGTTTTATAATACTAATTGTACTTAAAAATAAACGAGAATAGTGCTAGAGAAAATCATGAAATATTTTACAGTTATCTGCAGAGGAATAGGAGTACTACACCAATGTGCGCCACAGAGTAATGCGAGTAGTGGAACCTACAACTTTAGATTCGCTAATTTAAATTGCAGACAAATAATAAAGTAGGTTAACATAGTCGTGTGCATGTTATCTATGTTATGTTATGTGTCTATGTTATCTCGTTAAAATAAACTAAAATGATTTCACATATTGTTGAGAATGAAATATTACATTATAATTAATTAATTAGTGTGTCTGTCGAATATAGAATAGGCCAACCTCATTACTTCCTTTGGGTTATAATCTGTGCCGTGGGTGTCGTAAAAGGAGACTAAGGGATAACAAAACCGTTAATACAATCCCTGAAAGAGCATCTAAAGAGTGGACTCGCCAAACCGCTTGGCCAGCGTGTCGTTTTAAGACAATAAGTCTCTCATGCAGAAGATAATGTGCACGAGTTGGCCCATATCCAGCAGAGGACGATAAAAGGGCTAATTAATACTAATTAATTATAATATGACTTATAATTAATGAGTCATAATTAATACTATGTTCGAGAACAAAGACTGGCGTGTTTGCTCTCGGCTTTAGCTGCTTAAAATCTGCTATACCTCTACCTATATTTAAAACTATTCGACCGATTTTAATAAAGAATGTATTGAGACATTGAGAAATTTATGTAAAAATCCAATAAGTTATTTCCAGTTTGTATGGACTCGTTTCGGGGCCTTTGATGATGTGAATTATGAATTGATTGATTACTATTTATTAGGTATAATTAAATGTGCGTAAACTGCAATGATATGCAGTGCATGTGTTTGGTGTTTACTTATGAAATGACCAATTTGTAATTAAAAATATTTTTTTGATAAATTCAAAATTTTGTGGACGGGTATCAATGAATTCTTCAAAAGCCCTAATCACAGGTACTTCAGTATCAAATTTTTTTCCATGCAAAAAGTTGTCCAAATTTCGAAAGAAATGGAAATCTGTTGGAGCAAGGTCCAGACCAGAACAAGGGGAGTATGGTGGGTGAAGGAGAGTATCCAGGTCAAGCACTTGAAGGTTTAAAACTGTCGTATGAGAAGTGTGAGGGCAAGCATTGTCATGAAGAACAAGTGGAGATGAGCGATTGACCAAACTTGGTTGCTTTGTTGCCATTTTTTTCATCATCGTCTGCAGCTCCTTACAGTACACATCTGCATCAATCATTTGACCGGCTCGCAAGAAACTGCAGTGGACAATATCGACACAGGACCACCAAACTGATACCAGTAGCTTTTTCTTAGTTATCTTGCGTTTCGGACATCGTTGGTCTGCAACTCCTGGATCCAGCCACTGATACGAAAGTTAGCGGTTATCGTACAGGATCCATTTCTCATCACAAGTCACAATTTTTAACTTATCCATTTTAAGAGAATTACACGAACATAATTTAGATACAGAAAAACAAATAAAATACTGATTTTGAAATAAGAACATTGTAGGTATTAGATGTATTTTGTTTTATTTTGAAATCCGAATTAGAACAGAAGATATCGAAATTCAAAGTGGCGAGTAATGAAATCGGTCGTTTCATAGGTAAGCACGTAATTTATGTATTAGTATAATATGTTATGTTCATATTATTTTATGTTAGTTCGACTTTCTGATTGTAAATACATTTCTAAATTATCACTAATATAGTATACGAAGCTGGAAAAAGTTGCTCATGAATATTAATGGAATTCACGCACAGTGTTAAATTTATTTTAATTATAGTAAATTTTGATCGTAGTATAATAAGTGCGTCGTTTCATTATTCAGATCTTGCAATTGAAACTTGATGAAATTACTATTACATCATATTATTTATTGGTTATAGGAATATGAAAAGACTCAACAAAGGTCACAGAAAGGACTAAGATCCATAATTTAACAGATCGTCAAATTCAAATTCAAATATATATTTGTATAAAACATGGTTCAAGAGATGTTACACACAGATAATCAAAAATAGTTCAAATAGTCTGTATGTTTGTACACGCATCACGCAAAAACTACTACTTGGAATTGAATGCAGTTTTCACCGATGTATTGCTAGAGGTCTAACTTAAAATATAGGCTCCATTTTACCGCAGGAAAATATCTTATTCAGATTGTTTTAAATTTAATAAACCGAAGCGAAGTGAGGGCGGGTCGCTAGTCTGTAATAAATATATGTATTTTATGTCATACAACTTTAGATGTAAATACCTACTATTGCTTTCATTGCTAAGTCAAATATTTATTATAAGTGATATAGATATAGTTATATACATATATCATACATGTAGTCAATGCCTGATAATCGGTTTTTTTTTTGGAAAATTGTTCAAATTGTAGCAGATTAAAAGGATTTGAAGCACTAATGAAAGATAAAGTCAGATATTAAGATCTAGCCAGGCACGCGGTGTCGTCGCCTCGCGGCCTCGTAAACAACTTTTGTTCGTGCGACCAGGCAACCGATAGCTAGGTAGGAATTGTATGAGTATGTACATATAAGTAGTCGCGCAGTCGTTCGAAGCGAAATATAGTAACTAATGAAAGCAGATTTAAAAAGAAATATATGTAGGTACTGTGAGAGTAAAGAAAAAGTAATTAAAATGTTTCGTAACACCTTTTACCTTCAGAAACCCTTTTAGTTTCCACAGAGTCGTTGAGTCGTACACATCCGTAAGTTACCTATCCATTTACGAACTTTAACCAACGTGTTTACGCCTCGTAAAATGAGTGGTGAACATAACTACGCCCATATATCTCAATCCTTACTTCAAATATCCTTTTTCATTACAGAACAAGTTCTTCTGAGTAAAGTTTGGAATACTTACGTTAACTTTATATAGTACTTCTTGTTAAGCAGAAAATACTTGTGTTTAATGAAATCTGTGTGCTACTATAGCACAGTAACATTGCAGTAATTGCTAAAGTTAGAGAAACAGTAAAATATTTTTGTTCAAGTTTTCTTTGGGCTGAAGTTTACTTTAGGTTATACTGAAGCATTTCACTAGAGATAGCTAGATAAAAAGCTAGTTATATTTTATATTTATATATCATTAGCCCCGTGGAACTACACCATCTCTAAAAGAGTGAACTCGTCAATTCGCTTGATCGGCGTGGCGTTTTGGAGCCACTCATCACTAATGCACAAGACAATGTGCACGAGGAGTCCCATGTCCAGCAGTGGACCATAAAAACACTGGTTATTTGGCTAGAATTACTTTTTCTGATAAACTTAGCCCTATTTCAATAGTTTCTCAAACGTATTTTCAGAACTGCTGCGCCATACTTCGAAAATTTCAGTGTTTTCCCAAAAGTCAATGCCTTTTATATGATTAATAATTATGTCGTATATTCAATTACTTGCACTTGCGTAAACTCTGATTTGTAGGTATTCTTTTTCAGTGTATACAAAGTAGCTATATCCTAAGTAATAGTCTTAATAAAACCACATAAGTTTACAAATCATTTACTAGCATAATGTAATATTCTATACAGGCGAGGTATTGTGACAGCGGTCAAATGAAGACTAACTCGGCACCATCGAGTACATACAGTGCTGCCGCACAATGTAACATGAGAAACTAGGGTCGACACTTTTTGACTCTAACATAAGTCATAGAACCAATCTATCTAATTGTAGATATAATTTATATATTGTATATAGAACATATCTATGTATATTGTAGGCAGTAGATAGGTACCTCTGTCTACAAGCTAGGCCCAAGAGTGGGGGTAGATGATGCTGGTATATTCGTAGGAACAAGTCAGGAAGATAAAATAGATAAAAAGATCTCATCAAAGTTGTCCAACAGTTTCTGTAAGGTTGTTATTACAGAATAAAACAGACAAGAAATATCATCACTCTTGGTTTTGGACAAACTATTCAAGCAAAACATCCGATAAATAATTTTCGATCCTACTCGAAACTAATTTACTTATTTGAAATTTAATTTTAACTATATAAAATGTGGGACGTCCTCTGACCAAGTGGACTTACAATTTGAAGAAGTTTGCCGGTGGTGGACGATCCGAAGATTGTGTGCGGTGGCGAGTTTTGGAAGAGGCCTGTATCCAGCAGTAGAGAGATTTAGGCTGATGGTTTGGTATGGTTAATAGCGTGCATCTCATAATATAAGCAAATAAGCAGAGCTTGCCTTTTATCTAATACTTGTCTACGCTAAACCTACGCTAGCGTGGGTGAAGTCACGGGCGATTGATAGTGTCGTCAGTGCTCTTCACATTTTCCAGTCGTTGGACAACATTTTTTATATATACGTCCCTTCCCGTTTACCGGGTTTTATAAACATATATGAAATAAAAACCCATTTATGCAGCAGATTTTATACGCTATTTTATCCGTAAAAACATAATAACTATTAAAAACTTTATAGTACACAAATACAGGTACCTCCTATCTGATTTACACTGCTCGATCGCATATTGAAAAATTCAATTAATTTGTTGTCCAATCATACTCGAAAATTATTGCATTGGACTCGAAAATGTTTCGCTCCATTAACGAAAACGATATTCCGTAAATACGATCAACCTTATTATTCCAAACCTGTGTTTTCAAAAAAAAGACGGAATGTGAAAAGTGCTATTTGGATGTCGAGCGTGTTTGAGTACCGTGAAAATTCTATATATTTATTTGCACGGAATCGGTGTGGTTACCGACAGAGTGAGGTCAAATAACTCTATCGGATATGTTCGGGTCGTGTAAGTCAGGACATTTTTATTTCCCAGTTTTACCATTCGCTTGGTTGAATGTATTGTATGATGTACAATGCACTTTGGAGTGGACTTAATGTACGATCTCGGAGTTTCTGCGCCATTACCTTTGAAAAGTTGAGATTTTTTTTTGTCTCATTGTCTTTTTTACAAAGGTGCATGATTATGTATTGCAATAATTGTATATTTCTTAGAAATTTTATCAGAATTACAGTAGTAGTAATTTTTTTTTTTATAAATAACATTACAACCCATTTACAAAAAGTATTAGGTAGGTATATCTTTTCTGATTGCGATTCAGTTTGGCCGGAATAAGTTAATAACAGTATCTTTTCTGAATACATTACTTAACTTTTGATTTTGAGTAAGCCAGGAATCTTTAATGTCTTTTAGCCTTATAATTCGTAATAAATTTGCATTCTTTGAAATGTTTATTGATTTTGATTAAAAGTAAATATGAGTTATATTACCTATTTATTTATTTATTCTTTATTGCACAAAGTGACAAAAGGCGGACTTAATGCTTAGAAGCATTATCTCCCAGTCAACCTTTGGGCAATGCAGAGATGGCGCGATAGGTGCAATGATAGGTAAGATTAAGTAAAACCATAGTTAATAATGGCGCATATTAATTAAATACCATAATATAAATAAACATATAAGTACTGAATACATACGGTTGTGTTATTATGTTACGTAAGTTTCTTTTTTAAATAGGATTTTTTAATTTTCCGTGTTCTAATTGATTAAAAATCAATAGACAGTAATACCATTAGATAAATAAATAATAATAATATCATCACCCGAAATACAAGGTATAAAAAGACCATTGCTGAATATTGGATAATATGGGTATAATATGTCAAAAACTTGATATTAATAAAGTTTAAAACCAATTAAAATTACGTACTTTAGACTTCTGGATAGTCTTACTTTCAATATTTCGTTATGATATTGATTTATCGCCGTTTTTTAATGTGTAACCTATAATAGGTTACACATTAAAAAACGGCGGCCTTCAAGGTACGGCCTTCAAACTTCAGATGTTAGTGACTCTATTGGGCCAGGTGGCAAGTGACTGGTCAAAACTTATGTTGACTTATTGATGTAATCCCTGCCAGAGATATATCATATGACTTAGGTATATCCTTTTTTAATATGACAACATTGATTTACTTTTCTCTCTCCTTCTTTTTTTCTATTTTAAGTATTACTTTATATTTTTATATCAACCAACATTTCAGTAAATATTTCTGTGTTGCAATTTTTCATAAATAATGTTACTTTCATAATATTGCACTGATAAACAGTTTATTAAGTGTGTGTTTGTATATACGAGTATGTGTGCAAACATAACGTAGTGTTGATATGACCCTCCCACATCATCTGGGCTTTTTCTTTGTTCATGTTCCGACCCAGGTGGGCTGAGGTCAGTCCGTGGAAAAAGCAAATTTACCTTGGGTCGAGGTTTTTGTCCGCATACTCCGACCTTTAACATAACTAGGATAACATAAACGGTATTCGTTGTTGTTCACCCAAATTACCGAATAACATTGTTAGCATTAGGACCAAAATTGGGGCGCAAAAAGTTATTTACGACGTGTATTTACATACAAATTTTGGGGCAGGAATACAAGCGATTTTTTCGTTAGTATAACAGGTTGTGAATTTTAGGAGGAATTAAATAAATTATTGCTGTCAATTAAAACGGGAAAATAAGGCTAACATAGTACGAATATATATATTACATACATACATATCCATGTCTGTTATATTGTGTATACTAATAATTATTAATTGTACATATCAACAAATTTAGTTTTCGCTGACACTTACTAGCTATATGACATAATCGATTGGGACTAAGAACAGAAGTAATAACTCAACTAGCAAAAGAGGACCAGTTGGCAAACAGAAAGGGCCCTCTAACAGATTTATTACCCAGATCAAAGGGGTTAATACGGCCGCAGTATAAAATCTATGTCGTGCCTTTTTTTCGCACTTTCCTCGAATTGTAACGAGAGAGAGAGAAGAAAGAGCGATAAAAGAGTTTATCGCGTGTGTATATATTAGTGGTCCGCTACTTGGTCGAAGCTGTATTCTTCTCACGAGTTTCACATTACGGAGCTAAAGTGTGTAAGGACAGGCGTTGGCGACCCCTTAGAGCGCGGCAACTTTTGCCTTGACGCGAGCGGCCTTTTTATAAAGTTGTCGTCTAACAGCTGCCTCTAACTTCTTTCGATTGCTGTTTTTAGTAGTTTAGGGAAAATTCAGTTTAGAACAAATTTTAACGACGTACTTAGTTTATCTTTAAATATGTATGTTACACTTAACATTTTCAATCGTTATACGTTTTTGAGTTACTACGGAAGGAACTCCACTCTTGGCAGCTAACTACAAATTATTTCAAACGAGCACAAACTTACAGCCTAGGACGTTGCGGCAAAAAGTTAAACCATGCGCCAGTTCAACTAAAAGTGTGAATTTAATTATTTAGAGAGTCTCATAACGACTCGCCAATTTATGAGAATAGTGGACCTAAGAGAAATCCAAGAGTCGTAAAAATTTACGCGTTTAATGAGAAACTTTGGCGAGAAATTTCCCATTTTGCTTCTAAAACGGCTCGGTTAACACTTTGAATACAAAGTTGTCTGAAAGAAATTACCAAGTTTTTCAACTCGAATTCAATAAAAAGGTTCGCGACTTTACCATGTTATAATGAGATGAACTTCTTTTTTATTAATGGTCACTGGTTTTGTACTATTACGGGGCGGAGGGGGAGGGGGATAATAAAAGCAGCTATAATATAATCAGTTAGTAATAACTTTGGAACAACAAACAAGTGAATCGAAACAGGACGTTGACTTAAATCTGAAAATAGGTCACGAAAAATCGCAAAACAGTAATCAACGAAGTAAATTTGAGCTTATAAATCAGAGCCATTTTTGATATTTTTCTATCCCTACTATCTTTCAATTGATTATATTGAAAGATTCCAGATATCATTGTGCTCTAGCTACAAAGTTTATAATTTATGGAGACTCGTGGATTTTTAGAAAACAATTGTCGATAATTTTCCTTAACTACTTCCTTAAAAAAGTGAGCAGCGTAAGCAATTATAAACTTTAAAGCGATTTCGAATTACAGAATTAGAATTTTATTTTTAAGCAGGATTACACACATTAATAATGTAACAATATAACGAAAAAAAAGAGTAGACTTGTATTAAGACACTTAATATATGTTATTGTTATTACTTTTATTGATATGTTCGTGTACAACACTTCACTGAATATTTTCCTTTACTACCTTCTTTATTTTGTCGGGAACTCGAGAAGTGAAGTTGAATTTTTGTGATTATTGTAAAAGACGTATATTAGGCGTTTTGTGGTTTAATAGTGATAGTTTATTAACTTCAAAGAATTTTTCGTGCGTGGTGTTTGTGATAATGAAATAAAAGCGTGGGACTGCGTTTATCGTGTGCTTCCAAGGAGTCCTCTTCGGTCCTCAGTAAGCCTACTATCACTTTACTCAGCGACTCCTGACTGCCGATTGACTTTGAGGGGGCTGGACATCGACAGGATACGTTTTAGACTGAAATTGTTTATTACGAAGAAAACTTGACACTGGCAGAATGTGCTCATTACACCATTGTCATATATGAAGAAAGAAAAAAAAAAAACGCCTCACTCAAATACTGACGTTCCGTTACTATGATACATGTATTACTCTACGAGTAAATTACTCGTGAGTACGTGCAGCTATATAAAGTTCGCATACATTTTCGAAGCTGTTGGTTGTATACAGCAGTTGAAGGTTAAATATTAATAAATTTATTGATAGGTTTAATCATACTAATCAGTTTCATACGATATTACACCTAAATTTCTTACGCAATAAATAAGTTAGCAAAATTACAGGAAAAAAGTATTACTGACGCCAAAGAGAAAGTGAAGATTGGTTCCGAATCCGAAATATAAGACAAACAATGAAAAAAACAACCATTAAATGCTTTAGGATCATCCGATTTTTATTTACATTTCTTGAAGAACACATAAGTAGGTACAGTCGGCCGAGAAATTGGTTTACCACCCTAATACTTTGCACCTATTACAGTTTACAGACGGTCCCTGATTTATTATGTAGGTAAAAGTTTCTTGAAGATACAAATTAAAATTACGATGTTATTTGACATATATCAGTGTTATTTACTTTTTTGAATGGGGATTTAGAAGGTGGGATGAAATTATTTTTCTTTTTCAATCTAAATAGGTTGTAATGGTTTTAAGTGAAATTTTAGATTACGTGTTGTAGAAAATAGTAACCTAATACTTTGATAATAAAGGTCAAAATAAAGTAACATCTTTGACCTATATGCATTTTGATTAGCTTGCTGTCAAATACTACGTCATAATCGTGCATCTCTTTCAGTAATAGAATCCAATTTTAAGGTTCAACCTTAGCGATACCTTTAATAGTTAGAACAATCTTTAAGAAACTGGTAATCCATTTTTTGGCCGACCGTACATATTTTATAAATATTTTACCACATTATCTCATTTGAGTCTTTTCCGCCTCCCAATAAACCTATCTGAACATTCATTTTCGTTGGTTAATGAAATGATCGATAGAAAATTACATACGAATTACATTTATTACTTCTTAGAATTCTTTTTTTAACTGCTGTTTTCTTTTCGTTTATATAATTATTCAATTATTTAATTCCAGGAATTTAGGATTTTCTTAATTGAACCGAAACGAGAATGTAAATCTACAAAATTCTTAGAATTTTCTTGAATTCCGGATTAATTCCTAACTTTGGATTTAGGTTGATCGCAAAGGTGAATAAAAATTACAGATAAATATTTTTGATATACCAATTCGTGTAATTCTTCGTAAAAAAATCCCATAAAAAGAGGTTTAGGTGTAATTTGAGTAGAAACAATAACAATTATTTAATTATGTGAAATATTCTTCAATTTACAATGCCACCCGTGCGTCGCTATTGTCGCTTGTTGCCAATTAGAAGTCAGAGCAGCACCTATCTACTTGTAAAGTATCTACGTATATAGATACTCTAGAAGAATTACTCGCTCTTCAACCTCCGAATAATTGAATCGTTCATACAATACCGCGGATGTCCACGGGCGACAGTATCCACTTACCACCAGGTGGATTCTATGCAGCTCGTCTGCCGTCTTCACCCTATAAAAAATACATAGAAATATTATATATACACCAAAATAATTGTCCATTATAAAATATAAACGTACGTTGGGTAATTACTTTAAAAATACGAGCTACAAGAAACCACGCTTTACATATTTCACTTCCTTTGTGCTTACCGTGTACATTTTCGGTAGTTTGCATTACAATCTTTTTTCTTCGCCGCAGACGGTAAGCAGCTTTTTTTAAGCTGCATTCAGTATGCATAGAGTTACTTTCGTATTCGCCAAATGAATTCTGCTTTTGGTTCCCTTGAGTTTTTATAAGAAAATTAAACTTAGCATTCTCTTGAGAAAGAAAGTATCAAACTCATTATTTTTTTCTTCGTCTGTCGTCTACAGTCTACAGTCTACAGTCTACAGTCTACAGTCTACAGTCTACAGTCTACAGTCTACAGTCTACAGTCTACAGTCTACAGTCTACAGTCTACAGTCTACAGTCTACAGTCTACATAGTCTTTTATTTATATGTTACAGTTATAACCCGTTTACAGTAAAATCGCGTTCTTCCTAGCATAACTTGTTTTGACTGAACACATTCATTACAACTAGCTTTCCTAGTAAAAACTAGAATTTACTGACAAACAAATTTGAATGTTCGTTAAAATTTACTTATAATATAACTAAGGAAAACTAGGTCTAACGGAATGAATCACACAAAACTAATCAAAATCAGTGCGAATGCGCTTGAATTGTTTCTGGGTAGAAAGGATTTTCGTATTGTTTAAAAAAAAATAACCATCAGACTTCTAACCTTATCAAGCGGAATTGTTTCTCGGTTAGCGGTCTGCCCGGGCGCATATCCACGTGCTGTTAATTGGACTTTAGCTTGAACTTTTATACTTGAATAAATACCATATTTGTTCAATGTAGTATTTATTTTAGTATTTATTGAGCTCATTTATGACGGAATTAAGAAACTCCAAGCCAGATGAACATTGACCTCGGTCAAAAACAGTTTTAACCGATTCATTTCGTTAAAACTAGTTTTCCGTAGTTAAAACTAGTTTTAACTAACATGCAAATTTGTTTGTCAGTAAATTCTAGTTTTTATTAGGAAAAACTAGTTCTAAGGAAGGCGTTCAGTCAAAACTTGTTTAAACTAGGAAAAACGCGTTTTTACTGAAAACGGGTTTTAACTGTAACATACACACGGACTTTAGATACTTGTCTACCTACTTTACCCATTATTAGTCTCTGTCTTTCAAATGGATCTCCACTACATGACATATCTACACATTTGTGATGAACGAATATTCGCATTTGTATCAGTATTCGCCAATATTCGAGTATTTTTGAACTTCGCATTCGTATTCGCAAAAAATAATGTGGATAACACGAACGAAATGTGGATTTCGCAACAAAATTAAAATACATAAAAAGTAAATATAAAAAAATATTCAAAAAAAAATATTTTTATATTTAAACAATACTTTTCAAAAAAAATATTGTTAATGTTGCGTAAATATGGATTTTCAATTTATACTAATATTGTTTTGAATATGTATATTTTTTTGAAATTATTTTAGAATACTAAGTAAATATTCAGTTTTCGTGTACTGCAAGTCAAGAATCCTAACTTTTTAATTAATATATTATATTATACATTATAGGAAACTAATTATAGGACATAAATTGTCCATAATTTAAGGATTATTTAGTATAAATAAGACGTAGGTAATTTAAAATATGCTTGCGTGCATGGTTGTCGATTTTGAACCATAGACAAACAGTGCCATATCCGAATGGTCGATATTCGTATTCGCGAATATTGGTAATGGGTATTCGTAGCCGCATTCGCGACTGTTTAAAAATCGACATTCGTTACATCACTACTACATATGTGTACATACGTCTACACGCCAGAATACTTACTCTAACTGTTCACATTAGTGATGGGTCAACTCGAGTAGGATTCTCACTAACTCGAGTTCGAGCTGGTGGCACATGAACGAAACAAGCGAGCAAGCGAAAGAGCGACAGTGCGATTCGTTCGTTGTGCGCGCGCCTTTTATCCCCGTCCTAGTGCATCGAACGATCAAAATATTTTCGCGCTTATTTTCAAAAGCCGGGATTTTGTGTAATGATAAAAAAAACCGTCTAGCTCCTAAAAAAGTAGACCAAATTCTATTTCTTAATAGCATTCAGAAATTGTTTATTTTCTTTATTCTTCAAAAAGTACCAACTATACTATTATTTATCTTTAGTTTTTAAAGTATAATTTTTATTTTAATGTAACTTACAAGAAGATACTTTTAGTTTTTTGAGAATATTATTTTATTGTTGAAAATACTTACTTAATACTTTAACTTTAAGAAGTTATTTTTAGTTATTTGAGAATATTTTTTGTTGAAAGTATTAATACGTTAACTTACAAGAAATTATTCTCGAGTTCCCGCCAAAAAAGTCCTTCGGTGAGCTTTGTGCGGTGCTAGACCGCACAGTGGGCTGAACTACAGAAAAATAGAAAGAAAAATAGCGAAAAATAACTACAGAAATATGTTCCGATTATTTTTTCTTGTAATTTTATGACATAATTATATTGTTTTTTGTTTTTCAAAATGGCTTTTAATGTAATAAAATATATTTTATACATCTACAAGTAAGAGATAATTGATGTTTTCTATATTTATTAATGTAAGTGGTGTGATTTTTATTTCACGCCACTTACATTAATATTTATGAGTATTTATTTATTTATAATTTTTTATAGTGGTAACGCCAGGAGGAACTACATGCTTATTTATAGTGATATATAGCCGTAGGAGGCCTCATCCACTAGGAAGTGTAGCCCCTCAGATTGCGTGCAATAGTGGCGCGTTAAGTAACACACATTTTACATGAAACGTTAGTCATACTTTGATCCCATCATTGAGATTCGCCACTTCATAACCTTACTCTCATAATTACTTTTTCAGCATTTCTCATTGTCATTTTACGCAATCATTTTATTTGTGAGCGTTCATAGAAAACTGTTCAAGCAACAAGGTAAACACCGTAGAAGGTTTAAATTGCATGTTAAACGTGACTGCAGCCCTTTGAACGGAATTAGCCAGCTTTTCTCCTTAATTTACAATCTAAAGGTCCCACATTGGCGGTCTACCAACATGATAAAATATTATTCATTATTTAACATGTTGGCAAACCGTTAATGTTGAAGCTTATACATATGTAAAAAAATCAGTGGTGCCATTTTGTACGGCAATCAAGGCATTTAAGGTTAAATTTTGTTTAAAATAAAAATATTTTAGGGAATAAATTTAAAGTTACAAACATGTAAGGTTTTGTTGTTCTCTCTAAAACGTTCGTAGCTCTTATTGCTTAGTATTACAATGTAATGACGGGCGTCTAGGCGGCGGCGTATCGCGAGCAACGGTAGCGCGCCGCATTGGTTGCGTAACTGCGCGAAGAATACACTATAAATGAATAATACTTTAATAGACTTTAATTAGCAAGACTGATCTGAAAAATAGCATTTTTTTTTTCATACAGGCAGACGACCCACATGGTGTTAAGTGGTTACAGTTGTCTATGGACGCCTGCAATACCAGGAGGATTACAGACGCGCTGCTTACCATGCAAATATCTACTCACAACTTTCTTGAAGAACCCCATATCTTAACGATGCTAATAAGCAATTTATTATCAACTCGTAACAATATATTAAAAAGTAAAACACTATCAAAATACGTATAAAATAAACATTACTTCATAGAATATTTTTCTCTCCCGAACTATCGTTTACTTTCCCGTATTAATCAGAGTGATTACATTACAGCGTCCATTAACCGTTGGGCAAAGCCAACCAAGATGACTGTACGCATACTAGGTGAACCTTCTGATGGAAGTTATTAATAACCCCGTCCTGACAGGAGCAGATAAGGAAGGGCTGGCATAATAAGGGGCGAAGAATGGTGCCCACTTTATTAAATAATTATCGTTAGAGAGGTGGCTGAGCAAAAAGTACATTTTGTTTAATTACATAATGACTTATTTCCACAATATAGCTGAGCGGGCGCTTAATTTGTTGCGACGGATTTATTTCTCTACGTATAATGTGCTCGTTGTGTTAGAATTAAAATGTAATTTGAAAATGTACATTTAAACATACAGATCAACCCCGTTTACACAATACAGGTGCATCATATTCGTATTACTTTTAAGTAAAAGACTACGTTTCTGTCAGAGTCGCAGTGTGATGTTATTTAATGTTAATTTTAATTTAAATGTTAATTTAAAGAAAAAGGGTCTATATTTTTTTATAGTTCATTTATTAAACTTCTGTTTTCATTTTCTACTTAATTTATGCCACTGGTGACTCTCGTTTTGATGATGATGGTTGTAGGAAATGTCCTACAATCATCATCAAAATCAAATCATTAACAATTCTACCTACCATGTCCATGTAATGACATGGACATGGTAGGTGGAATTGTTAATCTTGACGGTGGCAGCGGCTTGATCTTTGAAATGTGTTCTGGTTCTGAACCACTCTACTGGTTCTGAAACAGTATGTTGCCATCCAACTCATGTGTGATAATTGATAACTGTTTGATAATTATATTACATTTAATTCAAAATTATAATTATCTAGATTCTTTGATCTTTTATTATAACAGTCCCTTCGATTATTTCTTTTCAAAATGATTATAAATTTTTCTATCCAAAAATGCAATGTGCGGCTCTTAAATTTTTTTTATCATTAATTATTTATTAAAGTATTATTTATTATTTATTAAACATATAATAAATTATTAAAGAATTTATTTAAATGACTTTAAATCAAACAACGGTAGATAAAGTATGATACATAAATATCAAAAAAAAATATATATTAAAGATAAAAAATGAAATAATAATAAATAAGAAAATGTCATTTTATCCATATGACATTGATTTTCTACAACCTACATTTTCTTAGTCAATCTACTATATTTTATATTGTAAATCTGGTCTGAACGCGTATAATAAAGGTATTTGTTTACCTTTTATTCCTACTCGATGTTTCGGCACGGGTTACACCAGCCGTAGTTACGAGTTGAATTAAGAGGACCTGGACTACCCCAGGATGGGAGCTGCGAGCAGTTTCATCAACTACTCACATTTGATCTTCACATTCGGAAAGGCTGCGACACACCACTCTAACAATATCCGCGGAGGTATCTGGCGCGTTAAAATTGTTTAAATTTGTTAATCACCGGATTCCAGGTAGACGACAGTTTACTATAAATACCTTTATTATACGCGTTCAGACCTGATTTAGAATATAAAATATTTACAAAACGCTATAGTTTAAAAAGTTATATTCAATCTACTATAATTGGAGAAAATTGCTATTTTCAAGCAGGCAAATAAATATCCACTAATTAATAATAATTTGTAAGGAGCAACAATATTAGACATCAGTCAACCCATTTGTATCCCGATTATTAATTTTAGCGTAAGAATGTAAATCAGGAGCAGAGCTCAGAATAATCTATTAAAAGTATAATAATAAGATTATACTAATGAATATATAACTTAGATATTCTTTTAATTATAAATTCTTTTTTAAATAGTTTTATGGAATTGAAATTCAATTCTATTTTCGAACATTTGCTTCTTCTTGATTTATTTGTTATATTGTTAAAGGAGAGGTGAGAGATGGGTTACTGGTTCACCTAATGGCTGTCGCCGCCGCATACGGACACCTGCAATACGAGGGAGGATGCTGTCACAATGCCGCATCGATCTTATTCACAGCTTTCTTGACGATTGTACAATGGCTTAGTGGGAAAAGACAGTATTAAAATGACAACTGGCTCATAGTGACAAGGAGAAAGAAGGCTGATCGCCTGGGGCATCTCTTTTCCGTTAACTCGACCTTGGATAATGAAGGTGCTACATATTCCACGAAGGGATCCATGGCGAAAGTCCATTTTACTCAACGTAAAGTCCAGAGAGCCCTTATATCGTGTTCCTTTTCAATGAACAAAGGTTCTTCGTGTCAAACTCCATGTCCTGCATAGCCCAAAGCCGCCTTTTGCAAAAATTTACAAAAAGAGTAAATTACATAATTAAATAAAGGTAACTGAAGTGGTTTATTATACAATACATATAGCTCCTTGCCACTAAAAATAAACACACTTAAAATAGTGTCAATCACTTGACTTCTCTAATCAACAGGGTTTCGATTTTCGATCAATCAGAATTGTTCGCTGTTTGCTCAATGCTCATACACCTATCTCACCTTCGCTCATTCCCTCCCCCTTTTTAACCAGGGTACGTCTCGATGGTCAGTCCTGCGCTGGCCTTTGCAGTGCTTTGTCATAGTACCCGAGCATTCGTTTGGTCCAGTGGTTGTCGGTTCTACGACAGATGTGATAAGATCTTCTTCAGCTTACGTATTGCTCCTTAACGAAGGAAGTGTCTCGTTCCGGAGTTTATCCCTTAAAGAAACTCTGAGAAAAGCCTCCTCCATAGCGTGTTGAGCGACTCTTAGTTTGATGACAAGTAATTATCATAAAAATCTTTACATGTGTCCATGTAAATGAACCGTAATATCATTATCCGACTGCCAATAACATTATTTTAATTAGTCCGGACCTTTAATATAAGGCTCAAAGGCGACCCCTTTTTCCCACTACAAGCCACGTCAACTACTCGCTTAATATTCAACTTGCTAATTAGTCATCAATTTCCCCCTAACGAAGTCTCTTAATGAAGTTATCGTGACCCTCATCCACTCCTTTAAAGCCGGGGGTACACATGCCAGTAGCAGCACCCCGACATGTATGGTAATTACTGGCTTCTGTGATGGCAAAAAGCCTCTCTTGTACTTCGTTGATATTTATATCATAATTTTATCTAGGCTGGACGAAAGACAGGCGGAGAAACGAACTAATAAAGTAATTTAGGTAACTTGAGTACCGGATCTCAAAAACGATAGTAATCAATATGTGTAGCAAGTTTATGATCATATTTATGATTATAATTGGACTGATGTTAAGGGTCAGCGAAATATTTGTAGCCCTCTGGGGTGGCGTAGCGTAGTCCAGGGCACTGGGAATACCCAGCTGTTGTTTCGCAGTTCGAAAATTAACCAATTGCGACTGGGTATAAGGAAACGGTATTTGTGCACTGCACAAGTGTTTTTTGTTTTGTAAGGGAGTCGGAAGTAAGGGGCTAGGTACCTAAATCGTCATATTAGTTTCCTTTCTTCTTTCTTCATACGCCGCCTTCACCTTTTCTTATGTTATCCACCCATGTCAAAGACCTTTGACAGAGTATTAGTGTTTTTTTTATGTAAGAAGGCGGCGGACGAGCATACAGTCCTCCTGATGGTAAGTGGATACTACCACCCATAGACATCCGCGATACATGTCAACATTAGTCCAAAATGACAAACGTTGGCATGCCCCCGGATGCGCTCGCTGCCTACCTTTGGAGATATAGGAATGGATTTGGAAAAAGGGTTGGGCAAATGGGGAGGGAGAGGATGGGAATGGGCTCTGGCACATCTCACTCACTACCGAAACACGTACGTACATTAGGGAAATAAGATAAAGTCGGAAATGCAGTACATTTCAAGGTAGTCTTCTGTAAGAGAGGGACAACGTGGATATGCCAATAACAATCATTTATGGCGGGAGTTGGATTACTGTTATTGATAATTCCGGTTTCAACTCACCATTGTTTAGGATGTTGTATCGGTAAAATTGGTCGTAATTGGACACATAATCACAACAAACATTATCGGCAATAGTGTTTACCGTGTAGTGGAAATCGTATTGTTCGGTGAACTGTCTACAAATTTGCCGTCTTCTTATAAAAGAATATCTGTACAAGTAAACAATTTAATAAGCGTGGTCAACTTAGTACCTATATTAACGTTTGAAAAATGATAACCATCTTATGCTAACTAAACCACTATAGGTAAGTCTCGTAAGGTCAATATTTGAATCAAAAATCAACAATATTTTCATTAAATTCGCCGGAAAACACTCTTGAATTAGAAGAGGGAAGGTTGTGTGTGGTGGTGACCCTTCAGAGAAGCCTATATCCAGTAGTAGAGAGACTGGTGATGGCATAGCATGATATTGTTATCAGTTACTGCAATATTTCTAGTTAATATTTTTTATAAAAAGAACAAACGAGTAAAGACCAAATTTATAATAGTGGAAGTATAAAAAGGTCGCTTTTGACTAGCAGCAACTACTGAGCCCTTCTTGTTACCACTAATTTAGATTTTTTCTTTGTGTTTTAGGCACTTAAGTTTTATTGAACTTTTTTTTTTGTAACTATTGAGTAACAATAAATGATTTTCTTTCTTTCTTTCAAAAAATAAACTATCGACGTGAAAAATCCTTTAGGTACTTAATGTACATACATATTCCAAAATGTCTTCTATTAACAATACATCCATATCCGCTAATGTCCGTTTCATAAAAAGTCTGGTTCCGAAAATGACCATATAATTAATTATCCACGTCACAGATTAGACAAAGATACTATTTCTTGGTATCCTAAAATACTCTTACTACTTTTTAAAATGACGCAATTTGCTTGTGCTTAACACGGTAATGAAACACTTTGAATAGCAATTACCATGTTTAATCAAGTACATATTCCAATAGTTGTCATAAATGTAATGGGGACGTTATGGGAATAAGTCATTTTAAAAAGTAGCTCGCGTGTATTCAAATGTCATTTCGAAAGTATAGTAGTCAATTTGAGAAAAAGAGTAAACATGTTTTCACAACAAAAGTTAAAAAAAAATCATTTTAGGAAACCGTCAATATTCTAAAGAGTAAAAACTGAGACAATACACGTATGTATACGTATACAACACACAATACACGTATACAATACAATACGTATGACAATACACGTCGCGTATGTATATTCCCTCGATACATTCCACTAAAGTATGACCACACGCTACCCACTGCTTGTATGTGAAAGTTTGGTGTTTAAACCTCGAAACGGAATAGTTTGTAGGCATCCCGGAACTTTGTGTGTACAACTCCAGTTTTTGTGCCACTTTATTTTTGCAGTTCTGTACAGTATTTCCAAAAAATCCTTTTAGCTAGGAAACCGCTTTTAACCCTGCGGCGATGCTATCGATTTCCTTTTACTGCTGATCCATTCAGCGAGGCGTTGTGATTTATCGCTTTTATGGTAATGTGAAATCTGAATTAAGCACTTATTGACGTATTATATTTGTTATACAACCGTCTGGAACTGGACAATTATTTTATTTGGACACACAAAATATAATTGTACATATGAATATATACAATATTACATTAACAAGTGGGATTCAGATCAGATATTATTATAATAAATTATTAATTATGTTTCAAGAAAGGGATTTTATTTGGACACATACATTATGATTTTATTTAGAAGTATTAACAGGTACATGTAATATGTCAATGCTATAGAAATGTTCATTATAACTCTTGCAAAACCGAAGATAAATTAATTTTTAAGATATTTACATGGGGCAAGTCAAATCAAATAATTAGTTTTTAAAGGTAGATAAATGTATCTATGTAATTAATCTGTACATTACATAGATACATTAAATGTATATGTACATACAATCTGTTTCACTCAGGTTTGCCGCTGACTCTGACGTCACTCAATTAAACAATTAAAACCACAAAACCAATTTTATAATAAAAACAAGCAAAAAAAACAAATATAAATTAAACATAATAATAACTAAATACTAATAACTAAACAAAACAAATAAATAAAAACAAGCAGATGTTAAAAATACAAGCGCTCATGATGACGTTGAATACGGTAGATACTAAGAGGGCGACACAGCCGTCGCCTGTGGTAAGGGGTTGGGGGAGGAGGTTTGCATTCCGGGCACCGGAAAATTTGAGTGGGACTTATTGTACATATAATGATATGGTACCGTAAAACCATTACCACGGGCTGTACCCTCCACTGCTGGACATGGATCTCCTCCTGCACATTGTCTCGTGCATGAGGGAATGTATGACTTTAAAACTCCAAGCTGGCCAAGCGGGTTGGTGAGTCCACTCTTTTAGAGACGGTGTAGTTCCTCAGAGCTTGTGGTTATTTTTTAGGACACCCATAGGAATAAATGGGGTGGTGCAATTCTAAAGCAAGACGAGCAAGCGGTCCCACATGATGAAATATTCCATTATATATAAATTTATTCCATAAATTCCATATTCCATAAATTTATATAAATATGTACATCTTTTACTTACGCTTAGTAGTTATAATTTTTGGTTAAGATGTACTGTTCGAGTTCCCGTATAATCAGCGGAATTTTTCACCGGATTGGCTACTTCTCTTTTCGTTCTGCTGCTGTTGCAATGTAACATAATTTCCTTAACTTTCCATTCATAACATTTTTTATTTATTTAGGTTTCCGTAACCCTAGTATCGTCATCTCTGTTCGTCTGTCCTTTCGTTCGTTCACATGCTCCATGATTTTTTCATATGCTGAGATGACATTTAGTAATAACTCAATATAATTAAGAAAACTACAAAAAGAAATTAAACCCCTTCCCAGAATTTTCTAACTGTCTCACGGAGTGGGGTGTTGTTGGATCGATCTTTTAGAATGCATTAATTAATGATAGTAATCAATCAACAATGAAATAGATGAATGAATCGTTCAATCGAGGGATATTTTTTCTAAAATACCGCTATACAAAAAATCTGACAAAAATAGCGATTACCTGCTATTAGTGAAAATTATAACAAACATTTTCTGTAAAAAATGATAAATAGTTTATGAAAACGGTTTTTCATACGAAATGAAATAGATATATGAAAACGAACGAATGAATTATATAACGAATTATATAAATATATAACTGCGAAGAACGAAGAAAAATTTTCAAAATAAAATAGCTCTTATCATAAGTAACATAAAGTTTAAAACGAAATGAAACTTACTTTGCATACTCGACACGTTCTTGGGCCCGTGTTACCTATTTAATTTATTAATGAAGTGGGCAATATTAATATTAGTATTTCCTTTGAGACAAATTAATGAGAACATACATACAATAAAGAACAGACGCATAGACTCAAGAAGTCTTAAAAGCCGACTGAAAATACTGAGAACTAAAGATAATAATCGGTATACTCCCAAAGGATGTACTATTGGTGGAAAAATGAAAACTAGATAAACAAAGTATCGAATGTTTATCTAGGTATCTTTGTGGGGGATTACTTTCGAAAATTCCGGAGGTTGACATAAGTTGTTTACGAAAACGATCTTACGAGAATAGTTGAGAATTAAGTTAGCAAGTTTAAAGTTTAAGTTTAAAAACTACGAGTAAGCGATCTTGGCGAAGGATCAAGATAAACATGATTTCAGACTTTTCTTTTGTTTATATTATTTACGTGAAGTTTGTAAGAGTTAGGTTTTTTAACATTTCGTTGATGTTTACTGCAGTCGACTGTACTGCATGAATGATATGTTACTATCATGGGTTATTTCTAGAGACATTTTGAAGAAATACCTATTGGCCTTGGGATATCGTCTGGCTTTAGAACAATGACTAAAAGGCGACTAAGGGATAACAAAACCGGTATTGCAATCCTTGAGGAACTACCGCATCTATAAAATACTGGACCGGTCAACCCGCTTGGCCAGCGTGACTTTTTAAGTGTTCTGTGCTGGACGACATAAAAGAGCTGGTTACGGTTTTGTTACAGTGATAACGACTTCTGAAGTTCGAAACACATTGAGGATCATTAGTTGAATTTAAACCACTAATTATTTATGAGGTACAATTGCCTTTTTATTTAATAAACTTTAGGAGATATTTCTTAACGGATTGAAACGAAATTTGTTAGAAATTTAATTTGAGTCTATACGCAGTTAAGTTCGATAGTTGAGCCGAATCGGTTGAGTAGTTCCAAAATTACGAAGATGCAAACTTTTCGAGATATAAACTACATTATTCCTTGTCAATTACATACAAGCTTTATGTCGTTGGATAGGGTTCATTAAGCCTATATAACATTTATCTAAAACTTTCAACTTTCAACTAAAACTAAAGGCGATACAACCAGCCCTTTCGGTATCCACTGCTGGGCATGGGCCTCCTCATGCACATTGTTTCGTGCATAAGGAATGAATGGCCTTAAAACGCCAGGCTAGCCAAGCGGGTTGGCGAGTCCAGTCTTTTAGAGGTGGTATAGTTCCTCAGGGGTTGTGGTAGCGGCTTTGTTATCACTTAGTTGCCTTTTACGATACCCACGGGAACAGATGGGGTGATATTCTATCGCCTGCCGACATCACACGACACCTCCAATATATTACTTTCAAATATAGTAAAGCCTTTTAAGCTTATCTCTGAAAATTTTTGCTGTGTATTTTCAACTAGTTGCTTATAGAGGTATTCATTATGAATTAATTCAAGCTCTTACAAAAGCCGGAGGTTTCGTAAGGTTTGCAAGGCAGCCTGGGGGGATTGAAAAGCCTTTTGCGGTGGTGAAGATGTTATATAATTATAATTATTCTCGTTAGTGTTTTTGGCTATAAAATTGTACATTCACTTGTATAAGATACACTGGGTAACATTTTTTTCAAATCTTAGGCAATAATTCACCTGCGGTGATATTACATTGATGATCTTAGTAAAAATGAAAACAAAAGTCCCAGTTTTTACTGTATTGTTTTACTGTATTTTTACTGTAGATGTGGTACTTACAGAAGTCACCTGACAAGTCTGTCTTCTCTAGTCTATGGCCATAGGGTGGCAAGCACTCCAAGCTTGCCAAACCACAGACAATACATCTTTCCCCTTTTTTTTTTTTTTTTTTTTTTTTTTTTAACTATACATACTATGTATTATATTATACTTACAATTATTTTATACAATTATATACAAAACACACATATGTATATCATATATATGAACTCAAAAGGGTTCAAGTCAACAGCTAGAGCCACGTACAGAACCTGCAGCTATCACCAAATCATTGAGGTCTTATATGATAAGAACTCCTAGTATATATACAATTCTTACTGTCAAGTATGTTATATGACCTAAAATTATTAATTTTTGTAATAGTACCAGGCAACCAAACGTTTTTTTCTACATCCTTCTTAAACCATACCAGTTGACCTAATGCAAAATGTTTCTTTGCTTTTGTTCTAAAGTTATAGCTCTTTTCATTTCTTCTAAAAGTTTTACTAAATTCATTATCAACATTATAATTTAAATTTGGTTTTAAATATTGAGAATGCACAGGATATTTTGTTTTCAAGTTCCTGTTCATTAAAAGTTGAGCTGGTGTAAATTGTGTATTAGAAACCGGTGAAGATCTGTATTGTAACAATGCAACTCTATAATCTGTTTTATCACTATCACATTTAAACATTATTTTCTTAGCTATCTGTACTGCTCGTTCTGCCATACCATTTGATTGACTGTACCTTGGACTAGTATAAGTAAATTTAAATCCCCATTCAGAAGCAAAATTTCTACATTCCCTTGAGTCAAATGGTACATGATCAGACACTATTTCATTTGGTACACCAAAATAGCTAAAAACTTCAGTCAATACATTTATAACACAACTTGCACTTTTACTACTTAAAAACTTTACATCTAACCACTTAGAGTAATAATCATAAATAACAAGATAACTTTTTCTTTTAAAATCCATAATATCTATTGCTAATTTCAAAAATGGTAATTTTGGTATCTCGTAATTCAACAGTGGTTCTTTTATATTATTATTTTGATAAGTTTGACAAATCATACATTTTCTTACATATTCTTCCAAATGAAAGTCTATTTTCGGCCAATAATAAAGCTTTCTAGCCAGTTGTTTCATTTTGGTCATTCCAATATGGCCTTCATGTAATCTTGATATTATTGACAATCTCAATGTTTTAGGAATTATCAAACGATCATTTAGAAATAATAAATTCTCATCAACTGTGATATCTGATCTGAATTTATAATAGTATTGTAAATAGTCAGGAACATGCTTTATATGTTCCGGCCAACCATTTTTTGTGTAATCAATTAATTGACATAACTCATCATCTTTTATAGTTTCTGTTATTAATTCTTGTTTTTGTTGATCAGTACATTGTAAGTAGTGTGCAAGACCAATACAATGGATAACTTCATGCATATATGAGTCATCTATATGGCTCTCACTTAAATAAGAGCGAGACAGTAAATCTGCAATATACATGAATTTTCCTCTGAGATATTTAAATTCAACATTATATTTTAATAATTTTAATTTCAGACGTTGGAGTCTGGGTGAGGAAATTTCATGTATACCCTTCTTCAATAAGCTCTCTAATGGTTTATGATCATTCAATATTAAACATTTTTGACCATATATGTAAAAATGAAATTTTCTAGTAGACCACACCACACTTAATAATTCTTTTTCAATTTGAGAGAAATTTTTCTCCGCTGACGTTAAGGAACGCGAAGCAAAACACACTGGCCTGTCATTTTGTAATAAACAACAGCCTAAACCATCTTTAGAGGCATCACATTGTATAGTTATTGCAAGTTTTGGGTCAAAATTCTGTAAAATTGGTGCTGAACTGATACAATTTTTAATATTATTAAAAGCCTTTTCATGAACCTCAGTCCACAACCAATCCACATCTTTCTTTAATAAAAGTTGTAAAGTATTTGCAACATTAGCTAAATTAGGTACAAATCTCCTTAAATAATTAACCATACCCAGAAATATTTGTAATTCTTTTCTATTAGTAGGACTTTTAATATTAATTACTGCTTTTACTCTGTCAGGGTCAATTTTCATGCCCTCTTCTGAAAAGACATGTCCAAAATATCGTACCTCACGCAATTTGTACTGAAATTTTTGTTTATTAAATCGTACATTACATAATTTTGCTCTTTCAATAACCCTTTTTAATATTAAATCATGTTCTGCTTCCGTTTCTGCACATATCAATAAATCGTCACAATAAATCACTGTACCAGGGATATCTCCGAAGGCATTTTCATTATATTTTTGAAAAATTTCTGGTGCTACAGATAGACCGAAGGGTAGTCTTTTAAATTTATAACACCCAAATGGTGTGTTGAACGTACACAGGTCACTAGCAGTTTCTGTTAAACAGATATTATAAAAGCCATCGGAAAGATCCACCACAGTGAACCACTTTTTATTACATAACTTAGGTACTATTTCTTCCAAAGTTGGAATCAGATGATATTCTCTTATTAAAACTTTATTAAGATCTTTAGGATCAAGACAGATTCTTAATGACCCATCTTTCTTTTCGACAATAACCAAATTACTTACATAATTTTTAGGATGTTCTACCTTTTCAATGATTTGGTGATGCTCTAATTCTCTAAGCTTTTTTGCTAATCTCTCCTTAATAGCATATGGGACTCTCCTCGGAGGTCTAACCACTGGTTCAGCTCCAGACTGTATGTGTAGCTCCAGCGGCTTCTTAAATTGCCCAACACCAATTGGCCTGATACGGGAACCCCCAAAAACTTCTAAAATTACTTTTGTCTCAGACCAATAAGGTTTATCATCATCAACAATTTTCTTTAGATCGTCCAAAGATAACACATTGACCTGAGCCCCGGTGTCACATTTAAATTTAACAATTTTATTTCCTACTTGGAGACTGTGAGACCAGTCCACCATACGTTTATTATTAATAGAATGACACATTTTTAGTCATAAGTTCTGAGCATATTTGAAATCAGAACCATCAGTCTGATCTTTATTTATGTAAAACACTTTATTCTTACATTCTTTATATTTACAACCCACAGCAAAATGATTTGGTTTGTTACACTTCTTACAAATTTTTCCATAGGCAGGACAACTCTTTGGACCGTGATATGTATTACACTTTTTACACTGATAGTAATTACTATTAATCTTTCTCTTAACATTGTTATTCACATTATACTTAGCTTTATCGTTCTTTTGTTGTGACATTTTCTTATTATTTTGACTTTGTAAAACATTTACTTCAACCGACTCCTTTGCAATGTGTTTGGAATGCTCTTTTGCTAGCTCCATTGATCTACAGACATCCACAGCTTGATCTAGTGTAAGGTTTCTCATGGAAAGCAATCTTTCTTGCAATGGCTTGCTGCGTACACCGATGACTATTCTGTCACGCAATATTCTGTCTTCCAATGTGTCATAATTGCAACTTTTTATCAATTTCCTTAATTCCGAATAAAACGAATCAAAAGTCTCTCCGTCCCCTTGTACTTTATTGTTAAAATTGTAACTATTAATAACCTCATTTTGCTTGGGCGCGAAATAATCATCGAAGACTTCGATAACCTCTTCATATTTTGGAGAATCGCTCTTTTTTAAAATGTTTAAATATAATTCTTGAGCCTGATCACCAACACTATTTAACAAAATTGCCGCCTTTCTTGTACTTGTTAACTGTTCATACCCTGCGGCCGTAATAAAAATTTTAAACGATTGTTTAAATCTTTGCCATTGAGGCAACAAATCTTCTATCGAATCCAATCTTATTGGTGCTGGTAAACGATATTCTACTCCCAAAGCCATGTTCAACTCAGGTTTAAATTTGTTTTCTGCCGGCTCATCGACCACGCCGACGGGTAGTTGTGAAAAAACTTTTTCCAACGAAATAACTGTGCCAAACTTTATTTTTAGCCACGTAGTTCTTAATTCGACTGCGCCATGTATTGTTTAATATGTGGTGTGTATTAAAAGACTCAACAACCAAACAAATAACTATATTAATATTAGAATAGATGTGGTACTTACAGAAGTCACCTGACAAGTCTGTCTTCTCTAGTCTATGGCCATAGGGTGGCAAGCACTCCAAGCTTGCCAAACCACAGACAATACATTTACTAGTGAGGTCCAAAAGTTTCTGGCCTGACATATTTTTGAATGTCTAAAAAAAATATACTTCAATGTAATTGTAATTTATACTGCTAATTTGTGTATAATTTTTAGAGTTCAACCCTCGTTATATTCCTCGACTCTTAGAACAACAGTAAGTCGCAAAATCTATAAAATATTTAAACTGGAATATCGTTCCGTGATTGAGTTCCTTACAAAGGAAGGTTGGACCGATATCAAGCAATTGTTTAATACTGTGTACGGAAATTCTTCTCCATCATTTTCCACTGTCAAAGATTGGTGTAAGCAATTTCGTTTAGGACGTGAGTCCATCGACGATGAACCTCGATCTGGTCGACCCGTTGAGGCACTCACTCCAAACAACATCAAATTAGTGGAAGAAGAAGTTGTAAGCGACCAACAGTTATAGACGAAGGAAATAGCAGCAAGGACAGGGCTTTCAAAAACTACAGTCCTTAGGATTCTTTATGAATATCTTCATATGAATAAAGTTAGTGCGAGGTGGGTGCCAAAACTTCTATAAGCGTGCAGCGAAGTGAACGAGTAGCGTGCTCTAAAGAACCCTTGTAGGCAGGCCTATTAGAGAAACGGAAACGATTCAATTGTTACTGTAGATGAAACTATAGTTCTTTACTATGATTCCCTTTCCAAGAGGGAGTCGATGTAGTGGCGTCGTTCTGGTGAAGCAGCGCCTAGAAATGAAAGGTGACTTAGTCCACCAAAAATATTATGGTTTTGATATTCTAGGATTGTCAAGGAATATTGCTTATAGACATAAAAGAACGGTGATTGTTAATATGTTAACATTATAGAGCAATTACGAGAATAAGTCAACCAGAAACGTCGTGGAAAACTAAGCATAGCTGTGCGGTTTCTCCATGGCAATGAATGTACCTTTCAGCGCCGTCTCAGCTGCTGTTTAAAAGTGTGGCTTTACGGAAATTTCCCACCCACCTTATCTCCTGACTTGGCTTCCAGTGATTACTATTTGTTCTCAAAACTCAAGGCGGACTTAGTGGGTAGAAGATTTTCTATTGATGATGAAGTGACCGCTGCGGTTTTCACTCATTTTGAAGGCAAAACTTTTGTCTATTTTTATACTGGGTAGTGTTTCTTATAATATGAGGTAAATGATTTGATGACATATTGACAAACTATGTGGAGTGGTATAAAATCTCTGTAGTATCCTTAGTGGGACGATTGCCTTAGTATCAATTCCTTAACTGTTTCTTATAACACAATTAGGTACGCCAAATACCCAAGTATTTTCTTCCGATTCTAATTACGTAATAAAACTGGTTTTAATCAACGATAAATAAAAAAAAAAATTGTTTAATCCCCAAATTTCCTGTAAAACTTCCTGTAAAATATTTTTTATACCAAATCCGAGAGCAAAACTTTAATCGCTCATGAATAACTGCCCGGCTTTTGACAAACTTTTAACGATTTATGAGACGATAACTGATACATGGAAGTTCAGACCGCATTCGGTAAACAATAATAGTTTCTCGATCCAATTTAAGTTCTTCCGCGTTTAAAAGGAGTTAAGAGAATAAATAAATATTTTTGCTTTATTGCTTAAAAAGCGCATTGCGGACTTTTTTACAGAAAATAGACGGTAGAAAGTCCACCTGATGGTAAGTCCATAGACATCCGCGATACATGCCAACATCAGTCTAGAATGTCGAACGTTGGCATGACCATGGATGCGCTGCCAACTTTTGTAGATTAAGGAATGGTTTGGGAGAAAGGATTGCGAAAATGGGAAGGGATAGAATTGGATGGGTTGAGAATGGGCTCTGGCATAAGAATAGACTTTAGGTAGAATAGAATAGGCATAAAGTTATCTTTAATATAACCTGTTGAGGGTAGGTTTAATATAAAATATATAGTGTGGGTTGAGGGTATCTAAATGAATAATGAAGAGGGGATCTAGATTTAATAAATCAGTCATCATGTACACCTTGTTTAACTTGGACCCTTACACCACTACATAACCCATAAGAATAAAGGCATAAAACCAGAATTAGTATATTTTTATTAAATAATAATTTTTAAACTGCGACAATTAAATATAAAGTTGTTACCCATATCAAGCGTACAATATTTACACATCCCGACCGAAAGAAATACACACCGGCCACAGAAAGAGACTATCGGCTAGCTTCGGTTTTATAGAGCGTCGTTTCTGTCGTGCCTCTGCGACGACTGACAAGTCAGCGACTTATCGGCACACGATAGAAACGATGCTCTACAAAATCGAAGCTGACCGATCATAGTATTACTGTCGGCCGGGATGTGTACTAGTATTAATATCATAAGAAGAAATAAAATTTTTCAATAGTTTTATTTAAAACTAGCGACCCGCCCTCACTTCGCTTCGGTTTATTAAATTTAAAACAATCGGAATAAGATATTTTTCTGCGGTAAAATGGAGACTATATTTTAAGTTAGACCTCTAGCAATACATCGGTGAAAACTGCATTCAATTCCATGCAGTAGTTTTTGCGTGATGCGTGTACAAACATACAGACAGACAGACAGACAGACAAAATTTCTAAAAACTGTTGTTTTGGCTTCTGTTGCTCTAATAAAGACAGTTTTTTTTCAATATCTATAATGTACAGACATCGACCTGTTACAATTTTATTGTATGTATAGATATTACCTAATCTATTGTCATTACTTTTAAATTTTAAAATACACGCCGTGTTAGCAATTTTTTAAAGATGTATTAAATGTATTCCCGGGTAATAATTTTATTTATTCAAGTAAATTGTTCTGAAACTTGTGTGCTCTTGTTAAATATTTAGGTAATATCAGTTAATTTTTATGTCTTGTATTCATGCCGTGTTTATTTATCATAATTTGTCGTAAAATAATTAGAATTATTTTTTACAAATAAGGACAATTCTTAGATATATGTGCCAATAAATGTTAAGCATTGTTTTTCTTTAAATATTAGTAGGTAGTATAGTACTCGTATATTACTAGCTTTTAAAATTAACAGCTAGTATTGAAAATAAATGTCTATTTACAAAAGTTATTTTTAGTTAAGACTTAGGCGACAGAAACATAGGGATGCTAGTTGTGGCGATGAGCGATGAACGAGCGACCACGCGATCTACCGCTTTGTCTGTTGCTCCGATAGAACTATCGGTTGATCGATAAAACCATATAGGAGTTAGTTGTCAGTACAACAACACTGAAAAATGTCAACACTGAAAAAATGGCTGCAGTAGATATAGAAAGGCGACCATTTTCGGCTGGCCATGGCTAGTCAATCGCTGCCGCGACTGGGTCAACGCCGTGTGTACACATTCAAGTGACCCCATACAACTTATGTCGAGTTATTGTCTACGCCGCTGTATGCTGAGTAAAACATAAGTAACTTAAGTGAGGATTTAAAAAAAAAATACTTTAGTTCGGCGGTGAGGGAAACAACGTGAAGCAACATGTTATAGGATATTAAGGACCAATTTCCTTAAAATCGATTTGAATAGCAAGAACAAGTGAGAAAGGAACATGTACAAAGTTTTATATGTATATCTACGATGGTAACATCAATCACAGTACGTAAATGCACCGAGGGACGACATTTTACCTCCCCTGGCTTCACTGGTACGTTCATACTTTTATCCAATCCGTCTTTCTGGAACGACGTGTGTAATTAATTAAACATAACAACACTGCAGTGTGTTTCGGAAATAGCTGTTTCCACATAATGAATCATTTTTTTATAAATGGGGCTGGATATTGATTTGAGTGATTCAGTAATTATGAAGTTCTGTGGATAACGATTATAAAGTATCTCTACAAATACCAGAATAACAAGTCTTTGAATATATAGTATAACAGTCTTAAATACGAGTATATCACATTTTGGATCTATTATTCGACTTCCTTTACTAATATCATTTCACTTTCGTTTGTTTTTGGGTGTCCGGCTTCTTTTTATATTCAATTCCAGAGCCCCATCTAATACCGTCCTATCCTACCTCTCCCCATTTTCTTAACCCTTTTCCTAAATTTTCAAAAGTAGTTGTTTTTTTTAGGCACCTCCGGGGCATGCCAAAGTTTGTCATTTGGGGCTGATGTTGGCATATATCGCAACAGCATCCACTCACAACCTGGTGAACTATCAGCCCGTATGCAATCTTCTTTTTATAAAAAAAATACTGATTCTTCTACTGCACTCTAAAATGATGTGGCTGTTATAGTCAAACAAGTAGTCTATAGTCAGTATAGTCTTCATAGACTCAGGGAACTTCATTTATTTTTTTAGTTTTTAGTGAAAAAAAATTACAGAATATTTTATTGCGATGCGTGTGACATAATATGTCGCCTAGGTAACTATGGAATTTCATGTCAAGTAGTTCCACCTCAATCGACCTCGAACTCACTTCTCTGCGGATAACATAAAGGCGAGCTTAATACCCTAATTTGTTCTAACAAAAGCGTACTCAAGAAGGGCTAATATCGTCCTCAACACGCATTTCGTGCCATTATTTACTCTAATAGACTGCTTTCTTCCTTATAATAATGTTCTGTTGTGTAAATAAGAAATAATTTGAACAATGCCCGCGAGATCACGAATTTTCAAAACTTCGCCATATCTCTTCTCTATCTCTATATATATAAAATTCTCGTGTCACAATGTTCGTTCCCGTACTCCTCCGAAACGGCTTGACCGATTCTCATGAAATTTTGTGAGCATATTGAGTAGGTCTGAGAATCGGCCAACATCTATTTTTCATACCCCTTAGTGATAAGGGTTGTCCACCCTTAGCGCCATCTGTTGGGCAGCCACAGCAACGCGTGGCCGGGCACAGCTAGTTATTTATAATAATTTCAGATTCTTTTTATAAAGTGAAAAGTGAATAACTTGTAAATAGCCTATTGATAAAGCCATTTCCTTTCTTTCTTTTGTTAAGCTGGTCATTTTTATTTTGTTATTGGAGTGCAATTTTATATAGATAGATACTTATATAAAAATACAGAAGAAAAATTAACTTTTATACATGAAAGTTTAAACCGATGAAGTTGCAGTTAGAAATATTTTGAATTTGGCTACATGTATCACCTAGCCCCGTGATTAGTTGTGAAAGAGACGGTGAGGTCAATTTAGACCAATGAATACCAAGCACCAAGTGACTTAATTTTTTAAGAGTTCATATAAAATATGCGGAAATCATACTATTCTAAATTATATAGTGTTAAATATGGAAATACTGTCACTTTCTGTGATCACTGATCACATTAGTATGAAAAAGAAAACTTTTTCATTTGGTTGATGTTTGTTCAAATTGTAAAAAAGTACATTGTTGGTAAATCATAAAAAAATACATATTTTAAAAATATTTTGTACATGGTCTTTATAATATTATTTCAATGATATTAAATAGTAATAAAGAAACGGAAAAAGTGATAAGACTTACAAACAGTGATAATTTAAAGTGTAATCTTTCACAATATTTTTTTAATAATTGTCATGCTATTGTAATTGTCATTGACTTTTATCAATATGTACTATAAATATCAAAATGTGTAATAGGGTTCAGAAAATATTGGTAACTAGAAGGTTTTTTTCTAAATAGTAAATGGTCATATTTATTTTATGGCATTAAAATGACCCATGATCCTAAAGTTAAGGTTAAATTTAATAAATATTGCCATTATATAATAATTGATAGCATTTTTATATTGAATTGGAGGCAATCGAAACGGGGGCCCACGAAAATGTGTAAACAAATGCACAATATATATTAGGTCATACGAGTAGTACCTACTTAATAAAAATCTAACACTGACAGACAGACAACGCACAGCCTAAACCGGTGGGTCTAGAAGCATGAAATTTTGCACAGGAGTTCCTTAAAGGTGAGCACTAACAAAAGATTTTTGAAAATTCATCCCCTAAGGGTGTAAAAGTTCCTGAGATGTTGCCGATGAGACTTCTCATCGGGCACACGGCTAGTAGTATTATAAGATGTTATAACATAGTATGGTATGTTTACTGCCGACATAATGTATTGCAGTTTGGCAGTTATAATTTGTAATGTTTCGGTGTTGTTTTTTTTGGATTATAATAAAAACAACGGTAAGTGGTCACCGCCCCCCGTGGACACCTGCAACTGCAACATGTGCGGGTGCATTGCCAACCTTACAGGATACTATTCACAGGATATTTTTTTACATATCCTTTAAAAATACGCAAATAATAATGTATAAGGTACATTATTATGATACTACAAGTTCAACATCGTTATAATTATAATAGTATATATACTACTGGACATCTGATATTGGCATTAATATAGTTTTACTCTAACGCTTAAAGTGTTTAAAACGGATTTATATTAAAACACAAGTTCCAAGTTAAATGGAATATGTTCGTTTGGACCGATAAAAATAAAACTGGCCGTGCGCCGGAGTGCCGCACGAAATGGGACGTGAACCGATAACAAACTATGAAGTAAACTAGAGTTTAACTTTGCTTACCACAGCTCGAGTTTGTTGTCATGAAAATGTAAGTGAACCGCTGACTAAAATCCTGTGTAGCTTGCAGCAAGTATGGAGAACAATATGATATTAAGTAAGTAGTTTGTAACTGGAAACTCGCGACAGACGTCATTTATCGATGGTACGTGTCCGTACAAAGGAAATAATAATATTATTGTTGTTGTCTATGTGCGATGTTATTTGTACTAAAATTGGAAGTGAGCATGCATTGATTCATTTTCTCTAACAACATTAGCTATACATGGTGTACCGATTAATTGCCGAAGCCATGGACACATGGATATTATTCGTAATTCTTAGTCCTTTTTTACGATTCTGTCCTTGAAAAATAAAGAAAAAACTTTTTGTGTTTTTAATAAAATCATACATATTTGTTAAATAAAACCTTATTTGGTTCAGCGAGTCTAAAGATTCACTTTATAGCGTCATATTTTGTGTAAAGCCTTTAGAATATAATTACAAGGTGCCAGATCTGTAAGTCCAAGTATCAAATTAATTGAAAGACTTAAAAGCCAGATTATACAATTAAAAACTTTGCTCCCCATAATGCTAAAGCCTTTGACAATTTACTAAAATACTTTGAGAACTAGATGGCACATTTCCCGCTAGTTCCTTCCGTGTGCAAAGCCGACGATTTCGAGTTAAACTGACAACGGCAGAGGTTGAAAGTTTTTTCATTAGTGGCACAACGCGGATTAGCAATTTTCTCCTCGTAGCCCCTACTTCAAGTGTCGTTTGCAAAAAAGGGATAACAGTTGCTTTACGGAATACAAAAAAAGTTTTCATTATCTTAAGAAATTATGTGTATTTAATTTAATTTAACGTTTTTTATATAAACCTTTTTCAAAAAGTGTTAAACCTTTTTTAATTGTAAAAGTCAATCTTTTTTTTTTATTACTAATAATTGCATTAAGTATAAACAATTTAAATACATTTTATTGCATTTTGCAATCGCTACTCTATCTATAATTACTCTGTTGATTGTCTGTGTTAATTTATTCCTAGTTTTACCTGGAAATTACTATTATTACACAAATTTCCGTCTTTACAATATTACTGGCAATCGTGTTTTTGTTTTTTAATATATTGTACACTGAGTCCTATTCATGTCAAGGACTACAGTTAGTGATATGAACTAATTCAAAAGTACATCAAGACGTCAACACGTATTTTGTTGCGCTCCGTACCTTAAAATAGCTTACGCGTGAAAAAGTATTAGTTATAGCGAAAGTTTTATGTGTTCTTGTGCCCGTAAGTGTCACCTACCAGCTGGTGTACTCCGCGAGTGCCTGTGTCCACTGGTCATCGAGATATAAGGAGAAAGCCGGAGGGCCCATACCATCAACAACAACATCACACAAAATCCACACTAAAAAGGAGATTTGCGACTCCCGAGACCGCCCCGATCTGGGCCACGACCTTCCAGAGGCGCTCTGGATACCATAGCGGTGCCTCCTCAGGCTTTTGGCCAGTTTTTGGGAGCGTAAGGAACTCAGAACCGTATATAAAAAGCATTGAGGGTAGTTTCATTGTTTACATTCTGACATTTTTACATTTTGTTTACATTTTCAAAAGTGTAATCGCTTGTAGTTTGGGGTTTCATGTTTGAAGCGTTGATCGCTCAAAACGCTAGCATTTTGCCAAGAATGCTAGCGTATTTTTGGCAAATGCCAAATATGTAACTACCTGCTGCGGTGCAGCTATAATTTGAGTTTTTGTGTTCCTTTCATGATGTCATTTACGGGTGATACGGAGGATGATGACACCACTCCTCTGTGCCAATGGTGTGACCAACCCTTTGAGGAAAAGTCCAGGCTTGTAAGCTGTAAATTGTGCAAGCGGAAATATCACTCCCGCTGTTCGAAAAGCATTGAGATTCTGCCGAGCGGTGCCATGGCAGCATGCTGCGCTACCATCACTAAAGGGGATTTAAAATCTTTGCTCTCCAAACTTGCATGTGACCTGCAAAAGAACATTGTTGGTGACCTTCGCAAGGACCTGAAAAAGATGGCGGAGCATATCAGGGCTCAGGACGTGAAGATAGATGAAATATCCGAACGTGTCTCGGCTCTTGAGGCGTCTGCTGGTGTTGGGAACTCCTTGGTCGATGACGTCGATGCTTTCGCAGAAATCGAGGATCGTCAGCGCCGATCGTGCAATGTGATGTTTTATGATCTCGCACCTTCGGTGGATAGCCAGGACGACCTGTCGGCGGTCAATCGTGTTCTTGGTGAAATTTCTGATCTTCCTCTCGCAGTGAAAACCTATCGTTGCAAAACTGCGCGCACCACTGGCTACGCTCCGCTTACCACCACTGGTTACGTTCAACAATGCATCGGATGCTGTTACCATTCTTAGAAATAAAGCGAAATTTTCTAAGTTTAAAATTAAATTGAAAAATGATCTTACTCCGGCTCAGGTATCGCGTCTTAAATTATTGTACAAAAAACTTGATGAACGCGTAGCGAAGGGCGAGAAAAATCTCCGTGTCCGCCATGTCAGAGGTGTTCCAAGAATCGTTAGCGTTGATCGAAAAAACTAGGCGGGACGGGATATACAACCGACTGCGTTGGAGAGTTCCTTTTTTATTTTCAAAATGTTCGAGGTATGAAAACAAAACTAGCGAAGCTGCACGACTCGATATTGTCGTCTGCTGTTCATTATGATGTTATTATTTTCGTCGAAACGTGGCTAAATGAAGCATACAGTGATAATGAGTTACTTTTGAACAATTATAAAATTTATCGCTGTGATAGAAGTTATGATAGTAGTGATAAGGATGAAGGGGGTGGTGTACTCATTGCGATTTGGAATGACTTGATAGGTCTGAAAATTGAAGACTTTTCGCCGAACATTGAGCAGGTGTTTGTTTACATAGAGAAACTTAACCTCGTGATAGGTGCTGTTTATATTCCTCCGCGTCGCGACGAAACTGTTTATAATTCTCATGGTAAAGATATCGAACATTTATGCTCAATTTATAAATCTGCGAAATTTGTTATTGTGGGTGATTACAACCTACCCAAGGTTAGATGGAAGCGTGGTTATTGTGATGATAGCTCTAAGTTTATTGACTCTCTTTTGTCTGTTAATGCGTTACAACACAACGAAATATCAAATTGTTCTGGTAATATTTTAGACCTTGTTCTTACAAATTTCAACTACATTCCTATTGTTAATGCTCTTGAACCGTTATTACCAATAGACAAATTTCACCCACCACTTAGTTTTGAAATAAAATTACCGTGCACAAATAACTCAAATGACCAAGAATTGAATTACTATTATAATTTCAAGTACGCTGATTATCAAAACATTATTTTTGAGTTGAATAATATTAATTGGATAGAATTTTTTTCCGATGCGGATGTAAACGTGAATATTGCTGATTTTTATTCTTTTTTGTATTTTCTCATCAATAAATATGTTCCGTATTGCCGTGAAAGGAAAAAATCATATCCACCGTGGTATTCCAATTTGCTAATCAACATGATTCGCGATAAGAAAAAACAACATAAACTTTTCAAACAAACTCATCTGCCTATTCACTACAATGAATTTTCTCGTTTACGCGCCGCATGCAATGTCATACAAACTGAAAATAAATTGTCTTATTTTTCAAATCTTGAAGAATCGATCAAATACAACTCGAGGGCCTTTTGGAATCATATTAGCGCGACTACTGATTACAATGAGATTCCTGACACTGTTTACCATAAGTCAGACACATCTAACAACCCTGCAGAAATTGCAAATCTTTTTGCTTCTCATTTTAAATCGAGTTACAATTTTGATGTAAATAATCAAGCAAATGATCATGTTATCTCACCTACTGATTACAATTCTACTTTTTATATGAACTGTATGGAATTATCTCTTAGTGCTGTATTCGATGAAATTGCCAAGCTGGACATCAGGAAGGGTGCAGGGCCTGACTTAATTCCTAATATCTTTTTGGTCAACTGTATATATGCTGTGACAAAACCTTTATATCTTCTTTTCTGTAAATCATTAGCTATGGGCATTTTTCCTGATGCCTGGAAGCTTGGCAAAGTTGTTCCCATTTACAAGAGTGGTGATAAATCAGATGTATCAAACTATAGGCCAATCTCTATTCTTAATTCTATACCGATAATTTTTGAAAAAATGGTCACTAGTTGCGTTTATAGCAATTTCAGGAGTATTATATGTGAACAACAGCATGGTTTTATCAACAAAAGGTCTGCGTGCACTAACTTAGTAATTATTAAAAAACATATAACCGATGCCTTTGAGAAGTATGGACAGATCGATGCGATTTACACAGATTTCTCAAAGGCATTTGATAGTGTAAATCATGATATACTGGTCTCAAAGTTGAATAACATGGGTATTGGAAATCCGTTGTTAAGTTGGCTGAAAAGTTATTTGACTGATAGGTCTCAATTTGTCGAGATAAAAAATTGTAAATCTAAAGTTATAAAAGTTCCTTCTGGAGTCCCGCAAGGCGGGAGCCTTGGCCTTGGCCAAGTGGGAACTTGGCCCCTCTTTTGTTTAACTTTTTTATAAATGATTTACCTTCATGTTTAAAATTTTCTTCGATACTTTTATACGCTGATGATGCTAAAATTTATAAGAATATTGAAAACTCTGTTGATGCAGAACTTCTGCAAATCGACATTGATAGTGTAATGGAATGGTGCAATCTGAACTTATTGAAACTGAACGTTAAAAAATGTTCAATTATTTCATTCACAAGAATGAAGACTGGTATAGTTTACAATTATGTTATGGGTAACGATCAATTGCAACGGGTGGAAACTGTTAAAGATCTCGGTGTCTTGCTTGATGCGAGGCTTTATTTTAATGATCATATCAAAACTATTTCTTCTAAGGCAATGCGAATGTAGGGATTTGTTTATAGAAACTCGTCGGAGTTTTCGCGCGTTAGTACACTACTTTTACTATATAAGTCTCTCGTTCGCCCTTTGGTGGAATATTGCTCAATTGTCTGGTCTCCTTTTACAAACGAACAAATTAAACTCATTGAAAAACCTCAGCATAATTTTCTGCGACACGCGGCCTATCGCGATGGTCACGGAATGTCACGCGATAATTATGATTATTCTTACATTCTTAGTAAACTGGGTTTGCAATCTTTGCAGGAGAGAAGAGTAATTTTTGATCTCACTTTTTTATTCAAAATTATTAACAACTTTTTAGATTGCTCTTTCCTAACATCGCACATAAATTATAGAATAAGTGCTGCTGGCACGAGGAACTCTGATGTGTTTTATGTCCCCTATAGAAGAACTGACGTTAGCAAGAATGAAACTTTGATACGACTGATGCGCAAGGCTAACGCTCTTGGTGATACTGTTAATTTTTATGGTAACGATATTGTTGAATTTTCGCGCCAACTGAGAAGTTCTGATCTTATGTTGTTTTGAGTTGTACTTTCTATTTTCCTTTCTTTAATCTGTTATGTAAAAAGGGTATATCCCGTATAAATAAATAAATAAATAAATAATATTTCCTCACTGCTTATTTTCTTTCATTCTTTCTTCCCTGTTGCCAACCTATTTAACTGCGCCGTCAAGCGGTTCCTGTTTATTCCGTATAGTATAAATGTATGTAGGGATTTTTTGGCGAGAACTCGAGAAGGGAAGGTTGAGTTTTTATTCGATTAATGTAAAATACATGTAATGTCGGTTTTGTGGTTTAATAGTGATGGTTTATTAAACTTCAAAGTGTTTGTGCATAATGCTTTTGCTAATCAAATAAAAGCATGTGATTGCATTTTTCGTGTGCTTCCAAGAAGTCCAACTTTGTCCCCAGTAAACATTTTACTGATAGCGACTCATAACTTGCTTCGACTAGACTGGATTGTTTTAAATTGTTTCGACTTAAATTACGAAAAAACGTTGATCCTGACACAATGAACCATTGCTATATAAGAAAAAAAATGCGGAACTTACAAAATATATAAAAAAGTAATTCACAAAATTACAAATTTACAGAAGAGGATTCCGCTGGTAGCTCCAGGCGAGGATTACGCTGGACCGCCGAGAATGAACGACAGCTACCGAGTCTGAATCCGGGAAAACGCTTTTCAATTTTAAATATTTGGTTTGTCGTGCTTCGTGTACCTAGGTACTGTTTGTTTCACGTAATTGCCTCTGAGATAATTGGCCCAATTGTTTGTCGAAAAAGGATTTTGTGTAAACGTTGTCAACTACAGTAATGTAATTGTGAAATAAATTAACGTTTTTTAAGAGGATTACAAATTATTTTCATAACAGTTCTTTTATGGAATAGATGGCAGGCGAGCTGGTGGGGCTACATGATTGTAAGTGTTCTCCGCCGCCCATGGACACCCGTAACACCAGAGGCCTTACCACGACCTCACAGCACCCTACACGTGTCCTCCGAGTGGTGCTAAATGGGCAATACCATATTACCGAATATCGGGTGCAGATATCTCGACACCCTGGCTTACCAGGGCGACTACCACAAGCCAATCTAAATAACTTCAGAAAAGAGTGAACTCGCCAACTTACAATGCTCAGCACGGCGTTTTAAGAGCCTACATACGTCCCATAACGAAGAAAACCCATGTCAGTCCTCGGTGGCCTTACTATAGCCATGCTGCCAAAACCGACGACTATACTTGGTCACATATAACACACGAACTTTAAGGCCATGTAGCAACGGGAATGTAGTTGAATAGGAAACTGAGCTACGTAGAATAAGGTGAAATATTCTTGAGTTATCGGAAGTCTGAAGAGATAGAGAAGAACACAGTGTTAACAGCGTTCTAGAAGTATCCGGTATGTCGGTAAGTAACAGGTGGCATATCCTGTATTTAGGTTAAGTAAAAACTACCCATTAAAGATCATACAAGTATATTCCATTCCAATCAAATTTAACCAAAATGTAAAGAAACATGGCGGCCTGAGGTAACCGACAATGCCTTAAATTAAATAGAGAGGTTATAATCTTTTAAACATCCATAATTTTATTCATCGAAAGTGCAAGTTTACCCTAAATGTAAAGACTTAAATGTTGAGATATTTCTTTAATTTAAGGCTGTAACAGTTACCTCAGACCACCATTTTCGTTTACATTTTGGAAGAATTGGATTGGAACGGAATATATAATATGCGCCCACGTTTACGCACAAGGACAATGAAGTCGGGGCCTTTTATGATTACATAAATAGAGCCCTGAATCAGACTGTCAAGACTCAATTCATTGTTGTTATCGAGGATTTCATCGCCAAAGTGAGAACACGGGAGCGCGGAGAATCGCTGGTCAACATCCTCTACATGCATGGGCTGTTTTTGATGAATTCTTTCTTCAAAAAGAAACCCCGCAGGAGGTGATTGACTTCATTATAACTTTATCTTTATTTCAAGTAACTAATACTCATATGCCACAATTATTTATACATTATTATATATATATATATTATACAATACATTATATTATATAATATAATGTATTGTATAATATAATATAATACATTATATTGTATATATATTATACAAATAATGTAACAACAATGTATACATTATTCCACACACATATAGGTACATAATCAAGGATTTTTTGCCAAGCATAACCCCCAACCCAATGCTGCAGGATGGGAGAATCATACTTGGCAGTCAAGGCTGTCAGGATATTGTGGCGCTGCAGCGCGTCTTATGCAACAGGGAGGCCACTTTCTTGCGTCTTATCGCTTGAAATCCATCAGTTCTAGCTTCGGCAAACATCCCTGATGCACTACAGTAGCGAGGCAGCTCTAACAGAATCCTGAAAGCGTTGTTATATTGAACACGCACGGCGCGGTAAGCCCTCTGAGTATACCAAATCCACAGGTAATAGAATTAAATAATATCAACTATATTTTCACGTTCTTAAAACCGTTACACTACTTGTACCGCCAACCACACTAGAATTACGAATATTTGAAGAGGGTAATAATATAACATTTTTGTGTCTACGACAAGGGACCTGCTATAAATTTTTGGCAACGGGGAATTTCCCCTGGAAGCGAATAACTAGGGTCGACACGTTGGAATTTGCCAATTACGTGCCTTGGGCGAATTAATATAATGTCCCAGGAAAATATTAAAAGAACAATTTATTAAAGAAAGTTTTCTGAATCTTCCCTCGATAAACAAATATTTTATAAGAAAATATTATCCAGTTTTGTTCATTACGATTCAGACGATATCGTACGATAAAGAGTCATTCACGTTCATAGTATAATGGTTTCATCGCCAGACCTTTATTAGTCATTACTGGACATGGGTTTTCCCATGCACGGTGCTCCTCGTATTTTGTGAATGCGGAATGTACAGCCTTAAAACGCTACTCTGGCAAACGGGTTGCCGACTTCACTCTTTTATGGGTGGTATAATTCCACAGGGCTTGTGGTGGTGGCTTTGTTATCCTTTAGTCGCCTTTTATGGAAGAGATGAGATGAGACTATTATAAAACCGGTCGACACCACACGGCCGGATTATAAAATTAGATATATAAAAAAATGTCAAATGTTAAAATGAGTCATTTGAGAATTGTATATTTGTAGAATAAGTCGTTCATATGTCATTGTAAATTTCGGTCGGACAAAAATCGGTCATTTACAGGATGTGTAATCAACAAAGAGGGGACAAAGTGAAATAATCCATTTCTGGAATCAGTCATTTGTTAATTTAACTGATTTAAACAATTCTGAAAGTTATTAAATTAGTATCTTGTATTAAAATTTCTCTAGTTTTCTATCAGAAATAGATTTGTGTAATAATGGTAATAAAGTTATTTGTAATGTACTTTGTTAGATTACAATATAAATGGTGTTAAAAACGTATAATAGTTTATTTACCGTTTAAAGTTCCACCCTATATGGAATAATAATATGTAAATTGTATGATAAAAAACATTATTTGTATTTACCGATGGTACTAATTACATTGGTCTTCACAATTCTTACATGGTTGGAAAGAGATCAATTATATTTTATTCTAAATGAAAGATATTTGGAGAGATATAAAATAAACTATATTATCCAATTCAAAACCTAATACGCTAAGGAAATCTTCAACTAAGATTATGTCTGTATTTTCCCTGGATAACTTTGCCAAAGTTCTTGTGTTATAATCAGCATGCGCAAATCCCGGGAGCATATGAGCTTCGTATTTCAACTAGTTTGAATTTAGACGTATGAGGTAAACTGTCGAAGTTTGAAAATCACAGAAATACTTCTTTTATAGTTTTTTTTTTCATTTATATAAATTTAAACAAACTGTATAGAAAAAATTATCTCTGTTAATTTACAAAAAAAATCGTAGCTTTAGTAGATATATAACGCGAATTTTAAATAAAAACAATCTATAGGTATTTCGTCAATAATTACCGTTGAAATTGAATTTCAAACTAACTTATATTAGTACTATGAAATAAGAAACATGGAAATGAAGTTTCTCTGGGAACGATATTATAGGTATCAGTTCATTATATTGACTAATCATCCAATAAACACTGTTCATATAAAACATTATTGAAATTCAAACCATTTTCCTGCAAGTTCCACTTCCCTCATATTAGTCCTAGACTACCAGTCTGTTGTGTTCTTTGACTGAAATTTGTCAAAATCATTATATAATGCCCCTGCAAGGCACAAATCTCCCCTTGTAATTAAGAAGGCGACTAAGTTTGGCTGACGAAGTAAAAAGCGGTCGCCCTTTAACGGCTGTTTCAATTGTTGCAATTTTTGTCTGGCTGTCTGATCGCGCATCATGTAAAAACCACTGGACGAATTTTCATGAAACTTCGTATAGTTAGAATATGGGTTAACATTTAGGGGACTTTCATTCAAATTATTTATAAAGTTCGCAGTAATCAAGCTAACCACACAACGTCTATGTAACTACGTAGCTAACCATTAACGTCTACACGTACGAAGTCACGAGCACCGCTAGTTTAAAAAAAATACGGTTTGGTACCGTTGTCCCCACTGACAATCCCCGCTGGTGGGAACAACGGGAACTGTTGACAGATTTATTACGGTTGTATTACGGTTATAACTGAAGTGAATGGGGACAACGATAATAAGTTTCGTGTTCGAATTTCTTACAAAATATCCTAAGTGTTACAAGGGCTCTGAGCATCGCTTTAAAAGCAAAGTATTCGTTTAAAAGCGAGAGCCTATTGATTTTGAAACCTTTTTCGCTAACAACACTAAACGGCTAATTGACGTGGGTCTGTGAAACGGGGTAATAGCATTAGCTAGTCTTTATGCCTCCGTTCGTAGGTTAGGGTTCTTGTTCGTGCTGCTTTATTATTTTGGCCACGTTTTTGAACGCGGCCTTTTAGTCCATGACCGATGTCGACTGACAGCTGTCACCGGGAGAACTACGTAATTACAATCATCAGCGCGCCCCGCGTTTGTTCGGTTGCCATCGTCGGTAAAATAAAGTTCAAATCGTTTCATCAAAACCAAATAAATCGAGTCGTGACCTAGGGAAGTATTTACAGTGAACGACAACGTCATACATACCTAGAGCCAGAATACTTTGATCCTCTTCAGTTATTCTGTACTCGTCTAATAGATTTCTAATTTTAATTATTGTATTGTAATTATTTTTCAATATGGCTGGTTTTATTTTGTTCGCTTCTCTGACGTTTATATCAGCTATTGACTTGACATTATCTATACATATAATAAAATTGTAACAGGCCGATGTCTGTACATTATAGATATTAAAAAAAAACTAATATGGGCGGTCTTTATTAGGCGCAACAGAAGCCAAAACAACAGTTTTTAGAAATTTTGTCTGTCTGTCTGTCTGTATGTTTGTACACGCATCACGCAAAAACTACTGCATGGAATTGAATGCAGTTTTCACCGATATAGTGCTAGAGGTCTAACTTAAAATAGGCTCCATTTTACCGCAGGAAAATATCTTATTCCGATTGTTTTAAATTTAATAAACCGAAGCGAAGTGAGGGCGGGTCGCTAGTCAATAATAAGTTTAGTGTTAAGAGGATCGGAGTATATAATGAAATCACTCCTTCTGATGCTCTCTATACCAAGCCCTTAGGAATTACATTACCCAATGAATTTATGTATTCTAATAAAGTCATTGACATTACCTTTTGCATTGTCATAATTTTAACACAAATTTATTTAAGATACAAATGCATAAACTCATGGTGCCTTGTTACTAGAGTACGTTAGTGAATTAGATGGTTCTAGAGCAGTCTCAGTTCCCTCGTCTCGGCGACGTATGCTGTTTAATCTAACTGCGGTTTGCTTGTTTGTTTGTTTCTACCAGCAATTTCTATTCCACAATCATACTCGTAATTACCCAGCGGTGAGTTTTATCTAGCATTATTATTTGATTCGTAATTATTATGAAATAATATTTTTATGTAACATTATTTATTAGTCGAGTCAATGAAGGTTTTTACTTCTTAATCCTCAATACATGGATCGATTTTGATATGATTTTTTAAAATGTTTTTTATTAGGTACCGACCATTCAAAATCAAAAATATTGTAGCTGGGGACATTATTTATATTGTTTAAACAATAATAACAAAATTTATACAAGGTGGCCAGTAAAAAGTGGCCAGGCTTGTCGATTAACTGTCGATAGGCCAAGCTCATATCAACCTATCAGATGACCATCGGATTGTTCTTTTAGACAGAAATCAGTATTTTTCATTTAATGTTATGATATCTTCCAAAAGTTTATATTTGTCACGAGTTAAGTTCGTGGACTAATTTGAATTTGACCTTCAGTTATAAAAAAAATTGTAGTGGCCAATTAATTATATAATAAAATGTCTAATTGATGTAGACTCTAAAATGTGGTTTCCTCTTTCAAAAATGATGATAATGCAATTAAAAATCAAAGGAGGCATTTTTACAAAAATAAAATCTAGCAAAGCATTTTTTTTTAAATTTTCATTAATAATGTGCACTCACTTGATTTTAAGTCATAGTTTATTCATTAAGGCATGTGAGGGACCAAATAAAGACTAAGAAACATAAAAAAATATAACATGTTTCATTTATTATGCAAATTACAGAAGATCCTCAAATTGTCTGCCGCCTGCCCTGATGCAGGTTTTACATCTTCTCATGATCGCCCTCTTGAGCTAGCGAATGTATCTGTCTATCAGCTGTGGCGACACGCTAGTGTAACCTAATTATTATTTTATACTGGGGCTGCCTCAATGACAAAGCATACAGCAAGCTAATTACATCAATGGGGGAATTGCAGAAAAATTACAATATTTCCAGTGAAAAATTAATTTAAACCACTAGAGGCTTCGAAAACGAATATTTTCAAGCGGAAGCTCCGGGCACATTAGCTTGCGTCATCACAGGTCTAGGCGGTTGTGTATGTTTATTATATAGATATGTATGTATATCTTATTTCTATTTGTATGTATATATACATTTTGTATATTATACGTATGTCATGTATTTATTATGTATTATTAAATGAATAATGATTTAAACGATTCATAAAGTTAGCCCCAAAAAATAAAAGTATACAACTTTACTCACTACCTCCAAAGAAGGTGCGGCCCAAAAACTATGTATTAAAAGAGTTTATTTGCAAGTCCAGCAATGGAAGAATAATGCTCCAATATCTCCCGAACCATCGGGTTACAATGGGGTTGGAAAAAAACAAAATTTTCTATTGCCAATAAATATGACACTGCCAGTAGCACCGGGCTACAAAATGATAATCATTTTTCAAAAATCCTTAATCTGACGACATATTTAGTCACCTTTTAGACTTTCAGCTGGTCAACCTTAGTCGAAATGAAGTGATATTTTTACCGAAATCCGAAACTTTCGATCTCCGCAATAAGTAGGTTTTTTAGAAATTTCCTTAAAATCTACAAATTTCGCAGTTTTGTGAAATAGGGGTAAACTACGTGTAAACGGGGAATCTATGTCAGTTTAGTTTTTGTTTATACTCTTAAGCTAAGGTCTGCCAATTACAATCAGATAACTCGACTGTATGTCCACAACATAAATAGATAACTAATATTTCGAACTAGACACTATTATCAAATATATATACCATTAATACCCATAGCGCGTTCGTATAAATTTAAATATAAACAAGAATAAATACTATGCGCGTACTTATTCCGTCTAATTAATTTATCGTATTGAACTCACGTTCTCACCTGAGCTTCGAAGCAAGATTGTACCTATTCACTAGTTTACCATAAATAGACTTCTTAGAATAATAATATTGAAGTGTTGATTTCGATTTCTATGGCGGAATGAGACATTTAATAAAACCGAATCCCCTATAATAGTCTACAAAAATTTAGTTATAGAAAATTTAAATTTTGAAAAATAAATTGTAATAATAGTTCTATTATTATTCTTTACATTATACATGTACATTATATAGCAAATTATGTATATAGTATATTACATTATACATATAGTATACGTATTATGCATATATACAGGCTATCAGATTAAGGTTGTATGATTAAGGACAGGTTGTTGTGTGAGGTTGTGTGCGGTGAAGGGGTGGGCGTACAATGAACTAAATACACACTCTAAAGTACACTCGAAATTAGTCGCGCTGCTAGTTAGAAATAAAATAAATAGATAGATAAAACTCTTTATTGCATACGAAAACAAAACAATAACAGACGTTGTAGGCACAAAATGCAGAAAGGGTGGTTTTATTGTTTAAATACCTATTGTTGGAGAAAAGTGTATGCTGCATTCCCTCAGCCGCTGGGCGCACTCGGCTAGCCACGTTACCCCTCTCTCACAGAAGACTACCTTGAAATGTACTACATTTCCTACCTTATCGTATTTCCCCAATGTACGTACGTGTTGCGGTAGTGAGTGAGTTATGCCAGAGCCCATTCTCAACCCATCCTATCCTATCCCTTTCTATTTTACCAATCTATTAGGCAGCCCGTCCGGGAGCGTGCCAACGTTTGTCATTCTGGACTGATGTGTGGCAAGTATCGCGGATGTCTATGGACGACAGTATCCAGGTGGCCTGTATGCTCGTTAGCCGCCTTCTTTCTATAAAAAAAAGATATTGACTGATTGCATTATTTATTAAATGAGTAAAGACAACAAGAATAAAGCAGAGGTTTTCAGTAATTACCAAAAATATGGTGAGATTATAAATATAAGACAGCAATGCTGCGATCTAGAGAAAATAATTTCAAATGAAAATAATTCCTGGCACCATCCCAAACATAAAAACAATGTTGTAAGAAACGAACAATTTTTTTTGCCGACATTGAATTCTGGGCTACATTGGTGCCAAACAGATTGCAAAAATATTCTTTCATTAGATTTACTTCAAACAGCTCAAGTTATCCTTAATTATTTTACTGTGTTGTGGAGTGTTTACACCCGAAGAAGTAAAATTGCTTTTTACAAAACGTCCACGTTCCTTTGTTTCGAGAGTTTTCAATTCCAACACTTTTTGTGCCCTTTTTACGATTATTACGCGTCCGTATGCTGTAGATATTCATACATAGGTCTTGTGTTAAATGTTCTCGAGATAAGAAAGGAGGGATGGAAAACGTCTTTTATTTCAATTTTATTCAGGTGTTTTTGGAAATATAGATAGGGAGACGACTAAATTAAGGAACGATATTATAAGAAGAGAATACAACCAGGTAGACTTATTGCTTCATAGCAATTTCTTCCAGACAACCTTGAGAAATAATGGTAATTAAATTGGTGGGTTGGTGTTTTGATAATAAAATAATGCAGTCAATGAAATAACGTGTACAATGTACAAACTCGTATTTAGTATCGTAATTGTAAACATATATTTCAATAATAAATATTAAATATAGCAAAATATACATTCTGCATTCCAATATAAATAACATATACAGGGTGTGTCGTAAATAGTGGTCCAACGTTAAGGGGTCGATACACCATATATTCAGCTATCACATACCAGAATTTGAAATTTTTTTTTCCACGGGTCTCTTTTTTATTCATTATTATTATTATTTTGAAAAATCGATACCTTGAGTTACTAATTTGGCTGTTATTTCAACAAATAACATTATTTTTTTATTTTGTTTCTTGTTTATTATTGATAAATACATGTGCTCTCACATACAATACTTTTTTTAAATGGAAACTTAAAGATATTAAAGAAAAAATGTCTTTATTTCAAAATTCAACTCTAATCTCTAGCAAATCATGTGAATTTGGGGGCGAATGGTGTAAAAAAAATGTACTACACAATCTGTGCCCATTATTTTAAAAACTTGTCCAATAAATACAGATTCTAAAATGATATTAATATTAACCGATTCCATAATGAAAAACAAGTTATTGCCATTTCAATTGAGAAGGAGCCGAATTTAAAAAATACACCTTTTCATTTTAATTAACTTACCGGTATTGCAAAATGTTTTGGACCCATTTAGAAGTAAATTTTAACTTAGATATTAACAGGTGAGTGGTATTTGAATCATGCACAAACATATCACAGGTAAACAAACGTGTCTCATGTAAAAAAAAAGGTACTTGGCCAGATAACACAAGACTCATTGAAACACCTCAGTATAGCGCGCATGAGTAGTGAAAAAAATCACAAGGTTTTTTTTATTGCTATTCTCTTAAGTATGAACGAGACAGATTATGTCAAGAAGATATTCGTAATAATCTAATCAGTTAAAATGCTTCAGTGTGATCCCGTACGTCGCATGCGCTTCTAGTCTCTCATTTATCATTTATGGCGGCGACTCTTGTGAAACGATACATACCTACATAAAACATAAAAGTGTAGCATAGAAATATATTTTGTAACTTAAATGACTATTTGTAGTAATAGATTAGCTGTCTTAATCTCTGCACTGAAACACATTACGCATTGGTTGTGATGTGTTAGCGAATGATTAATTATGGAGATACAAAACGAGTTTTAAATTAGAGATTTTTTAGAAACTAAACTTATAAACAATTATCGGAAACCTAAATTGAGTTAAACTACTAGAAATTCGAGTGTACAACGTGTCCAAAGGGTGTAGTCGGCATCATTGGTTGTACGCTGACCAATACAAAGCAGAAGTTCTCTTGTAATTTGCGCGTAACAGCGCCGATCTCGAGCCGCAGCGTAGAACACAAACTTGGTAGAAGTTTCACTGTAGCCCACAAATTTGTTTCCTTTGTCCAATCAAAAATAGGAAATATTTTTTTTTATTACATAAATGAATAGTGTTGTAAAATCGAGCGCTCGATGCTCAAGCGAGAGAAAGAGAGAGAGCGCTAATGAACTTTTATTATAGTGAGCGTTATCGTCCAAATTTTTAATGTTTGATGGTTAAAAGCTCGAGTCTAAAACGGTTAAGGTTACGTTTCAAGCCCTGAAGCGTTCAGCCATTGTTTTAACAACACTATGTATACTATCTATTGACAGTGTTGAATTTAATTTGAAAAGGTTGATAATAATATATCAGCCTATAACGTCCTATTGCAGGACACAGGCGTTCCCTAGTAATCACGAGGGCTTTCGGGCCTATAATCTACCACACGGGCCCAGTGCAGATTAGTTACATATGCTCCATATTTTTTTTATTCCTGGCCACGCGGGTTTGCTCACCGCTAGGGGTTACATATTTAAAAATATGTTCCGTTAAATGATAGCAATATTTATATTGTCATAATGTTACTGTTCTTTTGTAAAAACGTAATATTACTACTATCATGTTGCTGGCACATGTCACGCAACATACTGTATGTTGCGCGAGCTGGTAACTTCCTCAGACACTATGTTACAAACTAAATAGTTAGGAGAACGATTCAATAAATTAACTGCTAGGTTTCCTGCAAGTGCAAGATCTAACTAAGATCTAAGTGTAAGTGTGTTATTACAAACCCTTTAAAGTAATGAAACAAACGATATATTATATATTGTATTTTAGTATTTATATATAATATATACGGTGTGTCCGAAACGGGAACCATGGATTCCCTTAAATACAAAGCACAAAAAATATGTATATTTTAAGAAAAAAAATACATGGGTATTCTCGTGCACGTTGTCTTGTTGATGAGTTGTTGATTGACTCCACTCTTTTAGGCATTCTTTTAAATCTTCAAGGGTTGTGGAAGCGGTTCTGTTATCATACTTGGTCACATATAATAAATAGCCACATATAATAAATATGAGTCTAAAATTGCAGATAAGTGAAACTTTGCAAGACTAGACTAGGACATAACGAGTAATGCATTTTTGCAGTCACGACCACAACTGGATACGGTGTAAAAGGATTCGTATTATCTCGTAAGTAGTCCACAAACTTTTATATGGAAGAGTTTAGACGGGAACTGAGCCGTATCTTGTATCTGTGTGAAATGACTGGTTGATGACTGAAGTTGATATTTACTCTAGTTTCATGCCGCGTGGGTAGTTTTAGTTTGAATAAACAAAATTTCCCTGTAGTTTTTAATTCTGTATTGAACACATTTCAAAAGGGTGATTGATTTGTTTACAATACCCGTCCTTACAACTAACTACTACCGAATCCCCATCAGAACGACTTTTCAATATCCGTTATCGGCGAAGAAAAAAGGTCCAGTAAATATATAGTGTGCCAAAAAGCTTTTCAGTTAAAAAGCATTACGTCAGCAAAGTAAACTTGACGCAGTGGTAGCGTCCGCGATTTTTACCCTTTAAAAATGCCGTCAACTTTTTTCGGCTTGCTTATTTAATTTGCACGAAGCCTGCTGAAATGCAGGTAAAATGTTACAATAACAAAGGATGTGCTTTAATTTTCAAGCATTTTAATTTACCTACAAAATTTTAGATTGTTAAGTCCTAAAGAAATTGCCAAAATTGCTTTCATAATACAAATTAATGTAGGATTCAATTTTCTTTTCAATTAAGTAATAATCAACAGTTTCAGTTTTCTATTAAATATTAAACAGTCTTCCAATTCAAATCAGTCCCGTTCTATTCGACCTTAATTTTATCAAAGTTAACTATTAATTAATATGTACACCAACACTGTTACAAATGATGAATAATAACTTGTAAAATTAATAGAGAAATAAACAATTGTATTTATTATTATTAATTTAATCTATTTTGTGCTTTGTAATACTGAAATATTTAAGTCGTTGTTAAATTAAAAAGAAAATTGACGCCTTCGTTGCTATTTTCGTCGCAATATCTCTATGGTCGATCTGCTCAGGAACTCGCGCCCGGGGAACATCCGATTTCAGATCTCGATCAAATTACATGCAGCCCTTGGAGAGTTTTATGTGATTTCTTAGATAGTCGCCTCTTCGCCTACACACAGTGTACAAAATATTGGTGTGGAATTTTTATATCATACCATCAAACTGTGTCTCTTCACGCACACAATTTTCCGCCGCTTCTTTTTACAAATATCTAAAATTCGTTGGATGCAAAACCTATGACACACTTTGTATGCAAATAATTGTAATATTGTAAGCTGCTTATCACTTTGGTTAAAATTAACTTAAAATTTCGTTGCTTCAAAATTGTTTAAATAAGAAAAGTAATTTTAACATGCAATATTAAGATAAAGGAAGTATATGTTATTATATTTTTCTTAATTCTTCATTAATATCTGAGAAACTATAACGACAAAAACGCTCCTTGTCCCAGATAATTCCACATTGTACTCGTATTTCAAATATTTGTTAAGTGAACATACTGTTTCTTCTGTGCACTTAATCTTGGATGCGATACTCACGCAATTGTGGGCTGCGGCACGTGACGTGCGGAATCGAATGACTCCACCATGCACGCTGTCCTTTAAGGAAACACGTAGTGTCGCATAGCGTTTTACGGCTAGTGGTTTGCCATAAGGCCCGCAGTTTACTACACTATGATGCAGGCCGTGAAAAGATGGCGCAAAATTCTGTAGTTGAGATTGTCTTTGAATACTTGTGAACGAAATCGTAGAACTATAGTAGTTATGCTATTGAGAAGTAACCGTACTGTTAGCTTTTCACAGACGATGAAAAGTGAACGATGAGATAGGAAGGCGGATCCCGGCTATAAACGGATTGATGCGAAGGATATGATGAATGGGAGCACAATTTAAGAATAAAACTATTATTTATAACTATCTACGTATAAACTCAGACGGTCTAAATCTACTATATATGTATATATATAGGTATGTGATAGAACATTTCAAGAGACAAAAATATGTCATGAAGATTGGATGGAGTATTTTGATGTGATATTTAAAAGTAAAGGAATCTGGTATAAAACTATCCAGAGCGAGCCTTCTGGAGTTCCCTGGCTTGGCTATGAATACCAGTCGAGATCAACTCGTTATGGTGCTTAGACTTCGATCAGGACACATTCTGTTGAATAAATTTCCTTACATGATGAAGAAAGTGTCTTCTCCGAATTGCTCAATTTGTGGAAAAATAGACGATATGCAACATTGTCTAACGGAGTGTGTCAAGAACGAAATCACAAGAACCACTTTAGTTAACGCAATTAATATAAATGTCTCGAATATAGGTGTATGACAAAGTATCGTGGCTGAACCTAAATCTGAGGCGGCCGGGATGCTGTGTAGTTTTAAATTAAAATAAGCGTTAATTTGTGTGTTGAATGTGTTGTTCTTGACTTCAAATTTGTGTTAAATTGTGGATATATGTGAACAAGTGTTGAATAGTATTGAACAGTATTGAACAGTATTGAACAGTATTGAACAGTATTGAACAGTATTGAACAGTATTGAACAGTATTGAACAGTATTGAACAGTATTGAACAGTATTGAACAGTATTGAACAGTATTGAACAGTATTGAACAGTATTGAACAGTATTGAACAATTGAATTGTGAGCATATATGTACATATATGCTCACAATTCAATTAGTCCCATTAGTTAATAATAGTGTAATGTAGTTTAGTATAGTATTATTAGTTAAGTTTAGATGTAAGATTTGATTTTATGGGTCTGACATGAATCGTAATTCAAAAAAAAAAATAAATTAAAAAGAAAGAAACAATGCTAAATAAGTATAATAATTTTAAACTTCAAATGTTAGTCTTTTCACCTATTCAATATATTTAAGACAGTTTTACTATAGACACACGGTAGCAAATGAGCAGACAGTTCATTTGGTGATAAATGAATATTGACCCAATGGACATCGGCTATACATGTCAATATCAGTAAAGATTGACAAACATCCTGTTGAGAATTGATCAATTTTCAAAGTTGGTAATTAAATGTAGTTAAACCTTTTTTGTGTAATTAAGCTGGCAGGCGATAAGTCTTTATGATAACTTCACGTGACAAAAACAAAACAAAAAAAAACTGAATGGCGATCAGAGCAAATGTGTTTCAAATTGTATCTGGAATATTATAAGTATTGCGCAACAATCGGTCGATTGTTTGCCGACAGTTTTGTTAAACAAAACTAGTGTTATGGAATTGTACAAAAGGTATGTTACTATGTTATGAAACTGCAAACTCTTTTCTTTATTAAATTGTCACGAATATGTATTAATTCTTGTGGATTATTGACAGGTACCTTTTGATTGTAAGTCAATAAAACCCATCACTGCCAACTCTGGACTTGATTATTTGACAACCAAAGAACCCAAACCAAGTGAATAAACAACACATCCCCGAATGTGTAGAGTGAGTTTTAAAAAGGGATTAGGACGGACGGGGAGTAGTGAGTACCTATACCGGGAAGAAGACAATGAGTATAACGCAGATTATCTTAATAGAAAAGACAGACATGTTGATTGTAACTAATCTTATGGGTTTAAAATTTAATTTAATCGTTATTATAGTTTGTTTTGTTGATCATAATTTGCTTCTCATTTAGTATTTTCTGCTGCTCGTTTAAATACAAACCTTTCAATAAGGTTTAACATACTTCTGGAGGATTGATACCGACAAAAGCATTTGGACAGTGGTTTATAGTGAAGCCGAATAAGAAATGTATCAAATTCATCTCTCCTATCTTGATAGACCTATGGAAATTTGAATACAGCACCGAAGATAGAATTACCAAAGGCTTTACGAATTCTTATGTATTCGTTACCCAGTTTAACCCAAAATAAGTAAGAACCTTTCTTTGATTATAAGCTGAGATTTCGTTATTGCGAGAGTAAATTAATGCTGTAATAAATACAATTGATAGGTGTAACACTAACTAAATTGGAAACAAAATTGAGCGGCAGTAGCGTTTATCATTTGGATTGCTCACAATAAATCAAAGAGAATGTTAAATTTATTTATAACGTTGAATAACGCTTGCAGTCTTTTGATTTACAAGTACGAACTAATTAAAAGTTTTCTTTCTTACACGGATCCCCAGGGGAGGCAATGGAGGCAGATGTCTGAACACGTTTGGGGAAATCGTTTTCCACATAAAAGTTTTCCCATTAGGTATCAAATGAGCATTTCGTATTCTTAGCTGCAGTAGGAATGATAGCAGCTATCTTCATAGGTAATCTATTGTATTTTTTATAGGTAATCTAACGTATTTTTGATAGGTAATATAACGTACTATTCATAGGTAACCTAACGTACTTTTCATACTATTCATAATGTACTTTTTTGTAAGCACTAGCAAACCGCAGAGTCAGTCGTACACAAAGTGCTTACTTTGTACCTATACCTATGAATTTTTTTTATTTAATAAATAAAAAAAACTCATAGGTATAGGTACAACGTAAGCTAATTTTAATAAATTAGGTAATACGAATTTTTAATATTAGAATTTAAAACAAATAAAAATAAAATAAAAGTTTAAAAATAAAATGAATTCGTGTTGTGTAATTAAATAAAGTGATAGTTTGACAATCTATAAGCCAAGGTAGTGGCCTGCAGGCAGGTGCCTGCTGTGTAAAAAGCGGTCACGGGTTCTATTACCGATCAGATATTTAGTTGTTTATAGACACATTTTAATGTTGGTTTGAGTCTGGGTGTGTCTAGTTGTGTTTGTTTTCTCTCTGGACTGTGTCTGCACGGATGGGATGTCTCAGGACCCACAGCACAGGATATCCTAGCGGCAGTCATTGGGTGTGGCGTTTATTATTATTTATTTTGCAACTGTATTTTCCAATACTTTAAAAGAAAAAAATAAGTATTTGCGAAAAATTCAAAAAAATAAATAAAATTAAGAGTATAAAGATTTTTAATATTCGAGTATATTGCATAATAAATAAATCCGAGTCAGTTTTTTGTTTGTTAGTTAATTACGCTTCACCAACGCTATTGGCTGTAATCAACTTTAACAAACCTTTGTTTTATATAATTTACAAACTGCGCGTTTATATTACCTACCACAAAAGCGGCGCTATTTTTTGCGCAAAAATAGTTACGATCTAATGTCGGTTAACATTGTCGATGAGCTAACTAAGTCGATGAGTTAAATAGCCCCAAAATTACGTCGTAGACCTTTCAAAACATTACAAAAAAGTATCAAGGTCAATACGTTGATAAAACTATCCATTCCATTTTTGTCCTATCCTACCTTATTTTTCCAACCTCTTCTTCAAATCCATTTCCAATTCTTCAAAGGTAAGTAACGCGTTCAGGAGCGTGTCAACGTTTGTCATTCTGGACTGATATTGGCATGTATCGCGGTTGTCTATGGGCGGCAGTATCTAACACCAGGCGGACTGTCCGCTCGTCTGCCACTTTATTAATATATCAAAAACACTACGGATTTTAGAAAAAAGGAATTGATTGACGTTAGAGGATAACAAATAACATCATGTTTCAACATTGTCCAAAATGAACACGGCGTGCTCCAGAATTAAAGGTGAAATTCCCCGATGTGTAACATCCAACAATGTGCATTGCTCCGTGCTGTATTGTGCGCCGAAACTCCCTCATAATTTCACGAGGTAGTTTGGGCGTTTCGTTAATCACGAGGAGAGTCACGACACACGAGAGGGTTTCGTAATGAAGCCTATGTTCCAGTGAGGCATGTGCAGTGGAACTTTATGGGCTGATATCGATTACTGTTTGATGTACGTCTACCTGCGCAGATATGGATTATTTTGATTAACTGCAGTATCCGTGTATGGCACCGCTATTACTGTGTTTCGTTATATTGGATTCAACATACATATTGATAGATAGTTTTGATATATTCCACACTATGCATCAAGGCTTCTATTTTACAAATCTATTTTATATTTCTTCTAGTGGAGAATTCAAATAACGGTTACACATCCCGGGCGAAAGTAATACACATCGGCTAATATTGGCTTAGCTTCGGTTTTGTAGAGCGTCGTCTCTGTCGTATGCCGATACGTCGCTGTCCCCTCAGTCGTCGTACAGGCACACGATAGAGACAACGCTCTACAAAACCGAAGCTACCCAATAGTCTCTTTCTAAAGGCCCATGTGTATTACTTTAGGTCGGGAAGTGTACGTATATTAACCTACGTTTATTAACCGTATGACCGTACCTATATTTTTTGCTGTATATCAACAGTTAGGTAAGTACTCAAAATAATGGAGCTAATCATTTATTTCAAGAAGTTAACGTTGTTAAAGATTTTGTTAATTTCGTCATCCAATCCAAATCCTATTTAAACTTTGATTATTAAACATTTATAATGACTTATTTGCTTGTCAGTAGAACGACTGAAAGATATTTGATCAAAGAAAGTAATATTAATTGTGCTAAAATTATGCAAAAAAATTTAGGTTTAAACACAAAATATTAATAGGATTTTCGTCCACTTTTTGCTCGTAATAAATAATTGGGGTCCATAATTTATGGAAAAGAGTAAGTTCCAGTAAAGAAAAAAATTTAAATAAGTGCCTTGTCGACAATATTGGCAACCCTGGAGCTGCTCATTATGTCGCGCAATGCATCCAGCAAAATAATAATCAAATTTGTACAACATGCTCAATTAGAATATGCCCATTAATGGATTTCCTCGAAAAGAATAAGATCTACCCGAAGTTCAGTCAGGATTTAGGAGAAATCGTAGCACCTCCACCGCTGTAATAAATGTTACGGATACATACTAGCTGCTGGGGATAATGGTATATGTACACTGTTCGTCTTATTGGATTTCTAGCGAGCCTTTGATGTATTAACACTACACTCTTACTTTCTATATTATCATATTATGGCGGTGACCCAGCCACGGTGAGATAGTTTGACAGTTATTTAATAGGTCGCGGTCAATACGTCAAAATTCGACAAGAAAATGGTTCCCCACTTCAATCCATTCTTCTTCCCCTTAAGAGAGTACCTAAGGTTCTATTTTAGGGCCTTTATTATTCATTTTGTACAGTGCTGACATTGTTTTTTGTCTACAAAATTGTAAATACTGTTTGCATGCTGATGACCTCCAGGTATACTTATCCTTTGATACCCGTAACTCAGAAGCTGCTATTAAAGCCATAAATGAAGATCTCAGAAGAATAGCAAGCTGGTCACTCCAGGGACCTGTCCGTATTGGCGGACAGAGGCGCCACTACAGGAAGGAAGCAAATCCCGGCACTGTTTCCTCCGCCTCGCGTAAGGGAGAGCGCGAGATGTTCCCGAGATCACGTGGCTACTGAAAACTGAGCAACTGTGTTGGAGAGGACAAAAAGATTAATAATGTCTGATTGGGACCGTGATATCCACTTTGATAACCTGCGTGAACACTGACTGATCTGTAATAATCTTAAATGAGGACACGTCAAACAGACGAGTCAAGTTCGTTAGATTAAGATGACGTAATTGTCTGACTGCTCAGAATAATAAATAACTATATCAAATTTGTTGTTTTATTTGCAAACAAGTACCTTATTTTCTATTAGAAATAAGTAAAAATAAGTTCTAAATATACTTTTATTTCAAAACAATTATTTTCGATTTATTTTACGCGTGAGAGCTTATAGTCTGTGGTATGACTCAGAGAACGTCACTATTTCTTCGCCATTGACAATAAAGTATGATATTGTTTCGAGTACACTTACTGTTTAGAAATATGGAACTTGAAGGCGTGCAAACGTCAAATATAAAATAACATAGTGGACGGAGTATATCCACATTTTCTCTTCACATTCGGAGTAGCTGAGACACATGACATTAAAAATATCCGCGGACATATTCGACGATAAATTGCAAAGTTTCAATTTGTTAATCACTGGACTCATGTCGATGACAGTGCCGAAACGTCGAGTAGAAATAAAACTTAAACAAAAGCCTCTAATTTCACACGTTTAGACCAGATTTACAATATTAAATGTGTACGAAAAGCTAGTCTAAAAATAAATAAAATAATGTATATTCCCGTAGATATTTATAAGTCTCAGAAGAAAGCTACACTGGATTTTACTTCTTAACTTATATTGAATCTTACTCCTAGGAGAGTTCAACTATTCGCAGTCAATTTATTCCCCTAATAGAGAGTTTTTTAAGTTACCCTCAACTGAAATTTGATATTAGATATCAAATTAATACTTTAAAATTAATGGGTTATATACATGCATGGATGAAACAGGCAAAAAGCCAAAGCGTCATGAAGCTGTGGTTAAGCCCTTATTTCGGGCTTAAAACATTATTTCACTTTACACGCACATCAACCCTTGTTAACAGTCCATATTTTATACACTTTATGACGGTAGTGGTCAAGTTACCGCAAAATAATAATCTAGGAGCTTTTGGTCATGACGTGAGTTTTTATAATAGCTAAGTCGCTGTATTTTCCATTAATAGTAGCATTTTCCTTTCTATTTTTTTATTCTTTTTTATGTTTATTAACAACTTATAAATATCAATATTTAATATCAGCATATTTACGTAAATAATTTGATTGCGATAATAAATAATACATCTTTGAGGGGGAGAGTGCACGCTGCAACACAACAGCCGCTGGGCGCGCTCTACTGGGCGCGTTACCCCTCTCTCACAGAAGACTACCTTGAAATGTACTGCATTTCCCACTTTATCTTATTTCTCTAATGTACGTACGTGTTTCGGTAGTGAGTGAGATGTGCCAGAACCCATTCCTATCCTATCCCTCCACATTTTCCCAACCCTTTCTCCAAATCCATTCCTAAATCCAAAGGTAGGCAGCGTATCCGGGGGCGTGCCAACGTTTGTCATTTTGGACTAATGTTGGCATGTATCGCGGATGTCTATGGGCGACAGTATCCACTTACCATCAGGTGGATTGTATACTCGTCTGGCGCCTTCATACATAAAAAAAAAGATTTATTGATTGACATGTGGCTCTGCGACACGCGGAATTACTATTTAAAGATATTTTTCGTTGTTTTCGTTTCTTGTTCTGTTGAACTGCGTGAAACTAATGAATGAACCAATGGAACGTGTCTATTCTTGTGTGGAATTGAATAAATTATTTTCTAACCTAAATTTCATTCTTTCAAGATTATGTTTAAATAAAATCAGTTTTTTTTTAAATAAAGCAATATTTATTTGATTTTTTAAGTCTTCAATAATAACAAATGTAAAAGTTTCAAATGTAACAATATATCTGTAATATTTGGTAGTCCAGTGTTCTACGAATAGATATGTCTTTATGATTACAGACAACCTTCAATACACAGAAGATAATACGCGGGTCAGTTTTAGCTTAAATTATAAATATGTACCTATAACAACACAATACAATCTGACTTTGCCAAGTGTAAATATTTCATCCAATATTTCATTATCATCAAATAGAAGTCCAAAGGCTGGATTGTGGGTTCACAACACATATAAATACACTTATACTATGTGTACAATATAATTATGTTACATGATTAAAGTCGCTGACACGTGCAAGAAATATTCTAGCGATAAATTACTTACCTTCACCTCTATATTGCCGTTTAAATCGTCTGTGAATTTGCCCGAGTACAAATGTTAACATTTACGTATGTATAACACTATTAACATTACGATTACATATTAACATACCCATATTTTAGGTAGTTTTAAGTTAAATATAAACAAAATAGGTATAAGTACTTGCACTTGTATCAGCCTTTTAATGACCCACTACGGGACATAGGCCTCCCCTAGTAAATCACAGAGGGGTTTCGGGCCCTAATCCACCACGCGGGCCCAGTGCGGATTGGTGGATACTCATATTCCTGTTTTTCTTTTTAATATTTGGAACATGAGGACATCACGATGTTTCCCTCTCACCGCCAAGCTAGTGACAATTTTTATAAAATTCCGTACTTAAGTAGTCCAGACTCAGTAGTACGGGCCGAGGATGCCTAGAATACCTAAAAAAATTAGTTGTAGTAAAATCAATTTATATGAAAAGGGCGTGAGCGGTAAAATCATTGACAATTAGGCGCTTGGTTCTTACAAGGTTACGTTGTGTGTATGTCGTGTCATGCTCATATACAGGCTGCCCAGTAAATAGTGGCCAAGCTTGAAACTGTCCTGTATGTGGCGGGTTTTTAAATTGCCATTTGTTTGTATAGATTATAATATTTAGTTTTGGATCTAATAATGAAAAAAAGATTGAACAATTCAACTTGAGGCTGATAAGATATTCCATCTTTCTTTTTTGTAGATTTTCCTTCGTAGTTTTTACACTTACGCACAATTTCGCATATTTATATAACGCCCTACTATATAAATATCTAGATGTAGATCTAGAAGTAGGAGTAGTAAAATGGCGATATTTCACAATCATAACTTAGAACTTAAACGGTAATGTTTTGGCAATAAATTCTGTCACTCACATATTACAACGGATATAATACAAACCCGTTGTTTAATTTTCTATTTTTAAATAACATCAGGCCATAATTCGCGATCAACTAAAGTAATACACGAATTGTGGCCTCTAGTAAATAAACACCAGTAATATCACGTCACGGGCCTGTCGCGTTTGCCGGTGCCTATACTTGTTGGATACATCGCCCTATGACCTACGGACTATTACGCGGCGCGCTAACCCGGAAAACCGAAATTACGTAAACGGTACATTGAATTTTCCTATAATCAGCCGGCTGCCTCCTGGCGTACCTACTAGTGACGTGGGTCATATGGACACCTACTCCCCAAAGGTTCTGTAGCGAATATGATGCCTTTGTGGATTGCACGTTGACATAAAGTTTTATGTGGTCATATTTAAGGGAGTAAACCAAGTTATTTTCGAGCCACGTCACACTGTAGTCGTTTTATATCGGCTGATATTGGCTTTTATATCAGGCTTTTTCTATCAGGCTATAAAATTTCACTATGGGGCACCGGGTAGCAAAATCACGATAATCACGACGGGGAATTCGGAATATATACAGTAACCGTAATAGTTTCTAAAATTGATGTGTTGTGGATTAGTTGACAAACCTCCTGAAGTCTTTACGATAGCTACATTACGGAGTCTGGTTTTCAAGAGATTAATGGTACCACTTAACATCATGTGGCACGTCTGGCTATCTGACACCTTTAATAAAAACAATTTAGCGATAAGTACATATTAGTTAATTTTACTCCTCTAAAACGCTTACTATTGTAATGCCTGAGCGATTGAAATATTTCTGTAGTGTTTTCAAATAAAGTACAAAAGATCTCTTTTTGAAAATCGTCACATAAAATCACCATATTCTACAATATCCCATGGAATTAAAATATTTTCCATTGTGCTAATGGCCATCAACAATAATAATGGCCGTTAAATTAGAACGGAAAATTAATTGACAGTAATGAGCGGTCATAATTGTGGCACAAAAACTTCATTTTTATTTTTACTTGATATATATAATATATATATATATTGTTTTCGGGTACTTTAGAACAAACATAGATGACTGCCATGAAAAATACCATCCCTTTCTTCCCTCTTCTTCCATTCTCTTCCAATCACATCTCATTTAATTCATCTGAATAAACGTGCTATCCCGTGCTATCTTCATCCTACTGAATACAACTGGATAGTCGTGGCAGGCCGTTGCTAAAAGAAGTAGTATTAGTAGAAGAAATAAAATATAATCAAAAGCCTTTAATTGTACGCGTTTAGACCTGATTTACAATATAAAGAGTGTACAAAACGCGAAAGTTTAAAAAAATGACATGCAATACGACGCACACAATCCCACCCAGACTTTTTCCGTTTCACTTATTGAGGAAACTTCCAAATATCGTATGAACAAATTCAAACGACCGTATACAATTTCTTTAGAACGATCTCTGGTATCCGATACCTTAAACGGGTTAAAATTTGAACACATTACCTGTCAAATATGGGTCGAAAGTAAGTTCACATAAACTATCAGTTCCTCATCCTACGTTATCCCTCGAAAAAGGGATCATTATGTGTAATCTATCACGCACGCTAATCGTTAAGTTAGTGAGCACTATCAGGACAGTTTACGAACATGATCCAGTGAGGCCTTCTGTTCCACTAACCGCCGTCAGTAGGGACGTGGCGAAACCACTTAATGTCATTAATGGACTCACCCCGGGGACCTGAATTACGTCATATGAAATTTCCATGTAATTGGATACTCCGCGACGTTACCTGGACTACAGTAAGAACGTTATACGCGAAATTACCCCCCGAAACCTCGTGCAAATTATGTGTAACTGAAAATTATTATGTGCTACGTATTTATTCCTGCATTGTTACGTTTACGATAAGGAAATTCATTTAGAAATTCAGTAATATCAACATTACTCAATTTTATAAATTTAATATTTCTAAATGAATTTCCTTATCACACGTGAATTTTATAAATTCATTTTCCTTTCACGGTATACTAATTAGTCTTTGCACGTGGTTTTGGCTTCATTTGAATTTTGTGTGAAATATTCAAACAGCTGCTGTCTGCTAAGTTGACGTCGCTAATTGTACGTCGTAATATTATTGTTTAATTGGAGGTATAATTAGTTTCTTTTTACACCTGAATAAGAAATAAATAAGTTACCATACTTTGGGATTGGTAATAACATAGATTTATAAATTATTTTACTTGCATTACTAACAAACTAACAACTACGGACACTTACAATGATCGTCCAATTATTATTTATTATTATTATTATTATTATTTACACCATACCTTTTTATACCTTATTATCAATAATAACTCTTGTTCGTTTGTCTCTTTCATTTTTTAGATTAATTCCAAGGATCAATACTAACTGTTATCTTTTAGCTCAAACGACCCAGGTCTTTTGTCATTGACTTTATTATTATTATTTCTTATAATTACCATAATACGAGTAGATACGAGGATACAGAGTTATGATTTTTTATTAGGAAAAATACTCATGAAAGGTAAAAAGCTTATAATTATAATTTTATGAAGTTGTTTTCGCTATACGCAATCAGGAGGGTTGTCCGTTGATGAAGGTAGCCTTCCGTTTAACACAAACATAATATTAAATTGTGTGTCGTAACCTCATAATGTAAAGTAATATTTTAGGTTATTCGTTAGTCCATTAAATTTTAATGTGAGTGTAGAGGCAAATTATGATTTGCATATGTCGCATATAAGTGACGTAGGTATACTTATATGTTAACCTTTTGCTATTACTGTATAATTATGTTTTCTTACACGTGTCGCCCATACACCATATATTTATAAATACAAATGGATGAGCACTTTCAAGTACCTATTAAAAACTTAAGCCATATTTTCATAATTGATTATTTGCATGTGTATCCATTGGCTACATACTCGTAGGCATATATTGAAGCAGGTTAAAACGCTTTTAAATATAATGATGGGTTTATTTATTGTTCTTTTTATGTAATATCAATTGTTCCTAATTATGGCTCTTTTAAGCCAAGGGTCTGTTTAAGGCATAAATAAATTCTCTTAAAGTAATTAACCTTATCTATTACCAGCGTTAAGAGTGATGATAGCCTGGAGGTATCTATTCTCGTCTCTCATTGAGACGAGAATAGATTAGTGAAGTAGTAAGTTTGAGTTTCGGCTCATACCACTGAGTTTTTCAATTGTTTCTAACTCAATGGTAAAGGAAAACATCACGAGGAATCCTGCGTATTCGATAATTTAAAAAGTCTGATACCTTTTTAAACATTAATCCGCAATTAGGGCCCATTGCGGATTAATGTTTAAATAGGTATCAAGGTGGATAACGAATCGAAAACGCATTAACTCCTTAACTCCTGCATAATTACCACCGGAGGCCTGTGCTCTATAGTGAAATAATAATATAATTCGATATCACTCTATAACGATAGAGTGACGAAATTATAGCTCTACAAAGAACAAGTAAGATAGATATCCTAACAATAGTATACTTATAATTCTAAACCGGTTTTAAATTAATGTATTTTTGTAGGAACAAAGGACTTTCTTTATTACTCTTCGTAAAACATTGACAATATAAAAAAACAATGGCAAATTTCTTTTCAGATTCGTATGTTAACAGGGCCCCTAGCATTCGATATCTATCGTGAAAATGTGAACTGCAAATAGCTTGTTTTGCTGAAAAATGTGATCATTTGTTTGGCAACGAACATACCACAGGGAATCGGATTTACTATCACTGAAACAGACGTTATTTTATATAGCTCTGCCAACGACGTTAATAAACTTAAAATGATGTAACATTTATATAAATTTAGAGGATTGTACGCGGCCATGTTACTCGCGATGCCCGGTTCTAGAATTATATACACTCAGCCCCATAACCCTTGTAATAAATTGTCAACTGGAATATAAATATTGTGTACTTTGCGCTCAACACTGACTTTTTTATTAGTATAATAATATTATTATATAAAACTATATATAACGCGCATTATATAAGCGAAGTGTATAAGTGTGTGAGACGATCTCCGGCCAGGTGGACCGACGACTTGAAGAAGTTTGCCGGTAGTGGTTGGATGAGAAGACTCGAAGATCGTGTGCGGTGGCGACCTTTTTGAGAGCACACATGTTTTTTTATAGTAAAGGAAGCCCACGTGATGGTAAGTGGCTACCGCTGTCTATAGGCAACTGCAACACAAGGGGATATAAAACGATTTTTACCGTACAGTTGCGACACCTACGTATCGAGGAAATGCAGATGCACAGCACTTCTTTAAGCGAACAAAGCCTCTTGAGACGTTCCCTTCATATGTACGTGTAGATGTAAGGCTAATAGGTGTAAATTGATCTAAACTTTTTCTACCAGATTGTAGAAGTTCCTGAAAGTTCAAGTAGCTGCGGCATGTTACTGAATTCCAAATTAGATGATTCTCGACTAAAAAATACCCGCATCTCAAAAACTGATCAAACAAAGTTTAAAAGAAAATTTGTGCGCCCTCTGGTGGTAGATCGGAGTCATTAAAACTTTATTTACAACAAACCGCGTTCTTTTATCGCAAGCATTAAGTTTTGACAACGAGAAATTAATAAGGGAGGAGTAACGGCGTACTTGTTTATGCATTATATTAAACATTAAAGTTATAAGAATATTAATATACTATATTAATAACCACGACGATATGACGAACTTTTAAAACACAGGAAAACGTACACCTATTAGCCAAAGTTTAGTATGTAACTCTAATTAGATTTGTGCCAGTCTAGCAGAACCGTGACAGCGATGACACACTCGTACATCAGAGTATTATTAATATTGGTAGGGTAGAAATGTTATTTAGGATAAGGATTTACCCTCGTAGTTGTATTTTTTGTTGTTACTTCAATATATATTTTTTATTCTGCTGTAAGTATAGAGTCGTAGCTATCTAGTTGCTTAACTCACTGGGGCCTGCTCGTTACTGTATTGGAATTCTAATGATCCAAAATAAAAACCTCGACTACGCCCGTTATGTTTATAATTCCTCCTTGTACGAACATATTGCTATTAGATTTTATCGGGCGCGCATCACGATAATGATTCCCGAGAGAACTTACCGAATAGATCGTGATAAAAAGAATCCTATGAGTGGGACCAGGATAGTTTATAGTCGGCTGTCCTGGATGTGTTGCGCCTGGAGCCTCCCGGGTATGTAACAGACAATTTACTATAACGAATAATTTCATTTCGATTATTTTCCCCCAATTCCCGTATCGCGACCACATTTCAGTCGTCAGTCAGTCAGTCGTCAGTCAGTCAGTCGTCGGTCATGGACTAAAGAAAGAGTTCGAAAACGTGCCTAAACAATAAACGGTGCGAACAAGGGAGTACTTGGAATTATGGGTAGCTTTGGAAATTAGGAATTACAGTTGCCTTACCACCGTATAAAGAAAATGACTTTTTGGATAAGTATTATTCAGAAAAAATAAACCCAAATTTTGAAAATCCATTGAAGTATGGAAGAAATACACATTTCCACTTGATATGATATTAATATATTATTATGAAAGTGTAACACATTTCTCATAAATTTACCAAGGAGTTATTGATTATAGTAAGATTTAGTAAAAAAACAAGAGACATAAGTATAAACGACATAAGTTTAGTAAAAAAGTGTGGCATGAGCAAGTGTGGCATAAAAATTGTAGGTACATGACCGTAGAATAAATACTATTAAAATCAAGACGTTATCATATCATATACCTTCAGAAAATCTGTATATCTCGAAAACTAGAAGTCAAGATCTCTGGACACTTTTTGGTTGGACGCCCACATATAAATAGTAAATGATATCTGTTGTTATATTTATTATTATTTATTTTTAAGGAAGATATTACAATGGGTGGTTATTTTATTCTAAGCACACATAAGTAGAAAATTTGTATAAAACACACACTACTGATCGAGAATCCTAACAAATCAGAAATTAAATCGAATAACATTATAGACCTCATACAACAATTAGGCACTACTTAATCATCATTCATTTGTAGTTGAGAAGAAACGGATCGATAGGGCTCGCTTTATTAATGCCACAAATAAATCCACATCACTGGGCAACTTGTTAAACAAATTTACAGCTCGGTCATGTAAAAATGTTTTCAATAATTCGTTCTAGCTAAAGGTGCATGAAGCAACATTGGTTTACATATATTAAATAGCCGTGTGTGCAATTTGATACCAGCCAAGCAACGTCCAGTCAGGCCATTATATTGTTTGATATGCTCACAAGGTAGCAGACGTCTGCAATGTTTCGCCTTTCAACCAAGGGAAGAAAATGATATCGACGGCAGCAATGAAGATAATATGAAGATGTGTGATGAGCCTTGAAGTCAAGGAGCCGAAGGAATCTTTTCTGAATACCCTCAATACGAGCCCTGTAAGCGTCGTATTGAGGGCTCCAGATTGGGACGGGTATTCCAGCTGACTACGCACGTAAGCGCAGTATAAAGCTTTTAATGATTTTATATTATACTACGTAAGTTTTCACAAGTTCTGATGAGGAAACCTAAAGACGACTTGACTGGACGACTCGGAGACTATGTGATCAATCAAATCATGCAGAACTCCCAGGTCTTTAATCAATGGGACTCTTTGTAAGTCGAGTCGAGTGTATAATTCGAATCAACAGTATTATGTTTACTACGTGTGAAAAACATAAAAGAGCAATTAGAAACATTTAAATGTTACTTATTAATTATAATAATGTTAATATGTTTCATATTGATAATAATATTACGCCTTAAAGGGTCAACTGTAAACGTAATTATAACTATGTGTACCTAATATAATAATATTTCATTTCCTTTCCTCATAATAAAAAAGCAAGTTCTCTTTTAATCGTATTATTTCAGTACATTTTTCTGGAGTAAATGGAATATAGAAACAGAGCTACCTCACCTGAATATTTATTTAGCGCCCCTAAATAAAATCCTGGAGCTTTTATATGACCGAGAAATATTTTCCAAACTGAAATAATGCTATGAAAGCAAAGTTATTCCCGAGGGCAAGATGGGAACTCGATCTTTATTCCATTTATGGCACAAAAAGCTTGAGTTAAAGGGACGGATGTCAGTTTTGCTGTTAGATAGATCACTTAAAAAACTACTAATATTTTTTCTCTAGCGTGTCCTAAGGATGTCTATTATTTTTTGTTGTTCAATTACCAAAATCTAATTGTCTGATTTAAAAAATATAATACTTTTTGATCACTATCAATGTTTTAATGTCAAATTTCATCTGATACCATTTTTCATGAAAATGACAAGATATTTTTTGCTTTGAAAAGTGACACATTTGACACATTGGGCAAGTGACGAATTATTGCAACTCTTTTAATCGATTCTACCGTTTTTAAGTTATTTTTCATAACTCATTATTTCTTGTTTATTTTTATTCTACGCGCATCGTTGCACCGCGCCCGCCCATTACGTTGTAGGTACTAAGTAATGAAAGCTACGAAAGTTTTAAATAGTTTTAGATATACGTTTGCGACTTTTAATTTATTTCCTAAAATAATTTTATCTTTCGCAAGAACGGTTATAATTATTTTAAATTATTTGACGTGTTTCAGATTTTATTTTATTTCAGTGAAGTATTCGACCAACCGCGGTCAGCCGCCCGTAATCGCGCCTCTATACACACGTCATTCCTTCAAGTATTGTTGTATGGCGCTTCTATGACAGTACTGTCGACTCCTCGATGGTTTTATCGCTCCGTTTCAGTAGGTTGTGTTGTCGCACCTCTGAGTGACCAGCAGTGCGACCACGTGACCTACCCCGTGAGTTCGACGCCTAACTAACGCCTAACACCAACTAGTCAGAATTTTAAAACAATTGCACGTAGAACATTCTCTCTTACACCAGTAATAAAATGTGGATACGTAGGGTAACTTCGCAAAAAAGGTCCATACAAAGAGAGTGGCTCATAAACAAAATTTCCAGTGTGTGGTTGCCAGTCGGCTTTGTTCAAATACATTTGGTCGTTCTACTGTGGTTGAAACGGACTGCAATGTGGTTGTAGAAATGAATTATGTACCTAACTTCACGGTAAAATGAAAATATACACTTTTATAAACTTATGTTTTTTATGATTGTTGATCGAAACTTAAAACAAATTGTGAGTGTCACTCATTGCAATAATCATTTTCTTTGAGTTTTTGTCACGTACATACATGACGTGTATGTATTCGAATACATTTAATACAATAGATACGTTAACTTAAATATCTGATTTTGTTGAAGGAGTTCCTAATTAGAATTGGTCCCAACAATTATACCTATTTGGTAGAAGCATTACCAATTTCGTATTCCAATAATAAAATTTATCTTATATTGTAAATCGGGTGATATTAAATGTGTACAAAACGCGAAAGTTTAAAAGGTTATAACAAAATGTATCTTCTATACCTATATACCTTAAAATGTATATATATAAAATCGCAACAAAGCCGTATTTGTACATTTAATTTTTTTTTTTTAATGTTATAGTGTAAAGTACTAATGACCAGAGCCCAAAATGACAATTTTTGAAATGTTTGTCTGTCTGTCTGTGTTTTGCACATCATGCAAAACCCACTGGACGGATTTTAATGAAACTCTGAATAGTTTTTTTTTTATGGACGAAGGCGGCAGACGAGCATACAGTCCACCTGATGGTAAGTGGATACTTTAGCCCATAGACATCCGTGATACATGCCAACATTAGTCCAAAATGACAAACGTTGGCATGCCCCCGGATGCGCTGCCTACCTTTGGAGACATAGGAATGGATTTGGGGAAAGGCTTGGGAAAATGGAGAAGGATAGGATGGAAATGGACTCTGGCACATCTCATTCACTACCGAAACACGTACGTACATTAGGGAAATAAGATAAAGTGGGAAATGCAGTACATTTCAAGGTGGTCTTACGAGAATATATCTTATGTGCCGGATCAACTATTAGTATACTTTTTATCCTGATAAATTATAGAGCTCCCACGGGATAATTGCATGATTTTAGTGATTTGATCGGCATCAACATTTTAATTAATACGTTATCTTGATAGCAAGCATGAGTCTTTCTAAAATATAAAGCTCTCAAAAGAATTAATCCATTTAATTACAGACAATAAGGAAAGTAGCAATGAAACAAAGTTAGGACACGCCAGCCAAAACATTTCTGGGGAAGATTGAGTGTATCGAGTATTTCCATGACTACATGCCTATTCGAAGCTATCGTTCCGGGAATATTGAAATATATGATAATAAATGGTAGCTGTGTCCGTAACTTCGCGTAGACTTTAGAGTATGTATGAGTTTGGTTAATTGTACTCGTTGATGTGTTAATGATTTAACGTCATCGAAGAACAATTGTTAGCTAAAGCGCGCGCCACGAGCAGGAAGACCGTAATTCTTCCTGCTTGTGACGTGCGTTTTAGTGGAAATAATATTTTGTTTAGGAAATGAGTGCGAATTGTCAGAAATCATTTTCATTAATTATGTGCACTAAATTGATTTTAAATCTTAACTTATTTATCGAGACATGTGAGGAACTAAAGAAAGATTGTCAAACACAAAAAAATATATCACATTTTATTTATTATGACAAATACAGAAGGTGCTCAAATTGTCTGTCGCCTGCCCTCGCGCAGGCTCTACATCTTCTTATGAACACCCTCTTGAGCTGACGAACGTGCTGCTTACTTATCTGTCTAGCAGCTGCAGCGACACGCTCGCGCAACCCATTGGACATTTTTTTACTAGACCTGCTTCAAGGAAAAAGTATTCAGCAACTCAATTGTATCATACGAAAATTAGACTGTAATTTTTAATTTTTAATATTTAAATCAATAAATTTTCTATGATAAATAAGAGGTTTCCTTCTCTAATTTTATATTTTATTCCCTAGAACTTTTCTTCCCTAGAACTATCATCCCTAGAACTTTCCTTTGAAAAAAAAACTAACAATCCCCAATTATCGGTACATTTTTTTTACTTCTCTTTTTTTATAATTACGTAGTCCAAGAAAGATCATACACACATATATAATACAAAAAAAATCAACGTACGTATCGTACCTATTCCAAAAAAATCTTTTTTTAAACATCGAGTAAATTTCCAAAATTTTTTTCTGGCATGTAACCAGCTCCCTCAAAAACTTACGTGAAATATTTTGTCGTCGAAAATCTGATTTAACATAGAATATCTAAATTTAAAAAAATTGAGTTCAAAATATTTTCTGTCCGTGGGGATAGAAAATGTTTCTGATTTCAAATAACAAATAATAAACAAACATTTAAAAAATAATCTACATAGCATATTTTGTTCTTCATTGACTCGTCTAAGTTATTTGTAATTGTTTTCGTGAAATAAATATATATGTCCCCAACTCCCATCCTGAACTTAAATACTAGTTTAAATAGGTATCTCAGATGGTTCAAATACCCAGCTATAGAAAAGAAGCACTTCAGTTTTTAATAACTTTTTAATAACAAAAAGATTATGCAAACGCTTTTAAGGTCCAAAAGCCGCTTATCAAAGAGTCTCGATTCGTCAGTTAGCAATCAGAATAACAAGCAGGCATTTATAATTCCACAAATTGCTTTAGCGAGAGAATACTTTAAGCATCAGCGGAATATTTCAATCACGCTCGTGGCGGGCTCTAAGATTCTTAAGACATTCCAATCTTGGACCCTTATCAGAGAAGGCCTAGCAAATTAATGTCAGCCCGGCTGTACCATGACACGACTACTAAAGCGAACGATTTACTATTCATTTACGCCTGTTAGACACAAAATGTCGAGCCTAGAATGGAAGGAAGCTTTATTGAAATTGTGCCTATTGACTTTCCATCTATTACTTTAATGTTTCATTGTATGGCAGTGAATGGCCTTCACTTGATATCACGACAGCGTTATTGAAAATATAATATTCTTTCGAAACATGCTTTATGAATATGGTCTCTCACTTTATTTGCTTCTCGCTAAGCTATTTACACGAATGAAATGAATTAAGTTTCCATTCAATTCATAAAGGTATTTTTAAATGTTTTATCCTGTTTTCTTGTGTGTACTGTACTGTAAGTACCTACTAAAAAGAATAAATTATTTTAATACCATAAATAAATATGCTCTTTGCGATTTGAATGTTTGTTATAAAAGGTGTTTTTCAATAAATAAAATAGATCGTCTGCATAAAAAATATTTTGTGAACTCATAATATTATTTTTCTTATGAGACGTTTCATTTGGAGATAACAAAACCCTATCTGGCTACAACGGTTTTAACAAAGCCCATATAATGTCTACGACGAAGTTTCTAGTATTATAAATTAGGACAAAATGTAAGTATTCCTAGTTTATTTATATTTCAGTGTCAGCTACAGGGTTGCGGACCATACTTTGTTGTTTATCGAGCTATTTCTCTTTGTCTCTAATCGGGTTAATGAGCGACAAAAAAGCAGGCAAAACATACATAGATGCATGTGACAGTGGAACAAAAGCTTATTTCTTTATTATAACACGTTTTTGATGTCTCTATATAAATGTCATTGATTGTGTGTAATCCAAAACAATTACTTCCTGCCACAATTTTTCTACATAATAATATTACATATTCTGATATTAAATATGAATAATATTGACTATTGATATTAAAATATATATATATATATATATATATATATTTCCCAATTTATGGTAACAATTTGGTGATCAGTCGTCCTACTTTGTATGTAAGCAAAAAATATGTACAAGTCAAACATAGAACAGTAAGATAATTTTCTTAAAAGATCTTTCTCAAATTACTTATCGAGATGCAAATATACCTCCCGGAAAAATTACAAGATTTTGTCCGCGTAAGAAGTATAAGCACACTTTATAAACAAACATTTCCATTTTCTAATTAAATAGCAATCACAATCACATTTTATAAGCAATGCTTACAAAATAAGAAACGGAAGGTTCTTTGCAATTTTCTCAAAAGCGTGAACTCGTGCAGTTAATTAGGATGGCAGTGCACTGTAAGGATAGTGTTCACACTGATGATTATTTTTATAAATAAAGAAGAATTGTTTCATTGAATTAATTCAATTCTCCTTTCTCGCCTATTGAGCCACGTCAACTCAAAAGGCTTATTCATCGATGAAGAGTTCGGCTTTACAGCCAACCACTCTAGTGTTCAGCAGGTGCACCGAATCACCAAGCACATCCTCACATGTCTCAACCACAGGAGGCTAGGATCTTGAACGGTCAAGATCCTAGCCGTCTCCTTTGACGTAGCGAAGGTTTTTGATAAGGTCTGGTTCAACGGTTTAATCTATAAACTGTACCAACTGGAGGTGCCTGAAAGTCTCATTCTCATCATTCGAAACTACCTTATCAACCGCACCTTTCGCTACAGATTTGAAGGCACAGATTGATTGTCGAAGCGAACCCGTGAGAGATGATATCTTGAAAGATAAATTTTCAAGATGTGGTTTCCACGTTAGGCGTGTATACACTGTAAATCCAAGGTATTTTTCAAAGAATGACAAAAGGTGACAAAAAATAAATCGTTTTCCTCACTTTCCGGAAAATATATTCAATATTCCTTTGAATGCTCTCGTCAAGACCTATTCAATGATGCCCCACATGCAAAGGTTTTTAAATTATGAAAACTTTTTAATTTTTCAAACCTGAAATTCCTTGTTATGGTTATGTGCTGATGAAGACGTGTGCCAGGTTTCAGCTTTCTAAGTAATCAAAGTGTCAGAAACACGCTTTGTTATTTTTTTTAGGGCCACTAATGTAATTAACATTTTTATAATCCTTAACCTTTCGCTGTGGACGTGATTTATTTCGCATTTCCATGGGCGTGGGGTCTCACAGATATCTATGCTTAAGAGCTCAATTTTTTGCAAACACTAATGTACTGTCTAAAATAACTACCGAGATTGATAAATAGGATTAAAATAAAAGCCAAATACGTATACGGTATTAATTTTAATTGTTATTTTTCATCAATTAAAATCAATAAACATTTTAAGAAACTTCACCTTTTTTATGATTTCGTAGACTCCTCCTTTGATAGAATTATATTATAATAATGTATAATTTCAGGTTTCTGGGTCAAATCATCAATTATGTTACTGTGATGCATTGAAGATACCAGGATTACAGCCCTTATCTTTGGGACATGAGAGAGTTTCTTGGTTTGTAAAACCAAATAAGGTAGAACCAACTTCTTCATCCAGATCGCTGGCATGGTTTTGCCCTAATTCTCCTTCAGATAATAAACAATTTTTATCCACCTGAAACTAAAATCAAGGCATGCAATTCATTTTCAAAGGAAGGATCATCTATCCGAAGTACGAGCTTATTGCGCGGCTGTGTAGTGCTTTATGACGGACGTTTTGTACTTGTACCGTTTTGTTTTCTTCCTTTTTTATTGAAAAACCCTAAAACAAACCCAAACACAATAAAAAGAACTACATAAAAATATTATACTACTAAACATTGTATGGCACATGCGGAGGTGGGGTCTCATAGACCCCATCCAAAGTTTCGACGGTTGTTACTTACCTACCACGAACCGGAGAATGGAAATTTCACTCTGCACGCTCTGTAACTAAACTGAAGCTACTGAGCAGCTCGGCAGTGGCGGGGGTGGGGAAGTGCGCGATTTTCGAAACTCATAAATGGCGAGGTGCCTCTGAGACTCCACGTTCACAGTTAAAGGTTAATTACGCGACATGCTCATATTTTTTCAAACAGTGAACCTTTTTTACACGTCCGAATTTTCTCGACTACTCCAATCGGTTTTACACCAACGAGTTTTCCCTTCAATATGCCGATAAGCTAAAGCAGCGAAATCCAGCCAATCGGAAACTATTTGACACGTGTAAAGGGCTCTCAATATCTCAAACCATTCATTTTTCTTTATAAACACACCATAAACGTTGGGGTAAATAAATAGTGCACAATTTTTTTGAAAATTACCTTGAGTACATCCTTAAAAAAGGCACAAGTGCATTTTGATGATCTTAGAGAAAAATGCAAGCTAGAAACGAAGTTTTCGTAAATACAAACAGAACAACCATTATATATTTGTATTTTTTTTATAGAATAGATGGAAGACGAGCGGTCGGGCCATATAATGGTAAGTGATCACCGCCGCCCATGGACATCTGCAACACCAGAGGGCTTGCGGGTGTGATGCCGACCATGTAGAAACCTGTTCACAGCTCTTTTGAATTTGCATTCGTTATATTGTAGTATTTTTTAGAGTAAAAATTGATTATAAGTACAATAAAGAGCAGCAATAACTGCAACAACAACAAACCGCGGCACATAATATGGAATAAATAGTATTTACCATGAACACATTCGTGTCTTTTTTTTTTTTCGGATTGACTAAATTCTTGTGGCCCTAGTGGCCTTTCAAGAGTCACCGGACTTGTTTATTTTAAGGCGAGCGCAGAAGGCGCGCAGCCAGGAGCAAAAAGTGTGGTTGCAACGAGCCTAAGGGCTGCCCCGCCGGTAAACCGGCGGAAGGAACGGACCTCGGATTAGGGCGTTGCATTGGGGGGATACCGCGGGATCGCGAGTCGGCGAGAAGCGCCCAGGCACGTGTCTATACCTAGTGAAAATGTTGGCTGAGGGCCGGTGTGTGTTAACGGTGTATCGGGGGGGCATTCGTGTCTGTAACGCTGAATAAATAGTATTTAGCATGAACACATTCGTGTCTGTAACGCTGAATAAATAGTATTTACCATGAACACATTAGTGTCTGTAACGCTGAATAAATAGTATTTACCATGAACACATTAGTGTTTGTAACGCTGAATAAATAGTATTTACCATGAATACATTTGTGTCTGTAACGCTGAAATTTATTAAAAAACGATGGCATATTGACGACAAGAAATCTTACTATATATAGTATATTAAAGTCTAGTTTTTACGAGTAGTAGCGTGTCAGTAATGAACAGAATGCAAAGTTTGTCTGTAGGGACACAGTGTTGACACCGTGCGCATAAAACTCGCACGGTGTTTTTTTTATGGACGATGGTATGTGGATACTATCGCCCATAGACATCCGCGATACATGCCACATGCCAACATTAGTACCAAATGACAAATATTGGCTTATGCGCTGCCTACCTTTGGAGATATAGGAATGGATTTGGAGAAAGGGTTGGGAAAATGGGGAGGGATAGGATGGGAATGGGCTCTGGCACATTTCACTCACTACCGCAACACATATGTACATTAGGGAAACAAGATAAAGTGGTAAATGCAGTACATATCAAGGAGGTCTTTTGTGAAATAAAAAAATTGAGATATATGTCTCGCGTCTCGTCTCGCTTGTGCTACTGTCCAAGCTCATCGCTCTATCTCTGTCGTTCAATGTCATACAACATGACTTCAGTTATAGCTGTACGAATTTGTTTGCATGCAGTTGTGCATCGTAGCCCATTTTCAGTTCACTCAATGTAAAAACGTACCGTATATACTAACTACCCTTTAGCTTTGATCTAACCACAAAACAATATATTTATACTTCATTAAATAAGAGAAGTTGTACAAAAAACAAGCTCCTGCGACCTGCTACCTCTTCCCTTCAGATCTCTTCGAACATTCTCGTGACATACAGACTGGTCGTAAATAATACATAAACCTACAAAAATAAAGTACGATATATATTAGGTTGTGGAAAATCTAGTTCTAAGTCATATAGGTAAAGTATAATACCAATGTCACAAGGAAAGGACACACAATTACTGTAACATCGGTTACACTAATTGTGTAACCATCGGTTACACAATTGTCGTTATTAGTCATTAACTCATTAATCTAACCCATTAAACCCCGTAATGTAGAAGGGTTGAACTAACTTTGTAATTACAACAACTTCACACTTACGTTTCTCATAGGTTTACATTTCTCATGCCATAAAGTAGCAACAAGCACTCATTACAATTGAATTTGTGAAGAGTTGATCTAAATTTCAACCCTCGTTTGTCCCTTTTACTCGTTGAAACAAGTTCGCTATGTTAACAATGCAACATTACCTTGTTTTGTCCTACTTGTTACATAAAAGATGCTGTTCTTTATTGAGTTAAATTCAAAGTTATCGTTACATTGGTTAGCAGACACTGGTCGTTTTGCAGTTAAAATTCGTATGTATGTTAATAAACGTTTCAATTTGATATCTATGTGTAAAATATAAAGATATTTAAAAGACTTTATTTATTTTTTAACATTGATATAAAAAAGCTCAAGATATGCGTGATTAAAAATGTAGGTACCTACGTAAAAAATAAGCAGTAAAAAAGTTTTTCAAATCTTTATTGCGTAAAGTATGATACTGCATGAGGGATGAATGACCATAAAATGCCACGCGACCATAAAATGTTGGCGAGTCCACTCTTTTAGAGGTGGTGTAGTTCCTTAGTGCTTGTTGTAGCGGCTTTGTTATCCCTTGGTGGGTTTCGTATTTTACGAAACCCACGAGGAGAGATGGGGTGATGCTATACCAAAGGCGACAGACACCACACGGCCATCCGTTGTAAAGGTATTTTTTTTTTTGATAAAAACTATAATATTATCTAAGTATAACCATAGTGACGGTCACCGAGCTGATGGTGGCTCTTAGGATTTTATTGATTTATGTACTTTGGATATTACTGTCGAAAGTATAAAAGTTCTGTATACCAGCTGCACAGCCGGTTTTATAAAACATTATTCTATGTTTATTAGTATACCAGCATTTTAACAATTTTTAACAATTAATTTTAACAATTTAATCGCATTTTAAGTATTTAAAAGTAATTAATAAATAAAAAAGTCTAAGAATCAAGATCATGTGAATTTATTTTAATTTAAGTCTGTATTGTTTTTTTAAATTAGGACTTGAAATTTTGCTTTCATTGGCTCTCCTATAAAATTATCTGAATGTGACAGGATTGTGTGCCTTAGGTATACACACTTAGAAGTTAACATCTTTCTCCTTTTTTTATTTCTTGGACATGTGTATCAAGGCTTCTTCTATTCAAGTATTTCTCATAACATTTACAAATTATCTCGTTATTCGTAATTATGATACATTTTTGTTAATGACATTTAATTAAAGCATCAGTGCTTGTTTGAAATGTTTAGTCAACTTTAAAGATCTTGCATTTAAAAGTCACTGCATCTAACTATAAATATAATATTGGGATAATATTGGGATCTTTAAGGAATCACATAAAAATATTTACCACTTAAATATTAAAATTTAATTATTCTGTCATAAATTTTGTATTGAAACTTGGCAAAAGAGAATATTTGCCACAAAATAGCCGGTCTGGCGAAAACCCTTCTCAGGGCCAATTGGAAAGCTTGACATAACCCATTTTGAATAAGTAAAGCCTTTGTTTGTTTTGTTGGTAGCCTTGTTAATATCCGATACGCTGTAAAATAACATGATTATAGGTTAAATTATAGAGTAATCGGGTGGTATGGAGTGGCTCAACCTCAAATTGAGCTTGTAATTAAATGTGGTAGTTTCCTAAAATAATTTGTGCTCGGATTAACTTGGCGAATAAACTGTAGACATGAAATCAACTTTAAATTTTAACCTAGGACTATTAATTATTACAATAATTATTTTTAGATATAACCACCCAGATTTTTACAATTCGTATAAGTTCATGGACACCTTAGCGAACAAGAATTAATCTATACTTCTATACTAATATAATAAAGAGGTAAAATTGTGTTTGTAGGTATGTTGGGGGTAATCTCTGGAACTACTGAATCTATTTCAAAAATTCGTTCACAAATAGGAAGCTACATTATCCGTGTCTAATATAGACTATATATTATTTTGAAATTTAGAAAAAAAGTTTGATAAAAAAATACTCTTATAAAGAAGCGAGGGCGGGTCGCTATATTTCATACAGTCATAAATTGTGTATTAAGTGTATTGAAATGAATGCAATGTACAAATATGCATTACATTCATTTGTTATACAATTGAATGAATGAATGTAAGAATATTTACCGTCCCGTTGCAAGGGCACAGGCCTCGCCTACTAAATCATTGGGGTGTTTTGTGCCATAATCCACCATGCGGGCCCACTAGGGATTAGATATACACTAGATAGAGTTTTAATTATCGCTTGAAGAGTTTTTTAGAATTTCATTATCGTTTAATATCAAGTGACTTGCCGATCGGGTAGATCACATTAGCTCAGACCACTGATCAGAAATATTGGTAACGAGCCAGCTTATCTCGAGACTCGATGCTATAAAAATTGATGAAGCTTCCTCAACCGTCCCTCCTTTCCTCTTTAATGGGGCCGATAATTGAAAACTTCGGTTTAATCTGAGAGTCTTGCGTAAATTGAAACCCAGCGAACCAGAAAGAAGATATTTGAAGTTATTGCAAAAATCAATGGGAAATAATTCCGTCTCTGTAATACTCACGTTTCTCTTTTTGGGGATTTCATCATCGGCTAAAAAATTATTAAGTCCCGAAAAATTGTTAAGTGAAAAGGAGATATAATAAACGTTTTAATTATTTAGATCAGTATATAGAAAAAACGATTTAGAAAATTAACCTAGACACAAAATGCGTCGTCTCGGCTTCCTTTTGTAGTAAATACATCATATGTATTGAACGAACTATTTTGACTCAAGTGCTAAATTATGAAAGCCATTTAAACTGACCTATTATAGCTCAAAACTCCTTTAGTAACATTTTATATTTCGTTATTCCTATTATAATTTAATTAACATATCAAGCAATATGACCTTTGACATTCAAGTGTTCTATTTTGTATTATTGGCCTTATTGGGTTAAGAGGCGCTTTGCAATTAACATAATACATATTATAATTTAACATACGCATATTTGTAATGTAACATTCCTATTATTATGTAAGGTTACAAATAATTGATTTGTAAAATGAAAATCTACAAGCATGTTTCTGACATGTAAATTTTTTTACAATCGATTTTACTAAGGATTCAGACAAGGGGCCCACCGTTATTGGAAAAACTTTTTCCATTATTCGAATGAGGAACGATGTTTAATCGAACGACTGTGGTCGGTCCAACCGAATTTCTCTTTGATTCTAGATTCTGAATAAATTTGCTCTTATTAATGAAGCGTTCCTTTCACAAAAGATTTTCATATTTTGAGTTACTTCCACTGGGATTTTCATGCATTTACTTACCTGTGTACATAATATTATTATGCAATGATATTAAAAAAGGCGGTGATAACCCAGGGGTGTCTATCTATTCTCGACAATCATTCGTGAGGTCGTAAGTTCAAAGCCTCTGCACTGGAAAACAATGTTTAAAAATAGCATCAGCTCAGTGAGGGAAAACATCGCTAGAAAATTCGCATGCTTTAGAAATTTAAAAAAATTGGGGCTTCTGTTTCCATCAATCTACATTGATTCCGCGTGGTGGATTATGGCCGTAACCCCTTTGTGATTTACTAGGCGAAGTCTTTGCTCTGCAGTAGGATGTTATAGACAATATCTCATCTAAGAAAAAACCAAATTTATTTTATTGTGTTATTTTATTTTGTGCTTATTTTATTTTCGATTTACTTAGCTAAGAATATTGTTTTTATTAAAACAATATTGATTTCAGATACACAATTTCTGTGCTCATTAGTCTCTAAAACAAACAGACTTATATTTGTATTTGATATTGTAATAGCAACTATTTGAAGAAGCTAAAAAACCTTCTTAAAGCAGTGGTTCTGATTAATGTTCAAAAAGAATAATGAAAGTGGAACGAATTCTATTACTTACGGGCAACGCTGCCGTGTCCTGAATATAAAAAGGAACCAATCTGCTCCAAAGGAAAATATTAATACCAGGATTTCATAACTTCTGCTTGCCTGGGGAGATACTTAGCATCCAGAGTGCATTCGTGCAGATAAAACTGGTTTGCGGAATTCTTTCAACATTTCTCACGCGTTCATCACACGGAAAGCACTATATGATTACTTAAGGTAAGTAGTTTAGAAGCAAGTAGGTTCAATATATAGCATCGTATAAAAGCATTTGCTTGAATATTCTGAATGGAGCACTTATGTATGAAATGGCGTTTGTCATTTTTGGGGATTCGTACTCTATGGGTCTGAATTGAACCGCTTACGCTTCCACGTCTGTCGTCTGTCGAAACCAAACGAATAATAGGACTAAGTGTATTATTTTCTATATAATTATATAGAAATATTTTTTAATAACAATATGTATTTTTGGCCGTATCGCTGCTTAACGTTATACTCGGTACATACTCTTTATGTAGGTACATACTCGTAATACCTCTGCAGTAATTGAAATGTCGGGTAATTCCTGTCCCAGGTGAAAAAAAATGTTCCCAAAATTTCCAAGCTCTAATATAAGATGAATTCAATACCAACATTGATGACTCTTATACAAAATTCAATTTTTTCTAATTTTATCTAGTGATATGAATTATTAAAAAATCACCATCATCCATTGGTAGCGCAGTGTCGTTGGCTCAACATTCATAACACAATCTAGTAATCTATTCTGTTAATTAGCTATTTTATCTATTTATTATTTAATGACGTAGATATTCATTACTAAATGCTACAATCTCAGCATAAACAAAATTTTGTATTGGAGCCTCCCTAATAACTTGTATGAAATAACAGCTGTATTCTGTCAATACAGAAAAGCTTATTATAGTACCTACGGAACTCTTAATGATCGAGTTTGACTCGCACTTGCCTGATATTTTACTTCTAACGGTTGGAAACACAAATCTATATTTAATTTCTAATGTTGAATAACTTCTCCTTAACAAACGGCTATATTTTAAACTGATCGATAGGATTTCATAAATATAAAGTAATATATTAAATATCTGGAATAAATAATAGTGTAAACAAAAATGTATCGGACTTGTTACTTCGAACAATTGAACAAACGGACTGAGGTTGCGTTCTATTCCGTATGTAGAGTCGTGGTGAAACATTTCTGGAACATCGCTGTACGGTTGTAGAGGACAGTTATAAATGGAAGAAGACTATAAAAAGCTTTTACAAAAGTATTGTAACGTCGCGTTCGGAACGATAGAAAACAGATTCAGGACAAATATAAAGGGACTCTTATATTATTAGTAACGTAGTCTGTAGGGGCCGATTACTAAATATTTCTTTCTTTCTTTCTTCAGCCTGTAACCATCCATTGGTGGATGTAAGCCTCTTCATGTTGGCGTCAACCTGCTCTATCTCGCGCTAATGTCATCCACTGTTTAATGGTCGTGTGATATAATTCATTCAACTTGTGGGCTATTTCGATGTCCCTTTCTAGTTGCATTTTTTTTCTACTTAGCCTGGAGTTGTGTCCCACTGTTAGGCAAAGGTCTACCCTCTTTTATGCCAGAGACAGTCTTTTTAAGTGCTGTGCTTCGCCAATTTTTGTGATATGCTTCTAAGTCGGCCCCGCCTTCTCTTTCTCGGTCTCCTTCTACGTCATTGGCATCCATCCTGTGCCAAGCACTCGGTAACGATTATTGCCCGCTTTTATGGGCCATTTTAGTTGCCATTACTAAATATTATTATTATTATTATTATTATTAAATATTACTATATCTAAATGTGTAAATATTACTATTACATAATATTTACCTTACCCTGCAAAATTATAAAATTTTAGAGTGATGTCACTCACTGAAAATATAATATGTCTCTAGAAAACGGGTCAATATTTTTTCGGTCCAGGGTCACAGTCGCCTGATTACAAAAAGAAATTTATTTTGTATCAGACGATTGAGGGCACAACGAATTTTAGTTAATAATATGCTATAGTACCGTAATAGAAAAAGAAACTATTCTTTTAAATACGAATACGATTTTACGAAAAATGATTTTAGACTGTTTAAGCAAATAGAATTAATAACTAAAGAAATATTTCAGGGAAATGCATATCAGTTTCAGTAATGTAATCCTTAATTACATTGTAGGCTCCACACGGTGGGTTAGTTAATCTTGACTAGGAAAACGGACGAGGCCTATACCTCCAAGCCAGAGAATGTAATACAGTACCTGTGTGTACTTAGTGTAATTGAATTATATTTTACTCCACTAAATGTGGGTATGTAGTATTATGTAACGGTTTAGAAAAAAGAATTGCGGTAAATAGAGTACTGAAGTACTTTCGTATGAAGTAATATTCGAAAAAACACAATCCTAGTATCTCAATCAGTTGCTTTAACAATAAGAACGGGACAAATGATGCTATAAGTAGCTGATTTATTATCCCGCCATTGGCGGAATTATTTAGCCACAAAATTATTTAATATACACTAGTTAATCGCATGAGTGCACGGGGTTGTACGTACTGAATAGGTACTTAAATAAGCTTCGGCTTTAATCCACTGCACTCACCCAATATTCACTAAAAGTGTATCAACAGTATCATAAGAGTATGTATAATAACGCCCTATTGCAGGTCACTAGGGTGCCACTAGGGTGTTTCGGGCCATAACCTACATACTCCAGTTATTTTAATTTCGCGAGCATGCAGTCCTCCTCCCAATGTTTTCCCCCGCTGCGCCGGCGAGCTAGTGACAATTTAAAAAAATCCTTACTTAAGTAGAAACTCAGTGGTACGGGCCGAGGATTTGAACTCACGATTATACGAATATGAGGTATCTATATACATATCTCTAAGTATATGTATATGTAAGTAATGAATATGAGTATTGTATGTACTAACAAATCGGATCAGGTGTGTTGTGTAGGTTGTGCCCAATTCTAAAAAAAGATTTGTGGTAGCCCGCTCCTACTTCAAATTCAAAAGTATGTTTCTTAAGTGAATATTCAGTAACATCAGTGAATATACCTAATATTCAGTTTTACCAATTCAACGTGTTTTTAAAACTAAGGAGTTGATCCCTTGGTATAAAGCTATTGATATAATGAAAGGAAATGTTTATTCATATCGATACAATTTACCCATAACAGTGATGATTAGCTCCTAGAGTTTATTTATTCTCGAGTTGCATCAAGTTCGGAATTATAATAATTATAAATATATTTATGTTAATGTTATAATTAAGTTAATATTAATGTTACTAGTTATGTATGGATTCTACAAATTCGTCGATGAAGGAAAACACTAATAGATAAATAATGTGGAAACACTGAAAGAAAAACAGCTCCTCGAAATATGACTCAGGCATATACTTATATTATGATATCCAGCAATACGCACAGGATCCGTGTAGCGGATTAAGGCCGAAAACCCCGTAGTGATTAAGAGGAGAAGAGGTGATTAAGACCCTGCAGTGTAATGTATTTTATTCTTATTTTTATATTAATTATTTCATTATTATCATTATAAAAGTAAATATTTTTTGTAAAAGAGAAAACATACAAAAGGCGTGCTGATCCCCTCAGCAGCTGCCATTTCTACCAGCAAAGCTGGCAGATAGGTAAGCAATGAATTAGTCAAAATTCACTGAACGTGCTTGTTATTTCAATTATGATTTGATTATTGTAGTAATAAGAAAATATTTTAATTTGTAGTCCGCGGTCTAGTGTCCACATTTTAACCAAACAATTCTTGTTTGTAATTGTTTAATAATTATTTCTCGTTTCCTAAAGTACCTACTTAAGTTAAACCACTAAATCAAAACCCAGGCAAAACTGCACTTTTTACCCCGTTTTTAACAGAAGAGCGACTTACCTACTTAATTAGACTGCACTTCATTTAAATAGTACGCTAAAACAACAAGTCTCGAAGTAATAATTGTTCAAAGAAAGTGTTGCAGGAACATTCCTTTGATAGGGCAATATGCTAAGCGAGCTCCCTAACAGCATTCACTAAAGATTACAGCTTTTTCCTTCACTATTTGCTATGTTTATATACACTGGATAGGATTTCCCGACGGCCATTTTTCTGCAAGGCTTTGGCTGAGTAGGGATTTAATTTCATTCCTTTGTTTTTGCCCTTTCTCCGCAGTCAAGGTCGCAAAGGTCGAATCTCATCCGGCATAATTAAAAAGTTAATTTGTCATCATTTACCTACTACGTTCGTGGGAGGTATTATGAAAATATTCTAGTAACATCATCAAAATACATTCTTTATCTACCTACTAGTTTTTTTTCTGCAACTCAACTTGCGTTGTTCATGTACTGATGTCTAGAATACTTACTAAAATTTTCCGAAAAATATATTCGCACTATAGTGAAAACTGCAACAAAATTAATCTAGTAGAAAGAAGTACACTACAGAAGGACAGATAGATGTTACGTTTTATGAATACAGAAGGGAAGATATACTCTATTTTAATAAATTAACCTATGCAGATGGCTCTATACTCCTTTGATTACAAGATGAATATCGAAATTGGCTTATATAATATAAAGGTGAAATTTGAAATATTGTGTGTACAAACTTCGAACATATATCTGCTAGAATATATATCGAAACGGGTGGTGGGGTCCTCTAAAGCCATACATCATGTCTCCACTTAATCAATAGATAACGAACAGTCTGTGGAAACAATCCGATACCCAATAAATGTTAATAGCCTTAGCCGGGATATTTGCTGACGAGTCCCCACTGTGAATTACATTTGTATAGTCAATAAATTATAACTTTACCTTAATTGGGTAGATTTAATTGGGTACCACCTTAAGGTGGTAGTGTAAAATATGGTTTTATTAATGGTGATTTTCGTAGCAGATTCAAGATTTACAGCAAACTTTGTGGTTGAATATTCTTTAGAATTTTACATAATTTATATAAAGAAAATAAAATATGTATATTTCATCTCCTTAGACATCTAATAAATCGAAAACACCTAATAGATTTCATTGCAACAAAATCAGCGGAGAACGATCAAACTAAAACTAAAAGTTCTTAGAACTGGCTACTGTACACAATACAATAGAAAAAAAACAAATTCGAATTTTAAAAATGGAACGTCATTAAATTGTCAAAGCACTAGATTTTTATTTCTGGAGGCAATTTGAAAATTAAGTGTTTCCGGAAACATGAATTTAACAAGAGAACATTTCCGTTCAATGATTTTTATGACTTTCGTTGCGGTCTAAACCAGAGACAAAGTGATGAAAGACTTAAGTTAGCATTTAGTGATGTAGCTCCATCCAGAGCCACTGTTCACAACTGTTACCCACCTCAATGACAATGTTAGAGAAGGGCGTCCTGCGACGGCAGTGACGGGGGAAAATATCAAAACTGTGCGGCTCATGATTGAAGCAGACAAACGAACAAGGTCGGCGGCGCGCCCGCATACCCCCTGGTGTTGCAAGTGTCCATGGGCGGCGGTAACACTTACCATCACGTGGGACCGCTTGCTCGTCCGCCCATTAGTATATAAAAAAAAAATATGTCAGCAGATACAGGCATCATTATGCATTGGTATGAGACAATTTCAAACTACTTTACACCATCACTTGTTTTATGAATGCAGAAGATGCATAAACGGCCTTCCAAACGGATGTTGAAGAGGTGCCTAAAGAAGGGTGGGCTAAATGCTTCACATAATAGTTTCATCGCATGAAAAAGTGTATAGACTGTCGCAGAAAATAAATAAAAGCAATAAAACAACTTCCATTTTTATATCTGATTTCATTTTTGAGATTCTAAAAACTCTTTGTCACCCATGTGTTTTTCTTTTACAGAATATATTATAAAGACCCAAATGTCTGAAGAACGCTATAAGTACTACGATAAATGGTTTAATTTATGTTTTCAACAAATGAAATTTATTTATAATTAATTTTGTAATTTAATGAACTTATTTTATTACATCTAAAATATATTATATATGGTAAAACAAGACCAAAAACCCTACCTATATCTTTTCACAAAATTTTTCCACAAAAAGTTATCTGTTGTATTCAACAATAGAGTGCGCTTGACGTGTTCGTAGAAAGCCTCAAAGGTAAAAAACTACACCAGTTATGAACATAAAAGTTTGTGAGTTCGTAAAAGGTAAGCTTGGGAACAACTGATTTGAAAAATTGTTTCGCGTAAAGAAAGCACCGATTCTTTTTACTGTCAAATACAGTTATTTATCAAATGTTGTGTGAAATCGGGGTGATAATGCTCTCTGCTAACTTGTTTCATATCTTCTATTCGGTAGAAGTGTTCAACATCGAGTTTCTTTATATCTACACTTAACCAATAAAGTGGATTTTTATTTATCCACTGATTCTATCCGTGGTCGTGTGGTGTTGGCCTGCACTCATTAGAGTGTGATAAGATGTATAATAAAAGGTATATTAATAAAATAAGAGAAAGGCATAATGAGCGGTGTGGTGTCGGCAGGCTATAGAGTTGTAAATACCACTCCATCTCGTCCCGTGGGTGTCACGAAAGGGATAACAAAGCGGCTACTACAAGCCCTGAGGAACTATACCACCTCTAAAAGACTGGACTCGCCAACCCGCTTGGCTAGCGTGGCGTTTGAAGGCCTTACATCCCTCATGCACGAGACAATGTGCATGGGGAGACCGCTTATTCCCCACTGCTCAACTGAAACCCATGTCCAGCAGTGGATACTGAAAGGGCTAGTTGTGCTAATACTACCAATTTTAACACAATCTGCATTTATCTACATTTGTACATTTGTTGTTTATTCAACATATACTCGTATTATGTATTACAAGCTATGCGTTTGGACGCATTCAGTGAGATATTTTGAGAAAACTCACACGACGAAGCCAGTAAAATTGTGCAAAGGTAGTGCTTACGTGCCAGCCGTTCGCCATATTTAACATTTATTGACATGTATCGCAGATGTTCATGGGCGACAGTATCCCCTTGCAATTAGGTGGGACTATCTTCCAGTCTGACACCTTGTGTCTATAAAAACTTCCCAAGGTTACGACAGAGTTGAATATTTATCAAAACAAAACAAACATGTTTATTGTAGTAAACCCCGGTAAAAAGCATCTGATTGAAATAATAGGAATCTGCATGTTTTACAATAGAGGCCTAATAATTACCAAATTGATTAACGCAATCGCGTTGTCACACTAAGTGTGTCTCCCGATCGTGTAAACTATGGTCGGTGGGACACAATTTCAAGGGTGTGATCTGCTTCGAGATAGCCTCAACAATTCCAGCCGTACCTTCGTCAAACTAAGGACACCGCAATAATGCCGACATCGGAATTTATGTCGACCCCAGGCGTCCCCTCATCCCCTCGAAATGGTCACTTTGAGTAAAGTACCTGCCATTCTAAATAATACCAAAGCAATAGGTACGCGACTTAAGGATACTAATTATTTGAAAAGGGTAAACCAGGGTGCCGTTGTCGCCGACAGTGACGCTTGATTTAATCAAAGAAACCGATACCCTCTCTACAAATTCTAATTGTTTATAGAAGAGATATTTTACTGCCTCACTTAGATGAAACTTGACACTACCGAAATGGAAAATGAAAATTAATTTAAAATGTTTTTGTTTCTAACTAACGATTTCTGAGAGGACAATAAATATTGGTTGACTCTTGAACAAATGGGTCGACGCCAATAAGATAATTTAATCACTGGCTTCTTCCGAGTATATTTTATAGAGGCGTAAATAAGAAGCCTTTCTGGACACCGCACAGGAAATAGTTTTCAATAGCGGCATCTCATTTGGCATTAGACCAAATTGAAAGTACAGAGCTATTTCCGTTTAAACACTGTAAATGTTCTGTGAATTATGGCGAAAATTTAATGGTGGCGAAAATGGGCCCAGAAAAGATTAAGGCTAGATGTAAAATACTAAAAGAAACGATTGGGCTGATTAGGTTATTAATTTACGGTAATGATATTATTATCCCCGTATCTACGAAACTTTTAGAAGGTGTACTGTATTGTAATCTTTTGATATCGCCCGCTTCTAATAAAAATACTAAGCACTTAAGTTCTAAGGATTTTTATTGGAAATAAATAGTCGTTTACGTATTTTCCTGAAAAGGTCTCATGTTTATTGAAGAATGTCAAACATTTTTAGCGATCAATTTAGTGACTTCAAATTAAGTCTTACTTTCATATTTGCGTTGCGGTAGTATCCTTTAGTCATAATATTTTTATTTTATTTCTGAGTCATTCTATTCTGTTTCAGTTTTATTATATTAGAGATCTCTCATCAATTTATAATAAAACACAAGTATATCATTAAAGTTGTAAAATGAGCTCGTGTAAAAGTGCTTGCTCAAAACCAACTATTGAGCACTTCAGTTGAGCAGTGGGGAATAAGCGCGATACTTCGCGCCTATTAAGTGAACTTAGTGAAGTTGTACCGATCGACGGAAAAGTCAATTGATCCGCGAGGCCAACCCGATACCGTTAAAACTACAAACTTGGGGATCCGCCTTTAGCACTTTGCCAATCATTTCGTAGAAATAAAAGGCGAAAAAGTGAATAAACCTACATATCATTCTAATCCTACATAAATCATAATGATAATAAAGTTATCACATGTTCCAAGTTCCTAATTAAGACTACGTATAAAAGCACACAAAATCACAGTTTCGTCATGTATGTCTGTTCATCTATTTGACTTATGTCCGCCTTAGTGGGTCAGTTATTAAGCAATCTCGAGGAAATTTCTAAGACGTAGGTTAGGTACACCTATTTCCGATACTAGATCTATTTTTTTCGCAACGACAGCTTAGCGCAGTGTGAAACTAGCAAGTGGTCCTTCCAAGTGGGTGGATGATTATTTTGAGAAGTTTACCAGTAGCGACTGGATGAGAGAAGCCGAAGATCGTGATGGTATAGTTTGCTTGCACAATTTTTTTTCTCTTCATATATGGCAATGGTGCAATTAGCACATTCTGCCAGTGTCAAGTTTTTTTTCTTCGTACTAAATAATTACAAAGTCTAAAACATATTCTGTCAATGTCCAGTCCCGTCGAAATAAGTCAGGAGTCACTCAGTAAAGTGATTATAGGTTTAATGGGGACAGAAGAGGACTCTTTGGAAGCACACGAAAAACTTAGTCCAATGCTTTTATTTATTTATAACAAACTTTACACACAAAAACACTTTCAAATTTGAGGAATTATCACAATAAAACCACAAAACGTACAATGCACAATTTTTACAATTAATCAAACAAAAACTTAACTTTACTCGAGTTTAGCAAAAAGTCCTGCTTGCACATTTATTAGACTAATAAAATAATCTATTACTCTATAACATGGGTGCTCAAATAGTCGATCGCCAGCTTTTACGATCGATCGCATTAGTAATTGTAAAAAAATCATTTACTGCCCTTCAGCTCCGTCCGGCACGGCATCAGGGCGAACGTCACCGATAATTTACCTACCTATACCAATTTACACCACCACTTATTCTTTTACTACTTCAGGGGACATGCAATTTTCACCCTACTTATTGAGTAGAGATAGTTCAAAGTACCAAGGCACTATTTGTATAACACGTAAGTACTATTCAAATACACTTAATAAAAATTGTCTGTCCTAATCTAGTCTATGGGCGACAGTATCCACTTACCATCAGGTAGACTGTATGCTCGTCTGCCGCCTTCAACCATAAAAAAAAGTCGATCGCTTGTAACCTAATTTTTTTGCTGTACATCGCCGATCGTATAAGTTTGAGCATCCCTGCTCTACACCATAAGCTTTTAACATTTTTGTTAAGGAACAGGAACAAACACATAGCAACACATTATATAACAAGCGCGATGTTCTCGTGAAATTCGCAATCCATACAGCCCGAGGCGAGCAAAGTTGACGCTGTTAGCACATTTGGAAGATGTAGAATAAACGCCCCCAAACACTGTTGAAACAGTTTTATTGCGTTAAAACATATGTGCTCCGGCTAAGAGGATGATTCTCTCGTATGGAAATCCTTATTCTTGGAGATTTTGGATTTTCTCTGTTGATTGTGTACCTAATTTTGTTACGAAGGCAGAGTGAATTTGAGTTTAGATACATTCCTAATACTGTAGTGACAATTTAGGGGTATCTCCTCTCAATTGACATTCTTGAGGTTGTAGGTTTGAACCCTAACCTATACTACTAAAATTCTACTTAAATATGATTAAAGATGCAGGTTTCTTGACGATGTTATCCTTCACCGCCCGAGCAAGTGATATTTTGAAAATCCGTACTTATAAAGAAACTCACTGGTAAAGGCCGGTGTTTGAACTAAAGCATCTCGTATGAAAGTCAAAAATACAAACAGTTCTTACCAATTTCAATTTTAACATACACGTAGAATAATAGTCACAGAGATGCTTTGTTTCATGCATTATAATACTGATTCTTTAATTAACACATGAAACAGCTTTGAATCCTAAACAATCTATTATTATGTTATATGACAATCACATTTGTCGATATTTTTAAATACAACATTCCTGTATTATATATTATATATATCGTATATAAGACACTACACAAAAGGTTACAAAAGGCAGAGTCTTTTGTAACATTTACGAGTATTAGGGAACGTTATAAAATGTTTTATTTCGCTTTTTAATTCAGTTTCAAATGAAACCAGTAGCGTGATATTAATTTTATATTAATGAAAGGTCTATTATTTTCCCTTTTGAGAGCAAATCTCCACTATATTTCTGTGAACATAATTGACGACTGTTAATGAACAGAACTATTCGCGTTCGCAATTGAATTTCACGGAAGACTTCAATGGTGTTAAATTTTAGCTAATGACGTTGGTTAATACTGGTAACAGAATTAACAACTGGATATGGCCTGATTATGGCTGGTTATAATTAGCGGGTTAGGTTAGCTTGGCGTTTTAACGATGTACATACCTCGTGCATAGCCATGTCCAACAGTGGGCGATAGAAAGGCAGGTTACCGTTACTGAATACTCAATGAGATAGGATGGGATGGATTGGAAAATGAATTCTGGAATATTTCATGTTTCTGTATCAAAACTGAGTATATAGAATATTTTACGGCAGTGTTCTGTGATATGGTATGTGTAAAGCTATGGGCTGTGTGATATTAATAAACAGTTCGATGCACCCCCTCCCCTCAAATTCTCCCCTTGGCCCGTCCTCGAAGCGGAAACAATAACCAGGCAGATGCCAATCGTTATTGGGGTTCAGCACTAAGCTCTGCACCACCGCACCGTATGAAACTGTTATTACTCGAACAAGAATTACATTTTTAGTCGCTCTGTATATGCTTGTGAGATCACAAGCATATCTATCTATTCAAAGGCAATAAAGTATGGATAGGGATTGTAAAGGATATCTACCAAAGAAAATAACTATTGCAGGCAATGAAACTTTTCTTTTAAATCAACTTCTTAGTTGTTTGACACAAGTTGAACCTTGACCTCTATATAATAATCTTAACTTATATAATAGACAGTGGGAAAAGTTGGGTGCTTTTTGAACGTGTGACGTCAGCGTGTTATATTTCTGGCAACATCTTTTCATATTTTGTAACAATTTTAAAATGGAAGTTAATAAGGAATAAATTAGATGTTTTACAATTTTCTTTCGACCAGGGTATGAATGCTCCTAGTGCTCGAAAAAAGATTTGTGGTATTTACGGATAAAACACTAACATCAGTCTAAAACACTCAACAGTTTTGAATCACCTGAATAAACCAAATATTGTAAAAAAACTGGATGATTGGGTGCCACATGGTTTAAATGACAGAGACTTGGTGAATATATTTCCATATGCGAGATGTTGCTAAAGCGAAATGAAATCGATCAATTTCTGAAGAGATTGGTAACAGGCGATGAGAAGTGGATCACCTACGAAAAAAATGTTCGAATACGATCTTGGCCTAAGCGAGGTGAGCCATCACAAATAGTCCCAAAGCCATACCCCCCGAACAAAGTCATGCTATGTGTATGGTGAGATTGGAAAGGCATTGTGTATTACGAGCATTTGCCATCAATTCATAATGCATCAGCATTACGATTAATTCTGATGTCTGCTGTCAGCAATTAGTAAAATTTAAACAAGCACTTGAAGAAAAACGCCCAGAATTAATGAATAGAAAAGGTGTAGCTTTCCGTCACGACAATGTTCGATCGCATACATCTTTGATATAATAACTTAAAAACAAAAATTGATTCGCATTGGCTGGGAAGTTTTAATACAACCTCGCTATAAGGACTGGTCCATATAATAATCGATGTAATCCTCATAAATGCTGCTAATCTACAAGTAGCCTGTTGGATTTAAAATTTTCACGGTTTTCTGTTAACATAAGTTCATGTTTCGCAAATAAAAACATTTGAATTTAAAAGTAAAAATGTACGTTAAAAGTATATTTTACCCTTATTTTTCATCTGCTGTCCATACTGTAATTAATTAATCAATAACTGTAATCAATTAATAAAAATCTAATAATGAAACTGCTGTATAGACTTTGATGAAATTATACTAAAACGTTCCGGAATTTATCCTGCAACTGAGTCGGAACAGTGGTTTCTAAGATTAGTAGGAACAATGAAACCGTCCTAATAACTTACCGCTTTATATATAGGAGCAGTAACAGTATTATTATAATAAAATAAGCTAAAATGGATGAATAATGCAAGTAAAGATGGTTTGAATATTAACACAACATGACTCCTGATCTTTGTTCCATTATATGTGCCACGACCACAGATATAGAGCGATAATAACACAAGTTGTGGGTCGCTACGTGTCCGAAGTTGGCGGTAAGCTCCAATTTATTTCTCCCGCAGCTCATTCCTTGTTACAAAAATACCTAATTGAGCTATAATCAATTGTAGAAATTCGTTAAAAGTGGTGAACCGAGTCAAGGGAGATATTGCGATTCATCAGTGAGCAGTTTACTGTTACTAAAATTAACTCTCAACGCGACGTGACACGCTCGGTTTACATACAAATTCACGAACTTGCGTTGTTTATCTAATGCTCATGACCACTGTGCTATTAACATCGCCAGGTGCGGATCCGTTGATAAATCAGATACTATCTAATACTACATCGGTAATATCTAATACAAATTGCGCAAGCTGAAGTCTTACATTAGGCGAAACTTTTACCTTTTTTATCGCATCGAGATTCGTTGCCAATAAAACTTTTTCGAAGTTTGTGAGTACGAATACCCACCCACTCGTACCTATTACGTAATACGAAACAAATTGAGTTAAATGTTCTAAGGCTCACGTAGAATAGTGAAATATTAATAAATCCAAGAATAAATAGTGTGATTTTTTTACCCCGTAATAATAATAATTCATTTATTTCAGACATTGATCGACAGTAAGAAACTTAAAATCTATGTTAGTAAAATATATTAGTAAAATATGTTAGTAAACGCATCCGGGGGCGTGCCAACGTTTGTCATTTTGGACTAATGTTGGCATGTATCGCGGATGTCTATGGGCGACAGTATCCACTTACCATCGGGTGGACTGTATGCTCGTCTGCCGCCTTGTTCATAAAAAAAAATCCCAGTAATTCAGTATAATAATCACAGGAATAATAATAAGTCAAATTAAAGTAAATTGCATATAATTAAATAATTAATTTAATCAAACTAACAGTCCTATCCAGTGTTGCTGGATAGGAGAATCAAATTTATCAGTTATTGTTCTCAGGATACGGTTGCCACTGTCACGGATTAATACGGTAATACAGTAATGAAACATGCGTTACTTTTAACATGCGTATGTGTTACATCTTTCGCATGTCAAAACAACGTATGTGTGCGTTTAAAGGTTTGATAATCAGTCAGGCGACATGAGCTTTGACCTTTTATTGTTCTCTATTGTATTATCGCCTGTCGGCGGGCGAATCACTCTCCACTGGTGTCGTACAACTTTTATCTAAAGGCTTTTTTTAAAAGTAGGTAGGTACGGAAAATAACTAAATCTCCCTTCTGACTACAGCGCCAGTTTTTTATTGTATATTGTTTTTTTTAATATATAAGCGCATTTCATATTATAGTTGCGAATGACATTTTAAAACCTAATTCGGTTTGTCCTAATGCCATTTCCTCGAGGTTGACATTGGTATCAGTAATCGATACATTATTCAATGATTATCATGCACATTACAATACAGATAAATATGAACATAACAACAATTATGGTATTATTTTATAGAAACGAAAGTGACGAAACAGTCCATCTCCGGTACATGCCAGCATCCGGCTAGAACGAAAAACATCAAACAAAAAAGAAAAATTATTGCTTCTTTTTGTCTGTTGCAATTTGATTAAAATTGATTGAAAATTTGGGGCCATCTTCTATTTTATAATAACGGGGGGCAGAAGGGAAAGCGTCCCACGTGATGGAAAGTGGCTACCGCCGCCAATGGACACCTGCAAGTCCTGCAACACCGGGGGGCATGCGGGTGCGCTGTCGGCCTTACAGAATCCTGTTCACAGCTTTCTTCAGGAACCCCATGTAGTTCAAGGTGAAGGCCTCTTGAGGCAGTTCGCCTTAAACAACTTAATTTATTTGTAACTAGCTAACATTTCTCCTCAAATTATGTAAATAAATTAAAAAAATATTAATTCCATAAATTTACAAAAGCCTTATTATAAGGGCCTTATATAAGCCTTATCCATATATAAGGGGTTGCAGGCCATATTCCACAAATAGGTCTCAAGCGAATAGAATAGGATACCTTCCCAGATTTTTTTTTTCTTTTATATACTAGTGGGCGGACGAGCAAGCGGTCCCACGTGATGGTAAGTGTTACCGCCGCCCATGGCAACCTGCAACACCAGGGGGTATGATTTTTCCTAACGGGACTAATCATAACAGAAACATCAATAATTATCTGTATACATATCGAAATTCACTGCTAAGAAACGAGGTCATATGACTCTATTAACTTATTTTGTTCGAAATCAACAATTTATACCAATGAAACATACAATCTTTTCGTTGGAAAATATAGTAAATTTTTGGTTAGTTCATTTATTTTTCGGTTTTAGTGTATAGTTTAATCAATTCATGCCTACGGTACCCGTATCGGAACTCCTAACATTCTAGCCAATTTTAGCTTCATGTGTTTATTCTGTTTACTTTCAATTTTCGGGAAAGTCACTAAAATTCAAAACTTTACGGCGAACGTGTGCTTGACGTGCTTGTTTTCTTGTTGTTTACTGCTGGAATTTGTGCCACATGATTTTAAAAACAATTGAAAATCGATCTTGAAACATATAAGAGTACAAAACTTTTCGTGAAAAAAAAAACAGAAAGTAAAGAATTTAATTTTCAAAAAACTGAAAGAAGTTTCAGAATTCGAAACGAATTCTCTTCTCGTCGTTCGAATTCCTTGTCTACTTAATTGTATAAACGCTCTAGTTTCAAGAGTCAATAAACGGATTTTCTCGCAAGTTTCCTTTTATTTCCGAGAAGTGGCTAAAGTAGGTAATTGACGCTGTACTCAGGCGTCTTCGGCTGTTTTTTTTTTCTAATCAGCACTTTTAGAACTCTTAAAATACCTTTTAAATCATAATTTTTATTATTCTCTCGAATAATAATAAAATATTCTAAGTTACAAGATACGTCACCGAGGCGCTTCAGCATGATATGCTGTTTTTAGGACATATTATACATATAAATTTATAAAAATGCGACCACTCAGTGACGTTGTTACATGTCACTGGCTGTAACCATTTATGAAAGGCGTATTAGAGCCTTTATCATAAAGCATCGCAACAAAAATTCCCTCATATAGGCGCCGGCTTGTCGCGCTATTAATATAATGTGGCTTCCCATCGCACCGATAGCGGACTCGACCTACATTTATAGATTACCTTTCATATAATTGTGATGTTGCAGAAGTGAGACTTTATATTTCATTCTTTTAATTTTATACGACGCTATTTGATACTAATGATCCATCAATTACTCTGTATTACAAATGTGCTTTTTGTGAGGACTCGATCATTCGGAAGCCATTGGTTAAGTATTATTTGGTAAACGCTACGCACTCTAATAAATATTGGCTGAGTTTCCTAAAATCCAAGTTACCATAAACTAATGGAATTTATTATAATGAAATGGTACTGATTTCTAAAGCGATTGTCTGAATAGAATATCAGAAATATTTGAGTAATTTGGGGATATAAATTCGCTTTATTCAAAAAACTCAGTAGGATCCACGCGCAGTGGATTAATGAAATAATATTTTTTTCTGGAAAACATTTGAAGTAGGTAAGAAAATAGCCCTCTGATCCATAAATTAAACAAGAATAAACTTCATTTTAGAACTACAATTAATGATTATGATACTCGTACTGAGTAAAACTGCTTCTTTTGTAGTACTTTGCGCGTTTTTGACTAGGGTATTTTGTGCAATGTGAAAGCATTTGCGGACATTTTAACGTGCCCGCTTTTACACCAATCACATATTAAAAGTAAAAAGCAGACGCGTGTACGCCGATTTTATCCATTCGATGCTCGTTACAGGGTTGACTCTGAATATAAATGCACGATTTATAGTGAATGAATATTACCGCCAAAAAGTTGTGATTGCTATAGTCGACTCTACTTAAATATGGATTTTTTCAATTATCACTGATTTCAATTATCATATTTACTATGTGTAAATAATCAGTAAATAAAAAAAACTGTAAATTTTTTTTAAGAATGATATTTATTTAATTGTTAAATCATATACATTTTTACCGTAATTTACCGTACCTACATTTCGCCTGAAGCTAATTATGCTCTTGATGTAATTACGTGAAATACACAATATTTTGAGGGCACAAAAATGAAGAAAAATTTTTTTGTAATAATCTTTTTCAATTCAATTTGTTGATTGCCATTGATATTTTTTAAGTTAATGACTCTTCAATAAATAACCACGTAACCACTGCTCGACATGGACCTTTTCATGCATATTGTTTTGTGCATAAGGGATGTATGCCTCATTCCTTATTAATTCGTCTTTTATGAGCAAAATTAAGTTGTTCCTCTATCGAAGAAGTCACCAGCCGTTTGCAAACGAATGAATGCATTTCGTGTTTATTGCAAACCTCCATATCCCATTTTGTTACTAAATCTCCTATCTATCTCCTCTCTCTTTGTATTATACTTAACGTTCCTCATCATTCCCAATTTCTTTTCAATCTTTCGTTTTATTTTTGTAATTATTGATTGATGATGGTATGTATCGCGGCAGTATCCACTTATAATTTAGTGGACTGTCTTCTCATCTGCCACCTTCTTTCTATAAAATAATCATAATAATAAAATTATTCTCGGCATCGCTGAATTCATAATGCAGGAAGGAAGCAAACAATAGTTTGTACGTTATAAATACGTATACAATAAAACTACAAATGTCATATTCCGGTAACTATTTTACCACCATTTTGAACGAGAACGACAACGGGCAATAAATTGTGAAAGCATCACGAGCCAATAACATCCAAAAACCATTAACGAGTACAGCGGCACCATTCGTCACGCTACGCCATCAGATAGGTTCATACTGGCCATAAAGGAACATATGACGCGACATTTTGATACCAGATGCCTTATTCTGGTCACACGATTTATGTTCGGTGAAATTCGAGTTACGAGTGGGTTAACAAGGAACGAAAGGAAAATGCCCTATAAAAGTTGAATATTTTTCACGAACCTTTTCTAGTTTTAACTGGCCTTATCTTTTCAAGAGATACTGTTTTAATTATAAAAGAATTTGGTCTTATAAAGCCTTTATGAAATACTGAAGAAGAAATTATTCATTGGGATTCTTTTCCAGTAAAAAACCTATAAATATTGTTAAGTTTACTTTAGAGCGTTACCTACATTTATCGTATTAGCTATTGACATACCTACAATATACCAAAGATAATATTTTCAGACGTATTTATATACGCATAACGCGGGTCTCCTTTTTAAGTTTAAAGTTTAACCTTTTAAAGTTTTAGGCTATATTCCGCTGTGTAGGTATAGTGCGGACTTTGCAGGCCTATGTGGATTGATGGATATTATACACACAATTTTTTAATTCTTGGGCCTGGGGGTTTTCTTTTACCTTTTTGCTTACATAAGCATGTAATAATAAATATACATGATCATAATTAGTACCTAATTATACAAATAAAAAGAGGTTAATAAAAATAATTTATATGAATGAAAAGTATTTGGAATTATCTTTTAACCTCTCCAAGCAATAGCTCTCAATGTACTTAAAATCCATTTATACGTGTATAGTAACGCGCGATTAAGCGGGTGGGAATGGATATTTTGTTAATACTCGACTTCAATCGAGTGTAGCATCGACTAGCGTTGTGAAAACATCGAATAGTGTTGCAGATGTCATTGCTCAGTTTATATGCAGGCAGATTGCCACGCATGTATCACTCGGCACGTAAGCGGCGTCGTCAGCCAGCTTATTGCACTCTGACACTTTACTACGAATTTATTGTCCACGATACAAGAAATAAATGTACGTTTTTTACCGGAAAAAGAGTAAGGAACTTAATATCATGGTTGTATATAATGTATTTATAGAACAGCGAATAACTTGTGAAACCGACGAATATGTATATGAGGAAATGAAATAATTATTAATGTGATTTATAAATGTAGATTTAGAGAACTACAACAATCCTTTAGAAACTACACCATCTCCATAAGGGCTGGAGCAGACCAGGCGAAGCGCAGCGCAGCGCTGTTATTAACAAAAAAGAATCAACTTTGTAGACATTGGAATAAAATCAAAAATTCACCAACGTACCTACAACCTACATCCTCTTTAACGAGCTCGAAGACTGGTAGATGCGTTGTAGGGGGAAAGTGCATGCTGCATTCCCACAGCCGCTGGGCGCACTCGACTGGCCACGTTATCCCCCTCTCACAGAAGACTACCTAGAAATGTATTCGCATTTCTTACTTTATTACGATAAAGTAAGAAATGCGAATACATACGCATTGTACATACGTGTTTTGGTAGTGAGTGAGATATGCCTGAGCCCATTCCCATCCAACCCTATCCCTTCCCATTTTTCCAATCCATTCCTTAATCTGCAAAAGTTAGCGGCGCATCTCTAGGGCCGTGCCAACGTTCGTCATTCTGGACTGATGTTGGCATGTATCCATAAGCGAACCGCTTATGGTATACAAGGTAAATACGAGTATAAGCCTATAATTGTACGCGTTTGGATCCGATTTACAATAAAAAATGTGTACAAATCGCGAAAGTGTAAAACATTATATTTAGATATTTAACGTGTAAATAAAAGTAAACAAAGTGTAAGTTTATGTAAAGTTTAAGTGTAATACAGATTGTAATCCAATCTTTCTGGAAGTCAGACATCATGGATTCCGTTTATGATTCAGAGTTCATTTTACGACAATTTTACGAATGGTTTTTTGCAATGTAAAAATTTTGATTACATAGACAAAATATTTATATTTAAAAAAATGGCATGTCAATTGACTTAGAATCATGAGCAGAATCCACCCATCGTGAATCCATTTCAGGCTCGGTAATTGCAGTTACATTCTAGTATACTCTATTTCATTACTTGCACATCTTTAGTTGATGGACCAATCTATTTATCTGAAGTCAATCAATGCCCAAATGGAAATGTTTATCTTAGTAATCTCCTTTAGATACCCATTATTAGAAGATTTTCTCCTACTGGCAATTGAGTTGAGGCGTTTAATCAGTCTGTAAGCCAGCCAAGAAAAATAATCCCGTATTTTCAACATTTTCCTTCTCTTTATCTATTTAAACGGGTCTCAACGCGTATGTTTACCTTATTTATTTTATTCGACGTTTCGGTTGGGTTGTTCCAACATTGGTCACATGTTCACAAGCTGAGTTGAGGTGAACGTCGAACCGCAATCGAAACGTGCAGTGAAATAAATAAGATAAGTTAAATTGAATAAATATGTGTGAAAAACGCGTAAATCTTAAATGTAACATTTTCTTCTGTTATGAAGTGCCTACATTTCGCCTGAAACTGAAACCGTATAAACATCAAACATTCGCTGTGCACGCTTGTGTCCTACGTGAGCTATGAATCTAGCGTTGCTCACCACAAAGACTAAACCTACCACGCTGTTCATGTGTGGGTTGGCGGGTTCACTCTTTTTAGGGTCACTTGAACGTTACGGCTTATACTAGGTAGGTTTTGAGGGGTTTCGCCTCTGACGACACGACCCTGCTAGCGATGAGCAATTGTACTTTTTAACTTCGTCCCCACATGGGGTACGAGTTTGATTACTTTTAGGAAAATAGTCTTCAAGAATGTGGCCTAATACTGAAATAAGATTAAAGGAATTCGTATATTGTCAACTGGTCATTTTGTATAATTGGACTTATTGATACTTTTTGATGTCTTTTTATAAAATATGACATTGATACTCAGGCCGGCGGCGCACCCGCATACCCTCTGGTATTGCAGGTGCCCATAGGCAGTGGTAGCCACTTACCATCATGTGGGCTGTCTGCCTCCTTTAATATAAAAAATGTGCTTGAAAATCGCACATCATAAAGATAATGAGTGTGCTGAACGAGTTCAAAGTGGAAAATTGCTTTTAAGCAATACACTTCTTGAAAACAATGAATTTAGCTACATTTTGTCAAGTTTTAATAAAAAGCCCGTGACTACGTGTGAGTATAATAGCATAATGATTTATGTGCATCTGTATATGTACTAAATATCGACTGGGACGAAAATGAAGAATAATATACTCGTAGAAACATTACCCATTTTTGGCTATACTCGATATGTTACTACTTTATGGTATTTCCCCAATGTACATACGTGTTTATTATACAATATCGCGGGATGAACTTGAGACTCATTGGGTGGGACTGACCGTCGAGGCTACAAATCCGAGAGGAGTGGAGAAAGTGGGGGAGACCTTTTCTCAGCAATGGAACAGTACTGGCTAGTATTTTATACAAACGATTTTAGCAATCTACAGAGGGAAACTGCAAACAATGTCAGGTTATTACTTTATTTGGTAAATGTTGATAAGTATCTTGATTACTTATTGTTAGATGAATTTAAGCGTCACTTAAACGCCGAGATGACGCGTTATGTATGAGTTTAGTTGTCCTCCTCCACTTTTTTACGACCAATGAACAATGACCAAGCAACTAACAAATAATAATAATAATAAAAAAGTATTGTGGGTACGTTTAATTGCTCTCCTACACTTACTTAGGACGCTTTCAAACGAACTGCCCTCTGAAGTAGACTATGTGCACTGCATGCAGTCGTCTGCAGTGAAAATGAAGTAATGCAAACAACTAAAAGAACTGTAGACAGCTGAAGTCGCATGTAGTCGGACCGTTGCAGTGCGAGTAGTCCGAATGCAAGCGACTTCAACTGACTGCACCCTTTACTTATGTGTAGTACTTAATTTTGACTAGACGACTGGATGCATATTACGTAGTCGATTGCAGAGTGCAGACCGTCTGGAAGCGCCTTTGAGACCAATGAGCAATAACTACTGAATAAACTCAGGGGTCACTAGAGCAAACTCTTATTTAGGGAACGACATACTTCAATTTTATTTACAAGATACACTTGAAATTTTAGTTTTGTCGAAATTGCAACTGTTCTACTCGTAGATTGATTGATGATATGTCAAGTTAAGTGATACTATCGTGATAGATGTGCAATTAAATATTTTTATTTAGTGTGGTAAACAAACGGACAGTACAACTACATTGTGATTCATCCGGTGGAAAAAGGTAACGACGAACCGATTTGAACAAAATGTATGTATCATTCATTAATGGGTTATGATAGTATATATAATGGTGTTTGCTACGCATTAATAAATGATAATGGTAATTAACCATAGTCCATTAAAGGCAATAATCTTCTTTACATAGTATAAAACAAAGTCGCTTCCCGCCGTCTGTCCCTCTGTATGTACGCTTAGATCTTTTAAATTACGCAACGGATTTTAATGCGGTTTTCATCAATAGATAGAGGTGATTCAAGAGGAAGGTTTAAACGTATAGTTTAATATTGTTTTAAGGAAACCGAAGCGAAGTGAGGGCGGTTCGCTAGTGTATAATAAATTAATAATGGGAGTTTGTTTTAGCGATGGGTAACTCAATGAAACATGAACTAATGATGCCGGCTAACTGTTATCGACTCCGAGGAGTTATTTAAACCTTTCATTTTTGGATTGCCGAGTTCGCTCGCCGTGTGACCGCGTGAAAAACGTCTCGTATGTATTAGAAAATAAGATTAAAATTTGCTCGATCAAATTACGTTGTACGCTCTTTTCAAATGCATAATATAGATAGTCTGTTTATGTTTACATGTCTTTAGAACACTCCACCACTAATACACACTTCAACCAATATTCCTGTTATTATGCAAATAAATGTTTGGGATCTTAGATTAGAGAACATTATGCATTTTCATTTTGTATCCAGCCCGATCACCTTGTCTAAATTAATTTGCGGACTAGACAGTTGTTTTCTGCACGAGTTTGTTTGCTCTGAAGAAATAAGTAAATATAAAATAAGTGTTAAATTAAAGTATTTTTTGCGAATAGGTTAATTTTAAGTATGGTAAATTAGTTCGTATAGTTACTTTTTTATTATATATGTAGTTTAATTTTTGTGATAATACCGGGACGAGTGACCGATTGCAACTCACGAAGAAGTGAAGTCCCATATGGGACCATTTTGTACAGATTTCATTGACGAACACACAAAATTGCGAAGTTATCTTATAAACTGTGTGCAATATTCACACAACCAGCAATTTAACAGAATTCCTAAATACAAATCCGTAATGGATAATAAAATTGCGGCAGTTGTAACAGATAAATCAATTCTAATTTCAATCTTTTTTAGTAAACACTAAAAATAGTGTCTTGACTACATATTACATTACATAATGCTCTATCTATCTCTATGGTTTATTTTTATAAAAAAAATACATGAAAGAACATAATACAAAGGGAATGAGTCGCTCTCGGGCTATCTTATAAAATATATATAAGAGTAGGTGAATCAGAGGAGTCTGATTAAGTGAGTCAAAATAGTATGAGACTCGTGGGTGAACGAACATAGAAAAACGAGAAATTTATTTAAAATTTAAATCTTTTTGAAGTTCGGATCTGGTACAGATCTTAGAACCTCTACAAAAATACTTAGGATGCCGTATAGGCGACTAAGGATGAAAATCATTCGTTCACTAGAAAATATATGGTGTAAGCGAAAACGAAACCATACCATGTATTTTAACGATACAGCGCCATCTGGTGAGTAGAGTTCGAACTTTTGCTATGATATTGTAAATCAAAATTTATCATTTTTAATGTTTAATATTATATAGATATTAACTCAAACTCAAATTAAAATGGTTAATAAAATAATAATTATTTATATTACCCACATCTTGCCATACAATTAGCGATTCAATTTGAAATTTAAAAGCTATTCTGGCGAAAATGAGTTATTTATATAGTTTTGTTCAGTTTTTACGCTCTATCGATTAAAATGTCCATATTCGCAGAAAATGGCTTTTACTACGCACGTTTTTTGTAAGTCAAAGCAAGATTTTCATGGAAATTATGACGTTAAAGACAAATTTTTTTGCTACAAGATGCGAAATGGTCTTAAAAGCTACCTTTCTTATCGGACCTAAAGTCCGATGACAGTGCCAGTCGGAAGGAAGATATCCGTATTTAATTGTCCGTACGTTTTCGGAAAGCAATTTGAAGCGCATTATTTGACACTGTTATTATTTTTTCAATATTATTTAAATAACGTTGTGCCATGCTATGTTGCCATGTAGTTTTAAGATAAAATACCACAAAAATTGGAATCTTTTCGGTCGACGTCAGATAAACCTATAGATAAAGCTGTTAGCACTTTATTGATCTAGCAATAAGGAATTAAATCGAAATGTTTTGTGCACATGTTTGATGGTAGATGTAGCAAGATCGTTACTCCGCACAGGAAAGCAAAGTGTGGACAGCCACTAACTAGATTCTCAGACGACTTAAAAACATCCGAGGTTTAAACTGGACAGGAGAAGTTCGTTCCAGTTGGAGTAAACGTGGAGAGGCATATGTGAACGTACACACGTTGATAAGGAAAAAATACAAAGTTCGCAGCAATCGTGTATACTTTGTAAGATAATAACTATTTGTACGAAAAATAATAATCTCCTATCGCCCATAATACCCTGAGCACGTGCTCCAAAGTAGATAAGTTGGGTGCGAGTATCACGCGACAGATCTCGGCTTAAAAATTGACTTTCTAGGCGGACAAGAGGCCATGAATAATCCTGCCTCAGCTCTGCCTGCGATGCCTTTTTTGTGTTCAGTAAAATGAAATCCCTTAAATCTGTTATTCTCCTAAACCAGAATCTACGTATTTTTGATATAAATTCTGTACATGCTTCTAAGAACATACGAAAACAGATATTCTATAAAATATGTATAAAATGTAAGCTAATTTGTGAATCTTTGGCGAAAGTAGAATTTCATAAAAGAGAGCTGTCTCACTGTCAAATTGTCTAACTGTACCTTAATTATGTTAAGATCTCCATACGGTACATGTTCGCAATAAATGTATTGATTTTGAGATAATAATAAGAACTAAGAACATAAATTGCCCGACTATAATTAATATGGATGCAACCCACACTCATTCTTTTTTCATAATAAGGACTTGAAACAAAAACTAAAATATAGTGTATATTTTTTTCAATCAAAGCGACTTTGAAACTTAAAATATTTTCCAGTAAATTACTCAAATAAGTACTATAGATGTATCTATAGTATCTAGATGTATCTATAGATGTAGTTTTATCCGGGCGTCACCGATGGCTCCACTGTACATCACTGCGGTAACTGACACTCAGTCACAGCATATTCTGAGTTGGAGACCATTTCCGGCATCGCAACACACACATGCATGAAATAGCAACGTGTAAATCTTTTCTTCTTTTTTTTTATTTATTTTTGTTATTTCTCGTAATTTTCTGTAATGTTTGTGATTTTCTTTGTTTTTCTTATTGCCTACATTGTTTATTTCTTTTGGTTATTGTGATATTTATATTATATGTGTATTAGTGTATGTCGGAATAAAGTGTTGTCCAGTACACACGCTCCTCGGCCCTTCTCATCCAACCACCAACCGGCGAATTTCTTTAAGTCGTCGGTCCACCTGGACGGAGGGCGACCCACACTACGTACGCTTCTTCATACGTGGCCTCCATTCAAGGACCCGTCTGCCGCAGTTAATTAATTAGGCATAATGATTAGTCTTAATCAATTAATTAGTTTTAATAAATTAATTATTCTTAATAAAACAATTAGTCTTAATCAATTATTTAATCTTAATTGATTACGATTCGTAGGATATTTTAATTGATTAAGTTTATTTTTCTATAAAAAGGTAAGTGTTAAGACGTTTATAAGAAGATAGACTGTCAGTCTACGTAAAGATAAGGAGCTGTCCTCTATAATGTCAATATTCGGTATAGCTTCAATTGGTTCAATTGGTTCCCTTCCACACGAAACACACTGCGGCTTAGCGATGCGGTTACCTGGGGAAGCTTCGTAAATTCCTTTATTCTTCAGTCCCTACAGAGAAATTACGATTACATAATTGTCTATTAATTCCATGTCAGCGACAGATTATATTATCTAATCTCCCCCCAGTCATTTACATAACAAAGCTATCATTTTGTGATTAAATTATTATCAAATATTTTGTTAATATATTGTTACATTATATACAATAGATAGGCTTTAGCCAATTTTGAGTGAAATAGAACAAAGTCTAGAATCACCGTTGGTTTGTGATTAATCACAACCGCGACTTCCTCGATATGACTCTGATACATCGTATACTAATTTAATTATATCAAGCGTTATTATTTATTATTAAATCTTATTAAGTTGGGATATGGAGCAGAAATATGGTGATTATGTACCTATTGAATGTACCAAAGAGCCATAGAATTGCAAAATTGTATATTTTATTATATTATATACAAAACTGTACATGATTAAATGAGAGAAGATGTACAAAGGGTAAGTTTATCTCCTGTGGAGATCTCTTCCAGCAGACCTGTAAAATAGATGCTTTGGTCGGAAATAAACAGATGTGGGTTGTGCATACTTAAATAAATATAATACAATTTAATAATGTATACATGTAGCAGTTTGAAGTCTTATGTCTATATATTTTAAATATATAATACATATTGGTAATAAGAAATGTAGATACTTTTGTACACACTGGCAAGTAAAGTTCCCCCTCACTGCTGCGGCCTGTATTCACATTACACAAGCTGTTGGTGGATATTGGCCCGGCAATAATCCCCTCACAAAGGCTTTCAACTGTTATTACTCGCCTCCGAGCCAAGCTATATTTCCATCTACACTTTAATATTGAAGTTCAAAGTTCACACACAAAATTAATAACATACATGAGGACCTAATAAATAATAATGCTTCGTTAAGTGACATTTCGTCTTTATTCTATCTTCTGGGTTTTTCTGTGAAAAAAACGTTGTGCGTCAAAACGCTGGACGAAAAAAGGCCTAGTTACGGTTAAAGTAAATCCTTATTAATATTTTTTTCTCCATTTTCAAGACCTTTATAATTCGTGCATCTCCATTTAATTGAATCTAATTATTAATCTATTAATTTAAAAAACATGGTGAAAAAGTATTAATTATATTTCTCGCAATTCACCAATGCGCGTCCATATTAAATGTTGTACAAATGTCCGTATTCTTGAAAAGTAATTTTCTCATCAATTTATTTCAAAGTATTTTGTGAAGGGTGTTCCTAAGGTTTCTTTTTGCGCGTACGCTCTGTCATCACTATAAGCAATATTTAAAAAAATATATCTTTATAATATTGTCTCACTATATTTTGTAATTCTCTATTATATTTCATATCATCTTTACATAGTATAAAACAAAGTCTCTTCCCGCCGTCTGTCCCTCTGTATGTACGCTTAGATCTTTTAAACTACGCAACAGATTTTAATGCGGTTTTCATCAATAGATAGAGTGATTCAAGAGGAAGGTTTATACGTATAGTTTAATATTGTTTTAACTAAACCGAAGCGAAGCTAGGGCGGTTCGCTTGTGAGATTATATTTTCCAATGATTGCAGAGAACGAAGTGAAAATGAACCGTATATAGTAAGTATATCCATCAAATATTCTTCGTGATAATAATAAAAAATAACACAATATTATAAACATCTTTAACTTCAACGACTGATATGATTAATTATACATATAATATATCTGTCTCTTTCAAGCTTCACTGTTTAGCTAAGACGTTTATATCAAAGAAAAACCGCTAGAATCTCTTTAGGCATGATTATGCAATCACTTTGCTCATTTAATTAAAATATTTTGTTTACGCACCCGGCCCACGTCGACTTTGATAAATTGCTATAAATTAAAAGAGATTTCTGCTTCCTATCGCATCTCCTTCATTTACAGTTTTATTTATTTAATTACTCCTGTTGGTGCAAAAGAGCAAGGATATTAAATTTTGGCCTCCCCTAATATCTATGTATTAAGCAAACGATGTATTATTAAATTTTATCAAAGTTATCGAAGACTTACTTAGATATTTCAACAACAAAGGCGTCGTATTTTCCAAGATTCGTGTAGCAGTGATTTGTAACAGGGCGACGTAACTGTCAATTATGGTTTTTTGTAGCAAATCGACGCCGACGTGTAGAACTCTCGACTTTATAAGTAATTGTGAAATGTTCTACCTTATATTCGACCTCTACCTACCTCTACCCTATATTCGACCTCCAAAAACATATCTACATAAGTGTCCATTTTATTTATTTATTTACTCTTTCTTGTAAATTATCATATTATGTTGTATCATGGTTATGCTATATTATGCTATTTGTTATTTTTATAATTGTTATTATGTAGGTATATTTTTTATGGTCTATATATCTATATAAAATAGACATTAATGTATAAATAACACCAGAGTTTTTAGGCCACATTCAACCCACAATGTATAGTTAAAACAGAAATGTTACTAATCTATCTATTAAATTATGGTAATTGGCTGAAATCATATTTGCTTGCGGCAAGACAGCGCCCCCGCGTACGAGTCTATAGTTGCGCTCGCTGCCATCAAGCAGACAGGGTTTGAAATAATGGAACTCCTCCATATTCCCGGCACTTACCCCCAGTGATTTATATATATTTTCCGTTGTAACATAACATGTCTTTGGCATTAAATTCGACAACAATGAGGGGGTTATGTCTACGGTAGAACGGTATTTTCAAATGGACTGAGGCGTCTTGAAAAGTGATACTCTAAACTCTAAGATTTACTAGGAGGGGATTACGTAGAAAAATTAATAATAATTTCTCATTATTCTCGTTTATTTAATACTGATTCTGGAAACATTCATACAATTCATACAATATATATATATATATATACATATATATATTGTATATAATGTGTATGTATATTAATATGTATGTAGTATATGTGATTATGTACATATACTGTGGTCCCACGTGATGGTAAGTGTTACCGCCGCCCATGGACACCTGCAGCGCGAAAGGACCTTAATGACATTATGTGACGAAGATCGCCTTGGAAGAGGTCTATATCAAGCAACGGAGAGACACGAGCTAATGATATGGTGTGGTAAGTGTTGTGCTTAATAACCGTTTAATTTGTTATATCACATTATCTACTATAACATACCATCAGCCTGTCTCTCCACTGCTAGATACAGGCCTCGCTAAAAGCTCGCCACCATACAGGATTTACGGTATTTTCACATCCAACCACGAGCAGCGAACTCCTTCACCCTCGGCCCATCTAAGCACAGGAAGTTCCACACTACGCTCCCGGTATATAGCTTCTATTCGAGGACTCGTCTACACAATCGATTATCGCTCCCGCGGCAAATATGACCTGCCCGTTACCACATTAACATGCTAATTCTCCGAGCTTAGGTCTTTGGCGAATTTCTTCGTTTCGGATGTTATCTCTCAAAGAAACTCCGAGCACAGTTCTCTTCATAGCTCACTGACATAAATGTTATTTTAAGATTAACGAAATACCAATGTATATAATCAAACATTAAAAAATTTGTACTTATTTGATATGGCTTTTCACTGTCAAATGACAACTCTTTTGTAAAGACAATGAAGCAACGGGCAAACAGTTCCTTGTCTGTCTGTCTAAAGGGGCCTGTATAAAAAGGTATTAAGTTCGTTGCTATTGTCTCAACAAACAACTTAGCGGCGACAAACTTCCACTGAGCGTTGCTTTGTTCTACACAAGCAAAAATAAACAATGACACGGGATCCTTTAGTCAGTTCGGTCTGCAAAACCACACCGTGATTAAGACATGATAAGATGATTTCTTCAAAATCAAAACCTACATTTTATTACATAGTTTATATATTTTATTAATAAAGTATAAACTATTATAGTACATTATTAATAAATATTAATGAAAAAAGTTGTCGGTAGTGGCTGGATGTGAAGAGTGGAAGACCGTGTGTGGTGGCGATCCTTGAGAGAGTCTCTACATAGGCTGATATCATGGTATTTGGTATGACTGATGGCTGCGGATTCGCCTTTGACGTTAAAATGTAGCAATGAGTGGTGATTCCCATTACACCCCCCCCCCCCCCATGACACTTGTCAATTACATTGCTACAATGTAATTGACATCGAGATGTAAAATGTGTCGAACTTAGGCAGTTCACACACATGCGGCTATTTTTAACAAATCGAAATCTTTCGATTGGCGTTAATTTTAAGAACCTACTTACAAATGTAGAGGTGCGAATGTATGAATTACATAATGGACAAGAATGGATATTATTATTAGTATGCGGAGGACGCGTAACACCAGAGGTAAATAAAGCGTGGGGCGGACGAGAGATAGGTGCGCGGGGTTTTCTAGCGGCGGCGGCAGTGGGATAGTTCTGTGGCATCCTGTTTGCGCCGCCGCAGCTCCCTGCAGACATGTTTAAACGTTGCGATGTGCGGTACAAAATCTTTGCTTGATCTCGAGTGAACGTAATGAAGTCGTCGTAAGTGGGTTGTTCTTGAGAGTTACGAATTGACATTTCGAAACTCTTTGCGGTATCAGTCTACTAATTTAAGACCCATGTAAGTTAGAATGAACCCACTCATGTCTCGTATGTTCAGCTGCTTGAATGCGGCAACTAAAGCGGCATATTTATCTACTATTTGCCTAAATTATTTGCCGAAGGACCTGCGGATGAAATAGGTTTCAGGGAGAACAGCTGATTTAAGTAACTAGTGCCTAAGGCACGTACATCTTGGTACTTTTTTATCAGCGCCTCCCAAACAATCTTATAATTTTCGGCAGCCGGAACTATACCCGAACACCTGTCTCTAGCTCTACCTGACAGACGACTCACCCAGTAATGAATGCGCTCAGAATTAGTTAAACGTAACTTGTCGTGTATTATGCGTTTAAATGTTTCATAAAATAAAGGAAAATTTTATATCTCTCCGTCAAATGTAGGTAAATCTAAACGTGGAACCCTAATCGGATCACGGTGACCACGATCACACAATGAACCTTTAGATTGTGGTCACACTTGATGATTGTGGCGAGTTATTTTCTTTATGATTCATATAAGTTGTCTTTATCAATGCATACATGTCATCAAATGATTCTAATGATTTGTAATTAACTATATAAGTAGGGTTTTTATGTAAATATAACCATGTTAATCTCGTCCACGATAGCTATTCTGTTGTGAGTTGGTCAGCAACAAAGGCTTGTGATAAGAAAGTATTTCTCGCCTTGTCGCGTTTGGTTTCTACTATTAATTTTTTTTTTTTTTCGGATTGACTAAATTCTTGTGGCCCTAGTGGCCTTTCAAGATAAGAAAGTATTTCTCGCCTTGTTGCGTTTGGTTTCTACTATTAATTTTTTTTTTTCGGATTGACTAAATTCTTGTGGCCCTAGTGGCCTTTCAAGATTCACCGGACTTGTTTAGTTTAGGGCGAGCGCAGAAGGCGCTCAGCCAGGAGCAAAAGTGTGGTTGCAACGAGCCTAAGGGCTCCCGCGCCGGTAAACCGGCGGAAGGAAAGGACCTCGGCTTAGGGCGTTGCATTGGGGGGATACCGCGGGGTCGCGAGTCGGCGAGAAGCGCCCAGGCACGTGCCGATGCCTAGTGAAAGTGTTTTCTGAGGGCCGGTGTGTGTTAACGGTGTAACGAGGGGGACGTGCACGTCTCCGTCGGCGGGGACAGTGTCTGTGTGCTGTGTTTGAGTGCAGTGTGAGAACCGCATTGGCAGCGGTGATGGGGTCGTCGGGATCGTCCAGGATGTGCCGCGGGCGCCGATACCTCTACTATAAAGTCATAGATAGACTGTAATTTACAAAAATATTGAGCGCGCTTTGCTTCGTAGAGTTTTATCTTTATCTCCAAATTCTCTGACATTATGACAATTATCTATTCCTAATTGCAAAAAATAAACTAAATCAATAAGCGTAGACAACATAATTCGTAAGTACGTTTAAATTATGCCAATATAATATAAATTATTATAATAAAATTTACCCACGTGTAAGTAACAAAAAATATTCGTTCAACTAAATCGTACAAGTAACAACGTTATACGTATTTATATATAGGTAAACCTATGCGGTGATACCTCCGAATATAATTGACGCTAGAAGGAAGCGTTGTAAATAACAATTTGTTTTTATTTATATATACCTACCTATATGTTTTATACAAAGTTGGTGCGGTGTAGGTAGTTATAGATTACGATGCGGTTTAATATAACACAAATTCTACAGATCTAGATTTTGCGGCGGCAATATTAATAAAATCGTAAATAAACAACTATAGAATAACTATAGAACGTAACAATATTAAATAGTTACAATAGTTGCATAAATAAATAACTTTAGTTTTCGTCCACGTATTATGAGCGTATCGGAGTAGGAGGTAGATTGATTTTTCGTACTTGCATCGTGGAATCATGATGTCATACAGAACATGGGCATGCCTTTTTTCTATTATTATTAAGTGTATCTATTACCATTTTATACTTTGTTAGGCTTTCACTTGAAGTCTTTGAACATCACAATTTTTTTTACTTAGAATGCCGGTCACCTGTGCGTGGCGTAGTGTTAAGAAAAAAAAAATTTTGCTCATATTGATTCGTTTCTCAGCTTACACCTAGCTCCACGTAATAATTTTGAAATTCCGGAAAAAAGTCTTAATAATTTTAAAATTCCGGAATCCCGGAGGTATGTCCATATTCACATATACCTACGTTTCAGATCATTCACCCTAATTCAATCTACCTACTCCGATCTATGATTATGAGGGTAAATTAGTGCAATCATATGCCATTCATACAAATTAATAAATTATAAATGCGGAAGCTATCTAAATAAAATAAACAAGATAACAAGCTTTCACTAAAACCGTATATAAATACTATAAGGTTCAATTTAGCCAACGCGGTTACAAAAGTTAAGTTGGTCTAAACACGGAATTTAAATGACTGATGCCATATGTAATATGTAACCCTTTCAGTAATTGCTATAAGTGAATAGGGGTTTGGGGGCCAATCCGGCTCGTTCGGGCCAAATATTATGGTTTCTCTTTCTCGGCAGCCACCCGGAGGTTCGCTGGTTCGTTTTATGGGAAATGGGATTACGGGTAGATATCCATACACGTTGCAAATCAATAGAAATAATTAATCTGATGGCTAGTTACCTGTCTGCGTATCGGCTGGGCTAGTTACCGCTGTCGGTTCCAGTTGCGCCTCTCGCCAGCCTGATCTGCTTGCACGCTATGGTGGCGCTCTGGGGTGGTGATGCTGCTTCCAGGATGCGCTTGGGATCCGTGATCACTTCACCAACAACTATTCGTAGCCAGGTGTTTTCGGAGACACTCCCGACAACGTCCAGAACCGGTGGAAACAGCAGGTTTCCGGCTAATTTATATAATTGAACGGGGCGTGCGGGCGGTCAAAACGTCACTGTTAGACGACGGCCACGGGGTCCTCGAGTTGCGTGTGTGCGAGCGAGAGGTCCGATCTTAACCGGCCCGTCCCTCGCAAATATTCAAACAGAAGCAAACCACCAAACAAAATAACTAATGATTTGCAACGCTTGACGCGGTTTAAAAGAAGGGATTAAAATGAGGATTATTTACAAAGGAATAAATAAATATTTCCTATTGGCGTAACCAGTATTAATAATGTATATTCCTCTATCAATTCTCCTATTTCTTTTATTAAGTTAAATTTCTTTTAAAGTTCTTTTCTTTTTTAAATCATCCAAAAATATAATTATCTCTTAATAATTTATCATTTAAAACTTATACAATTTTATCTCTGAGTTTAATATAAAGAGTTTTGTAATAAATAATGATAGACATGAATTTCATTACTAAATTACTTTGTTTTTAGCGTTGTATTTTTGTAAAATTAAAAATATTACATAATAATTATTCTTTATTATATAGTCTTGGTAAGAGTTTATTAAGAATTAAAGAGAGAAAAAAGAAAGTGAACGGTGAATGAGTGTGTAGTGCGTGTCTGTTTGTTTCCTGGTGGTTTGTGAGCTGCAACCTCCGTCGCCAGTCGCCGACGTGACCATCACCGCGCCGCATTATCAGCTCCCGCTTGGAGCCCCGCTCGCGTCCTATCCCGTACCCAGGTATACCTACGGGGTACGCTATTATTTAATTGCTGTAGGTATTGCTGTTAATTGTTCACAACTTCTTTATAGGGTTAAGATAGGCAAGCAAGGACGACCACACTTACTCATCCAGCATTGCATTTTTATTTTATTTTAATTTGCCACACCGCGCATTCACCTACATACATACATATACATATATCTACCTATACACGTATGTTGGGTCGTATCTCATAAATTTCATAAAATTAGACAATGCATAATTATGCTTTCTGATGTTATCCCTGTCGTTTTTATTAACGACGTCTTTTATTTAAGAGTATTTAATTCAAATATAAAACTGTATATGTTATTGAAAAGTAGTGTGTACTTAATAACATGGAAAGTAAGCTATATCAAGAATATAAAGGGAAAATTATATCCTGTATGAAATTCTAACCTTTCTTTTGTCGTAGTAATCCTTATTATCTCGGAAAATATCAAAACAAAATGTGGAGCATTGATATTGTTATAACTCTTTCCTTTGCCACGTGTGGGTAGACACGCAGCTAAAATAAGAAAAAAAAAATACCTACAATACCCTCCATTTTACGCATTGCCTGTACGCCTAAAATATTTCAAAGGGGCAGCTATGATTGATATGCGGGAATATTTTGAATAGAGATATGTTCGCTCACAGGCATCGTCAGTATACAGTGATTCGGAATTCGGTAGATTTCTCTATTTTGCGTACGTTTTAGAAAGAAAGTGTTTACACCAAAATTGTTGAACAATACAAGCCCTATCCAACAACATGTAATTTGTATAGACGGCCAAACATATGTTTTTTAATTTTTTGAAAGTTTACACGGCTATAATTATGGAGCTACTGAACCGATTTGGTTCGTTTTTGATATTAGAATCAGAATGACAATATATTTATTGTAAACTGCAACAATTTAATGTACAGTGGTTACCCATATCAGACGTACAATATTTACAGAGTATTAAGCTTAACCGCGATATAGATCGGAACTATTTTCTTTTGCTAAATTTCCTTTCAATCCGTTAAGTAATGGGTTCTACAATTTATTTATAGTTGACCTATTGGTCAATAGTACTATTTTAGTACGTATGCAGTTATATGGCACGCGATGATATTTAGTTTCAGCTATAAAATTCTTTCTCCTGCGTAATGTGTAAAGAAATAATCAATTCTGCATTTACTCATTTAAAGAAATGTATGTATATTGCTTTCTCCTGCGTAATGTGTAAAGAAATAAACAACTCTGAATTTTCTTTTAAAGAAATGTATGTATATATTTATTTTATAACATTTTAAAAATAAAAATAAAGTAAGTAAAGAAGAAAGTAAGAAACTTATTAACACAATATTAGTACTATTATGAGATTATAATTGTTATTAGTACAAATCTTATTAGATCTTATTATTAGGAGGAATACCTCCTATGTGATAGATTACAGAAGTAGGCAGTTTCCTCCCAAGACAGATTTCGCTAAGAACACACGGGATTTACTCTTATCTGTTTACACAAGTGTCGAGATTGAATAAAGTTTCAGAGCTTAAATTATTACATCGGACGATTAACACTTTCACTTACACAAGTATATATAATAATAAAATTAGAAATACTTGTATATTTCTATTTAACAGTTTTCATGTCTGATTAAAGTATACTTTTATCAAATAAACTTCAACAATTTATTGCATCTGTATGCTTGCAGATAAAATGTAGATCTTTATTTACATTAAAAATCGCTAAATTGACCTAACTAAATATTTTAATAATAATAATATACCTATATATTTTTGCACACGTAGTAAAATCAAGACAAAGCGGATTATAAAATCTATAAAATAACTGTAATCAATAAAATAATTTCTCGCCATTTTGTTATGGCAGGTTCTGCATAACTTTATGCGTTATCTTTAAAGTTTTCAATCAAATCATTTTCAGTTTGACGTGAAACTAAAAAGTTATATTTCATTATTTTTTTACGAAAACTTCTCAAGTTTACTGAAAGTTTTCAAATGTTATATTTATAAGTGATGTTCCGAATATGGATTTTACCCAATGCGAACATTCGGCCAAATGTTCGGTACAGTGATTGGCGAACCGAATATTCGGCAAATCCTGGCGCGCTTTAGCGGGTACTGTAAGTTTGTACTTGTTATACTTTGTACGAACGTTTAGAAGCGTTAACAGATTATTGCCAAGCTAACAGATGATTACCAAATAAAACTGAGCAATTGGTTTTTGTGCACCACAAACGAATTATAAATATGTACAAACTAAACAAATATATTATATTTTTTTAAATTCCAATAGACTGATAATTTGATAATGTCACCAAACTAAATCAGAATCTAATCATGATTGTAAACAAATACTGCTAATATAGTAGATATAATTATTGATTTAGACTGATTATATTGCAGAATCTCAATGAAATAAACTTTTAAAACATTATCTACTGATTTAAAAACTATTTGTTGTTCAATTTTGTTCTGTCAGACCAAATCTCAAGTAAAAAGTATCTCTTAAGTAATTTCATAACAGATTATCTCGCAGATAAGTTTTCTTTTTGATAAATATCAAGCCAGGCTTATATAGCAAGCAACACTGAGCCCCATTAACTTGCCAAATAATCAGAATTTTAACCGACTATTCCGTCGAATACGAATATTCGGCATTCTTGCTGAATATGCCGAATACCGAATATAAAGCGAATACTCGGCCCATCTCTAATTATTTATTATTCTGATCACGCTTGCTGAACAAAATCATAGACAACTTTATCATTTAACATCAACTTTGAATGTGACAAGAACGTTTGCTAATCTTAATGATTGTAAATTAGATAAGAACCTTTTGTTATTGTTTCTAAGTTGATTTAAATAAAGTTGGAGAGGTTTCCGTCAACGTTCATTATGAAAGGGCCCAAAGAGACGATTAACTTCAAATTTCTGTTTTGTTACAGAAAATCCTTATCAGTTGATTTTAATTGCAGCTGGCAAGATTTCGTTTCAGTATTTACCAGTTTGTATTTATTTTAGTTTATTTTCTTAGTCTTGTACTTGTAATTAGCTTTTAATGTCCCACTGTAGGGCACACGCCTCCCCTAGTAAATTACTGGGGAGCTTCGGACCGTAATCCACCACGCAGACCCAGTGCGGACTATCGCGTCTTGTACACATTTGATATTTTAAATCGGGTCTAAACGCGTACAATTAAAGGATTTGTTTACATTTTATTTCTACTCGACGTTTCGGCATTCGTAATCTCGGCCAGTCTAACCCGTGATGTATCTTAGCTTCAATATCTTAACTGTTACCAATCTTAAATATGCGAACATGAAACATTAAATTGATAAATTTAATCATTTAGAGTGATTTCGTCACGCACCTGGCTTATAGGTTAACGATAAGATATTTCGATCACTTAACATGCTACAATACGAATGCTGTAGTCTCATGTAGGAGGCTACCATATGTATGTGTGTATTGTAATGGTTATCATGTTTGTATAGAATAAAAATGCATCGTGTGTCGTTGACGAACCAAATAAAATAAAGTAAATCGTCATTTTCCTCGTCTTCATGTATATTTTGAATATTTATAGGCATGGAACCACCAGTTGTTATAGTACACGAAAAACTGGTCAATTCAAACGAGTATCGCATGACTCGTAACCACTGACGTATTGCTCGAAAGTCACATCTGCGTCGTGCGGTTATCGCTGCATGAGCTATGGGGCTGGGCTGTGCATCTAGCGTATTTTGCTCCTTGCCTAACGAGCTGCCTGGCTAGGACAAAGCCTAGTTTTAGGAAAATAGTCTTCTAGAATGCGGCCCAATACTGAAATAAGATTAAAGGAGTCAGTACAGTGTCAATTGTACTTTTTGCATAATTATACATTTTGATAGTTTATTTATATTGTATAATTGGACTTTTTGACACTCTGGTTATTTTGATACTCTGGATACATTGGACCTAACGGGCCTCAAGGCGCCGGCGATGAAGCATTGTGCAGAGAAGCCAGTGGGAAATTTATAAACAAACATTTTACCTGTTTATGCGGTGAAAATACTATATCATCTTTTGCCTTGGCGGGTGTGAAACTAAAAGACTGTGACTTCCAGAAATATTCAGACGGAGCTGCTATATATCTATTTAAAAACGTGCTACGTTCTGGTAGTTGCGTAAGAAAATATAATATCCGCTATTGTGCTAATAAAAAGATTTGCTGATTTCTTTCCTTTTTACTTAGTAATTCGAAAAAGAATTAAGTATGCATTTCTTTGATTCTATGCGAAGGTTGTACAATTTGTTTCATGAATTCATGATAGAGATTGATTGTGGGATACGTTGCGGTAAGAATGAGTATGCATTCGAGTATTTGAATGTATGTATGTATGTATGTTTTCTAGTACAACAATTTGTGTTTAATAGTTAATTTTGATTAAAGTTTAGTGATTAAGATAAATATGTGACATTATGTACCGAATTTCTCATTTTATACTATTCCCGGTAAACGTTTCGGTAATGAGCCCATTCCCATCACATCCTATCTTCTCCCTCCCCCTTTGTGATTTTTTTTTTGAAACCCATTCCTAAATTTCCAAAGGTAGGCAGTATAATATATGGAAGGCATGTCAACGCTTGTCATTCTGGACTGACGTTGGTACCTATGTGTCGCGGTAATCAATGGGTGACAGTATCCAGGTGACAGTCTGCTCGTCTGCCACCTCCTTTCTATTAAAAAATGCCACCTGTGATAAGTGGCCATAGAACCGTTCCAGATATTGAGACCTATTTCATTATATCTGATAAATCAAATCCTGGGATATTTTTTTAATTAAACAATATCATAAAACGAGGCAACTTGAGCTGGAAAATGTTAACCGAAATCTATATATACTTACCGACAATCCTCGCTGACCTAACGTCATATATAAAATGAAACAACGGAATATTTAAACACTTCCATGTCGTGTATTAAATTTTAATTTTTACAATACAATGAAAACACTAACATTATTTTAATATCACAGTCATAAAAAACATTTTCATTAAATCATGTGAAAGTTATAACTATAATTTTAACAACTATTATCTAATTTACAATAATGTCTTTGGTTTACATAAAATTATGAAATTAATAGATTGAAATTAGTGTGGCAATCAAGATTATCGAAATGTCCACATAATTATTATGTAAAAATTATAAACATTTATGTACAAACGTCATAAGCTCCATCTAAAAAAGAATGAACAATAATACAGATTTTGATATTTTGAGATACGGACAAAATAATTAGTTTATTTATTTACCGGTTAGCTATAGTATAATTTTTTTCACTAACTAATCTTCAGTTCTGAAAATGGTCATTTTCACAGCCAGTCCACGTTACCTGCTACCTGTTGAAAGGAAATATTCAATTAGTTACTATCTTAATAACAGTAAGAAATGTCATAAGTCATAAGTGTCAAATGTCATATGTAATACTGCAGGTTACTGAATATGTGTTACTGAAATAACGTATAGGTATAACTTAAAATAGGTTGTTTAGCATCGAGAATAGAATCGACTCTATCAGTTTATGCAATAGGTTTAACTTATTGTTCATTTCTAGTACCTACCTATATCTTTTATTCTACGCGCAGCAGTATAGCGGTACAAATGTTTGATATAGAACAACAAAACTATATGTTTGTAACTTTTAATTTATACCCTAAAATAATTTTATATTTAGCTATAGCGGTTTTATATAGTTTTAAATTAGTTGACACGCTTCAAGATTTTTGTTATTTCAATGACATCTTCATTGTTCATAGCTTAAGCTGTTAATGTACTATGTATTTACTATTCTTTTTCCATATCGACAACAACTTCACAATTCTCGAATGTCCTAAAACTAGAAAGCTATAAAAAAGGCTGTCTTGTTTAATTTTATCCTTTCTGCATAAAAATGCAAAACAGTTTGGCCTAAATTAATGATTAGAAAAAGCACACGAGTGCAATATAAATGTGTGCGTATGTTATATAATCTCGTAGATTGCAGATTCAAAACGTGTTTGCTTTTATACCGCGAACCCATAGGCTGTGGAACAAACTGCCTCAAGAGGTCTTTCCATTAAGCTACGATATGGGGTTCTTTAAGAAAGGAATATGATTTTGCAAGGTCAGCGGCGCCCCCTGGTGTTGCAAATGTCCATGAGCGGCGGTAACACGTACCGTCACGTGGGGCGCCGGTTCGTCCACCCACTTCTCTATAAAAAAAAATCAAATGCGTATTATGACAACGATGATAATGTGTAGAAGGTTATTAATGCGTGGGTAAGTGAGGCTCACGAGCGCTCATGCCGTTACTGCCCTCTAATGCCAACTCCCCCCGGACGTAAAATCTAGTGATTACATTAAAAAGTGCATTAAGGTTTCCGTTATAAGGTTCTTTTTTTATTATTCCAAAAATCTATTCAACGGCTAGTTTTTAGATTATGCTTTTCGTATTATAAGTTCTACTTAAATTAGATTAGAAAATAACGAAAATTACAATTGTATCTACATTTTTGGAAAACCTGAATCTATTTTAGATACTTGAATTATAATTAGTATTTTTTATATACTTTTTCCATTAAATTATTTTGAAAATGTGAATCGGGCCAATTTTGAATTTTGTAATAATCTTATTGACTTTTTTTCAGAATAGGTCTTTTGTAAACTCATATCGCACGACCACAGGTGTTCTTTATTCATGAATGGAACACAGAGTAACAAAACCCGAATATTTGTACATACTGTGTGCTCCGAATAATACGAGTATCTGCGTGGAACTGAACGCAGCTGGCCATATTTTTAGTTGTGTCATGAAAACCAAGTTTTCGAATATATTTCATATTTTTATAAGCTAATATTTATGCTCGCAGTCAGACTATGCACATGCATTTGGGTTAGTATGGTATTCACACAATTTATTATTTAATTTTTCATAGTTTTCAGAACAACAATAGTCCGGGGGAATCTACTCTAGACTCTCATTCGTAAGATTGTGAGTACTAGCCCGCACTACTGTAATGAAGAAATGAAAGCAATGACTAACTGAACGTAGCGTGGAACACCCTCCGGCCAGGTATAGGTACTGTTTAATGAATGTCCCCGGTAGTGGCTGGATGAGAAGAGCAAAAGATTGTGTGTGGTGGCGGTCCTTAGTAGAGGTCTATCTATATCCAGCAGTGGAGAGACACAGGCTGATGGTAAGGTATATGGTATGAAAAAATAAGGAAGCCGGCGCAACAAGCCACAGTATTAAAAAGGTTCGAGGCATACGTGATATTATTGATGATGTCAAACGCCCCACTGCATGCACTGCAGGGCATAGGCATCGCCTAATAAACCAATAATTTATTAACAGGCTTAAATAAATTCATTGTGATATTATTGTCGGTACTAAAGTACCAAATATTAAGACAATAATGATATTTTAAAAATTTTATATATTATTATTACTTTATCTTAAATAGGTATTGGAGCATGTTTCTATTTAAAAAGAATCTTGAAACAACGAAATTCAAGTTAGAAAATCCGAACTTAAATCTAAACACATATTAATCTAACATATCGCAGCTGTGAGGAATCGCCAGACGAATAAATCGGCAATAGCAGACCATGTATACCTACAACGCATCAATCACTGATTAGAACTCCATAGTCCAAAAATCCTCTCCACTGATCGCCACTATTTCTCCAGAATTGTGCGGGAAGCAATTGAAAACAAGAAACATAAAAATTGCAATCGAGAAGATGCATACAGATTTCTCTCGACATGGAATTCAGCGTGTGCCGCGACTTTCCAGACTATGAAAATCAAATGCGGGTAGTTGATGAAACTGCTCACAATTCTCAGCATGGACTACCTGCCTCTTCAGTCAGCGTGTCACCATGGTTGATGCAAACCAACCGAAACGTCAAGTAAAATAAATAAGGTAAATATATGCGTTGAGACCCGTTTAAATAAATAATAAAGTCCGTAAAATCTAGACCGACAGCCGTCCCTTTGTTCTGATAATGTCGCATATATCTTGCTACAAAAACATGTGATCAATTACACTGATTGATCTCATATCGTGACATGTATTAACATTTTATGTCTAAATTCACATTAAATATGATTCTGTCGGAGAAGAAACTCAAGTAACATTGCATACTATTTTCAGCTGGTGCCACAACCCTTCCGTTATTAGGTTACGAATAGATTCCAATAAAGTATTTAATTATTTTCAGGAAAGTGTCTTAAACTGTTTATTACGCCGTAGACAATGTATGGTTATTTGCATAAAATTTAATTTATAAATAGCCTGTATTTATTACACAGTTTACTGTCCATCATCGTACAAAAGGCAAGCTTTAATGCCTTAACATCGTTTCTCAACCTTTTTAGTGTCGCTTAAAAATTTTAAAAATAACTTCACGATTCTCATTCAAATATAATTATGTGTTAATGATATTTTTACCCTTTAACATTTGATCATAAATCAGTGCTTAATTTTTACTGACCAACTGCGATTCCCTGTGCATGTGACCGCGACTCCCTGGGAATGATGACCCCCAGATTGAGAAATGATGCCTTAAAGTACTCTCTATGAGCCAATTTTTAGGGTGATTAGAGAGGTTCATTGGGAGCCTGAAATAAGCCGTAATGCCACTCTTACTATAAGAGTAAGTATAACGTAATTGCGTGCGCCATTTGGAAAACAATGTTTATGGAAACTAAATGTATTTAATATAAGACTGATGTCACATCTGATACTTCATAGCGGCTCGTATTTTAATTGTCGTGATAAAACCACTTTTAATAATCAAATATTAATATATGGATAATACTTGAGACCCAAAGGGAAAAACAAAGCAAAGGGAGTTATTGTCAATAGCGGCTTATTTAACTTTGGTTAATATTTTTAAACATAAAATTATGTTTAAATGTTTAAATATAAATAATGCTGTCATATTTTACATGCTAATATCTTTTTAAGATAAACCAAATAAATAAATAACAATCGTGTTATTTTTAAAGATTTAACTAAAGTCAATGTGTGGAATAATAAGGAATCATAATTTCTGGAATAACATCACATTTATATCTTATTTTACAAGTTATATCTTTTTGCTTGGGATGTGATCGCCACATCCATGGCGCTGAAATGGGATTTGGGTTCCATTCGCAAAACGTCACGTAGACGCAAAATGGCCTATTCACAGAAAGTCCCATTCGCAGAAAATCCCATTTGCAGAGAATCCCGTGATCAAATTATCCTACTCGTACGAAATAATGATTTATTGCGTGAGATAAGCACAATATGCTCTAAGCACATTGTGTTTAGAACGCAATCCTCACGTTCGCGTTGCCCCGCCCCGCATTATTGGAACCGGACAGGCGAGGGCTCACTCATCTTGTTTGTCTATGGTTGTATCATCTCACCTCGGATACATGGCGTACAAGTCCGGATGGGCGGGGACGTGCATCGCGGGATCCGCACAACTCGCGTGAGGTAAAGTAAAACCGAGCTTAAGCGCTCTAGCACTCAGTAAGTTGCTAGCTTTTAATACTCTAATGTTAAAGGCAAGTGAGCGTTATAGACTAAATTGTTAATGTTTCACGGTCCCCCTTGTACTCTTGTCGTTAAAAGTAGAGTCTAAAATATGTAGTTAAGGTTCAGGTTCAATAGCACTAACATAGCGAGCCAGCGCACGAGCGATGAAGCGTTCAGCGCTCGTTCTAACCACACTAATAGCTCGTATTGTTTTAGCTGGTATTAATTGCTATTGTCAGTGTACTATATGAGTGTCTGGAACCTGCTACTAAACTAGTATCAATATATATCATCGTACCTCGGATACATGGCGTGCAAGTCTGGATGGACAGGAACGTGAGTCGCGGGATGAGCGTGTCTCGCGCGCGGCGACATCGCCGCCGCCGCGTTGATGGCTCTGATCCTTGCACGCAGTCGCTCGTATTGCTCCGGCTGATATTGAGCTGCTATTGTCACTGCGCTGCCCGAGTACTGCTTGAATAATCATATTTTTATGAGTTTTCGAAATCATTTTAGATATTGTTTTTTTAGAAGAAATAATTATATGAGACGAGAAAAATACTGAATGAGTAGCAAACCGATGGCGGCTCGTTTAAATACAAACCGTTTTATAGTTACTTGAGTTGAGTTAGTAAGTGGAAGATTTCTGAAGAGTACCTACCTAATCTAACATAAGCAAGAACGTTCGAGAATTGCTATGCCATTTCCATGAAGCGTATCAAGGTTCTGCAAGGTCAGTAGCTCATCCCCATCTATTTTAATGTCGCGAATGTCTATGTAGTACTAGTAGTGGTAACTGCTGGTAAGTATTAATTATAAGCTTTAACACTACAGCGGTTTTTTCATGTGTTCTACTCCACATATCTTTTCCATTCGCGAACAATATCCCTCATTTCTATGCAGGTTGCTATGTTCTATTTCTATGTTCTGTTTTTTTTATCTTTATTATGCTTACTATAACAAACTAACTTTTTCTTAACTACTGAAGCAATGCCTTTAATTATGTTTAATGCTGTAGTGGTCATCTTATGCGTTGTCTTAGGTTACGTACTTCCCATTCACTATACACAATTCTCGCCAGGCTCAGTACTCTACACTAACACATTGTACGAGTACATCTTATCTTTCCGACACTAGAAAATTGGCAATAATGTACAAGTAGGAGTAGTACCTTCAATGCAGCAGCGGCCTGCTCATGCGTCGCCCTGGTCAGATCCCTCCCATCGACGCTGAGTATCCTGTCCCCCCTGTGCAGCATGCCGTACGCGGCACCCCCCGCGCTCACCCCCGAAACAAACACCCCGCACGCCTCGTCCTCACCCCCGCTGTCCTCCGCCTCCCCCCCGAGTCCGCCCACAATGTCCATGCCAAGTCTTGACCCGGAGCGCACGAGGCGTACCATTCGTACGCATCTGTTTGAATTGAATATTACTTAAGATTGAATTATGTAGTTATTGTACGATAGTGGAGGACCCTTCTTGTATCTTGTTAAAACCTTCCGTTGGGTCCCGCAGATATATAATATGTATCCTTACTCTAAGAATATGTATCCTTATCTATACTTCATCTCTATATCATAAGTACAATTTTAATTATAATCTGAGTTAATAATAATCAGAGTAAAACAAAAATGTTGATATGAATTTTAGACGATAGAAACATACTACTAGGACAGGATCTTTTGATTTTCATCTTTACAACTAGGAGAAAGCACTAAATTTATTGGGATTCATTTTGTAATTTGTAAGTAAGTAGTAGTCGCTGAATTAGCAAAGAACAAATCTAATCTACACAGCCATGCTGATGGAATAAAATTGAGTTAATATATTTATTTTTAATATGATACAAAAAATAGCGTCAAGTGAGCCCGAGACAGAATTACATTACATTTTTATTGCTGGATAAATTAATCAATTGTAAAAACAGCTCCAGTCGGCACAAATATATGGAAGAAACAACTAACTAGAAGAGAAAAGTAAAAACATATTTCTGCCAACATTGCAATATTGAGGCGGAAATGTCTATACCAGCAATTTCTAAGCGTCGTCGCGACACGCTCCCTTTATGTTCGTATCACAATGAAAATGCCTGTTAACAGCTTACTACGGCTGTTAGCTTTCCGTGCTGTCGTATTATGTGATGTTAGTATAAGTTCAATCAGATGCAAATAACTTTTCAGTGACATTTGTGGAATGCATAGTTTTACAAAAAAAACTGACTAAAGGATAACAAAGCGGCTATCGTTAGTTTTGAACGCTAAGGATAGTTTCTTCTTCTTAACAGCGACACTAAAGAGTGTATTTAATTTATTTGTGCAGTCCTGGACATAATTAGCAGTGTTAGAACCATATATTTGCAGTGTCTTTCCATGGGACTTGGGAGGCGTAAAAGGCGACTAACGGATAACCGCTACCACAAAAGCTTGGCCAGCGGGGCGTTTTATGGCCATACATCTCTCGTGTACAAATGTACTCGTCAGTCGGTGCCGTGAACTGAAAATGAAGTACCTACGCGCTGGCTGGTTGGAAAGGAGGCGCTTCCCACCGACTCTTAGCTTCAATTTAACTGCCGTGGAACGGCAATTCATTTTGGGAAGGCTTAGTTTTATGCCTACCGAAACCAAAAGGAGGAATGTGAACTTTCTATAAGTTAGTAGGTACTACGAGTAATAGCTATTGTGTGCCGTGGACACTATCACAGGATGACAATTGAGTGATGTGAACGAACAATTTTCAAGGTTAAGTGAATGTCGTAATCGGAAGTAATCCTCCTAGGATGCTTCATGCTTGCCCATGGAATTATTATGTTATCGTATCACTATAGTGTCATTTCAATGACACGATTAGAAAATAAGCAATGCGATTAGATAATATAGGGTTTCCCTATAGTAATTTTACGTAAACCGAAGCCTAGGTAATAATTTTGGGCAAGGCTAAAGCGGTATTATTTATAATAAAAAAGAAATCTGACTTTGGGAAATACCTGAAACGTTATGTTATAAATTATAACACAATAATAAAAATATTATAAATAAAAATAGGCTCATTTAAGGTTTATTACTGCCTTATTACATTTAATAGTAGGTGCATTACTGTCCAGGCCCGAAATAAAGCAATTGACGGCCGAGTAATATTGGAAGGACGAAGCGAAGCCGAGTCCTCACGAAGTGATTTTAAAAGGACGAGGCGAAGCCGAGTCCTTTTTGAATAAATGAGGCCGTTAATTGCTATTTCGGCCGAGATTTGTATAGTATTTTTCTCTAATTTGCGAGGAAACAATAAATAAATTAATTCAAGAAACAGAAGTTTAATTCATATTAAAAGTTACATTGCAGTTTATACAGTTAGATAATGACAATTGAACACTTTTGCCAGGTAAATTAACGTGTTGAATGCTTTGGCTTGAGTTCAGTGGTCAATTTATCGGATGGTGCAGATGACGTTGATGGCCGGGGTTCAAAAGGCGAAGATTTTAATATAGCTTCATTTATTTGGTTGGTTATTTTACATTTATTTTCAATTGATTCTTCAATATAACCCTCGGTTACTTTGTCTAATAACCACCCACCGTGCCTCTTCAGAGTGGTCAAATTTGCTCCTGTGTCAGCGAGAAGAGTGGCGGAAGACCTTCTTAAGCAATGTCCTGTACATAAGCACTGGTCGGAGCTTCTGTACGACTTTTAGTAGTTCATTCTGCACTTTAAACATTCGATCCCTCTTAGTTTTTGTACAGCGCAAACGTACAATCATTTTATTATTGTGGGTTTCGACGTCATTTATTTTGAGGGTTGTCATTTCATTGCTTCAACATGCACCATTTACGCCGAAAATAAGAATAACCTGCAACAAAACAAACATATTTAAGGATATGTATTATTAAAATACCAAAGTTTTGCTGTAGTTTTAATAGGTAATGCAAGAAGTCTTACCTTTTCTAGCAAATATTGTTCATCTGGGGCTTCCTTTATAAACGTTTTAATGTTGTTTGCAGATAAAACTTTAGTTTTTTTAGGCATAAATTCATCTGACTTTCTCTTTAAAAATGTACTAAGGTTTGCGTAATCGCCAATATTTACATTTTGCTTTAAACGTATTGTAGTTTTAAGCTTTGAATATTCACACCACAATGTAGATGGCTGTTTTAATCAAATCATTGAAATATGCTAAAAGGACCTTTTCCACGAAAGAATTCGCTTTTTTTTTCAGTTTTCCACTTGATGAAATCTTCATATGCCTTTTCATATTTTTCTCTCGATTTCGGTGGAAACAGGTTTTCAGAAAGTATCTTTGCGTCTTCAGCTCTGTCTGGTGGCGTTAAATCTAATTCACCTTCCAACGAACTAGTACTCAACATAACATCCACAATACAGAGTAGGTATCTGATTTTCATTCCCGCCAATTCGACTGCGCGCTATGTTTGTTTTTTTTTTAAACTTTTGAAAAGAAATGCACATTCAGCCTTTATAATAATAAATATCGTGTACCTAAAAAAACCTAATTTATGTTAGCTACTGTCCAGCAATCTCTATTATCGTCGTGTTGGAAATTGCTGGCGTGCGCACAGAAAAGAGCCGATTGACGTATTCCTTTTTTAAAATAATGAAGCTATTTCCGAGCAAGTAGGTGAAAAAACATGTTTTGTACTGCACCTAAACTTTATAATTAAATATAAAATATAATTAATAAGGTTGTAGAGAACAATGAGCTCTCACGAAAGTTTAATATTTTTCCTTGTTGATGAATGTTATTATACCTTCTGGATGAGAAATTATATTTTTTTACAATTTTTTTTTATATATTTTATAACTGACATAATGTTATGTATTAGGTACCTTGTTAATTAATTCAATTTTTAATATTTCAAAGATAGTATTATAGATTACTATAATAATAAAAACGCTTCAGTTGAAATATTCGGTAATGCCAATGGAAGTAGGCCCGCTCTGGTTATGTGGTTGAATACCGAAATGGTTTTGTATGACTAAACATTCAGCTCAATGTACATACTATTTCTAATTTTCGTTCTAACAGTCCTTCATTCCAGCGCTCCTATTCTTATGATTGGATCCATTTTTGTTTACGCAATATAGTCGCACTTTAATAGTATTTTCACATTCACATCAGTAACAGAAAATGACTGAAACAGACTTCATTCACTAACTCCATTCAGTTACATAATAAAATAAAGAACAAATCAACTATAGTTTCCTAATGGACATTTTCCTGTGAATTACTTTTAAAGACTTTTTGTAAGTAAAATAAAACACATTTTTGTCTTTCCTGTAACTTTTTATCACACAATGTACCTACGTACTCGTAAGTTCTTCGACTACATTTCCTATCCTACGTAATAAAGTAATTTGTAATTCCTTGTGCGAAACGTTTGTATCAAATTATTTACCTTATTAACTAATAAAACTGGGAATTAATGAATGCAAATTCTTTATTGCATTTCTCTCTTATCTTAACGTGTAGTTATACAGATATACGCATATTACATACATATGAAATGTAACTAATGTGAAAATGTTTAATTAAATAAAACAATGCAGTTTGATTTCATTTTGTCTTTTTGATTTTTCTATAGCCGGTATGTTTTTTATCATTTATATTTATTTTAGTCCCAATAAAGAAATAAAGATTCGGCATAACAAATGTAAAAGTTTACACTGTATAAAATTATGAGTACTTATTATCTTGTCAATACTTATTGTGTCATTCTTTTGATCAGCATCTGCCTACTGTAACTTAGGCTGTGATAATTGTTGTTAGAATTTATTACTTCAAACAATCGGGAATTTATTGGCAGTAGTAACCATAAAGACTAAGCACAGTCCATACGTTCGTGCCAACAAAAGTTCGCCATGACAGTATTAAACGGTTAATACTTTTGAATAAGTGCCAAACTCATAGCATAATAAAAAAATACTAGTAAGCCCCCTTGGTAACGACACGGTTTTCCGCTACACAGTACGGCGACTTAGCCGCGCCGGCAGAGAAACATACACGGTTAATAACCCGGTGGGAGCACGTTTAGCGTATTTTCGGTGCGAATTTGATGTATCATTTCTGAGTGCTAAGCTAGGAACAAATAATTAAAATAACACAAAACTGGAATCGACACAGGTAAGCAATTATGAAACCGTGAAAACGTCCGGTATCGTTATCAAACTTCCATAGACTGTTATACAAGTTGTATATTGAACAGTGTTGTATGATATAACACTGTTCAATATCTCGCCATTAGTTTTCACGGTGTATACGGCGAACGCGCCGCTCCTTGGCATTACCGTGTCAAGCTCCCAGAGTGTCCCATACAACACCGACAACCGTAGCTATTCATGACTGAAAATCGTGTCGTTAACAAGCGGCCTAAGTTCTCAGAAATAGGGTTACGGGTTGCTGATGTGTAAGCTTGAAACCGATAACAAAAATATCGCAAATCGGTAATTACCGGTAATTTCCATTACTATGGTATTTTGTTTTGCATTTAGTGGTTCCTATCTAATATAACACCTGTAAAAATATACAATACTATGTACATCATACTATTTAAGGTAATACATGCTTTATCAAAGGAAATTAAGCAGGCATAATTGAGCGATTGAGTCCACTTTATAGATATTTATTCTTTTCGAATATTTGAACTTTGTCTATGGTATGTCTGTTCAATAGAAAAATTCAAATGATTTATTTGTTTTTTCATTGTTAAGTGAGCTTTGTTATAACAAGAATGCAATATGCAACCAGCCCTTTCAGTATCCACTGCCGGACATGGGCCACATCATGCATATTGTCTTGTGCATGAAGGATGTATGGCCTTAACACGCCACGCTGGCCAAGTACCCACTTTTTTAGAGGTGTTGTATTTCTTCAGAGCTTGTGGTAGCCGGTTTTTTATCCCTTAGTCGCCTTATACGACACCCGCAGGAAGAAATGGACCGATGCTATTCTATAGCCAGCCCGCAGCCGACCCCACACATATATTTTTTTAATAGCACCGTTATTATTTTACAGATTACGATTTGTTACCGGTAAGGTCGTTGGTACCGATACCAATAAATATCGGTATTGACGCCAAACTTTTGTTTATTCACAATATTTAATCGTTGAGTCAATATTTTTTATTCTTAATTGGGCAGTATTATACAAACATCGACAACACGTCTCAAATATGACAGTATTCTAAACATGGCAAAATTAAAAATAAGTGATTCAATAATTACACTATATCTTGCGACCATACAATCCGTGTAACGTGCACCCAACTTACTTATCTTTTCGACTATGTATAGGACAACTCTAAAATTGAACGTGTACGATGTAATATAAAAGTTTACCTCGGTATTTCGCTCGGTTCCTCATCTAAAAGCTCATGAAGTGTTGAACATGAAGTGGCTTGTGTTCTTGCTGTGAATAAAATTAACATATTAATTTAAAAATTAGACTTGAGACTGAAACATCCAAGCTGTTTTTAACATACACACTTTAAATCAGTCTCAAATAAGATGGAACAATATGTATCCATTTGTTTACAATTGATAAAATGTTTGTTTATAAAAACTCATTGAGTAAATCTCAATTTAGCCAAACCTTCTTCGAGTGAAGCTAGGATGCTATATGATTTAGTGTTAGTATAATTATATTTGTGGGTATTTAATTAACATGGGGTAAGATGGGACTGACATGTCAACTGAAGCACAAAAGTCAGTGTTAAAAATACGTTGACAGAACTGTAAATAATACAAAATCGTTGTACCTAAATGAGAAATATAATTTCAATATAATAATTATTATATGGTATTGAGAAATCGAATAGTTTAACCAAATAAATAACCAACGAACATATACAATGGACAGGTAATAAAATATCGGAGCATGAATAGAATTTGACGTATATAGTAAAGGTGTGCTCACTAGTGTAAAGCGGAGCGGTTCGCGCTACAGGCGGAAGGGATCCGGCGGGCAGCACAACAAGAGTAACTTGTTCTCCCGTACTCCGTAGTGCAGCTACTGCTTGAGCATGTGTTGCGCCGATTAGTGAAGTTTCTATACCCTGAAACAAATGTAAATAATGTAGAATATATAAAATATGTAAGTAGGTATTATTACTATATTATATTAGACATAATTAAGAATCATCTGACATGTAACTATTGATTTTATTATTATTTCAATTTATCCAATATTGGTCATTTTAATCATAATAATTTTAATCAGCAAATGATATAATACAGTAAATATTAGTATTTACTCACTGAATGTTTACTAAAGTGCAAATCCATTTCCTCGTAATCGCACGTTTAAATGTTATTGAAATAAAAGAATTGTACTCAAAATTAGATAAAATAATAATAATTGTATAGTAATAAAGACATAGCCATTAACAATTGTATATTAATGTCTAATGTACTGAGGCTCAATAATTAATTAATATATTGCATGCAATATATTAATTAATTAATGAGCCACAAATCATTGATCCTTGCAATTGAACCATGGGCTTACTTACGTCTTCATCCCTAACAGCCAATATCTTATCACCTAGTCGCAGTCTGCCGTCGTGGTGTGCAGCGCCACCGACCGCTATATGCGATATGAAAACGCCTCCGCCACCAGCCGCGTCATCCGCCCCACCCGCGATGCCCAACCCGAGACCCCGCGCACCTCGCCACAGTGTCACCACCCGAGGCCGGCGAGCTCGACGCACTCGCTGTCAATAAAAATGCCTCTGTTTTTGCTTCCAATCTTTGTTACGTATCACTAGTGTATGCTCGTTTACCCAAGTAGATTAGGTTATTAGACGTTTCCGATTTATTATTTATTTATTAAAGAAGAAAAGAAACGAATTACGTATAATAAAATTAGGAAATAACTCATTTCGTATGAGTAACCACTTATGAATGTAATATACAATAATAATGTTATCATTGGGAGGTTTATGCCCTAATCACCACGCTAGGTTAGGTGGGTTGGTGATCGCAGTGCCTGTTGCACCGATGATGCTGTTGCCCGTCACCGGTCTCTGGTATCTATTTAAGATCTAGCAAATCGAATGGTTAAACCGCCGTTGATCAGCCGTCAGAGCTCCATCCTTTATTCAGCAGGGTGCGCCGCTTGCAGGAGATATGGCTTGGATCCCGTGTGATGGTGATCGGAACCCCTTACTAAAGTACTCACAATGAAAACACGTAACACACGATGGCCTCCAGTCCCCCGCAGCCCTACCATTTCTAGCTACGGCAACGGCTACGGCAACATGACGAAAATGTAATGTAGTTGGAAACCGAGCTGTGTAGGATAAGGTGGGATATTCTTGGGTTATCGGAAGTCCGAAGAGGGCGAGGACACACAAGATCCTTGAATCTCGAAACCTATTCTACTACCGGCGAGGTGACCAACCATCCCACGGCAAGGAGAGGTTGATTTTCTCGTTAACAAGGTTCTCGTTAACAACGTTGTGGAAGTAGTATCCGATGTGTCTGTGCGGGTGGCGTATCTTGTACTCAGATTAGATAAAAACTACGTTTTGAAGATTGTACAAGTATATGCTCCACACACACGGACGACGAAGTCAAGGTATGATGTCGTAGTTTGCCCGTCACTGCCTCTAGACTAGAGAGCTGAGCAAAGACTCTAGAATCTAGAGCCTTTGCTTAGCCTTTTGGATACAGTCATCTGGCGATGCTTAAAAGCAATAGTGGCCAAACTCTCTCTTCGAAACCAGCGAACTTCGCAGAAACGAGAATCATACGTAGCACGGAAATGAGGATGCACCGCACATCTGTGATTGGAGGTACAGTAATAGAAAACCGAGGTGAGAATTATATTGAACAATTCTCTGAAGAATTGTACAGTACAGGCCATTCCCCATTGTACAGGCGGTAGAACACAAAGAGAGACGCAACGTCTTTCCGAACGCTGAGGGGATCTGAAAAGCTGGATACTAAACGACCTTAACGCAACATCACGACGCGTAGGTCTCGGAATTCAATTAAACAAAACAAAAATACATTTTTCAACACGTTCTTCCCCGGATTGATAGACGTTGAAGGCCTGCCACTCGAAGTTGTTGACCATTATGTCTACCTTGAGCAAACAATTCAACTAGGCAAGTCCAGCTTAAGCAAGGAGGTGGATAGACGTATTCACCTCGGCTAGACAGCATTTGGGGAAATGTGTCGGCTCTTCTCGTCGCCTATACCACAATACTTGAAGACGAAAGTGCATTCTGCCATGGTGCCGAAACGTAGGCCTGATTCAACATTCAACGGTAGGCCTGATCCATAAGTACAAAGTCCCTCGGCGAGCTATGCAGAGAACTATGCTCGGAGTTTCTTTGCTGGGTAGGATCCGAAACGAAGACATTCGCAAAAAAAATAAAGTCACCATCATAGATCGTAAAATCGGCACGTTGAAGTGGCAAAGGGCAGGTCATATTTGCCGAGGACCGATGGCCGTCGTGTCATATTGGGTAAGACAAGTCCTCGAATGGAGCCCACGTACCGGGAAGTGCAGTGTGGGACGCCCTTCAGCCAGGTGGACCGACGACTTAAAGAAATTCGCCGGTGGTAGTTGAATGAGATGAGCCGAAGATCACGTGTGGTGGCGAACTTTGGGAAAGACCTATATCCAGCAGTGGAGAGTCATGGGCTGAAATAATGTATAGAATAAATGTTTCGCTTATTTTTTTCTATTTCGTCATTGTCACTCTGCTTTTAAATATATGCTATGGTCAAATCTCGTAGTGCAATCTCGTCGCGGAAGGACTAGTCAATTTTATGATTGATCAATAGCTTTGGTCAAACCCCGATATAGATTTAAGTTTCGACTTTTGGCTGGTGTAGTTGTGGTCGTAATGAAATAGTCGAAGCTCGCGTTGCGTGGCGTTAGCAGTCAAGTTAAACAAACGTAGATATAAGTACTAACAATTAGGATAAGTACTATTTTACAATCAAAAATGAGTCCATGGTAGTGGGAAAGTACATGATCTATAAATTTGGTTATAAATATTTTGTTTTACTATAAGACTAACCATTTAAGAGATGTTTTCAAAAATAGTTTTTTTACTTTTAATCCTTTGTATAATTTTTAGCATGATCACACAAAAAATTAGCTCCATCGGAATTATTCCTAAGTGTTATATCAATTTTGACGGGACAAAAATGTACAATGCTCTAATACCTACTGAGGTAGGTAGGATTCGTATTCTTAATTAATTAATGTCTTGTAATAACCTATACGGTAAAAAAATATATATAAAACTGCCTCTTTTATTAAATATACTCTTTGAAATATTATATTAATCAATAAATACACCAGATACACGTGTCTTGAAGGAGGTACCTCATGAATATTAGTAGTTAATTAATACGATTCTCTTTCAAGTCCCTAAACAATGTTAGATTTCTGTGTACTTAATTTTAGTTCTAATTACCACATCGTGTGTTACGTCGGAATGCCTCAATCGTAAATGAATTTTATATATTAATAAACATGTTTTGTTTAGTGGTATTAATAGTATTATCCTATTATAATATACGGTCTTTGACAGTACTTGAAATTGACATGTTTTGCAGTTTATTCTAAAAATAAAAAAATAAAAAAAGCCCATATTAAAAAGATTTTTTCAAATTCACTAGAGAATCGGACAGATTATAATATAATAGATAAAGATACAATAAAGATAGCTATCTCTATCTTTATTGCTCAAGTGTGATTGTAATGACATTATTTTGTAATTGACATCATAGAGCGCGGTTCTTTTCTAATTGACTTTTAAGCACTATAACTCAGCCGATTTCCATTTTATGGATCCATTTCTAGTATCTTCAGCTACTTAAGACCCCCAGTAATCCTAACCAGTTGACGTGAAATAGAACTGACTACACTCTGCAGACTAATGGAATGACTAATTGTGTGCCCTCATCCTTAATGTCCATATCAATATGTATTAGCGTAATTGTCACAGGGTTGCAAACCCTACTATTTATATAGTAACTACGGTTGGTAATCATTTAGATATTATTATACTTTGGTGTGGCGAATTATACAATATAATGTTGAAAAAAGTACGCACAAACATTATAATTCATTTTTATCAACTTTCTACATAACCAACTAGTTTAATGAATTTTAAATGCAGGGATGGGAGAAACAGAGTTTAAAAAACGAATCATTATGAACGTTAATTTAAATTTTGAGTGCAACGAAGCTTACAATGTGTTTTTAATTGATCAATAAGTTGAATACAATAAGCTTTTATTAAAAATGATAAATAAATTGAATTTGTTGACAGATTATTATTTTTACAACCTTTCCTCTACAAGCTGCTACTATTATTCCAGATAACGTACTAATATTTGTTCACACCTTTGCTAGTGAAATATTATACTCGTATTTTTCATAAATAATACAGCTAGCTACCGTAAATTGAGACTAAATTAATTTCATGTTTACATTTAAAAAACATTTTTATATTTCGACATTTTTAAAATTGACTGCCTTTAATATTTTTGTAAGAACCTGTCAGAATATTCTTCTTTGTTCTCTCTCAAATTTTGTTGGTGGACAAAATGCGTCGAGTTATTGCGCTCAAGCTTTAGCTTAATATCGCGAACTGTTGGCAGCGCTCCTCGACTTGTTGTCAAACAGCTTGCCATTTACATTGCACTTTATTAGTTAGCTTAGCTTCTACAATTTTGCAACGCAATATTATATAGTTGTGAAGGTATCAAAGAAAACTTCTGTATATTAATAAATATTTTTTAGGTTACGCTGACATTCTGTTTTTATAAAAATAGGGCGGCAGATGAGCAGGCAGTCCACCTGTTAGTAAGTACCCACTCAACAACTGTCACCCGTGAACATCTGTCAATCCAGAATGGAGATTGGAGTCCTACCTGGAGATTTGGGAATGGATTTGGAAAAAAGATGGAGAAGTATAGGATAAGTTGAAATGGGAATGGACTCTAGCACATTTCACTCACTACCGAACCACGTACGTAGTGAAAAAGAATAAAAGTGGGAACATTTACCGGTAGTCTTCTGAGAAGTCAGCGTAACGTGGATGGTCGATTACGCACAGCTACTGTGCGATTGCAGCATGTACCCCACGACCCTTGACTCTTAAAAGGCCACGAGGGCCACAAGAACTTAGCCATTACGAAAAAAAAAAAGAAAAAAAACACAGCATATACCCTCCTCCTTCCAAGTTCTAGAACCACTGCTATTGCTACTACTTCCAATTTTACCTATTATACAGGCTGTAAATGATGAACTTTCAAAGCCTGGATTCCTACTTTTTAGAAAAACATTTTTCATTTATTAGTTTTACATTTAGCAAATATGTATACTAAATAAAATAATAAGACTGATTGAAAAACATATGTAAATTATAGTCATAATTATTCTATTATTAATGGTTTTTCATAATATTAGTTTGTAATGGGTTTAAAACTTAGTAACATTGTCAACCTACTCTCTCTATAAATTGTTGACGTTATCTTTCTATGAACTAGCTGTGGCCGCGACTTCTCGTACGCATGAAATTTTAGTTTTTAAACTCTAAATTGGGATATCTTTTCTTCCCGTCAGTGGATTTCGATGAAACAAAGCCTATTCGAAGCGCCAAGCTAAGCTCAATTAATCTGTGGAAATCTCGTGAAAATCCGTTTAGTAGTTTTGGAGATTAGCGTGTTCGAACAGACAAACAGAGAGACAAAAATTTTCAAAATCGCTTTTTTGTATTCTGATACTCTTCCTTCATCACCTCCAATCAGTTTTTGGTAAAAATATTCAATGTACAGACATGCTGGTTTTATTATATGTATATATAAAATAAACTTTGGAGGTACGGTAAATAACTTAAATTGTCCTCCATACTATTATATTAAATAACAAGAATTAAATAAAAATGCACATCTCGTTGGGCGTACGGGAGACGACTGGCGGCGAGTAGAGTGTGGACAGTGACACTACCGCAAATTGGTAAAACACCGTGCACGCACAACACTATCGACACAGTGTCCCTACATACAAATAATATTTTCATGTCTATTAACACAGAATCATTAATGGAATCAACTATTCCAGGCTCCGGAATTATTCCAGGCGTGTTTATAGGTATGTCGGGGTAATCTCTGGTACTACTGAACCGATTTCAAAAATTCTTTCACAAATAGGAATCTACATTATCTGTGTAACATAGGCTATATTTTATTTTGAAATTTTGAAAGAAAAAATTTGAAAAAAGAAAACTTATAAACTGAAGCGAAACGAGGGCAGGTCGTTAGTGTTCAATATATTCGATCGATGTTTCGATATCCCAGGTGGCTAAAGGGTCACTGCAGGGCATAGACCTCCTCTTGTAAATATACATAGGCTGTGTTATTTCATTTAGCATTATAGTAGAGTTTTCAAAGGGAACCTTCTTACAATTTCACAGCTCACAGCTTATATGATCCGTTCAATATTTTCCAAATATTTACAACATTATTAGTAAAATATACGTTCAGATACCGGATTCTTACGTCAAAACAATAAACATCTGTGCAAAGGAACCTTATGGTCGGTACAGATTTCGTTGTTTCAAGATTCCGTTTAAATAGAAACATTTTATAAAGATAGCTCTAAATTTCAATGTCCGAAAAACTAGAATGGACAATAAGGTCCCTTTTCTTGGAATTTTTATTTTTTTTTAAATTGTCGAGTAATGTCACATTTACACCATCATTTTCTATGCTAAAAGAGTAGAGCAATATACAAGATTGATAAAATTGATTACTCTATACTAATAACCATGTATAGAATAAAACTCAGGCATGTATAAGGTAAAGCAATAATACGTGAAGGAAATCGTTCATTTAGATATTACTAAGACACGTTCTAATAAGTGTTCTATAATAAAATAAGTATCATTAATTGTAACTTAACAGACAGAATGTATTGTAACTACTAAACTTCTCAAACTTAATAAGTTGTTGACTGTAAAAGAAAATTAAACATTTGCCAACTTACTAATCTAACGACGTTCCCAGCTTTCTGTAACGCATCCACCGCTACCGAGTGCGGCGCTCCCTCCACAGAAATGTCATTCACCTGCGTAAACACACACACTTGCATACACAAGACCCTTCGTTGAAGTACACGAACACAAGAATATTCTATTTGATTTTCCAACAATATTGAATGAAAACTTAATAAATTTGACCTTTTTATTCCCGACATTTAAATGAGACTCAGTTTGTTTTAACAATCAAACTGCACACAGTTCAATAATACGAAATCGTCAGCCCCATATCAAAACCCAATAAGGAACAAATTTAGCAAAAATGTTTTTTGACGAAATTTTATTTACAAAGATTTCGTATTAGTAGAGATTTTTTTATAGAAAAAGGGCGGCAGACGAGCATATAGTCCACCTGATGGTTAGTGGATATTGTCGTTCATAGACATCCGCAATACATGCAAAACATCAGTCCAGAATGACAAACATTGGCACACCCCCGGATGCGCTGCCTACCGTTGCAGATTAAGGAATGGATTGGGAGAAAGGATTGAGAGAATAGAAAGGGGTAGGATGGGAACGGACTCTGGTATATCTGACTCTCTACCGAAACACATGTATGTACATTGGGGAAATACGATAAAGTAGGAAGGTTCTGTAGTTTCAAGTTCTGAACATTTCAAGGTAGTTTTCTGTGCTAGAGGGCTAACGTGGCCAGTCGAGAGCGCCCAGCGGCTGTGGGAATGCAGCATGCACTCTCCCACTACAAATTTAGATATATATTTAGTACGAAATTTAGTAAATGCATGACGTGATGCACATAAATCACTATAAAACTTATAATACACTAATATTTTAAGCATGGTCTATTTATCACTATAATTGTATTGTGTAATGACGATCACATTTTTATTGTAAATTCCCATGTTTTAACTTGGCTGTTTGTCATTAGGCTCAATTTTAAAATTTGTTAAAAAATACTTAATAGGTTCTGAAGTGGGACAGCGGTAATGGTTACTATCCGCTCTCAGTACCGCTAATATTGTTAGCAATAAATAAGCAAATAAATTCAAATCGGTCAAGGTTAATAAATGCTTAGATAAGCAATAGTTAAAACTATCGTGTATCACTAGGTTAGTATTGAAAACGTTACAGATAAGAAAACAGTTCACAGTTTCGGATAGCGAAATATTGGACAATAAGTGGATCACGTGGCCTACCAACAGACGGAGAACTCTGCCACAACAATAATCCAAACTGACGCGCATACGGATGCTTGCATTTATTACACACAAAACATGACAGCTGTCTAGAGTTTGTATGAAAAGCTTCTTACACGAGTAGCATTTTCTCGAGATATATTACACAAAGTTATAGATGTATTATTACAGTTTCTGCCTTTACAAGTTTTCACGTGAAAGAGTGTTATACAACTCTCGCGAGGGGGTGCGAACATTTATATCGTGTATCTGTCTCTCGTATATAAGTCAGACATTCTGGTATTAGTTCCGCAACTCAAATAGAGGTTGTAAAACTTTGCAGCGCTAGCACTGAAGGTATTAGATTATATTTAATCCCTCGCTTCGAATTCTTAACGTTTGACGTTCTTAGCGGTGAGAAATAGCTCCCGGTAATTTTATTGGATTTATTATCGGAACTGTATTAGCTCTTTCAAAAATAAATATCAGAAACAAAACACAGGTTGTCGTTGTAGGTAACACCGCTGTCCCCAGGCATACCAACCTGTCAAATTAAATCCCCTCATATAAAATTTCATTAAACAAACGCCAAAGTTTGGAAAGAATGTCGTTTAAGCGACTACCGTGAAAAGTTTTTTAGCTACGTGATAAAAAAGTTTTACAATTTTACTTCCCAACTTAAAAAGTTCCTATTATTTCCAATGTTTAGACCGGAAATATGATTTTATTGCTGATCCCATAAAAAATGATTAAGCAAATGTTTTACCGGATTATGCTTTACAAAGCCGCCGACCTCAATAAGTTATTGTTATTACTGTAATCATTCTCTGACCGTGAGATAACTTATGGCGCCTACTTTATTATACGAGTTGCCGGATAGGCTTTAGGAAATTTAATCAATAACTGCAAAAGATAGAATTTCAAAGCTCAGAAAGAGAATGAAAACATGTTCAACACGTGTTATTTCACTTACAATCGTATAAAAAAATGTTTCTTGAGTGCAGTGCCATTTTACAAAAAAAAACAATTATAATATCTACAGTTTTAAAAGTGACAAGAAGTTTAAACCCAAACATAAGGCTAGAAGTATAATAACGAATTTGAAATAAATTGTACGTAACAGTTTTGCGGCTGTCACTGCATCTTTCCGCAATACTCCATTTGTCATAAATAACCCACCTGTAATAAAATGTCCCCTATTTGTATCCGACCGTCCTTCTTGGCCGCACCGCCGTCAGCTAGCCTGGTAATGCTGACGTCACCGCCTGCCTCCCCGCCGGCTATACTGAGCCCGAGGCCACTGGCACCCCGCTCCAACGTTACGTCCGACGTCTCCCAGACAGACTCGCTGTCTGAATCCGAAGGGTACTGCAGATAAATCGGATGAAGTACAAATATAGTCCGATTAGGTTTTTAGACTTGTGCTAGATAATTTAAATATCCATGTTAATTCAGTTACCAGCAGTGCAGACACCTTCATGCACGTAGACGGCAGATTTGGATAGATTATGTTTGGCTAGCTTTATTCCTGTGGGAACTCTATAACTGATCCGAATAAAAAATACTCTAAATGTTGATTCGGCACATGAGCTATAACTATCCAAATTTCACAAAATATTAAATGTATAGACACGACGTTGATACGATTTTATTATATGTGGGTATATAATATAAATATAATATAACGCAACCTTAGACTTTTTCTTAACCGTCTTATGTGTTTGGGTAACTGGTATCCAAGACAAAAGACTGCATACATGAATAATTTATCTAATAATACTTATTTGTGTGAGAAATAAATACCAGTATATCCATTGAATCTTATGAGTAACAAGGTTATTGGTAGGTAGAAGTAGAAAGCTTCCTTTGCGAATGTATGTTTGCGCAAGCATTCGGAAAATTGAGGAAAAATCGTCACCGTTTATTCAAATTCAAAACGTGGACAACCTAACTGTACTATGGTTATTATAACAAGAGCTCTGAGAGCTGAGAATTGTAAAAACACAGCCATGACACTTAGTTAATGTCATAAATATGTTTTTTTTTCTATTTTCGATTAATGCGTTACGGAATTAAAATGTTTTGCGTTCAATAAACAACGCCTCAATCTGTCAGAACTCAAGCAGTAATAACCGGAATACTCCGAAAAAAAACGTGAAAAAGAAATCAATATCAGTCTATAACGTCCCATTGCAGGCCACAGGCCTCCCCTACTAAATCACTAGGAGGTTTCGGGCCGTAATCCACCATGGGATTGGGATCTTGGGATAAGTGAATGCAGATGCTGTAGATTTTTTAAAATTCTTATGAATGCGAGTGTCCACATTTTGCCAGATATCGCCCAGCAGAGATGATTGAAAAAAATCCGTACTTAAATAGAAACTCAACGGTATGGATCCAAGGTTTAATTCACGACTATACGAATGAGGGTCTCAAAAAATAGATTATCGTATAGAGCGACATGTGCGTCTTTAATATTTTAGCAATCGTTTCATTGATAATAGCTTACCTAAATAAACTGCGTCAATGGACTATGTTTTGATAAGACTGATCAGAAGATGTCTGTTCGTTGTTTTAAAACGTTTCAGAGAGGTAATAAAATATTTTGTTTACTATTACAAACACCAAAACTACAGAACAGTAGCAAAAATATGCAATAAAAACGCGGACAGACCATCTCCAATTTAAATCTTACTGCACTCGTTAAAACTGTGCAATTGTAGTTTTTAACGAGCCTTGACTCAAGTGCTCTTAAAGCATTGCTCGTATATAAAATAAACTATTAATACTACACAAAACAATTTTAGGCTAGAACTTGGTAGTGAAGTGACTAATGAATCTATCAACGTTTGAGTCTAAATCTTGCTTTTATTTGCCTAAGTATGAAAAGTACTAATTTACGTACATTCAATTCTAAATTATTTGAGTTTTTAATAGAAGTTTAAATAACTGTAAGCTATTTAACAATCATTGTATTTAAATAAGTGTATAAAATATGATTATTATTATTACATACAAAGCAAAAACTACATATCCTACCGTATATCTTCTATATCAATACACATGCTAAAATCGTAACAAAGCAGTCTATTTTCGGAAATATTTCCGAAAAAGGTCGTCGTCACACTGTCCACCACAAATGATACATTTTTTAGAAAGACGATTACAGACGAGCACACAGTCTATCTGATGGTAAATTAATACTGTCACCCATGGACATTCGCGATACATATCAACATCCGCCCAGAATGACAAACATTGGCAGTCATCATTAAAGTTCACTCGAGTATTGTTATAAAGAATATGCAATCGGAAATAAGGTGTTACTAACATCCCATTTATGTCTTCTATTCGATGGGATGCGGGTAGGATTAAATTATGGGATGTGTGGCATTCCACCTCAGATCACAAGTTCCGCCCCATTGGGAGGAATGGAATTAAATGGATGACTGGTGTGAGAATGAATCGAATTGCTTAGAATGTAAGGCCGGACGGGACGGGATGGAATGAAATGGACGAGGTGGGATTGATCTATATGGGACTTGATGGGATGAGATGGGAATAGGTGTACAATGAACTAACCACATATGAAGTCACGGGATAGCTGGTTACGAATAAAATAATATATTTATAAACAGCTACTTAATAATTATTTAATTTCATAGAATATGGGTCTTCATGACAGATAACATTCCTTTTGTATTCAAAAACAGGAAATTCAACACATCAAAATTAGACTCAATATATTTATTTTAATTAAACATATTTTATTTAATTACAAGTTGTTCGAAATCTATAATGAAACATTCCTTTGAAATAACGATTAGTTGACATCAAAACAATTTTAGGGTCGACTGAATATATCCAATAGGCAGCTATTACAATATCAAAGTTCAATTCCATGTACCTAAATAATTTATTTCGAAATATTGATCAGACGGTAAAATAACACTTATTGACAGAAAGAGGCTTACATATCGAACGTGGAAATTCAAGTTCACATATAAGGGACATATTTAAATCACAACCTTTCATAATGTATAGATAAAAATACAGAAAATTCTCTGTAACTGTAACCAATATCACAGGTATTATTTTGAACTTAAGATCTGTAAGATCAAAACAACAGCACCAATGCTAATAAATCGGAAGATTATTAGTTTCTTTTTATTAGTTTGTCCCTTATTCTAATCGAAATTAACCTTAAGTTGAAAGTCGCAAAAAATAATTTGAAATAGGACGCAAACAAAAACATGACTGAAAACAAGATAAAAATCAAAGCCAGCGGAACAATGGTGGTGTTCGAGCGGTGATAGCATTGTAAAGCAAACCTGGTAGCTTCCTGCAACACGACGGCCGCTTTCCGGGCTATGCGACGCCTGCTCCCGCCCGCATTCATAGTTGCCAACGTTGGCTGCAAAAACAAACAAAAAAAAAAATTCCCTAAATGTCTTTCAAAAATATTTTCAACCATATTTCCTTTCTATTTAATGCTCAGATATAAATGCTCAGCTTTACTCGAATGTATCCGACATTGTATTTTTATTTTTCAACAACATAATGTTTCGGCGTTACATTTCGTAATCTTATATTCATGTACGCCAATACGATAGAAACATTCCGTTATGAGTGGCTGCTATAATGTCACTTCCATTTCGCTTTAAAAACTCATTTATGCGACGTAATATTACGTTTTATATTTATATCATTTCATGTCTCCGTTTTCCTTTATTGAAGTTTGTCTGTGTGTTTACTTTTAATTGGATTCATCAACACATGAAAAGTGTACACACATACATGAGAGTAGTGATAAGTGCAACATAGGCCGTCTTTTAATAATGTATAAACAATAGCTACTAATATAATACTAACAGTACTAACATTACTCATAAGTTAAATAATTGTTACTAACTACTATTGTTACTCTGGTCTGAAATAAAATCATTATTATTATTAAATTTATAAAGCAGTGGCATCATTTGTATTATAAATGTGTATTATATATAATACAAGAAAACGTGAACAGAGCCAGATGAGAAGTACGAAGAAATGGTACATTTAATATTATGATGACGTACGTTTGGAGGACTGTATATCTCCACCATGTGAGATAAATCAACTGCAACAAATTCGACAAGTCACTGTGAGATTTAAAACAGTAACAGGAAGATTCAATGAAACTCGAATTGCTTCTTAACCTTATTTACCCGCTCATTCTATTAAGGACAAGTCACCGAGAATGTTGTGTAGCCTTTGCAGTAACTCATCGATAATTTATTTATTTATTTTTATTTTTACATAGTGATTTCACTTGACAAATGAAGTCTGGTTCTCACACTAGAATTAAATATGAGTAACTAGGTCCTTTTCCAAACTAACAAACCAAAAAAATAACATTATTAATATTAAGATTTTTCTTAGAGATTTGTTGACTAAATGTGTAGGATAAATAACAATAGTTGCTTTTTTAATTTAATTATGAAAATGTTTGGTTAATAGTTATTAATAATTAATTATTGGTAGGAGTATCGATATATTCCTATTAAGAATTCACAAAAAAAATTAAAGACCATTTTACGACGACAATTTTACATCGTTTGCGAAATTAGAGCGGTTGTACGAAAATGTATCACGCTAGAGAGAAAATGTTTTATCGTTTTTATGAAAATATAACGCCGGAAAAGTCGTTAGTATCTGATGAAAATTTGCATACAGAAGAACGGGGTTTTGTGTTTACATTAATCTTTGTGAGCGGATTCAAATGAAATATTGAGAACGTGTTAGAGATTTTGGTTCACATTAGCCACATAATATTAGCTATTTGTCGAAATTTTAACTAGCAGTTTTCTTTTATGTTTTAGAAAGAGATAAAGTTAATTAAATATGTTCACTTATCTCGTTGATTTATCTCTACCACATGGCCAATTTGCATAAACGGTGCGACGTACATTGCCACGTGCGAACGTCTGTAGATTCAAGGAGCGGAAGCTAGAGCGCATACTTTTATTAAAATAATTTCAAAGCGCCCTATTCAACGGCATCCTAGGACTGATCATTATGTCGCACAACGCATTCAATCTGCCTTCGCTAGATGCGGCTTTACAGTGTTCTCACCAATGCACACCTACCCAGAACCCCTTACAATTTTTACGTAAGCTAACGGAACTCCTTTGCTGGTAAACAAAAAATACTTTAATGGAAACGAAATCAGTAATGGGTATCCACTGGCGCCCTGCGAAACGCTTGCGAGGTGCAGTGAAACAATTCCAAATCTGGATGTCATAAGATATGAATAAATAATGTTCTATGTATAAATAAATAAATTCTTGGAAACACACATGTACCACATGAGTTACAACAAGCACATAAAGAAGGCAGGCAAATAATCAGCACCGACAGTTAATCAGCGCCTACCTGCGCCATTAAAAGTCATAATTGTTTAATATGGTAATATAGTGAAATTTAAATAAAAAGTCCGTAATTAGTTTAGTAGTTTAGCGCCTAGAAATAGAATTGATAAGCGCGTTAGAAATATATCTATCTCACTATTGTCATCTGTCAATATTTGGACATCTGTTTGGACGTGCCTTTTTTAACCGAATATGAGCGCTCCAAATTGGCTTTAATACTTTAATATTCTTTAAAAACATAATTGTTTGGGATGAAACAAACAATGTGTACGTTAATAGAAAATAATGTAAATATAAACTCATATTAATAGAAGGCAAATAAGTCCATATACTGTTCCCAATCTTTTTACTTAATTCACACTTGAATCATCAAAAGTAGTCGGCACATGCGTATTCGTGCCAAAGTTTGTCATTATTAGCATGGGCTGTCTGCTCGCCTACTCACATGACACGGTATTTCTATAAAAAATGGCAATTTTTAAATAAGTCATAAATTATTAAGTTGTTTTGCTGAGGCTTTACCCGTTTCAACTGTCCCAAATTTATTTATTTGAATCACAACTAATATATTGAAGTATACATTGAAGTATATATTGAAGTATACATTAAAGAATATATTGAAGTATATAAGTATATATAATATATCACAACTAATATTTGATCACACAAGTGTATATTGAATTATAATATACACTTAACTAATATTATATAGCCAATAACAGATTCAACGATAAACCATTAAATTAATTGTATGTGCGTAACCAGACTCGATGAGAATACTAAGTACCTAACACAATTCTGTTAGTAATACTACCATTGTCCACCACTGTCAATCAGCACAGCACCTGGCGCCGAATAAACGGAAACAAAAACCAGCTTTCTTCGTGTTCTCAACCTATTTAACGTGTCGGTCGGGGTTCTTAATAAGTATCACTCACAAAAAGCCTATTTATAATATTAACATTGAACATTGTACTGTACTCATTGCAACTACTAAAAGCCGGTTTCCACTATGCTAGAACGGTACATTAACGTTATCCCGCTGTCGAAGAGTCCTATTCACACCAGCACGCTATACGATAAAACTGTAGTTCTCATCAATATCGATCGGAGGTCGCTCGCTTTGTGTAATCGTATTCTGAAAACTATAGAAGATACGGATCTTGAACAATTTGACACTGCATAATGGATGATGACGAAGCCCTAATTGTCATAAGGTATTTAAAAAAAAGGTGGATTCAGGCGAAAATAAAGAAAATATGTTGTCCCAAAGAACGTTTCCTTCTTCCACAAGTGGAATTAAAAGTTTGAGACTTATTTCGTCTTCCATGATAAAAACAAAATAAGTTTTCATACATAGTGTGAACGCGATCTTAGTAAAGCGATACGAACGCAAATACTATGGTTACATTTTGATCCATCTAAATACGAACTGGCACACTAAGACGCGGGAATATTAGTTTCCAACTGGTAACCAAGTTGTACCGGTCCCAAATTGGTACCCACAATTCCTATCCCCAAGTTAAATTCAACAACTCAAATATACAATTATATTGAGTAGGGAATATTGCTAATTGAGACTGGCCTGCTTGATAACTTATCTATTATATTTTGCTAAAAGCAGATATTGATGTAAGTGAAGTAGAGCCTCTAGTGAATTAGTCACTAAATGTAGTGAAGTCAATGGAAATGGAAGTAGAATCCAAAATTGTTGAAGGCATTGCTTTGCAACATTAATTGAGGTAAATTTTGATATTACTACTCGTAGATTAGAATTTAAGCCATAAATCAATTATAAACTTCAATCATAAAAACCCCATTTTGTGAAATATTAAGAGCTAATAAGGCTCTATCTATCTCCTTGTTTCACCAAAAAGTTTAAATATCGATTTAAGTTTTTGATAGTTGGTGATCGTTTACCGAATAAAATAAAATCAAATGACTTGACGATATTACATTAATTAAGAATACTTAATATCAGTGGGCACTTTGAAAATCTCAAAATAAACCTTTAAGATGAATTATGTCTGAAATCTATTTTATTCATTCTCTTAATGAAATTCAAACTTTTCTATTCTTCCCCATTACTTTTTTATTTTATCAAATTTCAGAATTTACTTATTATTGTAATTTCTTTCTAGAAACAGTTATAAATAAAAATGAATATTAATAATTTCGGTTTCGTCAATTTCCGTGTTCTAGATTGTTATTCTTAACATGGGGGGGGGGGGGGGAATTCGATTTTTCTTCTTTAAACATATTTTTGCGGATGTTACATTTTTTTTTTATTTCCTTATTTACAATATAAATCTTTATACTCGTACTATAAAGAATTTACCTACATACGACACAAACAATAATTCAAAGGTTGAAAAAATTTTGGCGTCTGAAAATTCTGTGTAATTATTACTCTTAGAAAATGTGTAAATTAATATCATGTATTGTTTTTTCTTCGGTTAAGAGCATAATGTAATTATGTATCGTAATTATAAATATCAAGTATTCAGCTATAATTTCATAACACTTACACTCTTCGGTAATCTGCAGTTCGATCTTATCCAAGTCCTCGACATCATCGTCGAAGTCCGTTTGCACGGTGACGTCGCGCGTGTACTGTTCGAGCGCGATCACGTCGAAGGGCGCGCGCTCCGGGCTTGGCGTGCGCGGGCCCGATGCGCTGGGCTCGGGGACCTCGTGACGCGCGCGCTTGCACGCCGCGCATCCACACAGGGACCCACGCACACGCAGCAGCCACACTAGCCCGAACAGCGCCATCCACGTGGTCATGCTGCCCCACCGACCATCACACTGTGTGATTCACACATTAACCCCTCACCAGTCACTCGCGGATACTAATGGAAACATTTTGGTCAAATGTTTGACGAATTCACGTACTTTCAGTTGTTGTCCATATTGAATGTATTATCTGGAACAAATAAAAATTTCATACTTTTTCTGTCTTTCAGACGACTGGTGCTCGTATACACATTAAAATGTAAGTAATATTCCTCTAAGTACTAGGGATTTTTAATAAATTCATCCATGAGGATTCCCTCATCTGATCTGGATTCTTATATTCATCAGAAGGTATAGAAAATGGACAGTTACCTATACAGTGTCACCCAGGCGCAATATCCTCCTGCAGATTGACTTGTACACAAGGGATGTATGACTTTAAAACGCCACACTGGCCAAACTGGGTTAGCGAGTCCAGTCTTTTAGAGGTGATGTAGTCACTCAGGACTTGTGGCATATTTTCTCGAGACCGCCGCTGGTCACTTGCGCTTGGGGGACATTGTATAATATCTAAATCCAAAACATTCATGTAACAAAGATGGTTGGCGTTGATTGCTTTAAATACATTTAATTAGCCTTCTTAAAATAATTTGATTAGCACACGTTTAGCTGTGCAATGGGGAAGATCCCGATAAAATGATAAATGGAGGCAATAAATTGCAGCTTCCACGATATAAATGGCAGTCCTTACGGTGAAGAACTCATGAAAAATATCTATTCGTCACCAACGACCGTCGAATTTCTCCTTTGAGGATAAATTAACGTCGAAAAATATTGAAGGGTGCGATGGAATATTCTTTCGGTTATCATATTATAAATTCCCGAGAGCTTGCCGATTCTCTACGCGTATTCTACCAAATTGAGAAAAATGTTGAGGTTTTCCTTAAAACCGTCACGTAGAACGAAAACAATGAGAAGAAAGTCGCAAATTGGAAACATAATAAAAATGGAACGTTTTGAACGGTGAATATGAAATTGACGAATTTTAATTTCAGTTCTGTTCAGAATTACTTTTTGACTAAGTTTATATAATTGTACGACTAATATATATATTATACTTTCCAGTGGGTGTCGTTAAAGAAGAATAAATTATAACAAAACTGCTGTCACAAACCCCTAGGAATTATACTACCTCTAAAAGAGTGCATTCGCCAAACCGCTAGGCAAACAACGTGGCGTTCTAAAACCATACACCTCTCGTGTACAAAACAATGTGCAAGAATTTATTTTATTTTTTTAACATTTACAAATGATGGGTACATACATAATAATTTCTTGGTGCCATAAAATTGTGCGACTTTATCACGGCACTGCACATTCGCTTGAGGGTGGTTAGGTAAAATTGATACTAGTTTAACCTTTTTAAATCTACATACTTTAATTTATACAGGTTGCTCAAAAGTAGAACTTATTTATATAAATAGCACTTGTTTAATATTTTTACTATGTATTTAGGGGAGGGGGGCATCCCAGCAGTGGACGAAAAAGGACTGGTTACTATTACTATAGTTACTTTAGCTATACTATAGTTAATTTTATTTAGAAAGTAAAAGTACAATGTAAGTATTATTTTTTTTATAGTGAAGTAGACGGACGAGCATGCGGTCCCACGTGATGGTAAGTGTTATCGCCGCCCATGCTACACCTGTAACACCAGGGGGTATGCGGGTGCACCACCGACCTTGCAAAATACTATTCACAGCTTTCTTGAAGAACACCATATCGAAGCTTAATGGAAAGACCTCTTGAGATAGTTCTATTTGTGATTTGAAATGTCACAGAGACGCTGCACCAGTTCCAAAAGTCAGGAGCTAATTTAAAATTCACAACATTGATAAGGTCATTGATCTAGCGGTGTATATTACTTATAATATTAGGTACACTGATTGTACGATAAGCCAGTACGGCTGCAATCAGAGATATCAGACGTTCTGTGATTACATGCGCTACCCAATGTAAGTTGCTGTTTGTTTGTTCCATTTATTGCCAAAGTTCTGGAAACTGGCTAGCGTTGATGGCGGCCATAGCCCAAGCATTGTACTGTACGTACTCGTACCGACGCTTACAGGACGTAGTAAACTGAATTTTACTGCATAACTCTGAAATATTAAAGCCTTGAGAAGTAAGTAGGTCTATCGCTTATCAGTTTTAAGGAAAGTTTTATTAGTTTTAAGCATTGTGTATCTCTTGTTTCATTATCATACAAATACCATTTGGAGGATCAGTTGTATTCTCAATTATACCTTGCTATTGATTCTGGTATTGATCTATCGATATTAATTTTCATTGAAAAATATTGTCATTTACATTTCTTTCTATGCATTTTTCAGCTTTCAATATATTCATAAATCTTTATTGTGATTAAATATTCTCATTCACAATGTTATTACATTCTTAAATTTTATTATTATATTGTAAGTCATTTAATTTGTGTGTTTGTGTTTCTGTTAAGAAACAGAAAGATGAAAAGAAAATGTTACTACAAAAGGAAGCCTTAGTGATTAATTCTGGCAATTAATGAAGACTGATTGATTTTCCGTTTGACTTATGAAACAAAAAAATGTTTCTAATTATTCTGCTTTTATGATAACTACAAGTGCTTCAAAAATCTTGAATACGTTTTCAGTGGGACTCGTGTAACAAAACAATGCAAAATCTAAAAAGTTTATTTTAAATGTTTTCATATGAAAATGTATCACCTACGGTTAAGATTACATGAACAATAACACGTAGGCATAACAATTATTTACAGAAAAACTGGGCGTATATACCTACCTACTTTGGCGATTTAGTGTTCTAATTGAAAATCAATGATAAATGTTCGAAAAGAAAATATATATATAATTTTTTCTTCCTGATCGTTTTAAATTTCAGAATCACGGATATTTCTGGATTCTGAATTGTTTTTATGTTCGAGAAATGAATTGATTACTTACTCTCGTTGTCTATTACCTACATATTGCATTAAATTGACTTACACAATAGGCCAACAAAAAATTAAGTTATACAACTTAGATGTTATACAACATATGTTGCAGCAAAATGAGTAAGCGTATAATGGCGGTCATAACTGAACGTTATGTTGAGAGATTAATTTTGTCATATAATGAATATAATTATTATAATGATATTTTGAATTTCATTTGCAGCGGTAACAGTCGAACAGTATAGAGGTATAGCACGTAAATTATATGCATTCATAGTGTTGTATAATGTGGAAAAACGGGACACACAACTAAAACAATCGGGACCCAGTGGCGTAGCGTTCCGGTGCGTGGCACTCTATTTGAGTTTGTGTCAATATTTTCATGGTAAATTGAGAAAATATGGGGAGGGAAAATCAAGGAAACTTAAAAATAAATAACAGTTAAAAAGAAAATTATCGACGAATTTAGTTCTTCATTCCGCGCAGTCACTGAATGATAAATATGTAGTTTCATGGCAACTGATTGACCGATTGAATTAATGTTAAATGTTGTCCGTTTCGTTCGTTGCTAGTTCTTTGCTCATTGTAAACATGGTTGTACCCGTATTTTTAAAAGGGGGAATGTTTTGATGTTCCGCCCGAGAAGCGTCAATCGACACCAGAAAATTGGGACCTCCTGATAAACAAGTCATAGCTGTTGTAATTTCTGTAAAATTTCACCCTTGATCTGTCGACATGAACTGACAATATGAATACATATATGTCCAAGTGTGAATAACATATTCACACTAGGACAATATATTAATTATTGTTTATTTAAGTGTTTGAATGAATCTGTATGTAGTATTCATGGATTTAAAAAAAATCTTTAACAACGAAAGCATCATTTTAATTTATATAACTAGGCTGCGTATTCATCACTCATCACACTGATTTTAATGTCGGTAATGTATTTTAAGTAAAGTAAAATACAAGTCCGTTATAAAAAAAGGAGTAATTAATATAATACGATGATGTTCATTTACAAAGTTCGACTAAACAGCCAATTATCATTTGTCCCAAGTCCCCGAGGCTATTTCACGGAGTCGTATTGTATGCATATTTCATGATATTCGCGCGTGAAAACGTACACGATTTTATTGTCGTTACAATTGTTGCCCTCATCTTCAAAAGTATATGATTAAAGTATGTATATTCAACAACATTGCTGCAGGGGGAAAGTGCACGCTGCAATCCAACAGCCACTGGGCGCGCTCGACTGGCCACGTTACCTCTCTCTCACAGAATACTACCTTGCATTGTACTGCATTTCCCATTTTATCGTATTTCCCCAATGTAAGTACGTGTTTCGGTAGTGAGTGAGATGTGCCAGAGCCCATTTCAATCCCATCCTATCCCTCCCCATTTTCTTAACCCTTTCTCCAAATCCATTCCTATATCTCCAAAGGTAGGCAGCGCATCCGGGGGCATGCCAACGTTTCTCATTTTGGACTAATGTTAGCATGTATCGCGGATGTCTATGGGCGACTGTATCCACTTACCACCAGGTGGACTGTATGCTCGTCTGCCGCCTTCGTACATAAAAAAAAAAAATAATAATAATAATGTGCAATAATATGCATTAATAAAGTTTAGTTACGAACTGGAAAATTATTCTCACATTCGAATTGGTATGAACATGAACCCGTTCAGAAGAATTGTCAACTTATTAGTGTATTCTTGTAAATGATCATTCACCGAATTCACCATGGTGGTGGCTATATGGACTTTGTGTCAGTCTGTGGTGACGCGGTGGTTGGGGCTATGGACGTTTGACAGTTCAATCTAGTGACTGAATACAAGAAAGGTATTTGGTTACTTGTGTCTCAATAATCTTCCTGGAGATAATTAAATAGGAAATCAATAGCTCTAATTTTGTTTCTCTTTCCAGGTAAGATTTTGATTGTAAGATTGTTAAATTGATGTATTAATTGTATCCACATTGGATTTAATTAAAATAATTTCTTTCCAGAGCAACGCAATTTGGTTTTGATTTCGTGATTCCTACACATTATCTCTGGTGTTTGTTAGAGCACATTATATTCATATTATTAAAATTAGTTATAAATTATTACTTTGAGAGGCTTGAGATTCTTTGTAATCAATCTTTTTATCGCAACTCCTTATGTTTGCTGTTCGCTAGAGACAAGATGACATAAAACATAGCTTTTGATTAGCAGTTGGATTAAGACGTGTTACTTTATGAATTTGTGTAACGAAAATCTTGCTTGATCCCAACTTCATTCCGAGACTTTAGAGATTTTTGTTTATTTACGCGAATAAAGTAAGCCTCGTTCGTGTGCATGTAATGCATTTGTAGGCATTGAGTTAATAAAACCTGTATTCACAATGAATCCCGATATTCGCAATAAATTTACTATTCTATATTCACATTTAATGTAGGTATAGATAAACTATATCCGCAAGCTCGCTTCTCATTTGTAAAGTACGATGATACTGGGTTTATGCAACCCTAAATGTAATTCGGAATATCTGTTAATATCTGTCTAAACTTGAAACCTAGGCCTAAATAGTATGTCTATGCATAGGCCTAACTTTGCAGATTTTTGAACCATCAGTTTATAATTTCTAGATTTGGTCACATTTTGTTGCAAGTATACCGCAAGTTATCTGAATCCTGAATGTGCCAGAATAAATTTAGAAATATCTATAATAAATTCCAAAATATTTATGCAGCTAGTACTTAAATGACACCATCTAAATCAAATACCTACATATAAGTCACAATCGAAAAAATAAAGACAGTTGATGTTAGATGAAGGTATAACCCGTTCCACTGGAAGCATTCATTGTTTAGTCTATAGTCTTATCGAAATCTGTTGCCAAATGTCGGGTACTTTTGCGCCACTGTTTCGGGGGCATATGAAAAAACAATCGCTTTCTAAAGTTGGCAGCGCACCAGATAGCACCCGTGTCGTACCAGTAGCAAATATAAGTTGTAGGCAACTCTAGCTAGGATTTATTTCGGCTACTAAATCTGTGAAGTTTAGTTGAGGTTAAGTCGAGTTTACATAGTATTTTATATATTATTCGTTAGTTATTTATTTATAATATGTTAACGTTGTTAACATACACATTTCTTTGAGTCTATTTTTTTAATTATTTAAAAACGTTAATATCATCTGCAATAGTTTATTAATATATTTTATTTACAGCGAGCTAAAATAGCTTTGGTAAAAATTTTGCAGTCCTTAATAGTATGTTCTGTGAAGAAACTATACTATTCTCACGTGACGAATATGGCCTAATGCTTCCCCTTAACCTAATTAATTACTCCAGCAGCTGTCTAATTAAGAAATGAATATTAAGAAAAATGACACATTGCGGCTAAGTTTCCATAGGTTATTGTACTTGTATCAGGCTATTACGTCCTACTGCTGGTCGCAGTACTCCTCTAGTAAATCACGGGGCCGTTTACTGGTAAACCACAAAGAAGTTATTATTTTGGGTTAAAATTTAACAATAGCCTGTGTAAATATTTTTGAAACAGTCACATTTATTTCAATTTCTAAAAATTGAATTATTAAATTAGATTTCATCTTATTGTTATTTTAATAAAATATTCGGCAAGGCCTTAGCATTTTGATGTAATATTTCTGTCACCTTAAGTATTTCTTAGATAAGTGAAGTCAAACATGTAGGATATGCGTCAGAAAACAAATAGAAAATACTTTACTATACTGAATCTACTGGAAGCTATTTCGGTTTTTAGCATCAATTTTAACAATCGATGTATGTGAGTTTGTAGAGTCTAAACTACTAAACTCTGTCAACAAATGAGATGCCATTCAATTTTTGGTGACACGAAGTCTTAACATTCGTTAATACAATGTACCTAATCGTCAATACAATGTAATGTTGTTGAAAGTATTTTAACCAAATTAAGTCTTAAATAACATATTAAAGGTAATTAAGAATTACAATTACAATAACACACTAAGACTACCTGTGACGTGGGTCCAAAGACACACACATAGGCAAAGATGAATACACACCCCGAAAAGAAAAAAAACACGTATCTTTAAACAAATGAATGTAAGACCGGGAATTGATCCCCGGACCTTTTGCATAACAGGTTGCAAGCAGCTGCGGCAAGCGGTCGTTAAATTTAAAAAAAAAAGATATATGTATATGTTAGGTATATTAAAAAAAAAATATGTTACGTTAGATATATTATTATAGATGCTTGTTGGTAGTATAAGTAATAAATAAAAATAAAAAAGGAAAAGTATAGGAGCGAAGAAACAATAATAATGCTGTTAGATTTGTTACGAACTTCAATTTGTTAAAGGAGTAAGTACCTACCATATAAAACATTTTGTTTAATAAGTGAAAACTACAAAAAAAAACTTATATGTAGCTTAGATTGTCTAAACACACCCAATGCGATTTTCGGTAATATAAGCTAATTTAATGGATTTTACTTTGAATTGTACCCCACTTGATGTACGAGTCTCAACTCTACTATGTAGGCATTACGCTAAACACAATGAATAATGCTCATCGAGTTTTCACTTTACCGTAGATGTGTTTATTACAGAATTACGCGTTTACTTCAATGTTGATTTCAATGACATACGATACGGCATATTATGTAAAATTATGCCTCCTTTCTAAGAATTTTACGGAATCCGTTTTAGTTTTAGAAACAAAACTTTTAATAACTTTATTGTAAAGCATTCGGCTATATTGTAAAGCGTTCGGCTATATTGTAAAGCATTCCGCTATATTGTAAAGCATTCGGCCATATTGTAAAGCATTCGGCTATATTGTAAAGCATTCGGCTATATTGTAAAGCATTCGGCTATATTGCCAATCGCGATAATGATCATTTGAATACTATACTATAACAGTATAATTTCATCCTCAGTTATTTTCGCAGTTATTTGCAATTAAAATACTCGCTGTAAAACAAATTGTAGCACAGATATTATTATTTAATGCGTGATTGGATGTGTTCTTAATAAAACACAATACGGATGAGAGATTATGACGCGACATGGTTTCTCGTACGAAATAACACTTTGAAAGAGCAATTAAATATGCAAATTGTTTATCAATGAAAGCTACAACAAATCGGGGAAGTTTGCTTTTTCAAAAAGGTCTTAAATAAAGGAGATAAAAAAGATATTCAAATTTCATTCAACTCGCGCTGAGTCGGAAAATGGGTGGAAATGTCTTTTTAGCATTTGACGAGGCGTTTTTAATTAAAACAGGTTTTTTGGTTCACCGTCGAAATCGGAGGCACGGAAATTATATTAAATGTAAAATAATAATTACCTTAAACCCCTTTAGGTTTGGGGCCCAGCTGACCGTCCGGGGTCAAGGTTTCGATTACAGTCAATTATAAGGTTTGGGTCTGTGGTTTGTTGGGTTTTATCATCACTTTAAAGCTAATAATGAAATACCTTGGCTAAGCTAATAATGAAACGATAATGAATATGCAAATTAATAAAACTCAAACTAATTGCAAATTTATTACGTAATTTATTATTTATTACGTATATAATTTTGAGCAAACTCTATTTAACTTAAAGTATGTAGATATAAAGAAATATAAATTATTTTATTTAGTTTTTGACGTACTTTATGTTCTGTTATGGAACCGTAATTGTAACCAGCTCTTTAATCGTCCACTGCTAGACATGGGCTTCCTCATGCACACTGTCTTGTGCATGAGCCCTTAAAGGTTCGCGCAGATCACAACGCCGCAATGCGAAAATGCGACAATGTACATTACAGACGAGACGGGCCGCAGCTCAATAATTTCAGCCAGTTTTAGTGATGGGTAACTCCGGAGTTAATGAATCAAAAGAGTTGAATCCGCGAGCAGAACAGAATCCCTTAATTGTTCCATCGAATTGTTATTCATTCCGATTCCGGCGCCAATCATGATCGTGAGTGTAATCGCGCATATGCACTTGTCGACTTGTCGGGAGCTCAAAATCAACGATGCAACGATAGCGTGACCTTTTTTTTTTGCTTATGCAACAACCATTACGAAAAGGGAATGAAACGCTCTCGAAAGGTCGAATAAGTAGGTAAATCAAAAGAGTTAAGGAGTAACTAAGAGGAGTCGGATCCGCAAGCGGAGCAGGATTAAGTCAGTTAAAACACTCCGAAAAGTCTTCATTACCCTCCACTAGCCAGTTTGCGGTTGATATTCAAGTCTTCACGACGTCGCACAGCGAATAACTCTCGAGTTACGTCCGTTCAACGCACATTGAGGCGGGCCGCGCCGCAGAGCATAACATCGGCGCATAAATACGGCTGGCGAGCGACCCGGCACGATGCGACCCGCTTCTAGTGTGCGATCGTTTATACAAAATGCATAAAAATGATTCAGGAGAATTTTGCAATGTTATACGCTGCGGTGCCGCCCGCCGTAATATGCGCGAGCCTTTAAATGTCACGGTGGTCAAGCGGGTTGGTGAATCCTTTTAGAGGTGGTGTAATTCGTCAGACATGTGGTAGCGACTTTGTTATTAGAAACACCTTTCCACTTTCCATTTTTCCATGGAAACAGACGGGGTGGTGCTGTTCTCAAGCCGGTCGACAAAAAATGACCGAAATATAACAATATGTTCAATAAATATAATATATATTCAATAAAATTTCCATGTGCTTCTATTGCGTATAATGTAAATAAGTTTGAATTTGCATATTTCAATAGAGTAACTTCGGCAGCTGTGCATATTTACACAGTCAAATTTAGTATTATTTTAACTAACGTTGAATAAATAAACACGAGCTTGGAATTGTAAATATCTTTTGTAGTTGGCGGTATTTTCAAAACAAGTTTTTAATCATTCCAAGCTTTTCCAACATTTTATGTAAAATAATAGTCTAAATCTGAGTAAATAACAATTTTATACAGACTCGTGCATATAGTAAGATTAACGTTCACAATTACAACTTTATTATTTCTGGAACATACGGGATTCCTCACGATATTTTCCATCACCGACGAGCTAGTCACGATCACATGAATGAGAGTCGAGTATAGATATCCTAGGCTATTATGCTCCAGAAATAAATATATATATCCGGAGTATGTGATCCACCAATCCGCACTGTAAATTTTCAATAATCAATGTTATGTAAATAAATAAAAGAAATGTTATTCCTTGGAATAAGGTCTTATTTCTTGTAGGATATTGTTAAAAGAAATATTTTCGCATGTATAACCAAATAACATGAATAACCGTTAACGATTGTTCCTCCTACACATTATCTGCTAATTGTCATTGGGCGGCGCTGCATAAACATGAGCGCTCACTGTTCCAAATTCATCGTATGGTAATTCGGATGCTCAAAATAAACGTCTATCAAGAATACCTTACATATCCTTGGTACTAATATTACAATTTCATATTAGTATAAAATTTAGCCTTTAGGGAGTGTTCGCGGATTATCTACACGTGTAATAAAATCGTAAGAAGGCCTTTTTTTTTTAAGTTGTTGCATTGAAAAGTGCGAGTGATTCAAAGCCCAAAACAATGTTCTTTTGGAATTTTTGTCTGCCTGTCTGAGAACGAGCGTGGACGGATTTGAATGAAATTTGGAATAGTTATCTATACAAAGATGCCCTGACTGATTCATCATCGCCGATAGAAAACCGCCGAAGCTAGAAACATGAAATTTGCACAGTGAATAGGTTTATGACATGAGTTGAATAAGGAAGGATGTTTAGAAATCTAACTGCGAAGAGGAGGAAAAAAGAGAAGATTTTTCATGCACTTTTTTTAAATATTTTTAGTATTTCAAGAACTATTTAAGTTAGAGACAAGAAATTTAGCATTATAATTATTTAACTTCTCATTTAAATAATTAAATACGTGTATCGCTGTTTTTAATACTTGATTTAGAGGGGAGCATAACAGGGAGGGGCGGTTTTAGATGCAAAATGTATATCTCAAAAACTATGTAGTTGGTGTCCTAAAATTTGGTATATAGACTATTCCTTTAAAACAATGAAACATATATGTCGAAGTTTTTTGGGAATGGAAGGGATGATTTTATATGCAAGGTAGTATTATAAATTCGAGCGTGTTTGTTTATATGTTTGTTTGTTATGTCTTCATGACTACAGTAATTTAATCATGAAGAATTAAATTTCAATGAAATTTGGGCAAAGAGGTAGCCTAGAATCCGAACAAGGACCCTTGTTATTGCATATTTTTTCCAGGGAAGTACTTTTAACTTTTAAAACAAAATCCACGCGTGCGAAGCCGTGTGCAAATAGCCAGTAACTAATATTTAGTATACATATTTAGTTAACATTTAGGATACTTATCAGTTATATTCCCCCCCGGGAATCAACCAAACCACACATACTCTAACGAACGCTGCTAGTTCTAAAATATCTTCGTCAAAATTTTTAATATATCTGATTTACATATTCTCCGAAATAACCTATGTATCACTAAAATATACTCGGTATAAATATACTACATTACATATATAACTAGCTGTTGTCAGTAGCTTCGTTCACGTAGATTAAATTAATTGGGTTTAATTGCTATTCCATATAAAATTTAACATCCTGTATCTTAGCCCCCTGATTCCCTGATACAATTTTAAAAAGGTAGAACTCGTGTTTAATTCAGGTTAAATGTAATGTAGTATATTTATACCGAGTTTCAAATTAATAGTGTAAGAATACTTTTCGAACCCCTATACTGACAACTAATTCAAATGTGAATTGGGTTTTTGAAAATTTTTTTTTTGTTATAAATGGAAAGATCATATATGTTTTATAACAAAACTATTTTTTTTTTTGCAATAATTCAAAAGTTATATCAAAATAAAAATTAATTTTTGAATCCACTACCGAAGACTCGCCGACCGCTCCCGAACAAACCCGAGCGCGCGTGACGTCATAATGTTAGTTTTCACTCATTGCAGTTTACAGAGATATTAAGTACAGTGTTTTGATCTATTTGATTCTGTTGTCGTTGTTAAATACTCATATATATATTGAAAATGTCGAACCTCAAAAGTTATCGTTCTTGTTTTGTACCATTATGTAAGAATACTACAAAAACAACTCCTGACAAAATGTTTTTAAATGTTCCGCAAGATGAAAAACGTCGAAACAAATGGTTTCAAGCAGTGCACCGAGATAATCCCAAAACAAAATCGAATTTTTTTTGGTGTGAAGATCATTTCGATGTAAGTATTTCATAACACCATTGTTATTAATTATTATTTATCTAAGTACAAATCAAATAAATAGAGTTCAGTCAATAAATTTTTTTAACTGGACTCCAAATCATATAACCTTTAAAATCATAGCATTAAAAAATTTCCTATTGATAATTTAAAGTGCTTAAATAATAAATTCATGTACCTTTATCTAATGATTGGGATTCAATTTGATATTTTTATAATTTTATAACGGATCTTCACTTCTGCGATGGGTCCACATAAGTAATGCTAATGCATGTTTGCAACCACCTGTACACACAATATAGAAGATTATTATTGTTTATAACATCAATCAACTTGAGTTTAATAGAAGTATAAATTACCTGCTGAAGCTGCGCAGTCATGGCATTGAACATCCTGAATTTTTCTTGACTTTTCATTAATAGTTAAAGTAACTGAATAAGCTTTACTCCGAACTCGATGTTCTGGACATACCCGTCCTTTTACGATACAAATACCATTCTTACGACTAAGTTGAACATAACCTATAGCTTTGTCGCCGTAACTCTCACGTGATGCTCTTCAATTAATGCAATAAATAATTATATTTAATATAATGGAGAATAAATACTTAAATATTTTCATTTATAATATTATTTTTTAACAGACTTACCTTGATGCCTTGGCACCTCGAACTTCAGCAGAATTGACCCGAACGTCATTTTTTAAAAAATTGGTTATCATAAATATATCAACATCAGGAATATTATCAGACTTTGCCTTTATAAATCCTTTATCACACATAGCTAATCGGAATTAACTAACAAATCGTTTTTTAACAGTAAATTTTCAATATTTTTGTCAAGTCACGTGTAATAACCGTAAACGCTGTACTGTTCTAAAATAGCTTTAACATTATGACGTCACAACTATGGTGACCAATCGTGGCGCGTTCATAGTCACGTGATTTTTTTTTTAAATTTGACCAATTTTTATTTGTTATAATTAATTGAAAACAATTTTTTTTTAAGTTTTTCTCATTAAATATTAATATTATTCATAATAAAGTTTTAAAATAGATAAAAAAAATCAATAATTTTTTTTTTCAAAATCCCAATTGCGAACGTTGCAATAGAACCATCAAATATTTAGATACCCGCTTTCACCCCGTTAAGGTTTGAATCTCGAGAAATCGCTTCTAAGTAAATCTTTACGTGATAAAACGAAGCTACTGTCCAAATTTAATATTTTTTGCTGCAGCGGTTACGGTTCGGCGTTGATAAATCAATCAGTCAGGACATTTCGCTGTATACGTATAGATTACAATTTATTTGTACAGATATAATTTTGGTAATTCTTTAAATTACCAATTAAGTGAATAATTTACCTTAAAACTTCAGAACTGTACTCGTCTAAGAGAGTATAACGATAACAGTAACATTTGCATTGAGGAAATTTTCCTAAAAGGAAATTCGATGTGAAAATTCAAAACGGTTAATTTTCATCGGGGCATTACCGAGGGTGCTGTTAGAAATTAGCTACTTAAAATGCAAAAGAGTTGGATTACAGTTGGCAGAAATGGTTCATTTTGACGCAGACATAGTATCCTCTCAGAGCATATTTGTGTGAAATTACAAGTGAAATATTAAATTTAAGTTCCACGTCTCGAATGACATACGGTCAAACAGTTAAATAAGCATTACTTATCATTGATTGTTATTTATCATCGGAATATAAAATAGCGTAACCTATCCACTGCTTTAATATTCCTTAGTCGGCTTTTACGATACCTATGGGAAGAGATGGGGCGGTGTTTTAAAGTCACAGGGCATAAATATTTTACATTTACAAAATAATTTATAAATATTAATACAATTATTATGGACTAATCTAATCTGTAGCTGCAATAAATCAGATACTAACGAAAAAAATCTTAACAAAAAGACACTTCATCGTTGACAAAAATTGACAAAAACCTACTTTAAGAAAACGAAATAAATTATGTATTCAAAAAAATATTATCTAAATCTAATAAAATCTATTGAATTATAAATATAGTCTTTTGTAGCTTCAAAGGAAATATTGTCTTATTTAAATATAAAATATTCAAATACTTCAAAGTCTCGAGGCAATAATATAGTTGGAATCGAGTTCCACCGACTCGTATCACAATTTTATTAAACTTGCATCATGTTCCATGTTACTAGTTTTTTCTTACTATGTTACTAATTTGGAGAGTAAGGGGAGAACGGAAATATCAACTTATCCGGCCTCACCTCAACCTCACCTGCACCCGCTGAAAGGCGACGGCAGTCATCGGCTGCTGCAGTACTTCCTGCTAGATAACGGACGAGGCTTTGGCGACCGAGTAATGGCGGTATAGCCATACACCCGGCCGGGCAACTGGCTGGAAAAAGCTTCAGCGACCTTGGGGTCTCTCTCTCTAAAAAGGCCAGGTGCAGAAGGCAACGGGAAACCACTTCACTACTTTCTTCTCTAGTTAAATCTATTTCGTATACAAATCATGGAAAAGTTTAATAGAAAAATGGCGCCGAGTGCCCGGCATCCCTTCAGTGGGACAGGGGGTGCGAAGAATCCCCGGACGGAAAACACAACAATGTTAACTAACATACGCGAGTGGACTGGAATCCCGAGTGCCGCCAAACTGTTTCACATCGCGAGAGACACGGCAAAATATTCGGAGCTGATTGCCAACCTCCACTAGTTGGGAGAGGCACCACAAGAAGAAAAAGAAGTTTTGTTTTAATAAACATACAATGTGATAGGTGTTTACGAGTATTATCGCCGTAGTGCATTTTATGTGTTACGATCAGAATATGTAGCAAATCGTCTAACTAGCACAATGTCTATTTAGCAAATCGTTCAACTCCCACAACGTCCAAGTTGCTGAAAATTCAATTATGCAGAATGTCTTCAAAGCTAAAGATCTAATTAGCAAAACGTTTAGATATTACAAAAATAATTAAATATCTATATTATGCAATATACAATTTAGCGAATATAATAATCTGTTGCAATGCAAATCATCGAACTAATAGTTCTTTAGAGGGGTGTGGCATCGTAAGTTTTTGCGCCTATGAAATCAAAACCTACTTTATTACCATTTCAACACGCCCTAAAAAAGAAGCGGAGTGGCAAGATCATAAATTTCAAAGTCTTTATTTGAAGGAAGCCTGCGCAGAAAAAGCGGCTTAACGTTTAATAAAACATATAAAAGAGAGCTAAAAAAGCTGGTTTTTGATTTAAAAAGTATTGGACGTATGTCAAGAATATTAAATAAAATCCTTCATCCTAATTTTTCAGTTTCTTTAGTTTACAAATATTAGAAAATTAATTTCTAATTTGTTTTATTATAGCCACTGTTAGTGATTTAAAATAATATAATAATAAATTATTCTGACTTAATATTTCTGTCATCGATTGTACGAGTTGCGAGTTAGACGTTTTGCTTTTAGGCCGTTCTGTGTACTTCGACTTTCAGCGACTTGGATGTTGTGCGTGTTGAATGATTGCTAAATATACGTTGTGCGAATTAGACGATTTGGTGCATAGGCATTCTGATCGTAACACCATTTTACATATCTACAGCAACGAAATCGAAACAGCAAAATTATCGGTTCACTTACATTAAGTGATGGAAGTTATAATACTAGAATAATCACAAATCGGAGACACTGATTCATAACAAAACGATAGCCAGGTATTGTGAGACCCCGTTGGGTCTCACATTTGGTCACCCGTTGGTCACCCGCTTCGATGGGCTTAGAGAGAGACAATAGAGAGACAAAAGGGATGACCTAATGCAGCTGGGAAAGTTTACAGCATGAAGTAAGGAACCAAGGAACACAGGTAGTTGTGGAAGAATAATAAAGAAGGTTAAGGCCCACAAAAGGTTGTAGCGTCAAAAGAAGAAAGATGCAGCATACAAGCCGCAGCAAAAGAAGAAGCAGCACAAAATTTTTGCCTGCTTTAAAATAATAAAACAGAAAATACGAGTTACGAGCTTGATTCAGCAAAAGATACGACTGTACTTATATTTACAAAGAAGAATCGCAGTCACCCATACAAGAACGGCGAATTGCTAGCATTTTCAGAGATAAAGCGATTTAACTGCGCCATTTAAATACGAATTATGAAAGTCTGATTCCTGAACCGTGATGGCTGTCGTACATTCGTTTATTAAACGGTTTCTATTCTTTCTTCTTATTCATCATTTCTTAGAACTTCAAATTCCACTGTTTAACAAAATAAATAAAGCCATTAAAATTTACGATTTTAATAGATTTGAACAAAATACCAAACAAAATTTGTAGCAATGATGTTTATCTAACATTAGATTCTAACTAAATTATTATAACATAGAATAAAACGTAACTTAATAAAATTTAATAAATAATTACATTAATGCCTTTGACAATAAAGCACAAGGTCACGTTTCAAAGGTAGAGATTCTAAATTCTGATGGTGTTAATAAAATTATATGAAAAAAATGCAGTCTCTAATAATATGTATGGATAGAATAATATTATTTAGAAGAACATACAGTGACAATATTAATATTAAATTCCAGAAAAAAAATATCTCAAAGCAACCGGCTAGAGACGATGAAAAAGTCGAGTATGAAGCAATATCACTATGAAACGTTCCACCTCTTTTTCAAGCTAACTTTGCCATCACGGCGACAAAAGCTTTTCCTAAGCAAAAAGTACTCAGAGGTAAAAAGCGACTTTTCCATGTACGAGTAATTGAAGGAAAACATCTCTTTTCTAGTATGTCATCAATATTATTAAATTAAGTATACCGAAATATAAAATAAAACAGTAAATAAATATAAGTAAGAAATTCTTTTTACATCTAGGTATAATACTTACTTTACTCCAAAACTCATATACCTCATATCTAATCGAACCTTTCTCGAAGCCTAAAACCATAGACTTTGTTCATTGACATGAACATTTTACGCTTCTTTATTCAAAAAATATTTTTTTTTTAGTTTTACCGACTGAACATTTTTCCAAAAAAAAGAAGCGTGACATTATACGTCAATTCAGTCGGAATCGTGAGCAGAAAGTTTGGTTACACGCTGTATACAAGCATACACACAAACTCATTTATTCATAAACGCTATTTAAATTAAAAAGCTTAAAATTATTTATCAAACCCATTTGAAGTTTTTCTTGCTAGAAAAGAACAGGCGATTTCAAGCAATCATTTTAAACAGGATTTACAGAGTCAGGGTCCCTGACATAATCTAATACGAATACATCTTTTAAAAAAAAATGTTAACAAATATTTATTGTAACTTACATCACATCTATACCATTATTGAACATCCATTGCAGCCGTCATCATACTATTCTACGTAAATCTGGATTTACATTTGTAATTTGATCAGTATAAAAATCTACCATACACACGCCTTAAATATCAATTTCTGTCGCAGCTTTCACAATTCGAAACTGTAATCAACTAATCACTTATAAAATCCCACTGAAAAGTTTTTAAAACTCTCACTAACACACATCCAATTTTTGGTCACTATTGTGGGGTCTAGGAACTTTTAGTTATTTTACATTCGTTCGTAATATATTACCGGGTTGGGACTTCGGATGGGACCGTGTACCCTCCTCAGAGGTTCCCTCGATACTGAACTAAATGTTGATAGAACAGGATGGTTTACGCATGCGAATTTGCTGGTTGCCTTTAACCCTGATGAGCGAGTTCTCGTGAAGTGTTTGATAATGAAACCCAACAGCTTAACGATTTAATAATGCAAACTTGTCCATTTTTTTATCTTTATGTAATCAATGTCAACTAATTTTTTTTTGATAATGATAACGAACGATATTTTTCTCTAATAGAAATACTTAATCATATCGTGATACATTGATATCAGCGGAAAACGTTGCATTGTGGAATAGAGACCTCCCCTATAATCATGATTGGTTTCCAGATCATGATCTATTTATTTTGCTATTTATTATTTATGTAAACATTGTTTTTACTATTAATCATATAAAAAAATATATATGGTCATTAGAGTGATAACATAATGTCATTTATGTATACTTATTAATATCCGCAATCAGAATGATGTGAGATTAGTATACTAATAAAATGGAATTAAACGTATTGAGTACAAAATCGTAAGTACAGCACTGTAACTCTAGTACTCAATCATAATAAAATATTCCATTAGTCATTGTTGCATAAGATGTACCGAACCAATACCTAAAATAGGAAAGACAAATTTCTCCAGTTATCGCTTCTAAGAGAAATATTAGAAGCAATACATATTTCTTGCTTGCACCAGAATTTTTAAAGCGAAGACATACTAGATACGGACGGTATCCATCAATGTGGGAAGTTTGAAGCCAACGTAATAAATCATAAAATGGTTCCAGAACCCGACGCCCTAGTTTTATTGGAAATTTTTTTTAAACATAAAATTTTGAAGCTTTCCTGTTTCTAAAAGCGCTTCATAAAATATTCCTCCTACTTAAACCAGTGAGGAAAAGGGCGTTTATTCAGCTTCAACCGAAAAGGCTAATCTCCGCCAATTTTCAATTCGTAGACTCGGAAACGCATTGATCAGAGAACAAAGCTTTGCAAATGTTGATACTGGGGACGCTATAAATCTCGCTCGAGTTTTCGCTAACATCGATCTGTGTTTCCTAGCAAGTTTATTTCCGGAGAAAGAGTGATGTACTGACACAGATACAAATCTGCAACCCAATGCTTTGAGTATTTTTTTTCTGATATTGTGCTAGCTGGAACAAATAGGCAAGGAACATGTAGCGGAAATTGAAAAATGTATGTATGAATATGCTCAAATGCGAGTATACGTATACTGTAATAAATGCAAGTAAGGTAAAGGTTGTTATGAATAAGAAGAAACAACCATATCTAAAGTTCGTGAAATTGTATGAATCAAGCGTTTCACTAGTGAGTAAATTTTAGTGATGAAGAACAACGCCGATGAAAGAAAACAGCTCCCTTGACTCAGTTTAACACTTGACGAAATTTTACAATCGATTATAGCGCAATTAGACATTTTTGGGTTTTGCTAACAACACGGATCGAAACGGACAAAACCATCACAGCTCGAGAAATAGGAGCTTAGCGCCAATTTCGGACACGCAGCTCTGGCCAATTTGCGTTATCTGTCTATCTATATCCGTCGAAACAAAGCTTTCAACAACACAACTCATTCGTATTTAACAAATGTGATAAATATCAAACAGTAACTGCATATGTAATCGTATATTTAACAAGTGAAGGTTTCAAGTGTTCCATCTTGCAATAAAATTGAAACGTTTCACAGCCAAGCCTGTAAGTTATAGCGGATTACCATAACTTAGTTTAGGAAGCGACACAGAATCGCTGCAGCTCCTGACCCATCTGCATGTTGAAGTGAAGATCAGAATTGGAATTTGAAATGTCCTCGCCTTGAATCATTAAAATTCTATGGAAAATAATATCATTTAAATAAATAAAATTTACAATTCTATATTTGTGTAGAATTCTCTTTCTAAATTCGATTAAATGAATTGTTCAATGTGTACCTATTTATTGTAGGTATTTGAAAGAAATTTTTTGATATTTTTTGTAAGAACTACCACCCACTCAGTGAGTTATGCGTAATGAAAATTGATTTTGGTTTCATATACCTTCTTCGAACAACCTACATATAAATTTCACGATCATTACTTGGACAAATATATATTTGTTTATCTTAGTAATGATCCAAGTAATGATATTCGTCAAATGGAGTGCAGCGTACAGTTTGCGTTCTGCGCTACGGCCATAGATTGTTGCAGGCATTTAATTAAAAATTATAATAAAATTACAATTAATTAAATTATAATTAAAATGGTTTATTTTAATTCAATTCAAATTAGAACTCATGCAGATAAATGTATCAACCACCTGACCGCGTGGACGCGGCGGTCAAGTAATGTACTCAATCTTGAGTGGTGAGTGGTCTTGATTTTTTAATTGACGGATGTGATTTTCATGTAAACGTAGATATTTTTCTCAGAAGTAACATAATAAACATAACACTATTATGTTATGGATCCATCCTTAGTTTATTTTAACGAATTACACTCTGATCAATGTTGCCTTTGCGTGGAACGCAGAAAACAGACCACAAGATTTAACGCAATTAAACGCATTCTAATTGCGCTAATTCATTCTACTCGTATTCTACTACTCGTATTCTAACGCATTCTACTCGTACTTAATACTAAATGGCTTTATTGGGGTATTAAACATTCAGGGAATACGTTCACAGCACTTAATAATATTGTAAGTAATAGTTTATTTCCATGTAGTTTATGTCTAAGATGTAGTTTTAATTTTTAATCAGAATTTGCGGAAGAGGAAATGTTGCGTAATTGATGTGAGATACGTGATCAGTAAAAGTTAATTTCAAATATAAAAATACATCTAAATCTATGATTAAACTTGTTTCATGCCAGTTTAATTAACATACTGAATTGATTTCATTTATTGTGGCATCACCTTAAATACTATGATGATGATGATGTAGTACGATAGATAGATGATGATGCCATACAAATATTTATAGGTATATCCATAAAATAAAGTGCTCTCAGTATAAATTAATTTCATATTACATTAAATTTTACTGCAACAAAGTTAGCTACATTCCATCTGTGATCAAAGAGTAATCCGATATAGACGCCACTAGAGTTGTTGAGTGAAACCTGTGCTATGACATGTAATTAACATGTATATGTTATTTGGGGGGCAATTTATTTGCGAATATAATTTCGGAAAATTTAATGTTACGAAATGTAATCAAATATATTTTCATACGTAGGCAGGTACACGTTTAAATTACGACCCGTTTGACAATATTTATGAACCAAACGAATGGAAAATATTTTTGTAAAGAGATAATTTATATATTACCTATTGATTGTTTGAAATGAAATTTCAAACAAAATTTCATTTGTTTGTCGTTAATATATATTTACAGCAAACAACGTTAAATTTTAACACCATATAAATATTTACTTGTGAAGTATTGTAAATAATATCATCATTCAATCAGTATGTCTCTTATTATTGGATATAAGCCTCTCCTATCTCCTTCACACAGACATATTCGTCTCGTCTTATCCAGTCACAACTAGCGAACTTCTTCAAGTCTTCGATTCACCAGGAAGCCCTTAAGCCAAACGGGGCGACGACTTAACATCTTAATAACCAAGTTTTTTATGATCCATTACTGAATACGAGCCTCCTTATACGTCGTCTTGTGCACGAGAGACATAATGTGGCTCTGAAATGCCATGGTGGCCAAGTGGTTCGGCGAGTTCACTATTTTAGATGTGTAACAGCTCTTTATGACTTGCGGTAGCGGCTTTGTTATCCCTAAGTCGCCTTTTAAGACACCCACGGGAAGAGATGGGGTGGTAAAGTCGGGCGGCACCACACGGTCAATGATCTACTTAATTTAAACAAAACAAAGAATGAACACAACACATGGTTTCTATTGATAAAATGCATGTTATCGAATAACTAAATGCAATTATGAAAAAAAACTAAGAATGTTAGATCAAAGCTTCAAGCATTATTATGTAAGTAGTGTAAATGCAATTATGTAAGTAAATCATAACGATACATCAAACAGCTGCGAACTTAGACCCATAAGTGTTTAATTCGGTACGAATAAAAATATACGCAACAGGAAAGGAGTTCACAAATTTTGCTTTGAAGTTTTATACATAGACTAAGTCACTTGAGACGTTCTGCTCTACTTTGAATGCTACCAGTCTGGAAAGTCGAAAACTTGCCATACTCGTAAATGGTCTTGGATGGCTTCCAAATCCATCAATGGAATTGACAAGGTGAACTTTATATCAAACTAACGTTGTAACTCAGCTTCTATTTTTATTGAACGAAGGTGGTAAACGAGCGGACAGACCAGTCGGCGGTAAATAGATACTTATTGAACATCCGCGATACATGCCAAACATTAGTCCAGAACGACAAACGTTGGCTCGCCCCCAGATGCGCTGCCAAATTTAGATACTGTTACTGTTGCAGTAGAATGCCAGATACTGTTGCAAATTTAGAAATGGATTTGAAGAAAGGTTTGGGAAAATGAGGATAGAATAGTATGGGATGGGAATGGGCTCCGGTACGAGTATATATCATTCACTACTGAAACAATTACATACATTGGGAGAATTAAGAATCTAGCATGTTGGCACAAATAGACAATTTCTATGAACCATCAGTTGTAATGTTTTATATCGACTATCTACACGAGACCCCCTCATTCACATTGTCTCGAGCACGAGTGATGTATGGCCTTAAAATGCCACGCTAGCGGGTTAGCGACTCCACTCTTATAGAGGTGGTATAATTTCTCAGGGCTTGTGGTAGCGGCTCTGTTATCCCTTAGTTGCCTTTTACGACACCCACAGGAAGAGATTGGGTATTGGGTGATGACACGGACGTCTTATGTCTATGTATTTATTTAATATTTTTGCACTACGAGTATATAGTACAGAGGCGGACTTAAATGTGCAAAATTGTAACGGGTGCGGTAGAAATTAAACATCACAATTAATTGATTGTATAAAGTCGTATATTAACACGGAGGCAGACAAAAGCTATAACCTTGTTTAAACTCTTATAAGAAAGTGTCAGAGTTATGAAAGTTGTACTCTTATAACTCTGATATATATTATCTTGAAAGTTTTAAAACTATTGCATAAGGACATACAGCATGGTAGAAAATAAAATACTGCAACCCACGCGTCGTAATCAGTTTCTGGCCGGTTGCCATTTAAATAAAAGCAAGCAATGCAACTTGCAAACGTTCACAAAGTGTTCTCTCTGCTCTCAGATGTAACCCCGCTACGTGAACTCTGTCACCTACGAATTCTACCCCCTCAGGGTGGGCCCTGGGGTTTAATTCATACATGCACAGTAAGAAAAGGATTTAGTGGTTGTATATTAAAAAAAATTAATAGTGACTTCTAAACGTTACTTCAGCATCGCGCTGTCACTTTCTCCCCTCGGTGTCTTTCTCTTTCTATCTCTAACGGCTAACATTTCTAGTACATAAAATTCGTTTGTAATACAGTTACGGTTATTAAAATGTAAAATTGTCCGGAAAGAAATTAAAGACCCGCTCAATAAACCTAAAATCACATATGCTCACCCAAATCACAAAAACACAATATTATGTATGGTCCTTCAAGCCGGATTTAAACCACACCCAATTCGAGTACAAAGCTCCTGTAAATGATTTTTAACACCTGTAAAAGCATCGAGATGATGGATTTCACGAATGAGCTCGCTTTCATCCGAGATATTATCTTTTGCCGTATTTATTCATAACGGCCCGAGGATATTTATTTATATCTCAAAAACTGTTCCTCTTGACCACTGTTTTCAGAAAAACTAAAGTCCATGCAATCCACACATCCATCGTTTCATACATCGATCAACCAAAATACAGATATGGATAATACGTTGTGACAAAAGTGATTGACATGTGTGATGACAAGTGAAATAAATACAATATTACTATTACGAAAAGCAAGCAATTGAAGTCAATTACGTAAAAAAATGTATCACAAAATATTGTATTACTAATAATTGTTACAATTTATTTAATAAAAAAAGTATACTTTTGCTTATTCCTATACCAGAGAGATTTTTTTATTCTGATAACACCATTATATAAATAATATTGAAGAACAAAAAAAAACTGAGTAAAGGTAGCGATTTTTGTCCAAACGATTAAAAAGTGAAATTACTTGAGTGTGGAATAACACTATTTGCCCTTCTACAAACCCCTAGTAAGCTCCTTCTCCTATTCATGGGTTTCGTTAGAATGTGGTTTCTTATATAATTATTTAAAAAAGTCGAATACCCTATTTACAGAATTTACAGAATCGTCACTCCGTGGGACAACCAGTAATCGATTAGTGAAATCCAAATGAAAATATCATGGAAAATGAGTTATATAAATAGGGTTTAGTAATGATCGCGCTACTGTGTAAATGATTCACTAACACAGTAGTATCCTTACGTGCGATTAGCAGACATTTTTTTTTTTTTTTTTTATCTCCGAGGGGAAATCCTCATTGGATTCCTTCCGCCTTAAAAGTGATCTGTTCCTGGCGGAAGGATATGCCGGACTTTTACCGGCTAAAAACCCCTCGTTTCGCAAGTGACCCCTGACGTAAAGTGTCAGGGTCTGTATTTGTCTGTTTTGGTTTCTTGCATTCTTCCTTATTTGTATACAGTATACAGTGTATTTGCGTATACAGTCAAATTTTTTCACCTTCCACTTCTGATGTACAAGGTCAGAAGTCTTGGTGTAATCTTATATTATTTGTTGGACCCTGATGTAAAAGTCACAGTCCCAGTCATATGTATTCAACTTCTGATGTATAAGGTCAGAAGTCTTAGTATTATCTTATATTATTTGTTGGACCCTGATGTAAAGGTCAGAGTCCCAGTCATATTTTTAAAGTTCTTATCCTCTAATTTATGTCTTATACTCCTTTCGTTCTGTCTTTTACGCGGTTTTTGTTATTTATTTCTATTTATTGCTCTCTTTGCAACGTATCGACAGAACTCTAGGAGTATGTGTCTTGTTTGGTCGCTGTCCATTATGCGAGCGAGGTTCTCCTTTTTCAAACTAGTGTCCATCCTCATTTCAGCCTCAAATCTCTTCTTGCCATATACAGGGCAATCAATGATTAGGTGCAATATGCCCTCAGCCGCGTCTGGGTCACAGATACACGCCGAACTCTCCTTGCACCGGAAGCGATTCAGGTACTCGGAGAATCCGCCGTGTCCCGTTAACACTTGAGCGATCACCGACTCCATTTGGATCTTTTTAATGATGCCATATGCCCTAATGGCGTCTGGAAAGAAGGTCTTAGTTACAGCCGCCGTCTCGCCCCCTTGGTAGCGCCGGTTCCACTCGTCAAGCGACTCCTCACGGATTTGTCGCTTGACGAATGAGACAGGATAGCTATCATATTCTGCCTTCACTTTAAGTTTCCTGGCAGCGAGTTTTGCCAGCTGGTCAGCGCGCTCGTTCCCTTCCAGCCCCGAATGTGCTTTAATCCAAAACAAAGAAGTTTCTTTGGAGTATGCTTTGCATGGTGTTGGCCCTCGTTTCGGTGGCTAGAGGGTGGGGGCTGCAAGGGTTGGCGATTGTTTCCAACGCCGAGCGTGAATCGCTGAGTATGCAAAAGCTCGACTCTCCGCTTTGGAGGATCAACCTCGAGGTTCTGCATATAGCCAACAGTTCCGCCTGGTAGACCGTGCAGTACGGCGGCAGTCTAAGTTTGATGGCTCTAGTTTCGGCTTCATTCTTCCAAATGGATAATGAAGCCCCCACTCTGCCATCAATCTTAGACCCGTCGGTATAAATTTTTACTGCTATTTGTTTTGTATAGCTTACAAATTGTTCTCGGTCTTCCAAGCTTATGAACTGCAGATCTATATGCTCTGCCGGATGCGGAGTGTCTGCAAATGCCACCCTACGCTCCACCTCCCCGTCCATCGGCATCGTCCGGAGTATCCCTCTCTTTGCCTCATATAGGGTGGCTGCCTCTTGTATTCTGAGGTCGAGTGGTAATACTCCGGCTAATAATAGTGCCGAGTTTAGGGAGACGGTGCGATAGGCTTTGCAGAGCTTCTGAGCAAAACCTCTTTGGACCACGTTCAGTTGCCGTTTGACGCCATCCTGGTGGCGGCCGGCGCCCATGCGCAGGCGGCATACATGATAATGGGCTCCACCGTTGCCGTATATATAATACGAATTATGTCTGGGTGGAGCCCCCAACTTATCCTGGCGGCTCTAGACAATTGCCCATAAACATTCAGAGCTTTCTTGCAGGTGTTCGCAATGTGGGCTCTGAAGTTGAGGTTTTTGTCTACTGTGAGCCCCAGGATTTTAATCTCATTGGACATTCCAATGTCAACCCCGCCCATGCTGAGAAGTGGTATGTCGAACTTCAGCTTTTTGGTCAGCACCATAGCATTGGTTTTATGCGGTGCAAACCTAAGCTTATTCTCGACACCCCACCCCCGAACATACTCGAGGGCGGCATTGGCCTGTTCCTGCACTTCCTGCGCAGTGCCGCCGGCAAACACCAGGACGACGTCGTCAGCATAAGCTTGTACGTAGTCGCCGCGCCGTTCCAGGCCCATCAAAAGTGGGTCAATGAGGAGGTTCCACAAAGTGGGTCCCGCAATGGACCCTTGTACGCACCCTTTGTGAGTGTCCTTTATGTACTCTTCTCCGGCATACCTGACTCGGACTCGTCGGTCCTCAAGATAACTGGTCATCATCCGCCGGAGATTTACCGGACACTCTTCTTCGGCCAGTCTGGCTTTTATCTTCGGCCACCAAGCATTATCGAAGGCTCCCTCTATGTCCAATGATACAACTACCGCTAGCTTCTTTTCACGAAGCTTTTCGCGTATGTGTTGTATCAGGTCATAGAGGGAATCCTCGGTGCTTTTTTGTGGCATAAAGCCATACTGGCGGGTGCTCATTTTTGGTGTGAGGTGCCACTTTAGCCTCCTCACCACCATTTTTTCCAGCACCTTCCCCATGACCGGCAGAAGGCCTATGGGCCTGTAGGACTTCGGGCTGGCGTAGTCCTCCTTCCCTGGTTTCCTCAGGGCAACAACTGTGGCCTCCTTCCAGATCTTAGGGAAGTGGCCCAGCTGCAAGCATCTATTAAATATCGCTAGTAATAGCCGTGGGTCGGCGGACTGTACATGCTGACAAATGTCCGCTGTGAAACCATCCACTCCGGGGGCTTTTTTGGGGTTAAAACTTTCCATCGCCATTTCCATTTCGATCAGAGTAAACGGTGGATCATGGTTTTCATTATGTACCCAGCCGTTTATCTGATCTGCTAAAGCTCTGGTTCGGCGATGGTCTGAAGTTTCCCCTTCCTCGGAGTCCTCCGGGTAGAAGGTCTCAGCCAACAGCCTCGCCGACCCTTTATCGCTCAGTGTTTTCCCCAGCACGGCTAGGGGCACATCCTCCTTTCTTTCCTCGGTCCTCTTCATTACCCTGTATATGCCTTCCCAAACGCCTTCCCTTGTCTGTCTTCCACAAAACCCCTTCCAGCTTTCTGTTTGTGCCTTTTTGGCCTCCATTTCATATGTTTCTTTCACTCGCAGGTAATCCTCAACGACCTTCGACCTCCGGATCGGCGCGGCGCATCTTATTCTGCGTTTCCTGGTGGAGACCTCTTTCTTCAGTTTTGCGAGTTCTTCTGACCACCACGGCGGTGAAAGTGTGTAAGTATTCTTCTTTATTGGTATTGTTTCGGTACACACTATTGTTATTATATTATTGAATTTATTTACAATTGTTTCAATTTTTTCTTTTGTATTGCTTTTTTCAACTTCTTCTAAGTTTATTTTATGCTCCACCTTTAATTGGTCCAGTTTCTTACGAAACTGGTTCCAATTTGCCTTTTTCGTATTGTATATTCTTGTTGTCCTATTTATTTTTATCCCTTTAGATTTTTTAAGTTTGATTTTAAACTTAAAAACTTATGGTCGGAACTCGTAAGGTGTTCTTCTATCTTCCAATCCTCCACCAGGTTCAGCATGTGTATAGAGCATGCTGTGATGTCTATATGACTGCAGTACCGCTGGCCTCCTCTTATTGTATCGAAGGTCGGAGTATCTCCCCGATTCAATATATGGAGGCCCATATCCTCCAGAAAGCTGGACATATCTTCTCCCCTGCCGTCTGTTTTTGCACTCCCCCACCATGCGCTCTTTGCGTTGGCATCACCTCCGAGTATAAATTTTCCGGAGCTAGTTTCTATTTTTATCTTCCTTAGGTGCTCCAGGTATGGCCCTATGGGCAGATCCGGTTCTAGGTAGAACGATACTAGTGTGATCTCCCAGGCTCTGGTTCGGATCCCCACCACGACGATGTTGTTTGAGGTGAGTTGCGGGTACTGTATGACATCGATGTTTGCGTCAAAGACGGCTATTGCCGCCTTTACAGCCCCTTCTCCTTGCCCAGAGTTCTGGAAGATCCGGACACCCCTGTGATTTTTTAATCTTCCTACTGCGCCCACATATGGCTCCTGGAGCAACGCTGCAGTGGCTCTTCTATTTGCCGCTTCCATCAATAGCTCATCGGTCGCCAGTTTCTTTCTCTGGAGGTTAGCCTGTAGTACACGGTGAGGGAAGTTTACAGCCTGAGTGCCCTTAGCAGTAGGCCACCGATGTTCGGGCCAGTGCGTCCCACCGTCTTCTTATCGTACAGTCACTGCTGAAGGCGTTATGTTCTTTCCGATCGAGTTTGGCCTTCAAGCAGTTTCTGCACGACGGCGCCTTTCCCGCTGCTTGCTCAAGGCACTCCGTCCTCATATGCTGGCCACCGCAGTGGCTGCATATGTCTGCATCTTCACTACATATTCTCTTATTATGCCCATATCCTAGGCAGCGGGAACACTGCACCAGTGGAGACTGGTCTTCAACCCTTATTCTCTGCAGGTCAATGTGCAGTGTCCCCGCCTCTATCGCTCTCCTCCAGACGGCAGGGGATGTACTTACAACAATATGTCTTGTGTGGGGGTTTCTTGCCTTTTTCATGTATTTTATGGCTATCCTGCTTTCCTCCTTGTCGAGGCCGCCGAAAATGCCCCCATTCTGATTCCTCAGAGCTCTGAGGACTTCTTCGTTGCTGTTTATTGTCAGCACATCTTTGAGGATCAGAAGAGGGTCCCTGTTCCTGACCTCGATTAGCAGACATTGTCAACTCCTACTAACTTAGTAATTGATTTGAAAAATGTTTTTGAATATGGGCTTGTTTTCTTCTCTGGTATATCAAATAGGAAATCAACTTTAACTACACTCAACTATCCCTATGTTTGAATTAGAAACAGAATGCCTGTTTACATACCAACAATGGAAATTTTGTGATAAAAAATTCCACTTAACAAAAAGAATAATGTTTATGGTTGCGAGCGCTGCGATAACGTGCCTAATTCATTGTCATTTTGATAATATTAGGAACAATAAAATACAAAGTATAATAAGGACAGAAATTCACTGTTTAAACTACTACATTGTCTAATACTGTTGCTGTTTTGTTACCAATTTTTGTCCAATCTCGCAAGTTCATGTCCACCCTTATGCAAATCATGCGCTTCTCCTGCAACCGTCACGAAAAAATATCTACATAAATACACAATAACTGTCCTGTATATGTACAATTATACACGTATCTTGTAGATAGTTTTATCCGCCCGGCCGCCCCGAGGGACAGAGCTGGATGACGGATCTCCTTTTCTACAACCCTGCACAACTGTTTCGCGTCTGAAATATTTATAAACGGAATGTAAGCTGACACTTGTAGTGCGAACCTCGGCGTTTTACTTCACCCTTGGATTGCTTTGTGAAATAGATGGAAACGCTATGAATAGCTATCTATACCTACACATGTAGGGATTGATTATAGCTTGCTCTATCTGTAACATGTCAATTTAACTAAATATTAGCTGGAGTTATTTATTATTGTATTTTTTACATAAAAACACTACAACGACAATTAAAGAACAATAAAAGCTTTCACGGTTATTATGTTAGATAAACTTGCTACATTTTGAAGCGTAACATACCTATTGATATACAATCACAAGGGAGTTTCGTTTCATAGTCTTAACACACGAATTAAGGAAAAAATCGTGAGAATGATAGCCTACATATGAATTATTTTTGTGTTCCATACCTCCACGATCGAAAATTCCATATCTAGAGAAAATATTTCCCAAAAAAAAACATGCAAATACATATGCTGATTCTCACTTGCATTTCACATGACAGAAAGAGTTTCGAATAAATAGTTAGATACTTCAACGTCTCTAACGATTTAGATAGATAAACTCTTTATTGTATACCAATACATGTAGCTAAACAAAGAATTTAAGCATGTAACACTAAAAGTACAACAGGTTGCTTTATCGCTTCAGCGATAAAGCAACCTGTGGGTGATGAGGAGATAATATATAACATACGAGATTTTCGCGTTTTTCACATATATTTGTCAGTTTAAACAGGTCTTAAAGTACCGGAAAACGTACGTACACAGAAGGATGTAATACCCTATTAGATGCCAGGCGTCTATAAGATAGACTGCAGCTGTGCTAGTTCCTACATAGGCGAAACAAAGCGCACCGGAGCAGAACATATCGCAGCTGTGAAGAATCATCAGACGAATAAATCGGCGATAGCGGACCGGGATGTACTCAACGCCGGAATCAATCACTGATTAGAACTCCATAGTCTAAACATCCTCTCCACTGATCGCCACTATAACTCCAGGATTGTGCGTTAATTGAAATCAAAAACATAGAAATTTCAATCGAAAGGATGAATACAAATTGTCCTCGACATATTTTTTTTTATATAGAGAAGTGGGCGGACGAACAAGCGGTCCCACGTGATGGTAAGTGTTACCGCCGCCCGAGGGCACCTGCAACACCATGGGCGGCGGTAACACTTACCATCACGTGGGACCACTTGCTCGTCCGCCCACTCGTCTATAAAAAAAAAACCCCAGGGGGATTGCGTGTGCGCCGCCGACCTTGCAAAATCCTATTTACAGCTTTCTTGAAGAACCCCATATCGTAGCTTAATGGAAAGACCTTAGTGATTAATAAATTTAAAAGAATTAAATCTCGCGATTTTTCGTGTTGCGAGCCACAACTGTGCCTTTGATGAAACTGCTTGCAGCTCTCGACGTGGACTAACCGCCTCTTCAATCAGCTTGCAACCATGGTTGGTGCAACCCGAGTAAATCGAGTGAAATGAATAAGGTAAACATTCGCATTAAGACCCGTTTAAATAGATAAATATGGAGATAATATGTTTTCTATGTTATCTTATATTATCTATTTATGTTATCTGTAACAATATCAAATAAAGGTAAATGGTATACATTTGTGGGATAATGTCAATATTAGTGGATGATATTGACGATCCATTACCTTAGTCGACAGTGCCCCGGCCTGCTGTGTAGCAACTACTGGGTTCGATTCCTCGGTTGTTGTTTGCTCGGGGCTGGGGGTGTGTTCGTCTCTGTATGTGACTGTATGGGTCCAGACCCACAATCCTAGTGTGAGTAATTGAGTGTGGCGTTACTGTTTTACATTTATTTATTTTCGATTGATATATGCGTTACACTCTGTTACTTGTATGATATTAGATGTGTTTTTTAAATGTGTATTTGTTCTTTGTAGGAGGACAGGTAACAAGGGATCGGGCTCGATTTCCGCGCGGGAGAAAGAGTTGGAAATAAATCATTACCTCAACGCCTCCGCTGATTTATTCACACTTCGCGTGAGGGAGTGTCGCACGCATCCGTTCCATGGGTGCCGTACAGTTATTTATGATCTCGTTTCCCTACGTTTATTTAGAACTCAGTATTGCTTGTTTGTAGTTTTATTGTGTTGACCATGTACTTAGACTCGTCATTACTCCCTAAATGATATTATTTATTTTTAGGTTAATTCTTCCAAATTTCGCTTTATCAAAGATACTGATAACAATACGTTTCCGTAGTGAATATGAGAATGGGCGAGTATAAATCCGTGCGACAGTTAATTACATAAGAATGCCGTCAAATTTACCACGTAGGTGCGTATTTCTGGAGTACGATGTGCCAGTGTTAATTTTCCTCCCCATCTCATTCCCTCTTGTCTCATTGAATAGAGAATACGTAATGGAATTAAAGAATTTCCTTATTTCATTACACTCCTTATTCCCCACCAATCCCATCCCCCAAGTAAGAATTAGAGAAAATCTCCTGATTATTTTATACTCTATATTCTCCATTCCTCCCAATCCTTTTGCTAAATCCACTCCTAAATTCGAAATCTCCAAAAAGTAAACGGCGCATTAGGCACAGCACAACTGATATTATTCTGGACTGATGTTGGCATATATCACGATATCCAAGAGCGACGTATCCACTTACCAACAGGTGGGCAGTATGTTCGACAACCACCTGCTACCTAAAAAAAAAGAAAAGACAAAGAACATCGACATTTAAAATTCATCTTCGTTCCGCTACCACCTCCTTATTCCAAGTCTCTTCTTGAAGTACTGGCTTTATAACCAAATATTTCACTGTGCAGGCAGCTAGACGTCGAATACCATCCCCACCAACACCCGGAAAGCACCTAACAAAATCTCTTTTAAAAAGATGCTTCAGAAACATTATCTCTCCATTTCTCATCGCTAGTGGCTCAGGCAACTCCTTTTGCTTTATCTTTTCTTTCATTTTTATTTTACTTTTTCCAGCAACATGTTTTTTTTTTGTTTCTCCTAATATAACTTGTGCATCTATATATTGTATTCATTTATTATGTATTATATCTATTGTTATGTATATATGTCTGTGTGTAAGTTTGTATGTACGTATATGTAATAATGTATTATATTTATTTTACCACACCGTCTAAATTGTGTGATTCATGCACGTCCTAATTGAACTTCTCTGATCAACCCAAAGGTTGGCTGCTAGAGAATGCCTAAAGGCATAAAGCTCGATTGTACAATGAAGTGTAAATAAATAAATAAATGATTTCGTGCAGCGCCGAGTTAGTGGTAATTGAGAAATCCGTACTTAAGTAGAAACCCAATGATACGGACCGGGGTTTGAACTCACGAACTCACGTGTTGTGTAGATAAATAAATAGATAGAAAAACTCTTTATGGCACATTAAAACAAAATAAGACAGTTAAAACAAAATAAGATTGTAAACACTTGAACTTCACAAAAGCCGACCTGTTCTTATCACTAAAAGCGATCCCTGCCAGATGACCTTTGGGTAAAGAGGCAATAAATATTTTAGTCGCAGGTAAAATATACATAATATGATTTGTTATAAGTATCCCTGGGCTATCGCTGCTTCAACGTTAATAATTACCTATGCTTATAATGTTCATCATTTTTCTCAAAGTAATGAGATGTCTGCGAGAGGTATACCTGGGTGGGAAATGGTGTTAATTAATTTTAGTTTATGAGACGGCTGTGGCAAAATTTTGAAATATGTGTTCGCTGTTTAAAGCGGCCAATTTATAGGGATCAGCCCTTAAAATCTGTCAAGGCTTAGTCCGGATTAACCCACGAACATTTATTAGAGGCATGTTTGTCTTTTTGTCAACATACCGTATGTATATCCATTTAAAAATAAATTATTACCACTACTATCTACCATCACTACCATCATTACTGGACTACACAATCATCACAACTATCATGTCTGGAATTTGAAAGATCTGTGCAGCATTTAATTTTGCTGAATTTATTCGGGACTTAATTTACGTCCAAAATTCTATTTTAAAAAATAAAATTTATGTCAACATTAATTAGATAAAAGACACCTCTGGCAGTTGGGAATAGACATTCATCATCGTATAAGCCAGAATTAATAAAAAATACACACTTTTTATATTAGAGTGACCTTAGGCATAAAAGAATCGAACCCAGGTCGTCTACAATGTGTTGGAGTGTCCTATCTGTGTGAGTTTTAGCCCGGTGACCTTAAATAGCGAGCGAACGCAATATTGCACTCTTTGTTTCGTGTACACGTATTCTTGTGTACAGTGTACAGAAACGTGTACGTACAGTGTACGTGTACAGAAACTTTTATGTATTCTACAAGCAATTCAGTACTAAATATTGCTCATTACGTCATGGTCAATTGTCCACAACTCCTTTAGTCGATCGCATCCAAGCGAGAGAAGAGTGTCTTGTTTTGTAATACATCAAATTGATATCAAACGCATCAATCGGCAAAACACTACATGTTTAATTTAATGTGGGAGATATAACGTTGTTATTATTTACATGTGCACAGTATTTAAGTGATTTTTTTTTTATATATACTAGTGGGCGGACGAGCATGCGGTCCCGCGCGATGGTAAGTGTTACCGCCGCCCATGGACACCTGCAACACCAGGGGGTATGCGGGCGCGCCGCCGACCTTGCAAATCCTATTCACAACTCTCTTGAAGAACCCCATATCGTAGCTTGAATTGAAGTGATTTGAAGTTCATCTTATGTAATTAACTCATTTATTTCGTATTTTTCTGAACAAACCAAAATACCTGTTATATTGTCGTAAATTAATCATTCGTCAGCAGTGCCGTAACTAGGGCGGTGCCGGCGATGCCCAGGCACAGGGCGCAGACCCTGGAGGGGCGCAGAAATGACCAGACCAGGACCAAGTTTTGAGTCATGCATGGTAGTTAGTAGCATTTTTCAAGGGCGCAGTTATAGAAGCTCGCACCGGGCGCATATAAGGCTAGTTACGGCACTGTTCGTCAGCCATCTTAGTATGTCTTTCTCGCTTATACTTACTTTAATCATGTAAGTGCGAGTAGCGAGAGCGACTACCACCAATCACATTGACATAGAATATAAGACTCGTAGTGGTGATTTTAACAATGACATTTTACAATATGGCATTGTAATTGATTTTTATATATGTATCAAGCTTGTCGAAACAATTCAGAGATGTAAAGCAAATCAAGTAAGTGGAGTCAACCGTTTTATAAGCGTATATTGTCAATTTCAAATTAATATTTCTTGTAATTTTTTTTTTTTTTTTTTATAGTGGGCGGACGAGCAGGCGATCCCACGTGATGGTAAGTGTTACCGCCGCCCATGGGCACCTGCATCACCAGGGGGTATGCGGGCGCGCCGCCGACCTTGCAAAATCCTATTCACAGCTCTCTTGAAGAACCCCATATCGTAGCTTAATGGAAAGACCTCTTGAGGCAGTTCGTTCCACAGCCTACGGGTTCGCGGTATAAAGTAATTTTTTATTAAAGTAAAGTAAGTAAAGTAAAGGAATTATATTGAACAATTCTTCAGAGCATTCCCCATTGTACAGGCGGTAGAACACACAGAGAGACGCAACGTCTCTCCGACTGCTGAGGGATTCTAAACCGCCCGTGAGTGGGATCGTCGACAATACGAACAGCACGTCGTTGGATGGAGTCAAATGGGTCCAGTTGGTATTTCGGTGCGCCGGCCCAGAGATGGGGCCGCCTCACTTGAGCTTTGTAAAGCATAAGGAGATGCCCAGGGGTGGAGTACCGCTTGGCTCTGTTCAGCACACCGAGCTTTTTGGAAGCCATTTTGGCCTTATTTTCCAGATGACCCCTAAATTCGACTTTGCTGGAAATGTCGACACCAAGGATCCCGATACTCTCCGAGATCTTAAGAGGCATGCTCTGAAAGCGAGATGCTACGACAAAGGGTTTTTTTTTGCGGTGAATGCACAGACTTGCGTCTTACTGGGGTTGAAATCCACTAGGTTCAGAGAACCCCAAATCGAGACTAGATCTAAAGAGTCTTCGATTTCAGACACAAGCCTAGCGCGACTCTCTTCCACTTCGACCCGAGGGATGTTGGCGCGGCCCCTGTACAAGGCGTCACCAGTACTGTCATCCGCATAGCAACGTATGTCACCAATTTGCAACAGGTCGTTGATATGCAGAAGGAACAGAGTTGGGGACAGCACGGAGCCTTGAGGGACGCCAGCGTTAATAGACATGGTGTCGGAGCAGCTACCATCGATAACGACTCTGATGCTCCGTCCAGTCAGGAAACTGGCAACCCATTCGCATAATCCCTCGGGTATCCCGAAAGATGGTAACTTGGAAAGCAGAGATTTGTGCCATACCCGGTCAAAAGCTTTCGCAATGTCTAGGCCTACAGCCAGAGCCTCGCCTCTACTCTCAATGGCGTGAGCCCAGCGGTGTGTTAAATACGCTAAAAGATCACCAGCCGCGAGATTATGGCGAAATACATATTGACGGTCGCTAATCAGCTGGTGATCCTCTAGGTACCCAAGGAGCTGTGTGTTTATGACACGCTCCATCACTTTGGAGAGGAGGGAGGTGATCGCTATTGGCCTGTAGTTGGCCGGGTCTGTGCGGTCACCCTTTTTAGGTAAAGGGTGAACATGAGCTACCTTCCATGCTGACGGGAAGCTTTTTGTGGAGTATGAGAGTCTAAAGAGTCGCGTAAGCACCGGGGACAACTCGCGAGCGCATAATTTGAGCACCACTGCAGGAATACCATCTGGCCCACTCGACTTTCGGATATCAAGAGTTGCTAGAGCTCGCCGGACTTCACGCTGCGTGAAACAGATTTCCGGCATGGAGCTTGTGCATCTCGAGATAGACGGTGGTGATGCACCTCTATCGTCCAGAGTCGAGTTCGAGGCAAAAAGATAGCCCAAGAGATCGGCTTTCTCCTTCGCCCCGTGGGCCAGTGACCCATCGAGTTTTCGCAGAGGTGGGAGTGACGGCTGACAGAAGTTACTTTCAGCAGCCTTGGCTAGCGACCAGAAAACTCGGCTTCCAGAAGGACAGCTAACTAGTCGATCGCCAATTCTGCGGATGTGCTCATTCTTTGCTCTGACAATGATCTTCTTACTGCACCTCGAGGCAGGGTTAAATTTCTTCCTCAAGTCGGTGGTATTCGGATCTTCGGACACCTGCGCTTTGGCCCAGGCCCTGTATGCAGCCCGTTTATTACGACGGGCCTCTCTGCAGGACTGATTAAACCAAGGTTGGCTCCGTCCACCTACGGGTATCACGGAACAAGGAATATAACATTCCATGCCCTGCAACACCACTTCGGCAACGGAGTCTGCACAGGTATCCGGATCTCCCGATGAGAAACAGAGCTGCCCCCAGGGATAAGAAGCATAGAATTCGCGCAACCCATCCCAATCTGCAGACTTGTAGTGCCAGACGTTGCGCGTTCCCTGTGAATGGGTCGGCACGGATTGCTTGGCTGGCACAGCAGTTCGAACGATACAATGGTCGGATGATCCTAACGGAGCATCAACAACAACATTGTAGTCGTCCGGCCGCGTAGTCAGCAGGAGGTCCAGTAAGGAGGGGGTATGGCTCTCGATATCGGGTATCCTCGTGGGTGAGGACACCAACTGTGAGAAACCATAAGCCAGGGCAAAGTTATAGGTTGCTCTCCCTGCGCGGTCGGTAGTTCGGGATCCCAGCCACTCTTCGTGATGAGCGTTAAAATCACCGAGGATCACCACTTCCGCGCAAGGGAACTGCTCGAGCACGCTATCAGTCGTCTCTTGTAGGCGCTCAAAAAAGTGAGTCGTCTCCGTATCACCGCTGTGGGACCTGTAGAGGCAAGCGTAGACTTTAGTGGAACCTCCGTAGTCAATACGCGCCCAGAGAATCGACAGGTCCCCGTCTTCAAAATGGCTGAGGCGGCGACAACAAATATCCTCCCGGACGTACATGCATACCCCAGCACGTCGCACAAAACAGTGCTCCAGTTTGTAGCCAGGGTAATGAAGATACGATGTATCGGCCGGGCAGGATATCTGTGTCTCCGTCAAGAAAAGTAAGGCCGGCTTTACCGTCTCAAGGTGGTGGTGGACGGCGTCGATGTTACTATGCATCCCTCTGATGTTGCAAAAGTCCACTTGAAATGTGGAACTTAAAGGGTGGGCCGCTGAGTGAATACTTATAGATTTATACTAATCTATTTAAAATGTGTTTGCAATAAAAATACGATAGAGTAAAAATACTCTACACTTTTCTGACATATACGGACTCCATAGCTCCATATCTAGAGTGAAATTAGGGTTCAATATATTTAATATGACATCACCATAAATAATAAAATTATTATTGGAATCGTTAAATAATATAAATAAAACCCAACACCATTTAATTATCGGAAAACACGTCTCTATTTAAACGAATGATATTCCGGAGTTATTAACCGTGTGACGTCACGTCACTGCATCAATGAATGGTATTGATATACATATTGTGCAAGGTCTCACGCCGAATGAGTAATATAGCTATCCTAATATGTGACCCAATACAGATAAGAATAAGTACCTAAGCATAAAATATTTATACAAATGCTTGATGAACCTATCACGCAAACAAGAGATCCGTTTACACGGCGGTTTTTGTAGGAAATAGTTGTAGGGAACCGTATCCGCAAGTGACAAACCAGTCACCGACTGCAGCTTGAAATCACCGTATTTTTACCTAAGAGTATAAAGTGTTATTTTGCTAACGCGTGCCAGAGAGATGCAGTATTACAGCACCAATAGGTAAGTAGTAACTGAGGTATTTCTGTTACGCTACGATATGAGACTCTTCAAGAGAGCTGTGAACAGGATTCTGCAATGTCTGAACAGGTGTCCATTGGCGGCAGTAACCACTTGCCATCATGAGGCCCGCCCGCTCGTCTGCCATCTATATAAAAAAAAACTCCAACAAACTACCTAACTTCTTTTTATAAAACAAAATACATAGCATACTGTTTGTTTTATACCCATCTTGGTCGTGTTTATGCTTGAATCTGTTTTAATACAAGTAACAGACTGACAGACGACACACGCGACGTTATGTCATATGAAACCTGAAGTACTCAGAGTTGCGGATGTGCAGCCGAACATTAGGGCTGATTATATAACATAAGTTGCCAGGCATATTTATAGAGATACCTAAATGAACCTGGCTGTTATTAATTACGACATGAAAAGTAAATTCCCTGTTTGGACGATGTACGAGTATAATACTTTGATCAAAAAAGTGCTTGTATGCCGATGGTATAAATTTTGTTATTTTTTATAGGTATGTTTTTGAAGAAACATGTTGAGACGAAAATTGTAGAGCTTTATGAGTCCTATCCGACAACATATTATCGTTTGTATGTATCGATATCGAAATATAAATATCTTTTTATAGTTCCGTAAATTTCGTAATTTTGAATCTACTAAACCGATATTGCCCATCTATGAACTTAAGAGTTTTCTTGTTGTTATTGAAGAGTTGGAAGACGAGCGGACAGACCACGTGATGTCAAGTGGGCACCAGAGGAATATGGAGGTGCTGTCGACAGCGAATACCTACTGTTCACAGCTCTCTTGAAGAGTAACAGAGCCGAGATATATATTCAAATTATTTATGTGCCAAATTCGCAAATTTTCTAAGTTTCGTTATATCCTTTAAAACTGATTGCTGTTTTGGATTCAGTTGATTACCCTTTCTCGAGATACAATGAAATTTTTGCGAAATTCGAGTCGTGATCTCCGCAATGGGTCAAATCTTCAAAATTCATAGAAATATATAGATTCTTTATGTTTTTTTTATATAGAAAGAAGGCGGCAGATGAACGTACAGTCTACTTGGTAGTAAGTCGATATTTTTGCCAATGAACATCCGCGATAGATGCCATCATTTCAGAATGACAAACGTTAGCACTTGGACAACGGTTGGTAAAATGGGGAGGGATAGAATAGGATGGAATGGGAATTGGCTCTGGCGTAATTCATTCACTACCGAAACACGTACATTAGAGGAATAGGATAAAGCGGGAAATGCAGTACATTTTACGGTAGTCTTCTGTGAGAGAGGAAGTGAGAGAGTGTGAGAGACTGGGCCAGTGCACCGAAATACCAACTGGACCCATTTGACTCCATCCAACGACGTGCTGTTCGTATTGTCGACGATCCCACTCTCACGGGCGGTTTAGAACCCCTCATCATTCGGAGAGACGTTGCGTCTCTCTGCGTGTTCTACCGCCTGTACAATGGGGAATGCTCTGAAGAATTGTTCAATATAATTCCCACCTCGGGATTCTACAACCGCACCTCCCGTCACAGAAGTGCGGTCCATCCGCATTTCCTCGATACGGAGGTGTCGCGCACTGTTCGCTCCAAAAATTATTTTATACCGCGAACCCGTAGGATGTGGAACGAACTGCCTCAAGAGGTCTTTTCATTAAGCTACGATATGGGGTTCTTCAAGAGAGCTGTGAATAGGATTTTGCAAGGTCGGCGGCGCGCCCGCATACCCCCTGGTGTTGCAGGTGTCCATGGGCGGCGGTAACACTTACCATCACGTGGGATCGCCTGCTCGTCCGCCCACTAGTCTATAAAAAAAAAAAAAAAAAAACTAACTTGGTACTTGAGCTAGATCTCTTCTACTAAACTAACATTTACATATCTACAGTTTATGATAGAAACCAAAAGAATAACTTCATTGTTAAAACGTGAATGACTCCTACAAAAATGTTAATAGGATGACATTGTTATCTTAATCTTATTAAAGCAATATGGAATGTAAATAATAATTGTACTTGGTTTAAAGACGTGAGTAGTGATACAACATCAGTATGTAAACGAATGTTATATGTATGTGTAGGTCCCGAGATAATCTGATAACAAATTTTTAATAAAGCAGAGCAAATAATACAATATGCGTGATATTATTTTGACATTTATTTTTTCTATACAAAATAAACCAATTAATTATTTTCAGGAATACGGACGGGACTTTTACATAAAGATTATTATTTGTTTGTGATCACGAATCCACAGCAAAACAGAGAAATAAGTAACTGAAATATATATATACCAAACATATTGCTAATAACAGATTCTATTTTGTAGTTATTACACATATACCTACATTATTGAAACATATACATTATTGGAAATATTTTATATTTTATTTGTCGTGTACTAATTTGATTCGATATCAGCCTATAACACCCCACAAGAAACCTTTTGCAATGTCAAGCAGATTGCGGGTTATAAATCGGGACATAGACCAGTGTGAATTAGATACGCTATTAGTATAAGTAGATACACTATGCTTCGCATACAGCGTTGTTAGCCTAGATGTACTCGTATCTATACTCGATCCACATTCGTGTGATCGTGAGTTCAAATCCTCGGCCCGCACTACTAAGTTTCTATTTAAGTACGGGTTTTTAAAAATTGTCACTTACTCGACGGTAAGCGAAACATCGTGAGGATACCCGCATGATTCGGAAATAAAAAAACTGGAGTAATTCACCAATCCGCACCGGGCCCGCGTGATGGATTAGGGCCCGAAACCCCCCAGTGATGTATTAGAGGAGGCCTGTGCCCTGCAGTGGGACCTTATAGGCTGATACAAGACAATTATAGTAATATAATTAGAAAAATAAGCGTAACAAAAGTAAAAAGTTTAAAACATTGGCGTCTGAGATGAACGAACTATCAAGATCAGAAATACTCGCCGAACCGGCAAAACATGTAAAATCTCAATAGATATAACAATGCTAAAGAATGAGCTGTTAAACAAGAATATTACGAAGCCAGACATATTTACATTATGAGTGTATTGATTAAAATTCATTAAAATAATAATGTTAGTATTTACCGCAGGCTCATACTATGTTAATTCATTATTTATCATCCACGGGTGCAGTCAGCATCTTCTGTTTAGTTCTGGATTTGTTTTGAATCATTTACGTATTTTAAACTTCAAATATTTCTGTCTTCCGCAAAAGCAGTGGTAAGAAATAAAGTGATTCTATGCAAAGCTAATAATTTTTTTTATACATAAGCACGTGCAAATGTTTACACATCTTTCGTTTTCTAAGGGAAACCCCAACCGGCAGTTCCACGAGTTTTAAAGTACTGATTAAAACTATCGACGGCAAATAGGTTTTACGGTTGATTTAGTTCGTAAAATGCGGAGCTCGAGTCTAGTCGCCCAGGGCGTAGCTCTCCTGGCAAGCCTTAGGTGAGTAAGTTGCAAGTGATAAGTGATCATGTATTTTTAATGAGTACTAAACGTCAGTGTGTGATTTCAATGCGAGTGTTTAATTTCTTTTCAAAATCTTTTCAACGCGAGTCTTCAAAATATTTTTAACCAAATTGTGTTCTAAATGCAAAGATAAGTAATACATGTGCATATATATTTTGTATGTATTATATATGTAGGTATGTATATAAATATTTATGTGTGTATGGTGTGTCTATGTATATTTTTGGTTTGTTTACTTTAATTTTCCACATATCACTAAAGTAATGAAGTATATTTTATTGTAATTATGACACAGATGAACATTGATTTTAGTCTTCAAGACTGTAGTATTGTTTTAAAACTACATTTTCTTCATTTGTCCGGTGTTCAGTATGTTTCATTCAGTTTTGTGTAATGCGACTCTTGACGAATGTTGTTCTTGCTAATTTCATTAGCTATTCGTATATCGTCAATTTTATGCAGTTTTGTAAACGGCACTGAACATTTACGATCTGATACTACAGCTAATCCTTGATATAATTATTTATTTACAGTTCCTATTTGATTTTGTTGAAGTTTGATAGCATTTTGTAGCTTTTTCTCTCTCTACATGTCATACCCATTGTATACCTAGTCTAGCCATAAATATTGTTACAAAGAAAACATTGATATTTATTTTCAAGTTATCATTTTATAAGAAGAATTTGTGTTATTTCAGAAATAAGTGGGTAAGCATTTTAAAAATATAACGTTTATTCGAAATTGTCATCATTTGCTTTTATACAATCTTCCAAAAGTTTTGGCCAGTTTTCGATTGAAACACGCACCCTTTCCATGGGCAAATTGGCAACTGTCACCCTAATAGAATGTTTTAGGCATTCAATATTATCATGGCGTTTAGAGAATGCCATGTTCTATAAAACAGACCATAAATCATAATGGAGGGGATTCAGATGGGGACTTGATGACGGCCAGTCTTTAACTCTAATGAAGTCGGGAATATTCCTTTCTAACCACACCTGTGTTGAGCGAGCCTTATGTCCTGGTGCTGAGTCTTGCTGAAAGGACTATTCTTGGTTATGGAACAGGGTGTTGTTATGAGGCTTTACGACCTTCTCAAGAATCATATCTTGATACACTTGAGCCGACGTTTTATTACCTTTTGCACAAAAATGTAGTTTACCAAACTGAAGTGGTCACTGAAGTCGGATAATGACCACGTTGCACCTTATTGACCAATTGAGTAGCTTCTCTAGAGTTATAAGCATAAACTCGATCATTCTGCTTGTTAAAATGTTCTTCAATGGTGGACATATTCTGGTCCGTAAATAAGATTCGTCTGTGAGCTCCCTTTGCATACCGTCGAAGCTGTTTCCATTTGTCGACCCTTTAAATTATCAGTTAAGAAATGACCAGTTTTGTACGTCTTTTATAAGCAGCCAATCCTAATTCATCTTTTAAAATACGTAAAATACGTCCCATGGTTATGGGTGCTATATTCATCTCTCTGAATAACATCTTTTGCTTCCGGACGGGATTTCTTCGGATTCTGACCTTCACAGCTTTAGTCGTCTGTTTAGTACGAATTGTGTGTGGACGGTCAGACCTTTTTCTGTCACTAACAAAGGACGTTTCCATGTACCTAATTCCATGTTCCATGTTCCATGTACCAATAGTCCGGTACATAAACTTTCGGTTAATACCTTCAGCTAATAGAGTTTTAAACATTGCATTTGGCTTCATGGCTACTTTGTGTAATGCAATTAGAGCAATTACAGCAATACGGTTTTCATTATCACGTCATTCCATTTTAATATTAGTACAATAATTAATAAGTATTGGCACCAAAATTAGAAAAAGCATTTATTTTTCCTGTGAGAATGGCAGATTCCAAATTCAAATGTAAGTTATTTATTTTCCTTTATTATAACAGTATTTGTGGCCAGACTAATTAATCGTAGATCTTATTAGCTAACAACGTATCATTGCGGAGGTCTCCATATTTGTACAAAGAGGAAATATCCGCCTATCGATATTACAGCGACATAATCTATACTAATATAATAAAGAGAGAGTGCGAATTTTGTGAGTTTCTGTGTATGTGGAGGGTAATCTCCGGAACCACTGCACCTATAATATTAGAAAAATTCTTTCACCATTTGAAAGGTACATTACTCTAGATGGACATAGGTTATATATTGTGTGCAAAAAAATTGCCGGGCATGCAACGCATGCTCGGCACAGCTAGTATTTAATATTAGGAATATACGTTTTATAAAAATAGGTATTGTTTCGATAATATTGAGCAATAATTGCTGCCTTCTAATAGTAAATTGGTCAAAACATATTTCGTAGATTAATATAGATAATTTGTGTTTTAGCCTGTTGTGCTTGGCACACGGAGCAGGCCAATTCAAATCCAATAACAGTGGGTGGAGCAACTACTCCTTTCCTGATAACTTTATCTTCGGAGTTTCGACGGCCGCATATCAAATTGAAGGAGCGTGGAATGAAGGAGGTAAACACGAAACAATTTGTCACACACGAAACTTCCTGTCTTTTTTTTTTACGAAGTACACATATTCATACTTGATTGCACATTAATATTGTACTAAAGGTGAACTTAATGTCTTATGACATTCTCTACCAGTCAACCTTAGGCATACAGGGAAACATACTGTTGAAAGTAAACATAAATAATAACCATGTGTAGTGGTCGTACCTACATGGCCCAATGACATCACGGACATAAAAATCCTACATTTGTTTTTATTATTAAACAGACCTAACTAAAATGACATTATTGTATAAAAAAGTAATACTTTCTTGACTCAAAAGATAATCTTCCATTTTATTAACAATTTTTATTAATATTGTCTCGTTTTAATTATTAGGTAAAGCTATAATTGGTTTAAATAAGGAATGCTTTCTTACTAAAATCATTTAGTACTGAACTGTATCAATTACCGTAATCAATTTTACTGAATCAGTTTTAATCCTAGTTTGTAATAAAAAATATTAAGTGTATAACATAATAATTTATTGCTCTCGCAGGTAAAGGCGAGAGTATGTGGGATACATATCTCCACAAGCATCCAAACTTCACGGTAGACCGGTCAAATGGTGATGTCGCAGCTGATTCCTACCACAGGTATAAGGACGACGTGAGGATTATAAAGGATCTTGGTGTAAAGTTCTACCGCTTGTCCATCTCCTGGCCACGGTCGGTACCTGGAATTATTAATTAATTAATTAATTTGTATTATTCCATTAGTTATCTAAATTACTAGACACTTATACGTATATAATTTATTTAATGTTTAACGGACTCTTAAGAACAATTGTTCCAAAATTATAAGTAAAACCTTAAAGACGATTGTGCTTAGTTTATATTCCGATTTGTCGGAATCAAAACTAATTATAATCCGAATCCGTCGTTCGAGAGATGACGTTTCGAAGTAACCGTCCATTTTAATATCTCATCATGATCCAGTGCATAGTATAATCTCAGGTAGAGACGTTAGTCATTCAAACTCGGATCGTAGCACTACACAAATAACTTTAATGAAGTTGGTATTATTTATTAAACGATGATAAACTTTTCTATCTCTTTGGCCTTGCAGTTCAGCTGGCCTAATCACAACTTCCTGCAAGATTCCCATGGCATTATTATATTAGATAAACGTCTATTTTAAGTTTTGTAAAATGTATAAACATGAAAACCAACGTTATTGAAAAATTGAACAAAAAATTAAGAAACAAACATATTGAGCATGATGTATGTACTTACAACGAATAATAGTTTATTTTTTAGCTTAGTTTAGTTTTTAGATTTAAGTAGGCATTTCCTTTTCAATGTAAACTAAAATATATATTTCATTTCTCGTCAATAAATAACTTTCTGTGTAATACATCAAAAGAAACTAAGAACTGTGAATATGCAAAGGTGGGCAGCGCCATCCGAGGGCGTACTAAAGTTTGTCATTCTGGACCGATGTTGACATGTATCGCGGATGTCTATGGACGACAGTATGCACTTACCATCATCAGGTGGACTGTATGCTCGTCTGCCGCCTTTTTTCCATAAAAAAATAGGATTCTAGTAAACTATTTATTCTAATAAACTGCATTCACACGTGTAACAATGTTTCTTTGTTTACTAACAGATTGTTGCCGCATGGAACAGATAACTACATCAACAAAGACGGTGTAAAATACTATCGCAAACTATTCAAACAACTTCAATATGCTAACATTACGCCTGTAGTCACTCTTTTCCACTGGGATATGCCCACGCCCCTCATGGATCTGGGCGGGTGGAGTAACCCTAAGCTAGTGGATTACTTCGAAGATTACGCCAGGGTTGCATTCGCACAATTTGGTGACATCGTCAAAATATGGACCACGATGAACGAGCCACACCAACATTGTTACAATGTGAGTGTTCAAAATTATGTATAACTTATCGGGTTTTTAAATTTATAATTATGGGTTTTAAATTTATATAATATATATATATATATATTATATAAATATATATATATATATTATGTGTGTGTGTGTGTGTGTGTGTAAATGACGAAAGTAACACTGAGATAAAGTCATCGCGTATTTGCAGCAAGTTCTGAAAGAATATTTAGAACTTTGATAGCAAACAGTTGCTAAAATAAAATGAATAGAATTAAATAATATTAAATATTGGCCAGAATGCTTTATAGAAGCGAGACTATAATATATATATATATATATATATATATATATATATATATATATATATATTATACTATATGTGTTCTAGGTTTAGTTGCCTGAAATCAAATAATACAAAAATAAAAAACCGAAGAGATTACATAGGTACTACATTTTTTTAAATATAATATAGAAGTTAATATATGGGTGATTAAAATTAATTTGTTAAATCGAAACCGAAAACGTTGTGTCAATCGAAGGAAAAAATTTGACTACGCTTGTAGTTTTTCTTATACCTGCAAGTTTTTGTTTGATTAGTTATTACAAAAAATATGCATGAGACATTGGTTTTTGCTAAAAAGTTTGCCAAGTATTAAATCCGATCGTAATCATAATATTTTATTCCAATTTGTTTAATAGATTTTTGTATCAATTTAATAGAATTTGTATTATATCAAAAACTATCAAAATGTAGGCACTTCTTATTGTAATATCTATACATATACTTATAATAAAACAGTAAAAGGCTTGTCTGTACATTGACTGAATTTTAAATAAAGCAACAGAAAGAAAGTTTTTGTCTGTTTGTTTGTCTGTATGTTTCTTTGTCTATTTGCATCACGTAAAAACTACTAGACGGATTTTGATCGGGTTTCCACTAGTGTATAGCTAAGTATTCAGAAGGAAAACTGGTATATGTGTCACCTTTACATGACACAAGGAAGTTCAGGTATATAGGAAAATAAAAAAATGACTTTTAATAGAATTACTCTAAAACTATTGTCATGTCAGTCAGTCATCGTCATCATGTTAGTGCTTTTAAATTTGTTAAAAAAAATTCACAGCTGCTGAATCCACGCGAGCGAAACCGCGGGTAAAAGCTAGTAGAACAAGAAAATGAGGGTTTATTTGTTTCTATATCGAGATACAGCTATTAAATAATTAAACTCTAACATGCGTAATTATTGTTTTACATAAATGGATAATTGATTTGAACTTTAAATTCAACGTCCGTATTCGTAGTTACTTTTTTATTTTTATAAGAATTAAAATACTGTATTGCCTGTATTAAAATACTATAAAATACATTGCTAGCAAAATACAAAATTCGTTAATATTTAAAAATTCTATGTTTTTTTTTACCTGAAGTCAGAATAATTTACTATTGTCGATAGGTATACTAAAATTGGCTTGGCCAGCGTGGCGTTTTAAGGCCATTCATCCCTCACGCACAAGACAATGTATATGAGGAGGCCCATGTCCAGCAGTGGATACTGCAAGGGCTAGCTGTATTGCATTGCATACTAAAATGGCGAAATGCAAAAGACATATTTAATCATTTACTAAAACGAAAAATTGTCTACATTCCGTTTTGTAAACTGAGTCCGCTCGTAAACTGTAATTGTATTTAAACAGTGCATGAGAACATAAAATACCTGAACTATTATCTATGCACTGATAACATGCACTATTTGACTTATATAATGGACTTAATAAATTCGTCAGAAATGATCAAACCTTCATAAATTAATGATATATTTGTCTGATGTCTGAGTGAACCAATATTTATCAAAACATATTTTACTTTTACAAGGGTTATGGGAATGACTATTTCGTGCCTGCCCTGTCGTCTCATGGAGTAGCTGAATATTTATGTGCCCACTACATGTTGCTTGCTCATGCAAGGGCTTACAGACTCTACGAAAGGGAGTTCCGAAAACAAAAAGGAGGTACGTGCATAACATTTATTTATTCAAATTTTACTGTAGGTACTGAAATTGTACAGGAGGGCGGACTCGATATGCCTAGTTTCGTTCTTTGCCAATCGACCTTGTTGTTTTTGGTAATAACATTGTCAATTTCGAGTCTTAATGAAAACATTAGCTCTTGAAAGTAAGTGAAGAAACTACATAACTCGAAAGATTTTAGCGTTTTAAATCTATCAAAAGAGTCTTGTAGTTAGAAAGGTTGGCAGTCCAGGTCGGCAGCTACTCACCGTTTTTTCAAATACCCTGACAAAGCTGTTAAGCAAGGGCTTAACTTAATCTTGAGATGTTTCTCTGACGCTTTATTAGATATTGTGTTGTGTGCCGCACCTTTCCGAATTCTAAATACCAAATGTGAATATTCGAAAAACTTCTAGCAGTTGTCGACGTTGACCTGCCTCTCTAGTTAGCTAGTGATCATGGTTGGTGTAACCCAGCTGAAATATGAAGTAAAATAAAAAAAGAGAAACATACCAGACCCATGTGATACATGTGACCCATAAATACATGTGAAGAAACTGAAGTTTTATATATACAAAAAAGGGATAATAATTTTAGGTAAATGAGAAACAGTAGCCACGTAAGTTTGAACCTAATAATGAATTAAAATATGACTTGACAGGTAAAGTTGGAATAACTTTAGATGCATTTTGGGCACAGCCGCTCGACAGTACGAAAGCTGATCACATTGAGGCTGCAGAACGTTATCTTCAAATGCATGTAAGTAGCATAAACGATAACTGAAAACAATCTAAAAGATATTGCAACGTTGTGAATGTTTCTACTTTAAGGATTTTTTTCTATTTTAGTTGGGTATCTATACCCACCCGATTTTCTCAGAAAAGGGAGACTATCCAGAATTCGTGCGTGAAAGAATAAACAATTTCAGCCTGCATCAAGGATATAGAAGGAGTCGTCTACCATATTTCACTGAGGAAGAGGTTTGTATTTTGTGAATTAATTAGAAAACATCTTTATAGAATTCATTTACTTGAAATTTGTATGGTACGGCAGTTTTCAAAAAACAGTGTTTTGTTTTATAAAATACACTTTTATTGACGTTCAATCAAAAAAGAAGAATCGAATTATTGTCTGCATTAAGATCTAAAAATTCAAGATATTCCACACAAGGTTCATTCAAATAGGGTATTCATTTGAATTTAGGTTAAAAAATTGTTAGACCCATTTGATTTTCTTCATTTAAAATATAATAGATACAATATACATCACCTTACATCACTAGGCTAATTTATACCGTAGTAGGTATATTGAAACCCAATGACCATACACAACGCGGGTTGGCCAAACAGGGCAACTAGTACAAAAGAGACCAATTGAATTTATTTTAATATTTATATTATATTTAAATAAATAACCAGATCATATTTATTTTAATACTTTAACTACACTGTTATCTGTATCAAAATAAAAAATAAGTTGATTATTATTTTAATTTTTAGGGACCATATGTTTTTAGCGAAACTGAAATATTTTCATGCATCTGCATGAAAATATTTTAGTTTCGTTAATTATTGTCACGTTTCACTATTTTATTTTATTTTATATGGCTATTTTAATTGTACCTAATTTAAACATTTGTTTGTTGGATTGTTTATTATTATGACTATATGTTTCCTCAATATAAGAGGAGAATATATATGTATCTTGTTAAGTTAATTTCCCTAATCGTTCATTTTGTTTCAGTTAACGGCAGTACGTGGAAGTGCAGATTTCTTTGGGCTCAATCATTACACGACGTTCCTAATGTCCCCATCGGACATGGAAGAAGGTTGGAAAATTCCCTCAATGGATCACGACACTGGGGTGAAAATGAGTCAAAACCCAGATTGGCCCATTCCAGGATCTTCTTGGCTTACGGTATGTCACTCACATTAATATCAAGTGTCGTAATATTGTTTAGTTATTTTTTTTAATAGAAAATAGGCGGCAGACGAGCATACAGTCCACCTGATGGTATGGTGAATATTGTCCAAAAATAATAAATAAATAACAAATATGTGGGATAAATAATAGAATATTTTATAGAATATTATACATATAATAAAAATACACTTAATATTGTCTGAAAAGACATCTTATTGTAGATTCTATCGAAGATATAAGTTATTCGTGAAATCTTTAAAGTCTATATATCGCAACATTAACTCTCGAGTCTGATAGGTTCATTAGCGCTCACTCTACGCTCGTGCTCATAATTTACAGATGTCCACTATCATCAGACTATTTTGTCAGTATGCCTAGACATCTGGGTGACTTTATTTAATTACTAGCTTCTCCCGGGGCTTCGTTCGCGTGGACTAAGCAGCTGTAAAAGATTTTTAACACCTTTAAAAGCACCGACATGGTGGATTTCACGGATGAAAATGCATCCAGTAGTTTTTGAGTAATTCTTTTCTTTTTTTTATTTTCGTTTATAACTCAACTTCCTTGTGTCATATGAAGATGACATATATACCAGTTGTCCTTCTGGATACTTAACTATACATTAGTGAATACCCGATCAAAATCCGTTCTGTAGTTTTTTCGTGATGCTCGAACAAACCGACATACCTACAGACACACATACAGATTTTTTTAAACAAAAACTACTGTTTTGGGTTCTGTAGCTTCTAAAAGACCCCATTTTTTTTTAAATTAAGTCTATTTACAGACTCAACCCTTTTACTGTTTCATTATATTGTGTATAGATACGTTCAAACGATATCGTATCTTTATCTAGATATATCGCCGTGACGACATCTACCCGGTATTTATTTTTTTGGAAATTACTACACTGATATTAACGAAAAGCATCGTAGCTTTGAAAAGCAACTTTCCGAGAGAAATACGCTAAACATGGGTGAAAATCACAAGAAAATCGATCCAATAAATCCTGAGATTAACGCGAATAGACAGAACAGATAGACATAAAGAGTTGTCTATAAACATTGGTTCTCTATTTGCCTTTATATAAATATATAGATACATCAAACTCCTTTATTATTTATAGATACATCATATAATACCTACCTATTAGTTATAATCCGTCAACCTTCAATGATTTGGAATGCTCTAATTACAAGTACATACATTGACGTCATCATTAAAATTTGTGAATTATAAAAACTTATTCATACTTTTTACCGCCAGAAGGTTTTTATTAATAATAATCAAAACAACCTGTACTCCAGGAGTACTATAACATATTATATATATAAAAAAAAGTGCGCAATTATGATAATTATTTGTATTGTCCAAGGTTAAGTAAGCACGTAAAGGAGACTATTAAATAATCTAGGTGACATAGTTTTAGGATTATTTTTAATAGTCATTTCATTATAGTCATTTACATTATTCATAAATTTACTATTTATTGATATCACTGCTTATACTTATTCGTAGTTTAGCTCAGTTGTAGATATATTTATTTTTTTTAAATTTACTTTACAGGAGGTATTTACCACCAATATTATTTTATACAACTTAACTTAAAACTGTAATTGAGAATTCTAGATAAAAGATTAATTAATTAAAAATTAACGCACTGTGGATTTAATATCCCACAATCGAATGGAATTTTTATGCACCACTATTGGCCATAGGCCTCTGATATGTCCACAGACAGTTTGGAGTCCTAATCCACACAATGAATAATTTCTATCAATACACAATTTCAGCCTGCATCAAGGATATAGAAATAAAATAAAGAGAAAAAAAAATATGCCTTTGCAACATGTGTACATGTGTACGTTTATACGTATACGTTTATACACATAGCTTTAACAAATCTATGTGTACGTTTATACGTTATCAACTTATCACAATTAATGTTAGGTATATAGGTGTGTTCTATTATTTGAAAAAAAGACTATTTTTAATGATCTATCTAAAAATCAGATATTAGAACAGAGTCTTGAAACAACAAAATTTTATATTAGAAAATTGTAAAGTTAATTATCCCATACCGAGAAGAAGGTCCCGTCATATATAACTATAATGTAATGACCTATAGTCGTGAACTTGATAAATCCGGAACTCACAGTTACGTCGTAGTAATTAAAAATAACGACTTTTTATCTGACCGCGGAAGGCGTGACAGATTTGCACTTATATTTATGTTACTGTAGTCAATACATAACACGAGTAAGTACCTATGTCGATTTACTGACCAAAATGTTTGACAAAGAGAAAAACGCGATATCTGGAATAGAAACGCAAAATATATAATTGTAGATATACGAGCAGTGTTGCCAATTCTCTCTGACGAAAGCGAAAACATTCATTGATAATATGAAAACTACCTGTAATTATCAGTGCTGATATGAAAAGAAAGTACCTACCTATTAAGTATTTGACGGACATGTCAGAGAGGTACCTGCAGTTTTCTTCTTTAGCTTTCTTTACTAAATTAGTTTTTTATTCTTTAGAGCCAGTCTATATTTATTTTAAACAATTACATTTCGTTACACGTAGATAGAACTCCTTCATTTCAATGAACAATTTCAATGAACAGGAACATTATTAAAAAAAAGCGCTAGAGTGAGCGTTAGGCGTCAAGTAAGTTTGCTGGAAAACGTCAGATCTATTTAGTTGGCATCACTGCATACGAGATAGGTTTAATACATACCTTTTCTAAAGTAATTTTGTCTATCGTTATGAATCCAATTTTACAATATGCAGTTAACCTATATACGATAATGTTAGGTGTTGTATTCATTTTTGTAAAACAAAAAAGGCCATACCTAATGGCCCACACTAGGATTCCGCGTGTCGTGGGTCTAAAGACACACACACCCAGACCCGAACAAATATTAATAATTCTCAGTCGGATGTCCTGGCATCGTAGCCGGGACCTTTTGCACAGCGGGCAGGGTCACTACCAACTGCGTCAATAGGTCGGCTAGTGTTATATTTCTTTTCAATATCATTAATATTAATTATACTATGACGTTGACACGATGAAATTTAACAACATACTATTTTTCCCACGACTAATTTTTTCTTCTTCATATATATGAATGAATATTGCCATACGGCAATGGTGCAATTAGCACACTCTTCCAATGTCTAGTTTTCGTCGTAATAAACAATTTCAAACTCTAAATCCTGTCCAGTACCGTCGAAGTACCTAAGTCCGAAGTCGCTCAGTGAAGAGATGATAGGTTTACTGAGGACAGAAGAGGACTCCTTGGAAGCACACGAAAAACGCATACCTAAGTCCGAAGTCGCTCAGTGAAGAGATGATAGGTTTACTGAGGACAGAAGAGGACTCCTTGGAAGCACACGAAAAACGCACTCCTAAGATTTTATTTGAATTTCACAAATATTACGCACATAAAACACTCTGGAGTTTAACAAACTATGGGGGGAGCCTGCTTTAGAGGCTTCAAAAAATCGATTTTTTTTTTTTTGCATAAATGTCTTCCCAAACTATCCAAGAATGTGTCCCTAAAATTTCAGACGCAAATTCGAAATATTTTCGGAGTTACAGAACAAATAGTGAGCAAGCGTCGAGCAGGTATACGAGCGGCCGGATCGCTCGGAGCGCGCGCGCTCCGCCCCTCGATCTATTGTATGTATTATAATCCAAAGGGACTAACGGTCCTTCGAGACACAATTGACTGTTCGTAGAAGGTTATTATAGAGCTATGGTAGGGATAAAAGTATGTATTATAACGGTATATATGAACTGGCTGCGTCGGTTTGAGCAAAGCTACATTTAGCATTTAGGTTCAGTTTCGATTTGTCTTTCGGCACGTGAACATCTTGAAATCATGCAGAGCTATCCAAAAGTGCGCAAATCTTCAAGTGAACGTACTGGAAAGCCACCGAAGCGCAGATTCCACGGCAATCAGTTTCATAATGTTCCGTCATCGGACGATGGAGAAGCTAATACTAGCCGTAGTGAAAAAAAATTGGTGACAGCGACTACGGACGATGTTATAATTTATCCGTCTCATTGCTATCGAATAATCGAGTTTGTCTCTGTGTTTTTAGCAATTTCTGAGTTAGTTATTTGCAATTCGTGTAAGCAGAGAATAACGTTTGCCGAAAGCGGCCATCGAGGTCTAGGATTCAAAATCGTTTTGTCGTGTAAATGCGGTAAACGGGAAATTCAATCCGGACCGTTAATTCACACCGGCTACGAAATCAACAGAAGAATTGTGTTCGTCATGAGGCTTTTGGGTGTCGCAAGAGAAGGCATTAACATTTTTTGTGGCCTTATGGATATATCTCAAGGCTTAGCAAAATCGACGTATGACCAAATCGTGCAACACCTGTATACAGCGTCGAAAACAATGTTTGAGAGCGCCTGCAAAAAAGCCGCCGAAGAGGAAAAAGAACTTAACGTACAAAATGAAAGACCAGCTGACCATTTGAAAGTTTCGGGCGATGGATCGTGGAAGAAACGTGGATATACTTCATTGTACGGTGTAACTACACTTATTGGGTACTACAGTGGCAAAGTGATCGATCTCGTCTTAAAAGCGGATATTGTCATATCTGTGCCATCAAGAAAAATACATTGAACGCCGACGAGTTTGAAAATTGGTATGAAAACCATGAAGAAAATTGTTCTTCGAATCACGCAGGTTCGGCCGGGAAAATGGAAGTTGATTCGATATTGGAAATGTTCTCAAGGTCCATCGAGAAATTTGGAGTAATGTATAGTAATTACATTGGCGACGGTGACTCCAAAACATTTCTTGGCATCCTGAACAGTGATCCATACGGTGACAAGTGCACAGTGACCAAAAGCGAGTGCGTGGGACATGTACAAAAGCGCATGGGTACTCGTCTCCGCAACATGAGAAAACAAAAGAAGCTCGGTGGAAAGAAGCGGCTCACCGAGACTTTAATAAAAAAATTAACAATTTATTACGGTCTGGCGATTCGAAGAAACTTGAATTCTGTAGAAGGTATGAGAAATGCAATAATGGCGACACTTGATCATTATTGCTCTACAGATGAATTACCTCGCCACGACAATTGCCCGGAAGGCGCTGAAAGCTGGTGTGAGTGGCGCAAAGCTGAAGCGACAAACACCCTGGCTGCTTTTAAACATCCACCACGTCTAATTGACGAACATGTCGAGAAGCACATTCGTCCTGTGTACGAGGAATTATCTAAGGACGAGCTGCTAACGAGGTGTTTGGGTGGACACACACAAAATGCGAACGAGTCGTTCAATTCCACTGTGTGGCGCATCACACCTAAACACCTTCACTCAGGCATTAAAATCGTCGAGATTGCTGCTTACATAGCTGGAGGAATGTTCAATGAAGGCTACAGTGCAGCATTGAAAACCATGCAGTTACTGGATTTGAAAATTGGACAGCAATGCAACAATTTCGCCAAGGGAGCCGACGAGGAGCGCGTCACCCGACAAAACAGGCGCGATTCATTTTCAAGTAAAGAGGCCAGAACAGCCCGCAGACTCGAACAACAGAGCGAAAACCAGTTTTTTGAAGAGTCTGAAGGGCACCTCTATGGACCAGGAATCGCTGATTAGCAGATTAATGCGGTAAGTTCAAGAAAATTACGATTTTTTATATACGAAAACTTTGACGCACGATTTCTCGGTTTTTCATTTTTACGATTTTTCCTAATTGGCGGGAAAGATAGGGAAAAAACTAAACGTCCTATCGAAACGAGACAAAATGCATTATATTCGGGATTAAATTCTCTTCTAGTTGAACCTAAAAAACCTTAAGAAAGTTAAGATTAACCCACTTTTTAAACAATCTAAAGTGAATTTTTTTTTCAAAAAAAATGAATTTTTTTTACAATTTGCGAAAAATTGTTGAATTTTTCACTTTTTGTTGAATTTTCTTGGTTTAACTAGAAGCTATACTATTGAGAAGTAAAAATTTTTTTGGGTTCTTTGTTTCAGATGGAAATTGCGACCTGCACCTTTCCCGCCGCACGACAAATGCACACTCGAGACGCCTCGGCGAAATGCTTGTACCGGGCATAATATGACATATATCTTAATGAAAAAATTTGAGAAGACTGCTGAAATATATGACAATAAAACTTGAAAGTTTCGTTTCAATCGGATATTTCTTTCCTTCCCAAAAAAATCCTTGAAAAAATCGATTTTGTGAAGCCTCTAAAGCAGGCTCCCCCCTAAGTCCGAAGTCGCTCAGTGAAGAGATGATAGGTTTACTGAGGACAGAAGAGGACTCCTTGGAAGCACACGAAAAACGCACTCCTAAGATTTTATTTGAATTTCACAAATATTACGCACATAAAACACTCTGGAGTTTAACAAACTATCACTATTTAAACCACGAAACGTACATACAATACACATTTTTTATAATAATCAATCAAAAACTCAACTTCACTTGTCGCGTTCTCGCCAAATAGTATATTAAATACAATTAAAGATTAAAAATGAAGATTAAAAACTTAATTTTGTTTCTAAGATCTATTGTACTTCATTGTACTTTTGTATTGTGAAGGTCATGGTCAAAGTGCGCTTATGTAATTGTGAATTTTATTGCACTCGGTAATCTAACACTTAGAACCTGTTTCACAACACGACATTTACACAAAAAAATATTTATTATTCGATGTCATAGATAGGATCTTATTGAGTCGCTACATGTATAAGAATTATGGGCAGTGGTGCACTGCTCCAGTTAAAATCCAAATTCGTTCGGATATACCAAATACCTCCTCGTGCAGTACACATAAATTTATTTCTTCCGTAAATTGTAAGCAGCCCTTTTGTGGTACATGGGCCTCCCCATGCATCTTGTGCAAGTGGGATGAATGGCCTTAAAACGCCACGCTCGCCAAACAGGTTGACGAATCCACTCTTTTAGAGGTGGTGTAGTTCCTCACCGCTTTATTATTAGTAGTGGATTTATTATCCTTTAATCTTCTGTATCGAATAAATAGGATAGTTAAAAATCTGGAGCATGTGTATCCACCAACCCACACTGGGCCTGGGTTGTGGATTATGACTCATAAATCATAACATAACCCCTCAGTGATTTATTAAGCAAGGCGTGTACCCTGCAGTAAGACATCAGAAAGGTAGAAAAAACAAATCAGTTAGGAGCAATGCACAAACGCAATCACCCTTAATGAAAACGATAGCCAATGTCTAATGTAATATCATTAACGGACATCAGTCTGACTAGAGATCAGTTGATAAACGACATTGATATCAATCAAGGCTTTTTCTGTACGATTTGCACAACTGTACAGTTCTTTTGGATGTACAGATTGTAAAATTTTGTTATATACATTTGTTACATTATGCCGTAGCACGGTTTACTACTCTTACTAAATACATATTTAACTAAATTAAGTTAAGAGTAGTCTAAACTTAATTAGTTAATATTAGTAGTACTATATTGAACGGCAAAGGTGTCGCTAAGAAAAATCTGTGATTACAACTGACTTCTTTCTATCTTAAGACTGTCTCCGTAACCTTTGCTGTAGGTTATCATCCATTCAATCATAATTGTCAGTAAATAGGGAGTCATTTAATTATCTCCCTAGAGGAGAACAGTTTATCAATGATTTTCCTACTTTTGTAATTATAAAGTACTTATGAACTGTTTTAATTACAGGTATATCCGCCTGGTTTCCGCAAGGTTCTGAATTGGATCAAAAATAATTACGGAAACGTCACAATAATGATAACTGAGAACGGAATGTGCGATTGGGGTGGTCTTGAAGATTATGGACGGGTCTCTTACTATAATGAATACCTCAACCAGCTGCTCCTTGCGATGCATGAAGATGGCGTCAATGTTCAAGGATACTTCGCCTGGACTCTAATGGATGATTTCGAATGGAATGACGGATATATGTAAGTATCTTATTTGAAAAAGTTTACAGATATCTACTAAAGTTTGACATGCTAAATATGTATTTATTTATTTGAGCCCATTGCACTAAAAGCCCTATGGAATTCTCTACTCTTCAACCCACGGTTAAAGCAGAGACTAAACTCTCCAGAGAGTACAGTAGAGTAGGTGTAGAAGTAGCTTAAAAGTAAGAAAATATTAATAAACTAATAAATAGATTGAATATTTGAACTCATGGTAATGAATTGTCAGCTGAGGATTTCCGTTATAATACGACATGGAGCTCTTCAAAAGAGCTGTGAACAGAATTCTGCAAGGTCGGTAGCGCATCCACATCATCCTAGCGTTGCATTTGTCCGTGGGCGGCGGTGACGACTTACCATCATGTGGTTCGCCCGCGCGTCTGTCATTACTTCTGTAAAATAATACATATAAACATCATAAACAATATGAATTACCTATGAAATGATCGACTTTATTACTGGTCACTTGGTGTTTCGATATCTTCAGTTCTAATTCAAATTTCAAAATAAAACAAAATGTGTCTAATAGCTACAATAATGTTCTTATTTCAAAATCAGTATTTCATTTGTTTTTCTGTACCTTAATTTTGTTCATGTGATTGTCTTGAAAATAAAATGTATACATTTAAAATTAATGATATTTTTGAATATGAGTTTCGTCGCGGCACCAACGCAAGTCACACAGCTTACAATATCAATAGTGTGTATGGGCCAAACAATACAAACGATAGCACCGTGCGTCAATGGTATCAACGCTTTCGTTCTGGAGATTTATATCTTAAGGATGAGCCCCACAGACGACCTACGACCAAGGTTAATAACGATGAATTAAAGGCTATACGGGAAGCAGACCAAGGTTAATAACGATGAATTAAAGGCTATACGGGAAGCAGACCAAGGTTAATAACGATGAATTAAAGGCTATACTGGAAGCAGACCAAGGTTAATAACGATGAAATAAAGGCTATACTGGAAGCAGATCCATCTCAAAGTACAGCTGAGCTAGCCGCAGTGTTTGATGTTAGTAATAAAATAATGTCGGTTCATCTGCGTCGTCAAATCGGCAAAATAAAGAAACTCGAAAAGTATGAACTGAACGAACGTCAGTGACAACAACGCGTTGAAGTGTGCACTGTGTTATTGAACCATCACAAAAACGAAGGAATTTTGAATCGCATCGTGACTTGTGATGAGAAATGGATCCTGTACAATGGATCTAAGTGGCTGGATCTAAGAGTTGCAGCCCAACAATGTTAAAAACGCAAGATTACTAAGAAAAAGCTACGGGTATTAGTTTGGTGGTCCTGTGCCGGTATTGTCTACTACAGTTTCCTGCGAGCCGATCAAACGAGTGATGCAGATGTGTACTGTAAGGAGCTGCAGACGATGATGGAAAAGCTGGCAAGAAAGCAACCAGTTTGGTCAATCATTCATCTCCACTTCTTCTTCATGATAATGCCCGCCCTCACACTTCTCTTACGACAGTTTTAAAAAATTTCAAGAGCTGGACCTGGAGACTCTTTCTCACCCACCACCATACTCACCGGACCTTGCCTTGACAGATTTCCATTTCTTTCGTAATTTGGACAACTTTTTGCAATGAAAAAAATAGCTATTAGAGGAGTGGCATCAATCAAACTGCGCGTGAGGTGGCGAAATAACAATATAATAATTATTATATAATAAAAAAAAACAGTTTCTCATATAAATCGGCCATTTCATAGGTAAACTAATATAATACTAAAAATAAATATCAACAATAAATAAATTGGCAACATTAACCAGAACATTTGGTCAACATTAGGTAGTTTTAGATTGAGAAATAACCTGGCCATCGACATAATAAGAATTTAACAACCAATAAAGGAAAGTTATAAATAATGGGACGGTCAGTAAAATCCAATTTCGGTTACTATATGATTTTTACCACTCTCTTTGACTTCACAAGCTGACTGTGCTGTTAACCAGCTTTCCTTTGTTAATTTGGTACCTGTACACTTAAAATTTGTCTCATTGAACTCATCGAAATGTTTTCAATTCAATCAGGGGGCAGTAAAATAATCATGTTTACCGCGGTTTAAATATCAAAGGTCGGTGACATTCTCTCAGCCCTCTGAAATTATGTCGTCGGACGTCGTTGCCGGGCTATTTTAAGTGTTGTTCGTTACTTAGAAAACCATTAATTGAGGATGTTCGCATGGATCGGTATGATCTCACTTCATAATAATAATAACTTTGCTCAGAGAAGTGCCGCAGAGTGTGCCATTTGTCTCCGTGGAGTAACACTTTCTCCCTGCTTTGGAAACCATGAGCTCACTGTTTTGTGGATTGTATTTGAGTCCTTGGGCCTCCGCGTATGACTCACATATCGTGAACAGCCTCCTCAAGGCTCAGTAACACCGTATCATCTGCATAACTTATGTTATTTACACAGACATCATCAATATGACAGATATACAGATATACTGGGGTAAGCTAGTATCACGTTGCAGCTTTACCTACAGTAAGTACACTGTATGATACCAGGTCAATAGCTTTTGACAGGTTTAGATACCATGTGTATACAGGCGTCTTCCTTGCTGTGTAGTACTGAACAGTCTGCTTGAGACACAAGATCGCACTTTCAGTAGGGACCTCCCTACTGAAAGTGCGATCTTGTGCCTCAAGCAGACTGGTCTAAACCCAAATTGCGCGTCAATAATATAATCGAATAATATCGAAACAAAGATTGCTTTGTAATGGACCTGCATAGAAAGTATCCTAAATGTTAATCGAAGGCATAAACTACAATGTAAATATGAACACACCAACGTTTTGATGTTGTCGCTAATAAATGTGCGTGTTTATAGACGACTACACCAATACATATGTTACTAAATCAGTGCCGTCAACAGTACCATGGATTTCAAGCCAACAAATGTAAAAAAAAAAGATTATTTAAAAAGTTAAAAGTTACCTAAAAAGTTAGTATAATATTAACGATGCATTATGAATATGAAATGAATTATTCAAACGAAATAATTGTGTTAAACCGTTACATCACCACCATCGCGGTTTATTAATTCCATGGCGTGTTTTATGTAATTATTACCGTATTCTAGAATTTGTAATTTTTACAAATTAGATTCAGTGAGGATAATTGCCAGGGCGATTAGCGACGGTAATTAATTTATCAATGGGTGGTATTGCTGACGTGGATCACGATTAGCAACAGAGATTGTATTCTTATATATTATACAATCAGAAACGAAAACTTGTAATGATTTTTCTCTATAGAAATTAAATTACAGTTAGTAAATTCATTTAAATATTCTTCAAGATATTTCCCACCGTTATAAATGTTGAGCAACATTTTTTATATTATTATTATAAGATTCGGCGAAAATATATACATTTATAAATGTAATTGAAACGTTTGTGCTTAGAATGTTTAATAACAAGTGTTTAAAAAAAATAAGAAACGTTTATAACTGTCAACGTCCACTTTGATATAAAAGTTTATAAAGTTGATATAATTATAAAATAATGTCGATATTAAAATATCAACATTATTTTGGAACTTCAGTGTGGTAGCTCCATAAATATTTAACGACATGCATTGATTTTATTAAATTAAAATGGGTACTTTATGTATTACAACACTCGAGTTCCTATTGATTATCCTATTCCTATACATGTGTTTATTTTTCTTTTCTAGGACGAAATTCGGTCTATACCATGTAGATTTTAACAGCCCAAAGAAGACACGAACGGCTAAACTTTCCGCAATCAATTACAGAGAGATCGTTCGTAACCGACGGATCAACTTCGATATGTTCAAAAGAAAAAACCTCAATATAAAAATAGTGTGATTCCAAAAAAAAAAAAGTATAAGCAAGCGACGATATCTGTTTCTGTGATATAAGGCTTATAACCGTCAACTCGGACTCGGATTTGTATAAATATACTACGATATTTCAATCGATATTCACTAGTTTATCTTTATTTCCATTAATGTTGAATAGTTAATAATATCAATACCATCATGTGGCCCGCTCGCTCGTCTGCCTCTTATTCTATAAAAAAATATATCTAAATAATGAAATCCAGTTCTTTCTGAATGTTCTTATTAAATGACTATCAATTAATTGAGCTTTCTTTCTAAATGACTTATTAATAATAGCACGGGAAATTATTTTTATTTCGCAACAAAACCGTTATCAGCCACAAATATCGTCGCTCACGTATTTTTCAAGTATCACTTGGTGTACAATTTTTTTATTTTCCTTACATTGTAAATATTAGGTTAGTTTACAACTATGTCGTTTTAAGTAAAAATTTGACTGCCATACACAGTTTCAATTTTTAATCCCAGCTTATTTTTTGACTTTTTGGTACTTATTTCAAAGTATTTACAGTACGAATCATGTTGAAATATTTTATTATTTTTTGGGAGAAATTTCGTTGATGGTTACTATTTGGTTAAAGTATGTAAATTATTATTCATATACTTGAGAGATTTTTAAATCAGTACGCTAATGTTTTTATGTTACATAAATGTTAATTCATTTCTGTTTTTAGTTTTCTAACGTATTTTTTTGTCTGTAATTAACCACAAATTTCGTCTTAAAATAAATTGGACAGTGTCTTTTTAAATTCGTACTTGATCACTATTTACTACTTATGCGCGTACTTACTATATTGACAGGTGCAACGGAACATTTTTGTCTTAATACATAAGGTACAATTTCATTTTACAAGTGGATTTACCAGTTGTTATTAATTCAATTATCGAGGTTGTCAGATTTATATGCCGGAAAGTGCAAACAAAAAACAATGCATTTAAATTATCTGCAATTATTATCTGGCTTACTAAAACGTGACTGGACGACCTTTACTGAAAGTGGACCAGGAACTTTTGATTAATTTAGCAATACAATATTATTTACAATTTACATCGGTAGCTAGGCGTGGTACTTGTTGCCAACTAGTTTCAATAAGGACAACAGTAATTTAATCAGTTCTGCATAAGGGCGTCGTAAAGGGTAAACATTAATGGCGTCTTTTGAATGGTGATGCCAATAACCACTTATCCACTTTGAGTTGGTGAATCAGTGAAAAGATTTACAAATCTAACGGTGCATTTGCATTCTATCTACCTGCAGTCTATAGTCATCCATTTGCAGTTTTGAGCCAGAGCGGACAGTACAAGTTAATTTGCGATTTCAATCAGTTAGTGCATGTCTGTAATTTTGACGTTTTTCGAGTACTATAATATCCCAAGTAAAAAAACTACTTTCAAGTAAAAATTCTAAATACAATTTTGAATGAGACATTGTCTGTACAAATCATGGACTCTTCCACAGCGAGAATCGCTTTAGGAAAACAACGGATCGCGACGCCACGATTTCCGCTTGCGGTTCTAACCCCGCGCCCACTTCGGATATACGTACCTACTTACTAGATGAATCATATCTGTCATTCCAACATTGAAGGTTGAAGGTTGATTAATTACACTATAATTGAATTGCCAATCACATTATATGTCACACGTTTCCTATATTACAATTCAAGTATCTCTAATCACTATTCGATCGTCCGACAAAACCGGTTAATTGGTGGTATTAAACTTAACACAAAATAAAGTAAATAAGAGTAGCACAGGATCGAAGAGATGAAAGAAAACTTATTACTCTTGTCAGTAGTTTTGACACGCAATTTTATTGGATACGCTAATAAGCCCACCTGAAGTAATACAATTATAAAACTTTCAACATGAACCTTTTTATTGCGTATAAAAACAAGACAATTAATTTATAACAGAACATTGAATATCGTGAAAGTGCGGTTGACCAGAATAGGTAATTTTACGTAATCGAGCGTTCCAAGAGTGACAAAAACAAAGACTTAGATTGTTAATTTTAATTTATGCGTTCCGTGATCAAAAGCTATAAATAATTTTAGAACACGCAAATAAGCTATTCTTTGTTAGCTAATATGTCTAAGGAGATATCGTTTCACATTATTTTTTTATTATTTTTTTAACCAAATTTACAAACAAAAAACATAAAACTATCATAATCGTATCTAATAAACCGAGATTTGTCTAAAATACACGATATTATATTTTGTTCTGTTACAGTATATCTTTATTCATAGTAAGCTGGCCTTATAATATTTTCGCCCCAATTTGAGTAGGGTTATTATTACGATAAAAATTCCATTCCATTTTAAAAGTTGTCCAGCATTCTAGTTGTCTAATCACTGTCCAGCTGCGGACTCTGTTTCTGCGTTGCCGGCTGTTTACTCTAATGAATGTTGTTACGAATAAGCTCTCTAGTATGTACAGACCATTAGATTTAGGGTATTTACGGTTTCATTTTTCCTTTAAACATCTAATGTACTTATACTATACATAAATACCTGCCGAGAACCTGGTTCAAGGCTAAGAAGGCAATGTCAAGTTTAATTATTGTTCTTCTGTAATAACTTACGTAACCAAAGTTATTGATCGCTCGTGATCATAAAGCCAAGCAGGTATTTAACGTAATCTCTACTCTACGTAATACAACTTCTACTGTTTGTTTGTCATTTCTTTTGATTACCACCACCCCATCTCTTCCGGTGGGTCTCGTAAAAGGAAACTAAGGGATAACAAAGCGGGTACCACAAGCATTGGGCACTCTCTAAAAGAGTGAACTCACCAACACGTTTGGTCCGCGTGGCGTATTAAGCCCCATACATCCCTTATGCACAAGACAATGTACATGAGGCCTATGTCCAGCAGTGAATACTGAAAATGAATCCCTTGTGATTGCCAGATAAGGCAATTATGTCCTTGATAGAGACGTTATAGACTGTTATCGAATTAATCGGATCGAAGTAGACTGAACACTGGACGCACTCCACAGGGCTCGTTACCCCTCTCAGAGAAGATTACCATGAAATAATAATAATAATAAGTGGTTTACTTTGATAATAACCATTTAACATTTATTAAAGAAAGCCCTGCCTCCCACACTAGGACAATCTGTATCGTGGAAGCCAGTTTCCCCTGAGAGACAAAAGTGTTAACAGCTATAGTAAATGGGATCTACGTTTGCTATTTTCTTTTTATAATAATATGAAATCTACTGAATTTCCCAATTTCCGTACGTTTGGGCTGTGAGTGACATATGCCAGAGCCCATTCCCATTCCCATCCCATCCTATCTCTCCCCATTTTCCCAACCCTTTCTCCAAATCTATTCCTCCATCTCCAAAGGTAGACAGCGCATCCGGGGGCGTGCCAACGTGTTTTTTTGAAGTGATGTTGGCATGTACCGCGGATGTTCATGGACGACAGTATCCACTTACCAGCGGGTGGACTGTATGGTCGGCTGCCGCCTTCTTCCTATAAAAAATAGCCCAAAACCTTCCTCTGTAAACTTTTGTATTAGAGCCACAGAGAACGATAAAATTTATGAATCACACATTACAAATTTTAAATTGTATCTGGAGAATTAGTGGACTCACCCATTTAATTTTCGGAAACAGTGATTTTACATCCTAATTCTAGGCTTTCATTATATTGTTACAATAATTAGTCACCTATTCTGCTATAGCAGATTAGGAGAAATATCTTCTATTCGTTATTCTCGGTACTGTAACAAATTAAAGGCACAAATGGTCTTCACATATATGAATTCAAACGTTTGAATTCGTGGAAACAGTCTGTTTGACTCTGCATCAGCACAAACGGTTATAGCGTATTAATTTAAAGTTTAATCAGTTTCCCGAATATTCCAAATCACTGGAAGAGTTTAATATCAAGGATCATTCCATGATTAATTTTTGTATCAATATAAACCTTATATTTGTTTCTTTTCTTGCATTTTTTTTATGTATTTGTGTATTGTATATAGCGATACGAAGTGACATCGATAGCGACGGCTTCCCGCTTCAAATATTCTCAAGCTTGTATCTATCTAGGTTTCTAGTGAAATTCAAATATTTTTTTTATTACGGGTTAGTTTATTTTATTATCCTCACTAGTTTTCGAATACAAAATATAATAATTTCAAATACCTACAATCGACAACAGTACTACTTATAAATTACTGCCGGTCCGCCAATTTGACATTTCTACGATGATCGAATGCTGAAAGATGTAATATAGTATAACATAGAGTGGTTACAACGTAACGTAATGAACTCTGGAAGTGTGTCTGGATGTTTATTTCTTTTTTTTACTCTGATGAGTACTCCTGATGAGTACTCCGGATCAAACAAAAAGAGATGATTCTCTTTTTGTTTGATCCGGAGTACGAGATGATCGACCGGCGTTATTAATTAACCTCGCCGGTGATGTCATGAGAAGAGCCGAATATTATGTGTGCTGGCGAGCCTTGGGAGAGGCTTATATCCAGCAGTGAGAAGACAAGGGCTAATGTAATCGTATAGAGTTGCATGGTACCACCATACCTATACCATACGAGTAACTACCTACCTTATTTGAATTATGCAATTCAATAATGAAAGATACGTTACTGTGATCTAACATATACATAACATAACATATAAACATACGTGATGTTTTTTTTCGCATTTGTGTCGGTTCGATTTCCGGCTCAGACTAACGAATTTTCAAAAACTCATGAATATAGTCTGTCTTATCTTTAAAAATAAAACAGTTCTCTTTGAGTAAATAATAATATTTATATATAACATAAATAATAATCGGAACCTTTATATATACCTATCCACAATCATGCCATTATTGAATTCAGTATCACATGCCACCTGTATCTAATTATAATTATTTTTTCCAGTCAAAATACAGATTTCCATCTCATTTAATCAAAAAGATGTCAACAATAAAATGAAGTACCTAATCACTTCCTTTTACATAGAAACAATGTAAAAGGAAGTGATTAATTTTATTTGTTTCTGAATTGCGGGTGTCGGTCGGTGTTTTGTTTAAACAAGCATTAAATTTTGAGGTCTTTGTCAAACAAAGTAAAGTTTTGTACAAATACAAAATATACGCTACGGATAAAATCGTCTGCTTCTACAATGATAAAATAATACATTACAAAAGTATTGCATATCGTTATGTATATTAAAAGTATAAGGAAAATAAGTCTTATTTTATAGAAAAGATGGTAGGAGGGTGGCCTACTTAATGGTAAGTGGTCACCGCTTGTCATGGACACCTACCACATCGTGGGAAATACAAGTGCACTGCCGTACAATGTATGTCATTAATTGAATGAAATTTCAACAACTTAACACTTAACGTAGAGTTTTGTAAAACATTTTAAAGATTCTACTTTAAACATATGATAAATTTTAAAGATCTATTGTGAACACCATAATTGTATATAGTGTTCACCATAGATATTAAATATTTATCTAAGGTGTATGAGTCATGGTCTATGAGTCACTTTTAGATATATCTACCTAACTAATCATAGCTACCAATTTTATTTTACAATTTAACCTTTGATTGTTATCTATAATTTTTGATTTTCCATCGGTGAGCTAAAGCGCCTGAAATTTTACATTTTTAACATGTTTGTTTGAGGACGAGTAAATCAATCTATTTGTCTATATTTCTCCACGGGCGTCTCATCAAGCTTACTGACAAATTTCTCAAGTAGTGTAGTTCCATGTGGCCGTAGGGCGATCCAGACTGCACTTCCTAATACGAGGTCTTCTTGCAAACACATTATAGATACAACACTACCACGTTTATTTTCCTTGAAAACATATAGTATTTAAAAGAATCATATGGCAATAAGTTTTGAAAAGTGGTTTATGAATCACAAATTAAGAATCATTAGAAGTCGTAAAAACAGCAATAATTCCTTGCTTTTCCGTCGTCATAACCACAATCTATTATAATATAGGTACATTATTATAAAATATAAAGGTGACAGAAATGTAACTAATTTCATTGAACTGAAATTGTAAATTGTAAATCATTACTTCCTCCGAAGAATTTCTTATATTTTCAGCGAATACTTTTATTGCGTGCTTATTTTTTTACTCATTTATATTGGTGTAATGAACAAATAGACAGACGAGAGACCAACGGAGTTGGCAGACTATGGAGAAGGCCTACGCTGCACGGTGGATGACCAAACAATAAAATAGATTACTTCACAATAAATACATGACGAATATTGACATGATTCAACTAATAATAAATAAATACTTAATAAATAATCAATTAGTAATCTAATACAAATAATTAAATAATAATTAATAATCAATAATAACAATAAATTATAATAATATTTATTTATTTAAACGGGTCTTAACGCGAATGTTTACCTTATTTATTTTACTCGACGTTTCGTGATTTACGACGAAGAAGATAAGTATGTGTGCAAAACGCGAAAATCTCAAATGTTATTGTTTGAAAATAAAGGCTTTATTTATTTATAATAAACAAATAGACAACGCCTACCTGTATTTCCAGTAATATCTTCCGATATTATTGACAACTCCGACATCTCAGGTAAAATCTTCGAACTATGGCCGTAGTTACTTTACTTTTTCTGGCTGTGCGTCTTCTGGGCTAGCTCTAAACTAGACATGTGCGGTGACTCTTGAAAAGCCAATACGAATTAAGAATTTTACAATTCCTAAAAAATGCTGGTTTCTAACTCTAAATGTCTAATTGTCTAACTCTAAAATGTTTAAATGAAATGATCTACATCTTTATTTATTACTTTACAAACTTTATTGCACATTATTGTACCAATGGCCAGCTTAATTCCTTAAGGCATACTCTACTAGTTAACTTTAGGGTCAAACAGAGAGACACATTGGGAAGTGCGATGAGAGGCATAAATTAAACGACAACAGTATAATATACAATTTTCTCGAATATACCTAATGAATACAAAACATTCATATAATAAGTATAATATAAAAATCTAAATAATACAGAACCACTATACCTGTGATGACGTAAGTTAATATTATATCACTCAAGCAACGTTTGAATGTGAAGAAGGTCTCTTCATATACCAGAACTGGACCTCTGGATATCTTTCTGGAATGATGAACGAAATCACATTTAAGAAAGTTAGTGATCCATAAATCTAAATTGAAAGCGAAAACAGTAGTGAGTTTCTTCCAATTGGTACAGGAAGTTGTCAATAAACGAGTGTTGTTCTCAGATCATAGTGATTCTCAGAAAATGTACTAAACTATTTTTCCTATTGACGTCATTATTTAATCATAATAAATTGCTATTATCTATTAAAATACCTATTAAAAAACTGCTTACATTTGTTAACAACAGACCAAACTAAATGTATATATATTTACGTAAATACAAGTAAGTAGAGTAGGGCGGGGCTAGTTGATCAATTTTTCACTTGATCGATCATAGCTCCTAAACGCTACGTCGAAATTGCTTGATATGTATTCTGATACATAAGTAATTTATTCCTTCCTAAAAGTCTCCCAAAAAATTGATCTCTCATAAATCTGGTTTAAGAGCTACAGTCGTTTAAGTGAGAAAGGTCAAACATGCTCAACCTACCCCATAGGTGAGGTAAGTTGAGCAGGGTATGGGGCAAATTGAGCAATTAGAACATTAAGCCATGCAATGACGTGAATGTTTACTAGACATGTAATAAAATTGCTATTTTACAATCAACTTTTTATTTATAATCTCTTAGTGATATAATAGTGAAACAGAAACTATTATTTTTTCAAATATTAAACATAAAAATATAATCAACATAAACGAAACATTTCTTAAGCTCAATTTTTGGAATAGACTCAGTCTTTTTGTTTAAAATCTTACTTTTACAGTTAAATGGGGTTTAAATATAAAAAAGGCATTAATGTGATATAGAAAATTAATCATCGTTGTCGCTGTCGCAATGAATGCAAACGTAAGTAAGACTAGCATTTGGCGCACATTTTGTATGTGCCATTCCTTGCAAACTTGACACTGGATCCATTTTTCATCTGGTAAACTTTCGGAATACGCTTCGCAACAAACCAGGCAGGCATAGTCATCTTCATTGCTTTCCTCACTTGACTGGAGAACTTTTCTAGTAACTCTTTTCTTCTTTTTTTTATCAAACTTTTGCTTTTGTTTTTTAACTTTTTTAGTTGTTTTATTTAGTTCCTCTTGTAATGCGTTTTTCTCTGGAGTGTCTGTTAGAATAGCAGCTTTCCTTTTTCTTCTGTTAGCTGTGCCCATCTTTCTTGGACCTGCCTTTGGGTATGGTCGAACAATTTCAGGAGAAAATTCCTGAGGTGGATCGAACTGTACGTTTTCTTTGTAGCTTGTACCGGATTCTCCTTCAGGTTGGCTACAGCAGATACAGCAGTTATCATTGTAACGTTAGTACCTCGTTCCCTAGAAGTCATGGCGCCGACGTTACGTTTACCTTTGGCAGCTATAATTTTATTCGGCCTCAACACAGTGGACACTCCCGTTTCATCCACATTCCATATTTGTGACGCAGTGAATCGATATTTATCCATTACTTCAGCTAACTTGTCAAAAAAAACTTTAACGTTTTGAGCATTAAATGATGTTGTCCTACCAAGGCTGGTGGGTTCTGGCTTTCGAATAGATAACTCGGGATTCCGTTTTAAAAACATCGTAAGCCACTCTTTCCCGGCCATCTTATTTGTAGACCAGGTGACTGGAATTTTGATGCCGAATTTAACAGCACACTCGTAGGCAAGGCGACGAACGTCTTTCGGGGAATATCCATAGAAGATTGATGCCATTTGTAACAAGTATTTTTTTAAAGAATCCTCTTGTTCTGAAGAAAATACTTGCCTCGGTGCTGCATAACCCATTGATGGAACACCGCTTTCGGATTTTAATTATACTATATAAAGCTTTTCTTTATAAATCTTGTTAAGGTCATACGTTTAATACCGAATTTCTTGGCGGCGGCTTTTGCCTTCGTCGGTGACAGCCTTTGCTGCATCATTTAACTGTTGACTAGAAATAGAACCTCTTGTAGTCTTTCTTTTATATGTCCGCATGCTAAAATAAAAGAAAAGCATATATTGCTTTTGTTTTAAACCGTGGGGCTAGTTGAGCAACAATTGCCCAACTAGCCCCTACCCAAATATTTGAAACAAAAGTGAGGTTATGAAAAAAACCGTTTGAATAAGAACCAAATCCTTTCGAGATATCGTATATATAATAGATTTATGAAAGTTTAACACTGACGTGATCGAAAACGGATGATTATTAACGTGTACAGAAGAAATTTGAACCGAAACTAATATTTTACTTTTTCGTCGCAAAACAAACAAAGCGTGCGCGTACGTCACTGGCGGTCGTGTGATGAGTTCCCCTCCTGCGACCGCTTCTTTCCTTCATTTGATGAGTTAACGTGCGGTGTGTAGTTTTTGAGATATTTCGATTGCCCAACTTACCCCTATGCTCAACTAGCCCCGCCCTACCCTACTATTATTATATCGAAAAGCAAGTAAGCGACATTATTAACATCAGGATTTAGATATTTTCGATGTCAGTTTCCAATTCTGATGAGGTTTTTACATGCAGAAATAGCAATACATATAGATCATAACGTATATAACGTACTATAAATGCTAAAGTTTGTTTATTTCTAACTCTGCAACAAATCAACGAATCGCTACCGCTTGACAAACGTTTAGTTCGTAAGATGGAGTAACACGGGATAATTTTAATTTCAAACTCTACACGGGTGAAGTCTCGGACAAGTGCTAGTCATACATCCTAATGTTATTGTGTTTATTGTATTATATGCTTATTGCGTTTAAGTGTTTATTGTGTGTGTATTTGTTGTTCAATCAAGCTTCAATATCTAAACTCAATGGATCGTAATAACATTTTCCAAGTCAAAGAAAACAACACGATATTCATTTTGATTCAGATCTATTACAAAGTTAAGTTGTAAAATCTATTTGAACGTTGTCGCTGGTCAGGTTAATGCCACATATTTCTGAAATAGTTACTTTTTTGCTATAAGAAATGTAAAGGTACAAGACACCGATATACAAACGCGATAACGTATACCTACACGTAGGTCTGTTTAACCTCTCGGTAGATCAATCGTGGGTGTTTGATGCTCGAGAGAGCAACCTAGTTAAAATTCTGTTGATTACAGCCAGAGGCATAGGCACGCGTAGGCCGCTCGTCAATAAGTCAATTTCAGACGAGTCAAACTAAATGTGCTTGATTTGGTTGAAAATTGTCATTTTCGAGATCGTCGAAAACGAAGCGATAATATTTCTGTAAAATTTTCTTACAATATTTCATACAATTATAAAGTTTTTATTCATACAATTTTTTTTATTATATTACCCAATTATAAAGTCATCTATCTATCTTCTTGTAGTGAAGAAACTGTTTTTACACAATAATCCCACTTACTGTAGATTGATAGATATTACACAAGCCCAAGATTTGTTTTAATGATCAATTACGACGTAGGTTTTCTCACAATATTTTTCCCTTACGGCGGTAGTGGTAGTTAGTGGTAATTGAGTTATATTTATTTAGCAAACTGGTCCTAAATAATAATTGAAAAATAACTGTATGGCGGTGTGGTATCAGCCGGATTTAGATTAGTACCACACCGTGTTGTGTGGTGCTACCTGTGGGTGTCGTAAACTAACATATAGTACATTTCCACTAGACTTTTCCAAATAACCCGTACCAAGACCTTAAAACGCTTTACAATGTTTACTAAAAATCAAATAACTGAGATTGTCCCATTTTCCTTATTTGTTAGCAACGAACATTATTTATTAGTTACATTCTCAATGATCATTCTTCACCAAGTGACTACTCAAGATACGAGTAACGAGAAAACTTGGAGAAAATAAATTTGTATTTAATAAAACCAACTGAAAACAAACCGTGAGACACCATTTCAATAAAATGCCAAGGGTATAAACATAAAAATACAATTTAGCGAACCGCTAGACGCCGCAATATCTGACCTTTTACCTGAAGCGTTTCTATTTCTGTCGGATTTGAATGTGTAGAGCAACTGTCTAAAGTCAGAAGTGGAACACAAAGTTTAAAATTGCAATGGGTACTATCCTCGATTTGCGAAGACATACTAGATATTTTATATAAGCACTCTAGGGCAGTCACGTTAAAGTCTAATAGTGTTCCATGTTCAGTAGTTCTCGAATTGTTTAATTCATATGTGTTTCGATTCACCGACCCTAGAAGTTGCCAGCCAGGTTTCTTTGATATTATATGATAGAACGTATGACGTGTCATCTAGTCTATTTCCATATTGATAAGTAATACCAACTAAATTGGCACATCCATTTTTTTTATATTGCCGCAGGACCGAAAACCGATGGGGTAGACGAGTCCTCGAATTGAGGCCACGTACCGGGAAACGTAGCGTGGGACGCTCTCTGGCCAAGTAGAAGGACCACTTCAAAATGTTCACCGGTGATAGTTGGATGAGAAGAGTCGAAGATCGTGTGTTGTGGCGAGCCTTGGGATAGGCCTATGTCCAACAGTGGAGAGACATAGGCTGTTGGTATGGTATGGTAATTTTTTTAAACAAAATTATCTAATTCTATTCTATTTGAAGTTTCGGGTGGATTACAGCAACCATGAGCATGGGTGCTGTACCGCTCATGGAACTAAAACCGCTTAGTAGCTTAAGACGGACACAGATAAATATAATTATGTAAAAAAGCGAAAATCTTCTAGTTGTCTTTCTATCTAAAATTATTTCTTGTTGTTTTATTTATTTAGGACAATCAACAGAAGCAACAATTCGTCAGCTATATTTAACATTAACATTTAAACAACTAAGTTAACATTTTAAATTACAATGTAGATGTTCCCCTAATTATAGATAGTCACTGCATGCAATATTAATGACAATGTTTTGTAATATTATAAATATGCGAATTACATGATACCATAAACGTGAGAAACAAAAAACATAAGAGAACATAAGTAAAAGGCAAGTATGTTTTACTCTCTATATAAATATTCAGCTACATAAGCATTTTAATTTCGCTGAATACTTTGCGACATCTAAACAGAATGAAGGGCCTGACACTTCAGCTATTTGAATAATCAATGTTTGTTCTATCACCTTGAATCTTCCAGGCAACTAAACAAATAAATTGACTAAATGCGCAGACCTATTCTCACTTATGTTAATCTAACTTGTATGTGGTATTTTGCTTTGGAAATTTTGTTATTCTCTAAAATTACTACCAAAATTTTATTGTAGTAGGTACCATTAAAGGAACAGTTTGAGTTCACTTCATGCTACCTTACCTACGTTTTTCGCTTTGATACAAAGTATGCACAATAAACTCATGATACATCAACTGCTCAGTAGCGAACTTTCAGTAGCGAATTATACAATACACTACATTTATACACAGCAAACGCTAAGGTAAACATAGCTACACTAAGCTGCCTAACACTTCGAAGTCCATTTGATAGCGATAATGGGGTAACTATAGGCACGAGTCTATATCGTGGTAATTTGTAAACTCGTTATTGTTTGCCATTTGCGGATAAACACCACTATCTCGCTCTGACTCATGAAGCTCATTTAAACTATAATCCTCTTTAAAGTAAACAAATTGAAGTCTAGACTATAAGACCACTAGAGAAACGTGTAAATAATGACTCCAAGTATCATGCTGTTTTATCATGTTCCCAACTGTTTTATCATGGTGATAATGAAAGCGGTAATCATCTGTCATTATTTCTTATTAGGTACCAAGTAGTGATACTAGGTATTTATTCACTATTATTAGTTAATATAGAACTGAATAATACTTACAAATATACACATTTGTTTCATTCTTATCTCAACATAACTTTGTGATTTAAAACGATGTCAAAGTAATTGTAACATGTAACTCATACAACTAGGTTTTTTCTGAAAATAATATAGTTTTATTCGAGTAACTTAAATTTAGACAAGACTCCCAAAGCTTAAATATTTCCAATAAACATATCCCACACTAACATCCCCCCCCCCCTATCCCATCGAATAGAGAGTATAATGGAATAAATTTAGTCCATTATACTTTTGACTCCCTATCCGATCTCCAAAAGAGGATTGGGAGGTGAAATAGGATGATGTTAACTCCTTGTTCCATTATACTTTCTATTCTTCTTTTTCCCGAATCCACTCCTAAATCTCTAAAGGGAGCTCACCGGGGGCGTGCCAACTTTATTCATTCTATACTAAGGTTGCCATGTAACGCGGATGTCGATTGGCGACACTTTATTAACGATATTGACACAATATGTCAATATTGCTTGTCATCAGTGTTTTTGTTTCTATTACTCGTATAAGGAATCATTGGCTCAGCTGTAGTCCACGAGTGTTGATATTAAAACCCGATGTAGCATGCAAATTAATAATCAAATTATTACTAATAATATGTTTAATTACAACGATTGCCGACTCATTCGAATCCGATATTGCATACTCGGCATACTAATCAAATTAAACGCCTATCTATAATTACTCATTCACATGTAAGTAATATGACATTTAGTTATTTATAGTTACAAATGATAAAGCATAATTATACATGTGCACAAAGAAACGAATAATAGTATTTCTTAATCACGCGCACGAAATCAAGTCAGTTATTAATAATGAGTAGTTGGTGCAATTGTTATTAAAACTACAAAAAACGTTTCAATCACACATGCATTGACAATAGTTTCCACTGTGACAGATCAATGGTATTATTGGTGACTATATCAAAAATAAAGCTGTGTTAGTTGAATGTTAGTAGAAGGTAGGGTATGCTGCATTTCCACAGCCGCTAGGTTCACTCGACTGGCCACGTCTCTCACCCCACTCTTACCCCTCTCTCACAGAAGATTACCTTGAAATGTACTGCATTTCCTAATTTATCTTATTTCCCCAATGTACATACGTGTTTCGGTTGTGAGTGAGATATGCCAGAGCCCATTCCCACCCCATCCTATACCTCCGCATTTTCCCAATCCATTCCTTAATCTGCAGGCAGCGCATCCGGGGGCGTGCCAACGTTTGTCATTCTGGACTGATGTTGGCATGTATCGCGAATGTCTATGGACGACAGTATCCACTTACCATCAGGTGGGCTATATGCTCGTCTGCCGCCTTTTTGCTATAAAAAAAAAATGTAGTTTACACCAAACTGCGACCTACTTATGATTATTCATTTCCTGTTATTTATTTATTTTTTGTTAATTTATTTATTTGATAGTTGAGGATTAAAAGGATTATAAACGTTTTCTACTTCTCACGCCTAAAAAGGAAAAAAGTGCTTCAAAGCACTAAGTCCGTCTTTTGTACATGTCATTTCTAGTACAATGAAATTTAATAAACATAAATAATATATGTTTATGGCGTTAGTGCGAAGTGTATTGAGAAAAATCTACTTGCTACGAGTATCTAGTGAACAGTCAATTAAATAACGGAGCTATATTATAAATGTGTTAATCAAATGTCCGTCACTTATAGTTACTTGCGACATGGATGTATATGCCTTTTTTTTAGAAAACATAATTAAAAAATCCCAGGGTCCCCGGGATTGAAAAATGTATTATTTAGGTAGAGATTTTTTTAAATTTTATTTTTTACACATCATTGCACAATATCGTACAAAAGGAGAACTTAAAGTCTTAAGACATTCTCTACCAGTCAACCTTTGGGTTTATCAGAGAAGTTCAATTAGGAGGTGCATAAAACACAATTTAGATGGTGTGGTAAAATAAATATAATATACATTATTACATATACGTACATACAAACTTACACACATATATATATATACATAAGAATAGATATAATATTGTACATACAAGGTATACATAATCAATGAATAGATTATATAATAAAATATATAGGTGCTTAACCAAAAAAAAAAACATGTTGACAAAAGTAAAATAAAAATGAAAGAAAGGCTGAGCCACTAGCGATGAGAAATGGAGAGGTAATGTTCCCGAAGCATCTTTTTAAAAGAGATTTAAAAGAGAGAAAGAGTGATTGTGTACTTGAGTCTGATTGTTATCTTTAAATCTATGCAAGGAACTTAGTTCATCTACCTCTACAGACATAGCGTCGTTGAACTGTGCATAAGAGTTCTTAAGACTTACATCATACGGCTGTTAATGCCACCACTAATTCAACAATAAAGGCCTTGGAAGTCTTCTCGGTTTTCGTTTTAATTGTATCCATTGCTCAACTAATTAGCACACCGCTAATACCCTCTAATTAAGAGGGAAACATTATATAAAACATTTTGTGACAGTGGCGGATTAAAATAACATTGGACTTTAGTTGAAGGCCCCTAAAATATGCGTATAATAGAAAAAGTTAGGTTTATACCAAACATCGTAAAATACCCGTTAATCAGAGATCTGGGGCCAGATGAGCTAGATAGTCAAACGCCTAAGCAATTGGTAAATTGATGCACGAGAAAATTGGTTTTCAATGGTTGAATCTAGAACGATTTATCATACCCATATCATCATTGTATATCACTCTTCGTTGCTTTCCAAGATTTGCTAAGGTGATCGCTAAGGTGACCGTACTTCAACGTCTTAAAACTACTTAGTATATATTTATATAATATTGTATACTATCTATTGACTATTTTACTTTTCAGGAACAGTCATCATACGATCTTACGATTCGGTGTTCCCTATTAAAATGCAAGAAATAATTAAATGAACAGCAGAAATACTGAAAGCGGCAGCAAATCGATTGCAGGAAATTTCAAGGTGGGGTTAGGTTTAGATTCTTTAGTTACAATAAAGTCATAGGAGTTCCGCTAAGCGGGATTGCGACGACTTTATTTTGAGTAATTAAAAAATGTTTATTTCAGTTATTCAAAAATAGTTTGCTTTGCTGATCATGATTTACTGTCCGCTTAGTATTTTTTGATTAATTTAGTATTTTTTTGCTGTTCGTTTAAATAGGGGAGGGTTTGGTAATACCGCGCGGTTGATAATACCGTGCCCCAACCTAACTACAAATCTGTCTATATATAGCTATGGTTTCGTGTACATCAAATCATGCCAACTGCGTCCCGGAAACCGCCCCCCGCGCGGCAGTCGCCCACGATCAGTGATTCGAGCGATACGTGTGTTGAAAACTTTCGCGCGCATTTCTTGTAATTTTTCTGTGACTGACGAATCCAGGTATGTTCTTCTTTTTATACGATAAATTATATTCTAAAAATGCATTATATAGCGTAATTTAGTGTTACATGAAGTAGATATAAATTTTTATGGCTAAAGTGTTGTTTGTAAATACTGTTGTAGTAGCAAAACAAAATGGCGTAGTCTGACAATGCCGCGATTATTATTACAATAACAATTATTACAATGCGCGTATTATTTTTTCTCTTACATATTTTTTCTCTTACAGATGGCTGAAAGTGCACCAAAAAGAAAAAAGGGGGCTTGGGACCCACTTCAAATGCAAGCTGCTTTAGAAGCTGTGAATAACGGGAGGAAAATAAAGGAAGTAGCAAGATCATTTATGCTTCCAGAATCTTCAATAAGAGACAGATTAAAACAAGGAGAGTACTACGACCCTCGACTTGGCCGAAAGGCAACGTTTTCAAAAGAAGATGAAAAGGAGTTGGCTGATCATGTTATTACGTTAGCTAAAACATTTTTTGGAATCACACAGCAACAGCTACGCAAACTGGCTTATGATTTCGCGACTGCAAAAAATATTAAACACATTTTTTCAATAGAAAAAGGCATGGCAGGTAAATGCTGGGTGTATGCGTTCTTGAAAAGAAATCCTGGGATCTCTTTACGTCTTCCGGAGCCAACGAGCATGAACAGAGTCTTGGGCTTTAATAAAACTGAAATTGCATTGTTTTTTCGCAATTTAGAAGAACTGGCAGAGAAGCATGCTTATCCAGCCAAAAGAATATTTAATGTGGACGAAACAGGCGTCACAACTGTACAAAGGCCTGGAAAAATTTATGCGCCTAAAGGAGTTAAACAAGTTGGCAAAATTACAAGCGGAGAGCGTGGGCAAAACGTCACAGTTGTGTGTGCAATGAATGCATCAGGATGTTCATATATACCACCCATGTTTATATATCCGCGCCAAAGAATCAAGCCAAGTCTTAAGACTGGAGGGCCTATTGGAGCAGAGTATGAGTGCTCAAAATCAGGGTGGATCAACGAAGAACTTTTTGAGAAATGGCTTCGTCACTTTGCCAAACATATTAATGCAACAAATGAAAACCCCACTCTACTGATTCTCGACAATCATGCCAGTCACTTGTCCTTGGCTGCTTATCAATATTGCCGCGAAAATGGAATCCATATGCTGTCTTTGCCTCCGCACACTTCCCATAGGATGCAGCCGCTAGATGTCAATTTTTACGGTCCACTGAAGATAGCTTATCACCGGGAGTGTGACTTATATATGAAAAACCATCCATATGAAAAAATTACTCATGATGTTTTGGCTTCCATTTTCAATAAAGCCTATTTGAGAGTAGCTTCGATGGATAAAGCTGTGAAAGGTTTCGAAGTGACTGGCATTCATCCCATAAACCCCAACGTGTTTGATGACGACGACTTTATATCAGACCCAATTGTTGAAGATTTAACTTCTCGAAATAAAAATTCAGATAATCATGACAAAGCAACCGAAGCACTTTCTACACATGTTACAAATGAAACCGAACCTAATGCTAGTTCTTCTCATAGAAGTATTTTGCAAGTGTTAAGTCCAGTGCCTCAAAAAACTCAGAAAATCCAAAGACGTTCAAAGAAACAACACTCCCAAATTTTGACCGCCACCCCCCTAAAAGCACAATTGGAAGACAAGGAGCGAAAGAGAAGATTAAAAGAGGAAGAAAAAATAGGTAAAGGAAAGCACGTAAAAGGAAAAGGAAAGCAAGTAAAAGGGAAAGCTTTAGCGAAGGGAAAATCTGTGAAGAGAAGAGTGTTAATTTCTAGCAGTGAAGAAAGCAGTGATAGCGACGACATTCCCATAGCACAATTATGCAATGACGACGACGAAGATGACATGGATATAGACAAAGAAAATGGCAATCCAGTTTCTGTTAATGACAAATGTCAAATATGTGGAGAGTTCGGCCGTGACAAGGAAGTCTGGTTTCGATGCTGCAGTTGTTCCACCTGGATTCACCAGGAATGCAGTGGTAAAGATACTGCTGAAAATTATATTTGCGATTTCTGTTAAGATAGGTATAAGCAAATAATCAGATAAAATGGCTGTTAATTTAACTCATTTTTTATACCTAAATAAATGTTGATTGACCTGTATATCGCCTATCATTAACAACGCACGGTATTATCAAACCGGGGCACGCTATTTTCAAACCAGTTTGATAATGCCGCGCTATCCAAGGTTTTCTTTTTCTTCCCATACTTTTACATGGGTGATGTAAAACTTTAATGTTGAATTTAAAGTTGCTTGCTAGGTAAACTATCTTAATTAAAACCTACCTTAAGTTGATCTGATTCGCACCCGTACAATATTATAGCTATATCCCCTTAAGGGCGCGGTATTACCAAACCCTCCCCTACAAGAATTAAAATACTAACAGAGTAATTAATTAATTAACAAAAGTAGTCGTACATGTAGTTGTCGAAGTGTAATGAGAAGCAATGTATTAAAAAAACCTACTTTCTATTATATAAAAATAAATAACAAAATAATTGGCAAAATAACAAAGTAAGAAATTATAATTTTTTATGAAATAATTTAAATCAGATGTTCAAGTAGTTTTTTCACACAATGAGTATCTCTAGAGAAATCAGAGGGGCCAAACCAACAAGAGGGGGCACAGGGGTTAAACTCCAATCAGTTGCGATCCACTCCTGTATTTTAGTTTAAAAGACAAACGGTGTAGCTTGTCGTAAAGTTACTAGAGACAGTCCAAGACGTCGAGGTTGGTAAGTATTGTGTTAAGCAGTGTGATGGAAAATTTGGGGGGTTTTATACAATTGTGAAAAAAAAGACTAAAAAGAAAACGAAGGAGAAAGTGAGAAAAGTGCTCTGAAAAGAGAGAATTATATTTTTTACTGCCTTATACCTAATGAGAATTATACTTAAATACAATTATTTATCGATTCGCTAATATATCTAATACCACTCCATTCTACTCTTTAACTTCAGCTTATTGAGATGCCTTTGGTAGGTATATAACCTACATATGTTAAAAAACTAACATAAATTTATTTTTCTCCTACTTGCTCGGAATAGGCTTCATTATTGTAAAAAAAGAATACGTCAATCGGCTTTTTTCTGTACGCACGCCAGCAATTTCCAACACGACAATAATAGAGATTGCTGGACAGTAGCGAGGTTATTTTTAGTGCACACTAACATAAATTAGGTTTTTTTAGGTACACGATATTTATTATTATAAAGGCTGAATGTGTATTTCTTTTCAAAAATTTTAAAACAACAACAAAGACCGCGCGCAGTCGAATTGGCAGGAATGAAACTTCTGTTTCTTGAATTAATTTGTTTATTGTTTCCTCGCAAATTAGAGAAAAGTACTATACAGGTCTGTGCCGAAATAGCAATTAACGGCCTCGTTTATTTAAAAAGTTCCAATGTTACTCGGCCGTCAATTGCTTTATTTCGGGCCTAGACAGTAATGTACTATTATATGACAATTAATTGATTTATTAGATAATTTTAGACATTATTATTCCGGATTAGAATCAATGGATTTTTTATAGTCTAGGCACTCATGGATTTAATAATCAATCTACGGTGAATAGAAACTATTCTGTTATCTGGCCTATTAACTTAGATGCAACTACATTTATTATCAGAGGTCGGAATTAGGTAGTGTGATTTATGTACTTGCAGTGATATCATAGAACAAAAGCAAAATATGGATATTCCTCAAATCCCGGGATTTCAGTTTAAAGCGTATTAAAAATCCAATGATAGATTGTAGGTTAATGTTTGTAAATATAAAAACTGAAACTGAATGTTAACGTTGTGTAAATCATTAATATATTAAGTATTATTGAATAATTTTGTTTTATTTATCTTATCTCTGAGATATCGATACAACCCTAAAAAACCATCACGGTACCTTATAATAGTATATAAATATACTATTGGCAATAAATTACGGTTCCCGGGATTATTATTGAGAAAATCCCAGAAATGTCCACGTTCATATCAACATTTCGTTGCAAGTACATAAATCACACTACCTAATTACGACCTCTGGTTATTTATTATACAGTTATACATATTATTATAAGAAACAGGCCGTGTCATACAATAATATGTTTTTATTACATCATAAGTATTACATATTAGTGTAATTCTAGGCCGTAATGTAGTTTTAGTATAGCACCACCATAACTCTTCCTTAAAAATTTATATTTCCTTAAAAATTTTCCTCTTCCTTAATAAGTTTCTTAAAAAACTTAAAAAGTGGATGTCTTAAAAAGCAACAAAAGGATAACAAAACCGCTACCAGAACCCCTAAGGAATTGCACCACCTCTAAAAGAGAACTCGCCAACCCACTTGGCCAGCGTGGCGTTTTAAGGCCACACATACCAACGTGCGTGGGGTAGAACATGTCCAGCTGGGGACAACTTAAAGGGCTGGGTGATGCTTAAAGCCGGCCGACTCCACACATCTTACATAAAATTACTTAAGCTAAACTAAACTTATCAATGTCGCGATGATGATGATGATGATACGTCATTGTTAATGACAATTAACTGTATGTTTTAAGTAAGACAATCTCAAATTTGTGCACAAAGTGAACAGATGCGCTTCAATTATCATGGAGAGTCGTGTATCCAATCGGGCGTAATCAATCATAACTTCGTGGCATTGACTTACTCACATACTAATTGTTCTACATGGAATGATAAATCGCCTTATTATACAACGATAATCCCATATTATATTAATATGATATATAGTTTTAATAAGTTCACGTGATTACGTACGTATTAATGCTCTGAGGGAAATTACCTACAATTTTTTTTTTACCCGAATACGGCGAATTCAAAAAGGAAGGGTTATGATTTTTTATACCTTCATTTTGTGTATTCAAATAAATACTGATTCATAGTTTCAAACTTCGGAAAAGTTTGGTATTTTTTATATCTGTAGACAATGGCACATAATTAGTACTTATATGGTAGATTAAATATATCTACATAAATAAACCTTTCTTTATGTCCCGCCTCATTGCCATACCCAATTAGAAGCTATAATTATTGATGAATTAAAACAAGCACGAGCCCAGACTCCAGATTATTTTAAATTCTCGAGCATGTGGATTTACTACGATGTATACGATGTACCTATATGAACTAGTGATAATTTGATAATTCTAAAACTCCCTACTTTTAAATAGAAACGCAATGGTAAAGGATTTGAACTCACATCCTCACATGAAACAGGCAAGCACCGCCCTTGTTGTTGTTTACTACAAACATATATGTAAAATAAACACGTGGCACTGACACGGCCAATATCCCATCGATCATTATTAGCAAACAAAGCTTAATTAATACAATGTAGCTACGCTAGCTCAGCTCACTTAACTTTGAACGAGTAAAACGCTGATATGTATTAATATTGTTTAGCCACTTAGACGAAAATGTTACGCTAAGATATTAGCTGGAATATTTCTTGTAATATATCTGTTCTGAGTACGTGGTCGCATTGATAATGGCAACATTATAATTAGAATATAATTATTATATTGTAATTAAAGATTAAAGAAGTCATAATATTTTCTAAACAAGACTACAAAGGAACAGTTTTGTAATAACAACTTTTGTATATATATATATATAAATCTAAATGGAAGTAATAAAAGTAATTAATTTCAACACCAAAATATATATCAGCCAAATAAATCAAAACACAATGAACAAACTTCTTAATTGATGTGGTGGTCCACAATTCAAATGTGAACGTAATTGAAACGATCAATCACCATAATCCAATTCGATTGTAAATTTAATTTTGTTTAAAAATATAACATATAGGAGAGGGAGAGTGAATGCTGCAATCCAACAGCCGCTGAGCGCACTCCACTGTCCTCGTTATCCTTCTTTCACAGAATACTACCCTGAAATGTACTGCATTTCCCACTTTATCACTCCCCACTCCCTAATATACGTTCGTGTTTCGATAGTGAGTGAGATATGCCAGAGTCAATTCCCATTCCATCCTATCCTTTCCCCATTTTTCCAACCCATTCTCTAAATCTTTTCCTACATGTTCAAAGGTAGGCAGCACATCATCGTGCCAACGTTTGTTATTCTGGACTGAAGTTGGTATATATCGCGGATATCCATAGGCGGCAGTATCCACTTACCACCAGGTGGACTGTGTGCTCGTCTGCCGCCTTTTTCTAATAAAAGTTCTAATTTATTTTTCTCTTACAAAAATCTGCCGCTGACCACTGTAACATATACTACTACAGATACATTACGAAAACATATTATTGGCCATCGGCTAATCCGGAAACACCCGAACGCGTCATCCCGCCTCTATGCAATAAAGTATCTCGTAATAAAGTATGCAATTAGAGGTACTGTAATTCATAGACGTGGAAGACGCATTCGGATGTTTCCGGATTAGCCGATGGCCGATGTTTTCGTAACGTTGTGTTCGCCGTTCGCCGTCGTTCGCCAATGTTCGTAATAGCCGTTCCACAACCCACTTCGCATCCCTTTCCATGCTATCGAATGAGGAGTATAATGGTATAAGAGAGGTTTCTCATACCATTATACTCCCCATTCTCTGTCCCATCCTCTCCTGTGCTATTAAGTAGAGCATATAATGGAATAAAGGAATCTCCTTATCTTATACAGTTTACTCCCTATCTTACCTATCCCCCAAGGGGAAATGGCCGATCCCTTATATCCAATCATTGGTCGCATCGCTTCCAACAATTACGATGACTGTCTAGTGTTAATGAATCAACTTATTAAAAATACCTTTAAAAGAGCGATATATAAAGATAAAATAAACTTATTGATCAACTAATTACTTAACAGTTAAAACCGACTACTAAAGAGCAAGGGCATTAAAGATAACAAATAGGTCCCTATCTAAAATGTCAAAGGTAGACTTTTTAATTGGCATAGTTAAATGAAGTCCAGAAGCAATAAATGTCGAATAGAAATCTGATGAGAAATTTTATAGCGGAATGAATTTTTAAAGGGCCGCGTTTTGAAATACGGAAGGTAATCCGACAAATACCGCCCTTTAAAGGGGATATCCAAGAAATTCCGTCTGATTTATAAACCGGAAAAAATACTCGTGATTCATGGCGACCTTCCCCTCGGTAAATATTTACTCAAACCTGCTCAGCATTAGCAGAGCGTTCTCACTTAGGTTGTGATTTTTGTATGATTTATGTCTGCCTCTGTCTTCTACATATTAAAAGGCAGCGTTTGTCTCTCTGCCCGTCTCTTAGCACCAATCTCGGTATACACTGGTCAGATTTTCTTGTGGCTTTCACCGTTGCAGTTTACTCATTTATACAAGGTATTACACGAGCGAGAATATTCTATAAGTATGCGACCAAACTTTATACCGCCTGCAACTGTTCACGTATTGTAAAAAACTCTTATCATAATAGTGATCATGTTATGATAACAATTATTGATACTAGGCAAGCATATTTTTGACCGATTTTCTTTCTCACATGCGTTCGAGAACCTCTCCTTGTGTAAACGAGCCTTTAGGCTGTAAAGTATCACTGCAGAGTATAGACCTCACCTTGCAATAACGAGGGATTTCGTGCCATTATTCACCATGCGAGCCCTGTGCGAATCGGTAGATATTATATATGTTCCAGATTTTTTAAATCTCGAGCACACGAGTTATTTATTATTTATTATTTGCGAACTTATACGAGTTATTTATTTGAGGTTATTTTAAAATTCATGTTCGTTGCTCTAACTAATTCTTGAATGGTATACATATTACGTTTTGATTCATAATATCAGTACGGTACAGTCGAGTCGATATTATGTGAAGATATTATCCTTAAATAATAATATTAAATAATTATCATCCCAATATTATATATTGATGAATATCGTCTCAATCATACAAATACTTGCTCGTTGAAACTATCAGGCGCTTCTCTACAAACAGAGGCGCTTCCTAGTAATTAAGCCTCGTTCTTAATAGAATATAACTCACTTGTAGCTCAATGTCAGGCTGTGGTACCTCAGTGGTATGTCTCAGTGGCACAGACCACTTTTTCTGACCACGACGGCGTTTTAAGCTAATCCACGAACGAGGTGAATGTCAGTGACATTCTTTATACCTCAGATTTTTTTGTAAGTGGGTATATCGAGTAGGTTTCGTCGCGATGTTTCTTTCATTTTCGAGCTACTGTTAAATTTATGTAGAAAATCAGTGGTACTGTGAACTTGTGGGTCAAGAATAGGTATTATACATTTAGGTAATGCTCACTCGCAATTATTTCTGACTAAATATTAAGTTTCAACTGAAATTTTCATCTTAATTTTTTACTATCTTACCTAGTCGCTAAGTGGAGCCCGTTTATGCACAGTAAATTCTAAATCCTTACTTCTAAAATGAGTTTTTGCTATTCGAGAAAAACACTGAACTCGCATTATAAACTGTTGACTATAACTACTTAATATACCTCAAACTTCCTTACAAGTGAATACGACTTGTCCTGGTTATCTGTAAAACAAGTTTCCACTTTGACGTGTACTAAGTAGGGAGCTCACTCTTTTCGCTTGTTCGGCTCTCACATTACGGCGTCGAGAGAGAACTTCATAACGTGCCATTAATCACAACCATATGAGTACACTTTAATGCGTGACTACACTCCAGCGTTATGATTAACCATGGTTCGCACTACTCCGGTCGTAATTGACGATCTCTGGAACGCCACAGCTAACCTTATTTGTAGCAGAGCAAACATAATTTCGTTGGCATACGTCAGCTTCTGGAAGCTTCACTAACGCTGCTCTGTTATCTGAAACACAAGTAAGTGGGCACGTAAGGGTAGACAGCTAGGGTAGGGTAGTTTTTTTTTATTTTTATATACTAGTGGGCGGACGAGCAAGCGGTCCCACGTGATGGTAAGTGTACCCGCCGCTCATGGACACCTGCAACACCAGGGGGTATGCGGGCGCGCCACCGACCTTGCAAAATCCTATTCACAGCTCTCTTGAAGAACCCCATATCGTAGCTTAATGGAAAGACCTCTTGAGGCAGTTCGTTCCACAGCCTACGGGTTCGCGGTATAAAGTAATTTTTGGATCGAACAGTGCGCGACACCTCCGTATCGAGGAAATGCGGATGGGCCACACTTCTGTGACGGGAGGTGCGGTTGTAGACACCCGAGGTGGGAATTATATTAAAACAATTCTTCAGAGCATTCCCCATTGTACAGGCGGTAGAACACACAGAGACACAACGTCTCTCCTACTGCTGAGGGATTCTAAACCGCCCGTGAGAGTTGTATGCCAGCACTGCCACTTTCAGATCCTTTTGGTACCCGTTCTGGCAGTCTTTGTCAATAAACCAATCTAAATAAGAGTAGGTACCTATTATGTTAAGAAATTACTCTTATGTTAAACTACTAACCGATTATAGATGATAGATGATTTTGTTGACTGATCATTTACGGATAGTGATTACTGTAGGTACTTACACGTATCTAAACACGGACTATATAACCGGGAACCCGATAAAAAGTCGCTTGGAAACAGCTAACTGTGACCACGTGATCTTTAGTTTTATGTTTTTGAGGTCGTTGAGTACGAACTTAAGTTATTTTTTAATAAAAAATGGGGAAACATTGATCAAAATGCTGTTTAAGTGAAAAATGCAAGGTAAGAAAATTATTACTTTTTTACCTTCAACTCGCTGCTACCTCTATATCTATATCTCGCTGCTAAGTTGAGTGATGAAGTATCATATTGGAAATTATTACCTATATAGTATTAAAATATAATCTATAAGAAATTTTTTGAAAAAATTCAGCCATTAATTTGCAATATAACCTTGGTCAGCTCGTGACCATGGTCGGTGCAACCCAACCGAAATATCGAGTAAAACAAATAAGACAAACATTCGCGCCAAGACCCGTTTAAAGAGATAAATATTAATATGCAATAGGAAAAAGATAAGCTAGGTATTTTAAAGATCATTATTGACTCCGATTGCAACTTTCTATTTAATATCTTTATTGACCGACCTGTTGGTTTAAAAAATACTTCAGTAATGTAACCTCATCTTCATCATCGTCCACTTGGAATCATCAGCTTGTTTCCACCCACTGCTCAGTACGAAGCCTCCCTTCGCTTGTGCCGCCCTTCATGGGCCTGTGGTGTTTTATATCACTCCACATAAATGGTTAGTTTCATTGTACTTTTATTAAATTCTTCATTTTGCTGCGATTTTACAACGAATTGTACAATTATTATTCGTCAAATTATTTGTTACAAATATCAAAAATCATAAAAATACATTAAAAGATATATTTAATTCATATTGCAGTTGCTATTCGTGTGCACGAGTCCCGATACGCTTGTATGATTAGCATCCAGTGGATTGGTAATCTGTAAGTAGCATCAGTAAGTAGGTGTCCATTAGCAGCAGTAAGTGGGCGGGTTACTTATCTGTAAGTGAATAAAAAAACTTCTGTATCTTCATTGGTTTTATCTGTATATTATGTACTCGTAAGTGTACTCGTATACTAGATGTGACTAGGCCTTTATTTACAAGGTTGCAGAGACTGCGGATGTTACAATTTCTGCAGACGCTCACATCGTTTAGCGAAACTGCATTATGCAACGTTGGCACAGAATGTAACTTGTTGACATAGCTTCATGAATACTTGACTGTACTAATTTGCTATGGAATTTTACTCAAATTACTCGTTCTTTATTAACGTTATTTGCTCGACTAGTTTTTGTATACCTACATGTAACAGTAAAAAAACACGGTACCTTTAAATCGATTTACATTCGACATTTACAAGTAAGCGTTGTAAAGCCCCTCTCCCATAAATGTTTCTCACAATTTCTTTCTTTGACTTTATCTAGTTTTCTACTAAGGTTGTAGTTTTTTACTATGCTACTGCACAAGTAACTAAAAGTAGGGTTACCACATGTAAAACCGAAAACTCATAACAAAAAGCCTAACAAAAATTTCTATAAAGAAAGCCGTGACATTATTGTCACAAACACACGTGACGGAATGTAATAACACTGTATTGTTTCAAATATTTTGTTTACTGTGCCGAGGGTTTGAGGCCGCGCGGCGGGCGTTCTCGAACCTACCGATTTTTCACTATTTCCACCGATATGGGTATTCTACCAAAATACCAAAATCTAACGATTTATTCACGATTTATGAGTTTTTTTCCAATTTAATATTTTCAAACATAGGGAACCCGTTTCGTTTGTTACAGGTTTCGGGGAATACCGTGATTGTATGATGTCAGTGGTTTTATATTTCCATTATTTCGGGGAATACCCTTGTGTACTACGCGACTTAAAGGGACGTTATTAGGGTATTCTCGAGCCAATTCGCTTGTCTAGTCGTATATAAACGGGAATTAGAAATTTATTTTTTCGATCTATAATTTTTTGACATTCGACGTCACCCACATTGACGTCTGAGCTATAGAAAGTGAAATTTTCAGGAAAATTTGTATTTCGTGACTTTTGACCTTGAATATTACCTTGTTGTAGACCTTGTTGTTTATTGATTTTTGATATGTTGTTTAAAACATTATTACAAAGATGTATGCGAAATTTCAGTTAACTGGAATTTTTTTGAGAAGACTGCATGATGTCTTGTTTAAAATCACTTTGCTATGTGGAGTAAATTTGAAATAACAGATAAAAATTAAACTGCACGTCAACTCAAATATTGCAAATATCAAAAATATTACATACTAGCGACCCGCCCTCAGTTCGCTTCGGTTTATTAAATTTAAAACAATCGGAATAAGATATTTTCCTGCGGTAAAATGGAGCCTATATTTTAAGTTAGACCTCTAGCAATACATCGGTGAAAACTGCATTCAATTCCATGCAGTAGTTCTTGCGTGATGCCTGTACAAACATACAGACAGACAGACAAACAAAATTTCTAAAAGCTGTTGTTTTGGCTTCTGTTGCTCTATAAAGACCCCCATATTAGGTTTTTTTTTCAATATCTATAATGTACAGACATCGGCCTGTTACAATTTTATTATATGTAGTATAGATAAAATATTGCCTTTGACATATATTACAACGATTACACACATCGAAATATTTTACCTAATTAGGAACTACCAAATAACCTCTTTACATTTTAATGATTGCTGATAAATTCTTGTCTTTTTTTAGTCTAGTAAATATAGTACCACCTTTAAAGTGGTTAGAGAGTGCCAAAAAAATTACATGGTATATATTCGAATTGTATTCGAACCTGTTCCATAGAAGTGGAATGCCATTCATTTTTTTACTTTAATTTCATAGATAAGGGGGCGATCGAGCAAGCGGTTCCACGTGATGGTAAGTGTTACCGCCGCCCGTGGATACCTGCAAAACCAGAGGGCATGCGGTTGTGTCACTGACCTTGCAAAATCCTATTCACAGCTCTCTTGAAGAACCCTATGTCGTAGCTTAATGGGAAGACCTCTTGAGGCGGTTCGTTCCACAGCCTACGGGTTCGCGATATAAAATAATTTTTGGACCGAACAGTGCGCGACACCTTCGTATCGAGGAAATGCGGATGAATAAATTGACTGTATTATTATAATAGTGGTGTTGTATTATGTAATGTTTTTCTATATTGTACGTGAATACTACCGCTTATTTCTGGAATAAATCATAATTATTTATTTTATTAAGATTTGCGGGCGCATTTCTTAATCCACTGAATAAAAAACGGCGCAAAAATAATTTGGGTCTACATTTTTTTTTTCCTTTTATATGTACGAAGGCGGCAGACGAGCATACAGTCCACCCGATGGTAAGTGGATACTGTCGCCCATAGACATCCGCGATACATGCCAACATTAGTCCAAAATGAGAAACGTTGGCATGCCCCCGGATGCGCTGCCTACCTTTGGAGATATAGGAATGGATTTGGAGAAAGGGTTGAGAAAATGGGGAGGGATAGGATGGGATTGGAATGGGCTCTGGCACATCTCACTCACTACCGAAACACGTACGTACATTGGGGAAATACGATAAAATGGGAAATGCAGTACATTTCAAGGTAGTATTCTGTGAGAGAGGGGTAACGTGGCCAGTCGAGCGCGCCCAGCGGCTGTTGGATTGCAGCGTGCACTCTGCCCCTCAATGCTTGGATTAAGGTTTTAGATGACCCATATCGATTCAGTACCAACTATGAAAACTTGGTAAAAATAAAAAGTAAATCTACTATACACACACAAACCATATGTTTTTGGATAAGGCTTATGAAGCTTCATAAATTTTATTCAAAAATTTTAATTTTACTAAAACGTATAAAAAATAGCAAAATGTACATATCTGACTAGCGCATGGTTTTCTCGTTTTTGACATCTTGTCCGATATTTTGCGACTATTATAACTGTAATAGCTGCAGATAGGGATGTCCCAACTGCAATAACAATTTATTAAGCTCGTATTTCACCATCACGCCACAATAAGCACGTATTGATAAACACATAAAGCAAACTAAACGGGGCCTGATGACGCCTCACAGCGGCACACAACGTACCGAAGGCACTCGAGCGTCATTTTCACAGAGAAAATTGCCATCGAAATACGTTACACATTGCAAATTGCCGCAGTTTGTTAACGTTATGTGTCCCAAGAGTACTATATTCTAACTCATATAGATGCAAAAGAGTTTCAAAAATTTACAATAATAACTCATTTTATTTCAAGCTTTTGCAGATTTATGGAAGACATTTGAACACTAAGCATCTAAATTATAGATTTAGATCGTTGATGCAACGAGTTTCGACGACAGCTTAAGCTACTTCTAAATAGCTGTGCTCTAGACGAATACAATTAACCAGAGTTAATATTTAGGATTGTTTATGGTATAATTCTAATTTTGTAGGGATGGTTGAAAGGTCGATTAAAACGTATTGTTTGCTATACACCTATAAATCTAGAATTTAGTAGTCTATGTGCTCGACTATTTATGTTGTTTTTAAAACTGCGTGTAATTTACCTTCATGGGTTCGTATAAGTATAAGTATTCCTATAAGTAAACTATCTAATTTAAAGACAGCGTATACATTTACTAGACTCAAAACAAGTTGTTTAAGTTCCGGAAGTCATAGAGTAAACATGAAGTGAAGACAACAATTTGTCATCTCGATAAGGCCAACATTACTTACCTACTCATCATCTCGAACACCATGCATAAAGAAAGTAGTAGCATAACGGAGCTGTATTAGAAATTACTTAACTCCTCGCGTCCGACTACAAAAGTGTAGCCAAAATCCAAATCTTTTGAAAATTCAACTGAGTTTCAAAACTCAGTTCAAAACGGTACTCGGTCGCTACTGCCGCCTCACATGAGCTACACAAAAAGTCTAAATCGATGAGGATTTACGATTACGATCGTAATTAGAACGAGTTACGAGGACTTATTGACGGTTTGTTTTTAATAGCAAGGGATGAGTTCACCGTAAGTTTCGACCTACCATTATGTGATTTCGGGAAACATGATGCAAGTAGGTGCCCGACAGTAGATGGCCCGTGGTTGTGTGTTATCGGACCATTGACCACCACTATGGTATTTGATGTAGACGTCGCCTTATAAAAATAGATGGTGTGGGTGTACACGTGAGGCACATTATCAATACATGCATGAGCATAAACTACCACCTCCTCAATATTTTGTGTCAGTTTACACATTCACACAAACATAGCGCTCGTTGGGGCGTTAAATTGGATTTAGTCTAGAAGATAAATCTTGGGCGCCAATGTCATGCAGGGCTCACCCTGTCATGAACTTGACGCGATGAATTGATTTACAATAGCACATATTAATTCGTCATTTGATTTTAAACAATTAATTTGTAAAATATTGATAGCTTGCTTTCCTTTTTCGTATAACATTTTCGTTTCATTTTCATTATTAACACTTTCGATTCAGAAATTCAGGATCCAATCCTTATAGCTGCATGCGTCGATATGTTCAGATATGCTGGAATAAGATTGTATCAATCAAGTAATACACGATTAATATATCTTAGGTATCAATCTTGTAACTTGTGTAATAAATGTAATAATCTTGTAAGAATAAATAAGTTTTTTATTTGGATTTCAAGTTTTTTTTTTTAATTTCAAAAGCGGCATTCTATGGCCCACACTAGGGTTTCCTGTGTCGTAGGTCCAGAGACACATACAAAGACGAACGCATCACCCAGACCCGAACAAACATTTGTCTTTATACAATTGAATTTCCGGCAGATTCACAATCCCAATTTGCCCAATTTCGAATTTTTATACAAATGGATTCCGTGCCTGCCAAATTAAAGAAGAAACAATTAAGGGTATACTTTAAATTTAAAGTAGGGACGATTTTTCGTAATTTTAGTAAATTTTGAATGCGTTGCGAAGGCAATAAATATCATTAGATGTAATTGAAATAAAAAAATGTTTTAGAAACTAATTACAACACATCCTTCCCGCCATATTAGAATTCAATATTTAAAGAAAAAAATGTTCTTCGTACATTGGCGTTCTACCCTAATAATCATAGAATACGATATTGAAAATAATTATAAAAGCAATCCTAATAAAATAAGTTATTTGTGCAGTTACTTTTCGCATGCGTAGAAAACACAGCTATCCTGGGATTTGCATGTCAATTTGTTTTTTCGTTGATTTTTTAGCGCTGCTTTCTTCTGCCGTCAACTAATAATCTACGTAACAGGTAATCAACCAAACATGCTTATTTGACTCATTATAAAGTATTCTTACCTAATTTTCTTACTCTATGCTCATAAGGAACTTCCCTTCGGTCACGTTTATGCATAATCAGACCTCATCGAATGCTTTATTTGTACCACTGGCACCTTGCCAAGTGTTTATAAATGCAGAGTTGGAATAACGAATCTTCAAAAATCTCTGCTAAATTCTGTCGTCATTACAAATTAAAAGAAGGCTCGTTAACTACAGGACCAAGGATGGAATTAGAGCGTCTACACTTTTATTGCTGTTACCTTGAGTAGTGGTTACCTTGTAAGCTGTAAAGATATAAAAGTTAAAGTGCATAAATATGTTAATTTTTGTCATTGTAAGTTAATTGTAAGTCATTTTGACTTTTCAACCTTATTAATAATTTAATTGAGGACGCGTATTTAAAAACCAGGAACACATATGTTTCCTGTTGTACATTTCTTATATTTTATTTAATATTTACGAATGAAGGGTACCTACATATATATACCAATATTTCCGAAAAAACAAAGAACAACATAAAAACAATAGCAATGGTTAGTACGGTCTCCCAATCTTTTAAACAGATAGTACTTCTTACAATGCAAAGATATATAAATAAAGAAATGAAATTGTTTATCTTACAGATAAAGTTAAACAGTAGAAATTTCTTAACTAGGACAAGGCAAGTTTGCAGGATAAACAAATTGGCAACTTCGCTTCTTCTAAAAATGTTCAGTCTTAATTAAACCTCAACTCTTCCTTAATTAAAATTAATTTTCTTTAGAAATATGCCAATTTACTCGTACTTTACGTCATGTACGAGTATGATCATATTTCTGTGTATATTTAATTATAACCCCTGGGCCCCTCATATCAATGAAGTGTGTCGCAAGGTTGCCTATTCAGTACGATTCCTCTATCAATTTAAAAAATTTCTTCCAACCGGCACTAAGAGTCTGCTGGTGATATCACTTTTGCTAAAGATAATTGATTACTCTGATGTTTGTTACTCTGATGTCAACCAAGATTTTTTTTATAGAATAGGTGGCAGATGAGTGGGCGGGAGACATGATGGTAAGTTGTCACCGGAGCCCATAGACACCTGCAACACCAGGGGGCCTGCGGATGCGCGTCGGCCTTGCAGAATCCTGTTTATAGCTCTCTTGAAGAGACCCATATCGTAGCGTAACGGATATACCTTGACTGGCAGTTCATTCCACAACTTTCGGATTCGCGGTGTAAAGAGTCTTTTTGACCGCACTGTACGCAGCGACTCTATGTCAAGGAAGTGCGTATGAACTGCACGTCACACCGTCAGCGGTAAACCTGAGTGAAGCAGATTGTAGTGCATATGGTGTTTATATAATATTTTGATAGTAGGCAAGGCACTTACTTGGAGATAGAAGACGTCCACCGTGCTGCTCGTCTCCGCGCTGGTTCATTTCAGAACACCACAAAATCCACCTCGCGATGGAGTAGAAATTATAACTTGGTGATAAGAATTCTTAAAACTCGCGCTTTTGAAGCGTAAGCGTTTTTAGGAGATTTCTAAAATCCAAGCGTTAACAGTACGCGTTCACGGTGAGATCGTTAAAACGACTGGTTGCGCGAGGGAGTACCGAAATGAACGAACTGATTATCGTCCGTCTCTTTCTGTGCCTTATCGAAGGTAACGGGAAGAAAAGGGATAGATATATCTGTTCTGATTTTGAAGAATTTGGGTTGAATGAAATGTGTTAAAATGAATGTGCAGCATGGCGTTAATAGCAATTCAATGTGCCCAGTGATATTGAAGTGAAATGAACAATAGACAATGTTGAAACAGTGTAACAGTGTACTGCATAAGTGTAAAAAGTTGTAGTTTCGGAACAGAGCGTTTACGAAATAATAACATAGTGTTGCGTTCTGTGCATTCAGTTAGAGAAAATGGGGTTGTCTAAACATGATTACGCAACGGACAAAGAGTATCGGGAGCACTTTGTTGTACTGAGCAGTGGAGACGTAAAAGAGAAAGTTCCAATCTCTTTACTCCAAGATTATGCGATTTTACTAACATGCCTATTTATTATTTCAGTGTTATAATTTCATTTATTTTAGTATACTTATATTATTGCTTATTGCGTTTCGCTTCCCTACTTAATTCCCTTATTAATGTCATTTTGCTTTTTGCTTTTCGCTTTATTTCCATTTATATGGGTCTAGGTTGTAAGATAGATCTTAAGAATAGTCTAGGAACACCAATAAAAGCTACGTTTTCTGTGCTTTATTTTAGTAGTAGTAATAAATACGGGTAAAACATAAAGTAGCAAATTACGTAGGGAAGGACAGGAAGTGACGTCATAGCAAACTTGCGTCCAGGTCCTCTTTGTCCCTTCACCCCCTTGCTACTCATGATGGAGAGTGACATACGGGGACGTTACGATTAGCTAACATTTTCTGTCTCTAGGTAAGTGTGCGGGATACGTATGCACTAACACGCAGTAGAATGCTAGTGTCTGTACTCCGCACCAACTGGATCGCCTGGGGGGTGTGGACTGTATAATAGGTTTTTCGTGTCTTGAATAAAACAACAAGGCTTGTTCTTCAATAGAGCCGGGGTAGCGCAGAGGTACTTGTTCTTCTTCTTGTTCTCGGAGTGGATGCCGCTGCGGAAGTGAAGTTGACCGGAAATGGTCCGCCTTTTATTCTATTTATTGGGTTCCTCAACCTCTGGCTAGTTGCGGGATTCCCCCACCACCGATCAACGACGGGCCTCCCCTCCACTTGTCCATGTATGTACCCCTCCCGCTACCCGCGGGGAATCATTTATTTTCCTTATCGCTAACACGTATTTATATTTTTGATAAGATCCTAGTATGTCCTCAATTACACTAATGACCAACGATTCACGCCGAGACATACTAGGGATCACTCCATTATTATCAAATTATATACATAAAAAACTTAACAACTAGTTGCGAAACTATATACATGTTTGCCTAAGTACCCTAGCCTTTTCGTCGTCAACAGTAAGGAAATTATTGTGCAAAGCAATAATTTACACTTATGATATTATGATTAGGTATGATATTTGCCTACTTGCAACATATTATGTAAAACTGTGGAAAGGCGAATCGTAATACAGTCCTCTGGGAATGGGGGGAACGCAGTCCGATTTGATCTCTTACTTCTTCAGTATGTAAAAGTAATTAGTGGGCGGAACCTCTGACTGTATGTGAATTCGTTACTGATTGCAGCTCCCCCTGCACCGGGCTATATGGAATTAGTGGCGTTTTTTTTTGGTTTCTCCCCTATAACCTCCGTTGAGCACTACATCGTAAACAATAATATTTTAACGTGACTTTTTAGACTACTTGTTACTTTGATTTTTGTGTGAATGTGTGTGACTGTTGTGTGAATAAATGGTACCACTAGATACCATTGATACTCACCTAGAAATTGAACAATGAAACTACCCTATATCTGTATTTCTTGATCGGAGCCCACACTAAAATAGACAGAGCCTTCAATAGAGAAATAATAAAGAGAGTAGAGCACGTGCGGATCGGTTCATTTCCATTGTATCCTTAGCGTATATATACATAAAGACTTCTGTAGATTTTGTGCACTATAATCGGGGATACTTGTGTAACTGTATACTCCGTAAATAGATACATGGCACGTGCAAAGGAAATTGAAAACAACACTTCACTTTTTATTGGGAATTAGTTAAACTCTGAAATAGTTTGGATTGAAGTAAATAATTCAAAGGTTATTCTTTCTAATGACCACGATATTCTCAGAATACTATTCGATAGGTATTCTATTCTAGGAAGGTTCCTAAATAAAAGTACTAAATCTATGCGATAGAAACTATTTCCTTTATAATTAATTAAATATAATAGGTTCGACGTTCATTTAAGTAGAGACAAAAATGTGCAAATAAAATTGAACCTGTAATATAATAATTATATTCCAGAGAAGGTTTCAATAATTATTTTATTAAAATAAGCTTAGCGTTTCGTAGTTATTAATATGGAAAATATTATAGGTATAATCTTCAGTGTACCTGCACTTAGACCGAAATTGTATCCCTAGATTCTTGACTACAGGAACGTGATAACTAGACATTTGATTATATGTATTTGCATATGCAATATACATTTTTCTCGCTTTTCACATTCTATGATCACACTCTATCTCTTTGCATATTTCTATGATTTTTCGTTTATAATTCGACATAAAATCTCATTTTTGGAAAAAGTCCGAAACAAGTTAATAGCCGTTCTTGTTAAAAATCCAAGTCTTGACGTAATTAAACAAATAAATGCGTACATTAATGCCACAGGTCAAAGTTTGCCTGACTTTATTTCTGCGGACATGGCACCAAATTTAAAATTTTGCCCTGTCACGTCGGTCGACGAGGAGCGGACATTTTCGGCCTTGCAAATTAATTCTAACTGACAAACGTCACAAGTTTGAAATTGAAAATTTATAGAAGTGTATTGTCATAAAAACTATAATTGATTGTGTAAAGGCCGGCGCTGTATTGGGGCGCAGTTTGCTTGAAACCGAAGTATGAGGGATACTGTGCCACTGCAAGTATGCTAGTTATTAAGGTGAGTTTCAAATTAGTAGCTTTAAGTGAATAAATAATTGGTTTTATAACGTTATATTTGCGGTTGACATCATTGTTGCGTAAACTAGGTTTTAAAACTACCCCAACAAATTCCCGACTATGATAAAGGGAAGAGGTAAGTACTCACAGGACGATGAATGAGTGTCTCCAGCCCCGGGGCACCTCGTTGTGGGTTATGAGCTGGTTCGGTAATGTTTTCTCCACACAGACACCACTAATTTTGATTTTAGATAAATTTTGAATCTAAGCGTCACAACTGCACTCGCGGACGGACATCGAATCGTCAGTCTTGCCAAGTTTGGCGGAATAGGACGAGGCGGGAAAAAAGGAACATAGTCGGTTTCCTAACAATCATTTAACTGCATAATGAATAAGTTGATTATAAGCTGCAGAGAAGTTTGTATATGTTCGAATGCTTGTTTGGCCAATACTATATAGATAGATAGAGGTAGATACATCCTATTTCAGTAGACTGAGAAACTGATTTACAAATCAAGTTCCAAGCCGGCGAAACGGTAAACTAATGCTGAAATAAAAAAAATGTTATACATTTCGTTTTCAATACCGCCATACAGTAAAAATGCAATATCCTCTCTCGTATAAATAATTCTCGTGTGTGTGTTGCTTCCATTATTCCATATAGTGCGGCGCGTTTTGAACGCGTGACACGTACCGAGGGCGGGCGCGGTGCAGCGTTCACATACAGTTTTTATTTCCGCTTCCATTCAGGGGACAAAGTTTGCAGCTTCTTTCTTTACGTCTCTGCAAACACATGTAATATTAACATGAGCTTATTTTTAAATTCACCCGGAATGGACCCAGTAACGTATAAATTGACTTTGTTTTTTTTGCAACAGCTGGCAGACACGCGTCATAGCAAGATAATTAAGTATGTTATCTCGATAGAAACGCATGAGACGTTGCTTGTGGTTATGCTGTTTCCGTGCGCCCAACTAAACAAATCGGCGCATCGAAGCAAACGCGGCGCACCATAACATCCATTATGTGTTTAAGATGTTTCGTGTTTTATACATTTAAATACTTACATTTACGAGTAAATGGATCTAAAGGTCTTTAAACATCTTATATAAATACCTGGCTGAAACGCTAAATAAAATATTAAACATTTGAAAAGACCCCTTCATGGTTTAAATACTAATTCCACAACTTTAAACAGTTTAAAATGAAAACATAGACAATACTTTTTTAAATCTTTTTAAAGATGACAAATCACGAAAATTTTATAGTCGGTTCTAGATTTGAACACTGAAATATATATATCATTTGTATTAATGCCAGTGGATGATGAGATAGATGAAAGAATATTAGCTATCTTTTTAAAGATAGCACATGCCCATTATAAGATACATTAGCATTATACATTATACATTAGCTCACTGCTTCACTTTTTTTAATAAGATAATATAATAAAATATTTATAAATATATTATATTAAACAGTTGTCTTATTACTGAACTTTTTTAAACTTTTAAACATGGTTTAAACTTTTTTGTACTTATTTGTGCTTACGAATATGACACACTTTTGTGCAAACCGTGATTTTTTAAATTAACCTACTTATACAGTTCTTACTATGCATGTGTTTAGCTTGAAAGAATATATAAGAGATTTGATTTGCATATTTAGTTGGTGGCATTCAACTGCACCAAATTCTGAAATTCAGGAAATAAAATCTTCATTTATTAGCAATATCTTATGTAATTTGGTTTGAGTAGTGTACAGGAAGTGCAGGATCTGCGTTGCATTTTCATCATTTCACTACGGTGCAGTCTGTAAAAATGCAGGTCAATCTTCTTTCAGGTTTCGACACAGTTTGGCATCATAAAATATGTATGTATTAACAAACGTGAATAAAGCAGACAAAATAAAGTACAAAATCTAGAATTCAGGTTGGGATCATTTGGATAAAAACAAAGAAATCAAGTTGGATGTTTCTACCTAATGATGCAGGTGGGGGCCGTAGATACAAATCAACCTTGAAATAAAACCAATTGGAATAAAACCAATGTATATACCGCAGTTACACTACGAGTAAACTAATTTAGTAAGTAACTATGAGTAACTCTGGCTATAATAATAGCTCTAGCTTAAAATAGGATAGAGTGTTAAAATTGATATGTTTATATAATTTGACAACTGGAGAAGAAATCAAACCCACATTAAAAATATTTTTTCTTTATCAAGACACTAGATGAATATTACTCTTGAATATTTAGAGTAGGAATCTACCACTACCTCTGTCACTAACTTGTGTATATAATGGCACTACTGTGTAACTGACTATACTCTTATTAAGATTATATTCCATTCAAGAATATATTTCATATATGTATTGACTATATTCTATTTTAAGACTGCATTATTTTGCCACTACCGGCAAACTTCTTGAAGTCATTGTGCCAAACTGCGGTACCCGGCACGTGATCTACATTCAAGGACTGGTTTACCCCATCGGTTGTCGGCTCTACGGCAGATATGGCTGCCCACTTCAGCTGGCTAATTCTGTGAGATGAGTCGGTGACGTAGTTATTTGTCGAATTTAGGGTAGGTACTTTTTATAAAAAGAAAAATGTCATTCCTTTGTTTTCTTGGCTACCAGTTGGTCTTGGCTACCATGTACTACCATGTAGGTAGTACATCGCTTTTGATGAAAAATCAATTTATAGTTGTTGAATCTGAATGCAACGGTGAGGCGAGAACAGCATTGTAACGCGAGAATAACACAGTTTTGAAGCGCAATCTACCGGAAACAGGATGTGGACGTGACGTGTGTATGACTCGTCGACAGCCGCTGCGCAGAACAACAGAGCGAATAGTAGCCCAACTGAACTAGCCTCAAAGTAATACTAATTTATTACGTCATTCATATGGGAGAGGAAGAGTGTACATTGTAATCACACAGCCGCTGAGTGCACTCGACTTGCCACTTTATCCTTTTCTCAGAGAAGATTACCGTAAAACGTACTGCATTTCCCAATTTATCCTATTCTCCTACTGTACGGCTATACGTACGTGTCTCGGTAGTCGGTATGCCAGAGCTCATCCCATCCTATTCTATACCTCCTCATTTTCCCAACCTTTCTACAAATCCACTGGCATTAATGAATGCACTTTGCTTGAATAAATTGGATGTAGGTAATTTTAAACAATTTTATCGGAACCAGCATCAATCGGAGCAATACTACATCATTCATTCATTGCTTTCTCCCTCACAGATCGGAATCACAGATCATATATTTAATATATGTATTATATTGTATGATACTCAAAAATAAGATTAAAAACTGAGATATAAAATAAGATTTAGGGCTTTTCTCACCATCTCTTGATATTTTATCAGAAGGATTTTATTTATTTTTTTATTCCCGACTCTTTATCTCCCGATAAAGTAACTGTTAACAATCTATTAATCTCTTACAATTTGTATCCATCTTCTCGTTCGTTTTTATCTTAATTGCTTCACGCAATTCCTGGAGAAATAGTGACGATCAGTGGAAAGGATATTTGGACTATGGAGTTCTATCCAGTGACCCGTTAAGACCCGTTTAAATAGATAAATAAGAGTGAAAAACGCAAAAATCTCAAATTTTAACAATCAAATAGATAAATTATCTGCCAATTATTATTTATTTTTATTATTTTTTTTATTTTTATATATACTAGTGGGCGGACGAGCAGGCGGTCTCACGTGATGGTAAGTGTTACCGCCGCCCATGGACACCTGCAACACCAGGGGGTATGCGGGTGCGCCTATTGCAAAATCCTATTCACAGCTCTCTTGAAGAACCCCATATCATAGCTTAATGGAAAGACCTCTTGAGGCAGTTCGTTCCACAGCCTACGGGTTCGCGGTATAAATGTAGCTGATACTGATTTTCTGATAAAGTATCAGGAGATGGTGAGAAAGGCTATTAAAAATAAGATTAAGATTTTAAGATTAAGATTAAAACAATATTAAGATTATGAAAATTAAGATTAAGCCGTAAGTACTTGTATATAAGGGTGTGATGGGGTTGACATGTACACAAAGGTGTACCAAAACCCGCTAATAAAAAATAAAGAGAGAAAAAAGGAGCAATTGATTTCAACCAACCGAAGATGGTGGAAAGAAATAAGTTATTTATGCCTTTTTAAAGGTGCGTCAAATTATAGGTAAGTAAGTACAATAAATTCCGTACCGTATACTCAATGTACTGTGAGGGGTGTGTGAAACAACAACACAACTAACACAATGCTATTGTTATTTCTACCTTTCATGGTATAACGAGCTTTATATTTTTCTTTATGATTTGAAATCACTGACTGAATTCAATGTCATGTTAATATCTCCCAAAGAAATTATTGTCAAGCTTAACTTTTTGTATGAATCCTAATAAATAAGTAGGGATTCGGTACCCTGATTTTTTCAGCCTTTTTAACGTCCCTTTGCAGAGGTGTGTCCCCTAGACAATCACTAGGGGGTTTCCGGCTATAATCTACCACGCTAGCCCTGTGCGTAATTTTTTTGTTTGGAACATGGATATGTTTATAGAAATTGAAAAATATGTTTTTTTTCATCGCATTTTTCGATTTACATTTTTCAAGGGGAAAAACTATGCTACCGATAACCGAATAGTTGCCCCTGCTGACTGATCGAGTAATCCCTAAAAATATTACCATGAAAGGTAATAGCATGTTTAGTTTCAATATCAATCTTAAACGAAACTGAAACTATCCGAAACGGTGGTGACCGTGAGAGAGATTTCTCTGAGGTCATTTTCCCTTCCAATCGAATAGAAAATATAAAGGCAGTAACGTATATCATCCCGTTGTACTCTCTGCTTCCTAGCTCATCCAATCCTTTCCTTAACTCCATAATAATAATATTAAAAATAGTTATCGCTTCAAATTCTTTACATCCCCCTGAACTTTAAATCTTTTAATCACAATTATATCCCCTTAGAATGTAAATAGTATGAGGAAATGTGACGAAGTACTCTATCCCGATAGATAGAGTACTCGATACCAATTACCCATGGAATGTTCATAGACACTTATCATCTGCCTGCTGTCTGACAATTTTTTTATACACAATTATAGTTTAAGAAATGTGCTATACAAATTCTGATTATAGAGTTCTCACAATCGGAATGATAAAAATCGATTATAATCAATTCTCGAATAACCACGAATTTCGCACAAAACCTCTATGAAAGGTTCATTTCCATCGGATATCAATTAAAATTCAAATGGATTTTTTCATTGCTCAGAAATTCAATCTGCCTATAAACTTTCAGTTCATGAATTTTATGAACGGTTACAGCAAATAAAAGAACTGTTCGAGTTTTAATTCTGCAGGCTTATTGGCCATTGTTTTAATATTGTAAAGCACGATATAGTTTTGTACAGTCTCCGATGAATATGCAACGTTATCTGGGCAAGAAAACTTTGTACATTGTTTTGGAAGAATGTACGCATTGGTTTTTATAAACTGTAATGTCCTTCTGTTAGACCAGGTAAACCAGGCTTACATGCCACAGTCGATATCTTGCCCCATTCATTACAGTTACAGCCAAACTATTTAAAACAGCGCGCTAAATGTATCCACAATCCTTCAGTCACTCCGTAATGAACCATGAAAACCGTGAAAACGAATGCGTGCCGATTTTTTAAAGTTTTCGGTAGAAAATGTGCTTAGAAGGTAAATTACAACACGTGAATTTGTTTTGAATGTTATTGTAGCTGATTTACGTACATTTTCTTCCCTACAAACTACATTATTTATGTGCTTGCTTAAAAGTAATCTCGAAAGAGTTTTCGATACGGGATATGAGTTCATATACACGCTTTTTTTTCTACAAAACGTGTTTTGGGGCACTTTATACTGATGAACAGTTAATGTGCCCCGATTGTTACCGTGTAATATGCCCCGCTTGCATAATTTATAATTTTATGTTTCATGGCCATGATATAAAGAAATGAACAGAGGACAATTTAAGAAAGGTCATTGAAGATGTGCAAAGTAGGAAACTGGGGGTGAATGAGGCTAGTTGAGTATATGACATTCTCAGAAGTTAAGTTAAGAACACATATCGCCAAAGGATGGACGAGCAAGTAACACGTAGGAAGATTAGATTTAGGAAGGGGAAATGTATTAAGACTTGCGTTACACATCTCAGAGATCTCCATCAGATTGCTTTTGATTTCCGAGAAAAAAGTAATTTACACGGGTTCGACCAAGAAAATAAACAGAATAAACAGAATAGAAAATAAACAGGATTTAAATCCTGAAACCAAATGGTCAAAAATCCTGAGCTTCGGGAATCGGAGGACTACTGCTATGAACCGTTAAAATGTGGATAGATTTTTGAAATCCCTTTAAAGGTCTTAACTGAAAATGATTTTTATTATTGCCCGCGCATGCCTTACATTTTTCTCCAAAGATAGTACAATAACCGTGCAACCATCCAGAGCATGAAGTACATTTTATTCAGTCACAATAACAAACCATCACGAGCGCTTGCTGTCAAAGGGACCATAAGTTTGGATTCTTGCTTTAATATTGAATTATTTTAACATTTCTACCACCGGTTTTAGTACCTACTGAAGGGGAAATACAAAAAGCCAGAAGGCATTCCACCAGGTTCAGAAATTTAAATGAGGTAAAGAGGTTTCAGATAAGAATGAAGATGCTTCTGTGGAGTGTCACATGTATTTTGGAGTATTTTAGAAAACCGTAGAATCAGTTTACTCTTCCATAGAAATCTTCACACCTCACGAAACCTTCCTACTTGTTGCCGAAACTATAAGTACCTACAGTTCTGCGGTTTCACTGGCGGAACCACTATAGTGCCCAGCAAACTATTGGATACCACAGGAACGCCACTTAACACCGTTAGTTGATTCGTAACACAACTTGTCATAGTACTCATAGTTGTGAAATATAAAAACTGACAAATAAATCATTGATGAAACATAAATCATTAATGAAACGTGTCACATACATATTTATTTTAGTGGAGTAAGAAAGAGTTATAAATTCATACAAAAGTAAATAGGACCTGTAAATAGCACTCGTAGTCACAAAATGTATTGAAGGTTAATTAATTTCTGTGAAACATGTGACAAATATTTTGAATTGAATGTCACGTGATCCGCTTCACTTTAACTTCTCCTATCATGTCTTGCAACTCAGTTAAATTTTCAAGCCTTTACGGGCTTTATATATACCCACTACAAAACAGAAAATTTAAGTGGGCAGCTATCAAGACGCGCGCGATGGCGTGTGAACACCTTTGAACGACTGCATATAAATCCTTCCGAGCCATTGGCATTAGGGATAAGGTTGTATGAAAGATTCTTTACTAGCTAGTACCCGCGACTTCGTTCGCGTGAGCTTTAGAATATGCAAGGTTATGTAATTCATTATACTCCTACCTTATCGTATGCCATACCCTATGGTATACCATACTCTATGGTATACATTCCCGTGGGAACTATGTAATGAATTTGAATAAAAAGGTAACATAAATGCTTATAGGTAAGTTTATGCGAATATGTAAATAGGAATAGGATAATATGGCTAAACTTGAATCCAAACAACTTTTTTATTATACAGAAGGTACAATAACAAAATAGAAAAAAAACAACCACAGGACGCGACGTACATATGTATTTGCAAACCCTACTTAAGTTTGCACAGACATATTGAAAACATTCGTCAACTGAATTGTGTTTACATTTGCAGATAAGTTTTCCCCTTGATCGATGGGTTGTAAGTTAGAGGCAGACATTTTGTATTATATCATCTTTGTGTTATACCTATTCTGGCCATAAATACCGTTACTATACAGAAAAATAAAAAAATTACATTTGAATTTGGAATCTATGATTCTCGCGTGAAAAATGAATGTATTTTCTCATTATGGCAGCAATCATTATTAAATATTATAACTAATATATTAAAATGAAGTGGGGTGATAAAGAAAACCGTATTGCTGTAATTGCATTACACAAAGTAGGCTTGGAGCCAAATGCAATTTTCAAAACTCTCCATCCGCTTGGTATTAGCCGATATTGTGTATCGGACTATTGGTAGGTACATTGCAATGTCCTCTGTTTGTGACAGGAAAAAGTCTGACCGTCCGTGCACAATTCGTACCTAAACAGACGATTAAAGCTGTAAAGCAGAGAATCCGAAGAAATCCCGTCCGGAAGCTGAAGATTTTACCCAGGCACCGATGATTTACGATGATTTAGGACTTGCTAGTTACAAAATACTGGTCATTTATTAACTGATAATTTAAAGCAAAATAGGGTTGACAAACCAAACCAACTTCTTCGGTGGTACGCAAAGGGAGCTCAGAGATAAATCCCATTTACGGACGAGAAATTGTTCACCATTGAGGAACGTTTTAACATGCAGAATAATCGAGTTTATGCTCATAGCTCTAGAGAAGCTGCTCAATTGGTCAGGTGCAATGTAGCCATTATTCGGCTTCAGTGATAGTTTGCAGGGGTGTTAACTATCAAGGAGTGACTGAACCATATTTCTTGTGAAAAGGGTATTAAAACTTCGGCTCAAGTGTATTAATATGTATTAATTATATATGTGTATTAATATATGATTCTTGAGAAGGTCGTAAAGCCTCTTAACAACACCCCGTTCCATAATCAAGAATGGTACCTTCAGCAAGACAGCAGCAGGTCATAAGGCTCACTCAATACAGGCGTGGCTAGAAAGGAATATTCCCAACTTCGTTAGCGCTGAAGACTGGACGTCATCTAGTCCCGATCCTAATCCGCTCGATTATGATTTATGGTATGTTTTAGAGAGCATGGCATGCTCTAAACGCCATGATAATATTGAATCCCTAAAACATTCCATAAGTTGCCTATTTTCCCATGGAAAGGGTGCGTGTTTCAATTGAAAACTGGCCCCATCGTTTGAAAGATTGTATAAAAGCAAATGTTGACAATTTCGAATAAACGTTATATTATTAAAATGCTTACCTTTATTTCTAAAATTATACATTTTTTAATACAATCATAATGTAAAAAGAACTATCTGTGTTTTCTTTGTAACACTATTTATGGTTAGATTAGATTATTCTAGTGCTACGAAAAATAATTGTGGTGCGAACTTTTGCTTAGCTAATACCATTTAGATATGATAATCGATAAACTATAAAATCAGGTAAGGTTGGCTTGTTCTGGGAGCTGATGTTCAGAACCCTTTATACTCCAACGTAGTGATAGCGCGAGTATGAGGATATACTTTAAACAAAGCTGGAAGCTAAATATTGTTAAAGTCGTTTAGCGTTTTTCATTGAATTAAAGTAGAGTCAAGAAAGTATTACAAGTTTCTGTATTTTACAATTCAGTATTCCTTATTACACTGTGATATACTATGATATATACAACATGTGATATATGTATCCAATATATGCTATATCATAACATATCATCCGCTCCTGTCTTTTCACTGCTAGATACGAGCATCACTAAAAACTCACCACTACCCTCTATTTTTGGATCTTCTTATTCAGCCACTACATTTCCGGTAGGTTGTCTCCATACAAGGAGTCCATATATGACCTGCGCATTACCATTTCAACATGCCAATTCTATAAGCAATGTTTATGCTATACTTTCACTCTGTGGCGACTCTCTTTATTTCGGATCTTATCGCCCAAAGAAATTCCACGTAAAGCTCCTTTTATGCGCCTCCTTCTCTAGATATTATGTGCATACCATTAGCCTGTCTCTTCACTGCTGAATATAGGTCCCTCCCAAAGCTCATAAAGACACACGATGTTCGGCTCTTCTCATCCAACCACCACTGGCAAACTTTTTCAAGTCGTCGCTCCATTGGGCTGGAGGGCGTCACGCACTGCGCTTACCAGTACGTGACCTCTATTCGAGAGTTCGTCTATCCCAACGATTATGCTTTTTGGTTCTGTGGGATAATACGTGATATAAAATATAGTTCATCATCATATATAAATAAATATTTATGTTGACGACGAGCACGAAACCCGGCGGGCCGTTCGGATCGGCCAGTCATATACTATCGAAGACGCGCAAATGCTCCTTACGGTGGGACGCAACTGGAGCTCTGGAGCGTTCTCTTGAGAAAATTAAACTCTTGAGACTACTGTAGAACGTCTGGATCTTTGGCTTTTTTTCGGAATGGCTAAATTCTTGTGGCCCTAATGACCTTTCAAGGGTCACATATTTCACTAACATACAATTATATAACTTATTCTACCACACGTAATCATTCACTTACAACCATAACACATAAATCACACGATACACTTTCGCGATTATTTCGAACTGTCCCCAACAATTTATAAATAAGTGAAAGTGAAATAAGACCTTTGAAGATGAATGATTACTTTTATCCGAATTACTTTAAGAGTTGTACAAGGTAGGTACAACACTAAATAATTCCAATCGACTGTATTGATTTACTGTTGTTTTGTTCTTGTATTGAAGTTCGTGAATTTATGCGATAAGTTGTACTAAGTTGCACTAAGCACTTCCTTTACTCACTTCACCTAAGGGCTTGTTATAGACGGTACGACATTCGTCATTCGTCTCGAATGACTTCAATCATTACCGGATCTACCGGATATTCGAATACCTGTTTTTTTTCGAATATTCGTCCGATTCTATATTCGGATTTTTTATATTAAAGTATCCGGATATTCGCATATTGCGATATTTTAAGCGCAACGGAGATTTGAGTATTGCTTTCGCGCTTGTGGTACTATAGGCACTAAATTAGTATTGCCAGAGTTGACTGGCAGTCTTAAATATTGACACAATTCCACTAACTTCTACAAAGAGCGACAGTCCACTTATCCGTTTGAAAATCCTTATATACAACTTATCCATAACTTAACTTATCCTTATAACTCAGTCGATAAAATTGTAGTCTTAGGTTACGATTAGTATAACTCATTATTAATAAATATTGTGATGATTTGTGATTTATAAATACATGACCTCAATGTTTAGAATGTCAATAGCAAATATTAGTTAAAGAGAAATATCTAAGTAAAACAATTAAATAAGTAACGTGTCTTTTATTTTTATCCGAAATTATCCGAATATTCTGATTTTCTAAATATGTATATCCGTATTATCCAGATAATGAAAAGAAACGGATAATGCGAGCCCTGGGGAGAATTTAACATTTTGACGTTCAATTCGTGTAACTTAGTAACATTAAATCGTAGATAGAATCTGTTTGATATTTACATTCGGTTCTATCTTTAAATGAAATTATTTTTATGTAGCTGATAGTTTGTTAAATTTTACGTAGGTGCTTTTCTTTTATAAACTTCTCATATTTTTGTAAACATTTTAGAAAACCAAACACATTTTGACAGTTGCAATAACTTCTGCGTAGTAACTACCATTTGTGGATTTTTCCGATAGCTAGCTAGCAAAACCAAAGCACTTTTTTACCTATCGGAAAAAATATCCTTACAACATATTGTAAATAAGGCGTAGTGAGTTGTCACATCATTTATTCAGCTCGTTTGATGTTGATGGATGAGATGCGCGAGTAATCCGATGCGTATTGAACCAGTACATTTATGTACTGATGCCTCCAAATCCGTCCAATATCCCATTGAAAGACATCAATAACGCGGCGTTCAATTTAGCAATCCGTCTGACAATTTGTTTATACCCTCAATTTCTAACCACCAAATATTTTTGTGAATACATACATTAGCCAAAAAATACAATAAAATATATTGAGTGTTTTCTTCGGCTTTTATTAAAATAACAGCAAAAATACTAAATAAGTAGCAAATCATCATCAATAAAACAACCCATTTTTTATAACTAAAGAAATTAATTTTAAATTACTAAAAATGTCATTACTATGTCGACTCCTTTTATTTTTTTTGTCACCAGAGAACATAATGGACTTATCTTTAAATCTTAAAATTAAAATAACCCACCTTTTAATTTGCTACCATCGAATTGCTGCCACTCAGTATTTTTTGCTGCTCATCTACATACTCTCAAATAAGTATCGGGAATTTTGAAAAAAGAATGCCCGCGTATAATGCCTGTGTAAAAATATATTGCTGTTCGGTTGGCACAATTGTAGCTAATTTTCATGTAAAGTTTTTCATGTAAAAGAACAGATTTGTGGAATAAAAATTCTTGGATACTGCACCATGACAATGCGCCGTCTCACACCACAATCATTGCACGGAAATTTTTAGCCAAAAATTCAACGAATGTCATCGACCATGTACCATATTCGCCAGATATGGCCCCGTGTGACTTTTTCTTATTCCCCAGACTCAAATTATTACTACGTGGCAGACGTTTTGAAACCGTTGACGTAATAAAACAAAATTCGCTAAAACAGCTAAAGGCCATACCGGAAAGTGCCTATAAAGTGTATAAAGCCTATAAACAAATGGAGCTTATTTCAAGGGCGATAAAATAAATTTAGACGATTGAAGCAATATTTTTTGTTTTATTAAAAAAATCCCGAAACTTATTTGACAGGGTAGTATTTCTCGTTTTATTTTATACTAGCTTCTCTTGCGGCTTCGCTCACGTGGACTAAGCAACTGTAAACACCTGTAAAAACACTGGCATGATGGAATTCACGGATGAAATCCATCCCTTAGTTTTTGAGTAATTCTATTAAGTTTTTTTTTTATTTTCTTCTACAACTCAACTTCCTTGTGTCATATGAAGATGACACATATACCAGTTTTCCTTCTGGATACATTAGTGAAAACTTGATCAAAATCCGTTTAGCAGTTTTTATGTGATGCTCAAAGAAACAGACATAAAGACAAAAATTTTAAAACTACTGTTTCGGGTTCAGTAAGCTCCTAAAAAGACCACCCAATTTATTTATTTTTAAATTAAGTCAATGTACAGATACAACTCTTTTACTGTTTTATTAAATGTTTACAGACATGTTTACAGACATGTTTACAGACATGTTTACAGACATGTTTACAGACATGTTTACAGACATGTTTATATGGTACGGGCTAAGTGCTCTTTAAGTGCAGAACACTAGCATGTGATACATATCACGGGTTAGCCGTTCAAAGTATTGAACCTTCAAAGTTAAGTAACCTTGGCAACCTTGGTCGTGCATTGCTCATTTAGCAATGTCGGTAGTCAAGTGTCCACTTCAACTTGGACAAAGTTCGCAGAGACATGATAGTAATCGACATCGCCCACTGCTAATTGGACAGCGTCAATATTAAATAAAGCGGGCTTTTTTTAATAATAGCAATATAAATAAAAGTCTCTAATAAAAACAAGATAAGCCCACAGAGTAAATTGAGGAGTTTGTCAGGCAGCGATGTACAATGCGGGCATTGCCTACAGTCCAGAATGACAAATGTTGGCGCGCCTCCGGATTAATTACCTTTGCAGATTAAGGAATGGATTGGGAGAAAGGGTTCGATAAATGGGGAGGGATAGGCTGGGATGGAAATAGGCTCTGGCATATCTCACTCACTACCGAAACACGCACCGACGTACATTAGGGAAATGGGATGGAGCAGAAAATGCAGTACATTTCAAGGTAATCGTCTGTGAGAGAGAGGTAACGTGGCCAATCGAGAGTGCCCAGCGGCTGCATCATGACTCTGCCTCATAAGTGGACTTTACCCCCTAACACATGCCTACTTATAAAGAGTCATGGATGGTAACCTTTGTGCAGCAGATGGGTCACATTTTAAGGCTAAGAATAAAACATGAATATCAGATTTTAACCAGAAAAATCTTTTATAGATTGTGGTTCGATACTATACTTCTAGCGTTGTCTCTTATTTGTAAAGTATACTTCACTATATTTGAAAAATCTAACGAACTTTATTTATTTTCAACAAATGTAGTTTCGTTCATCAAAACATCCCTTTAATATTAACGTCGAAAATTACCCAATCATCGACATCAATCAGCAGATTTTGCAACAGATGAGCCTACTTTATCAAAAGCCGAAATTAAATGGTACTCACCCGCTCTAATATAATGAAACTACTTATACAGTAAACAGAGTTTAATGTACCTGAATGTCCGCGGATCGTTCATCGACAGTCGCCTTTCATTTCCGCACGCCTGACATATGGAAATTGCAACCCATCCGAAATGTCGACAGTGATGTTTTTGAATCAAAACTCTGTTTTATACTCAGCCGACACATGACAACAGTGTTGAATGTATAATATACTCTGTACACAGTCCGCATCACAAAGCAATTGCCTCGTGGTCCGCACAACTTATATTAGATCACGCTGAAACAAACTTTGACCAGGATGTAAAAAAATCTGTTTCGAATTACATTGTGTAACGTATTTTGGACGTATTCCCCAATGTGGGTTACCTACATATTTAATGGTCGTTCCCTCATGAGATTCCGCAAAAACCCAAACTGAAATGGAAAAGAAAATTGAATTGTGTTTGTTGTCCAATAGCAAATTTATTTTTGTTGTCGTCGCGAAAATATTTTTCTTATTTAGTTTTAGTTACCTAAGTATTAACTTACAAGGAAAACACCTAATGTAAACTTTATTTTTCTTGGAATCTTCGTCGAGTGGCAACTGCGGAGCCCGGATTTGTTCTTTCTTGACTATTTGTGGACACAATCACGGAACAACTCCAAGTTGTTTTGTCTCTGTTGGTATTTCCCTTAACGGAGGTACTTTTTCTTTCTAAACCTAGTAAAAATACAAATCACAGAATTTGATAAAAAAAATTTTTGGTAATGGTAAATAGATTTTTTTTACTTTTTTTTATATACGACTAGAATTAGCACAGCACATCTTGCCAGTGTCAAGTTTTTTTCTCATAGGGCAATATCGCAATTAGCATTCTGCCAGTGTCAAGTTTCCTTCATAATTAACAATACTATAGTCAAAACAATTCAAAATACAAGTTAGGAGTCGCTTAGTAAAGTGATAGGGTTACCGAGGGCAGAAGAGTTGAACTCCTTAGGAGCACACGAAAAATGTAGTCTTATGCTTTTATTTGATTATCATAAACATTATACATAAACACATTGAAGAACTCGAGAATTACAGATTGAACTCGAATTGAATTACAGATTGAACTCGAATTGAATTATAGATTGAACTCGAATTGAATTACAGATTGAACTCGAATTGAATTACAGATTGAACTCGAATTGAATTACATATTGAATTACATAATAGGTAGTGGTACAATTCTTGAAAATGTATTATAAAAATAGATAAATCCCATTAACATTTATTAAAATTTACCTACACAGACACGCAGATGAAACCTCCCGAGACACAAGTTCTGCGATGTATCTCAATTTAGCAAATGATAACAAAGTTTAAAAAGGGTACGTTCTCTAGTTAAATTCGGCGCGGTAGAATGAATGCATTCCGGTAAAGCCACCTTTTGTTCACCTAATGTGTAGCAGCTCTTTCATTCAGGCTTGAAGCTACAATATTAAACACATTACTGCACCAACATGTTTTAAACTGAAAAAGAGAAACATGCTTGCAAAATGCAGAGAATTTTTTTAATAAAACTTTGGAAACGTTAATGTTAAATATTAACGTTACATCAAATATAGACTCACGTACAAATATGTTCTTTGCAATTCAACATTTTCCCGATATCAATATATTCTGTCAGTTCCCATCGAATGTTCTTCCTGAACGTTCACCTTATTTGAATGCGGATTTCAAATCATATTAATGACAAAATGCAAGTGGAGCGTAGGATTTCCATTTCTCGATCGCAGTGAGTTTTCACAATGTCTGCATTCTGGCAGATATTCAACGTTTAATATTCATGTCTAGCGCCACGACAACTCTGCTTCCTTAGCCAGAAATTAGATATTCGTTTCTCAGCAGGATCTTCAACATGAGCCTCGGAATACCAAAGTCTGTCTTTAGCGAATCATACACTGTAAATTCTTGTTCTTATAACATCAGCAAATGTAACAATTATTTTAGTCTGACTAAAGAGTCCGCTTACTAAAGAGTAAGCTAACTAAGCGAAGTAAAGTGGTAACAAATTCTGTATATCACCTGTCTAAATGTTCTACAGGCGGTCATGTTACATAAAGTCGATTCCACGTTGGTGCTCAATTGCGTTAAACACTAATAGTCCAGGTAAACGCAATAAGGTGAACCATCTTATTTGGGCCCCGGGATATGGGGATTTTAATGGCAATGAAAAGGCAGATGTACTGACAAGACAAAGATCAGAGACTTAATTCATTGGACCACAACCCTTTGTAGTTCTTGCATTCGGAATAATAAACAAGGCATTTAGAGGAAACCCCAACAAAAGGCTCAACATGAATGAGAGCTTGAAATGGCTCAACATGAAATGGCTTAAGGCACGCATAAAAGTTCCACAACGACGAAAATCCAGGCTGGACGAGGAAAATTTTATACTTCAGCAAAAAACAGCTTCGGCAACTAACTGAAGTATTCACGCGCCACTTCAGTACAAAAAGCCTCCTCTGCAGAATGAATTTAGCACATGATAACATCTGCAGGACCTGCAACGAGGAGGAATTGTCCATGACGCAAATTTTGTGCGAATATGACGGTGTAGCAATATGCCGAATGAGCCTTCTAGGCAAACTGTAATTCGGAACCAGAAGACTGCAGGCTTCTACGACTGCCGGATATTCTGAAGTATATGGAAATAATATTCAGGGAGCAGGAGGAGAACATATGTTTAGGTGAACATAAAAGATCCCATTGGGTGGAAGTGGATGACCACCCGTGACACGATAAGATAATAACTACATAACAAAATTCTATAGTTCAATATTAACAACGTTCCTGTCCTTATTAACATGTTCAATACATAGTAATATGTCTTTTTATTTGGATAGAGCGTTGAGCGTCGGGACTTTATATCATGTGGTATTAGGACGGAAGTTATGAAGTAGTAATTAAGCAGTAATAAAATAGTAATTAAGTAATAATTAAGTGGTAATTAAGTAGTCATCAGTGATCTGTTTTTAGTGCGAAATTCATTTACACCTAGGTACTTTCTTTAGGTTGAAAAATTTCAATTTCAAATATTTTATTCTGTTACTATTTTTTTGTGTTTTTGTCTACTTTGTGAGAATTACTGAAGAACAATATTTGTGTAGCTGTAATTAAATCTCAATAGAAGTGTTCGTAAAACGTTTCATAGTAATTGAACTTCTTAATTAAATGTCTCGTTTAGAAGGTACGTTTTTTGCCAATTCAAAATAATTAATTCTTAAGTGGGTAATTAATAATTAATTTAATAATAATTATACACGGGAAGTATAAATATTCGAGTGAATGTTAATAACATTGTAGCGAATTTAAAAAGTTTTCACCTTAATATTTACGCAATCCAAATATTACGGGCAACCAGTAAATTTAAGATTTTAATCATTTACGAGCTACCTAATTTATTCGTTGTCATACTTCCTTCGTAGAACGTTGAACGAATAACAATATAATGATTTGCTGCAATGATTCTTTTTAAATTTCAATATACTCGTATATATTTTATTTATTAGTACGTAAGATATTAAGGTTGAACAATACCATGACAATAACTTTATATAGATAGATAGATATACTCTTTATTGTCCACTAATACATATTGCAAAAATAAATTTAAGTGAGTAGTAACACGAAAAGTAAAACAGGCGGCCTTATCGCCAAAGCAATCTCTTCCAGGCAACCTTTGGGTGGCAACGGGAAAACAGATAACAGTATAAAAAAAAGGTTGATGAATTGATGATGCAATTTTTACATAATGTTAATATATACTTAACTGAAATATTTTGCTTGATACATTTACACTTACTCGTACTTGAGATGCGTACAAAATATAAAAACTTAGATGCATACAAAACATACATAATATGGGAATGGAAGAGAAAAAATGGAATTTAAATGATTACTTAATTAACAGTTAAAGTTATTCAGAAAATAATTGTTGAGTCTTCTTCGTTTATCTTCTTACTACACATGAAACTGGAACAAAATCCAAACGGAATCAAAGATTCTTTAAGAAAACTCGTAACAAAGTAGGTAGGGAGTCATACAGTCAGGCAGGTTTGAAGAGATCAAATTAGACAAGATTAATCACTACCTTTATTATTAATAAGTTCCGCTCCGGAACAATTTTCGCGCCTTTTTGCCGGATCATCGCTCGATCATAAATTACAACTGTTTCATCCCCTATTATTCGTAATCATAACGTCGCTAAAGTTTTCTAACAAAATACCAGATTTCAACAAACAAAGGTAAAATACTTATAATTTAATATTTAATTGAACACAGAAATCTATATCTATACTAATATAATAAAGAGGTAAAATTGTGTGTTTGTAGGTATGTTCGGGGTAATCTCTGGAACTACTGAACCGATTTCAAAAATTCTTTCACAAATAGGAAGCTACATTATCCGTGTCTAATATAGGCTATAATTAATTTTGAAATTTTGGATAATAATTTTGAAAAAAAAATACTCTTATAAACAGAAACGAAGCGAGGGCGGGTCGCTATATTCAATATTTTGGTCACGCCTTCACGAGGTACCTATTTGGCACAAGAAAAAATCTATTTATTTGCATTATATTTATAGATATAATAGATAGATAGACAATAAAATTTACCAAATTCTTGTATATGTATTATAGATAATTTTAAAAATTATTTTTGTCCGAACTTATTTTAAAAGTGTTTTCTCTATATTCTAACCGAATTTAATCTTTCACATTTTTCGGTGACATTATTCTTGCTTAAGCATTGTTGTTTAAACAACAATTAAATTAAACTACAATTTTATTGTTCTCTAGAACGTACGCACTAACACCTAATCAAAGTTCGTTCAGCCCACCTCAAGGACGGAGGTCAAACAAAAATGACGTTTTACTGAATTTCATAACAAGAAAAGCAAAAGTCAGACACTTTCATGAATTAAAACTTCGGCAATATAACTTTTTTCGGCTTCTCAATTACTTCTAGTTAGTGAAACCTTTTGGCTTTGTAAAGGATTTTTGACGGATTTTGACGACAAGTTTTAATCGGTTTTGTCAAAATATTATCATACTCGTATTTGAAGCGTAACCTAATTGTGGTGTGCGTTTGAATGTTTCTTACTCTATGTATTTCATCGAGTTTTATTCAACCAACCAATTTAACGGTGTAAAAGGGGTCATTGTTAATGATGATTCAAAGAGAATACAAATTACTGATTATTACTGATATAATAATTATCAAATTTTCAACCATACTTAACCATAGACAAAATTACGTTTAGCTGTCATTTGCGTTTTGTTATTCCAAGTCAGATGCGTTTTTGTTATACCACGTTTTATAGTGACGACGTTTTATGTCACTTCACACGGGAACGCGGTCAAACGGGATAAAAAGTATCCTATGTCCGTCTCCTGGTTCTAAGCTACCTCCCCACCAATTTTCAGCCAAATCGGTACAGCCGTTCTTGAGTTATAAATAGTGTAACTAACACGACTTTCTTTTATATATATATTGGATTTTTCGTTAAACTATTTGTGACTCTCATATAAAGCCTTATTTTGAATCTTTGATTAAAGAAACACTTGGACCGGTGAAATAACGTTATTTCAAGACTCCGACGGAGCGCGTTGTATACCTGGTGTTGTTGAAACGAGCGCAGTATAGGTACTTCAGCGCTCGAACGCTGGTGCGCTAATGAAATGCTAATGAACGTTAACCGTTTAAGAATCGAACTTCTAACTACAAGGTTTACCAACAGATACACATTAAAAAATTGGACTATAACACTCACTTGCCTTTAACGTTAGTCCTAAAAGTCGAATACTTCGTCGAGCGCTCAACGCTCGTTTTTACAACATTACGTACAACCGATTTCACATGCTATGCCCCGAATTGGTACACCAATTGACGATTTGACAATACTAATTTCATTTAATGTCGCTAATTGCCAAAATTTCGAGCGAACGCGTTAGCACCTTATTTTTATAAATATGTCGTTTTCATATCGTCTATGGTAGACATACAAAGAACAACTTTTATCATCTTATTAGAATTATTTACAATTAAAACTTCTGGTCGTTGTTACAAGTTTGTTAAAATCATTTAAATATTTATACTTAGGTTTACTATAGGATTGTATTATAGGATTAGGAGGTTTTTGCCTCCATTAAAATATAAAGAACATACCTGTAAATTGATTGTTATAGACTCTAACATTTATAGATTTGATAACTGTAAAAATATAAAGTTAAAGTAATATGAATCGTAATCCGTAAATTTAATTCTCTTTATAAGTAATTCACATTTTAAGAACAAACGAAGAGTTTCTTAATGATACGAAGTCTCTAAAGAAAATGATATATCACATAGGCATTAATTAGGTATAACTGACAATTTTTTCTGGACATTTTTTTTTAGAAAAATTGTTGATTTGCGATATTGTTTTTATTGTGATATTAACGCACTAACGACCCGCCCTTGCTTCGCTTCGGTTTATAAGTTTTTTTTTCAAAATTTCAGAAACATTTCCACCATACGTTATATTCGTGTAACTCTTGCGGTTTTTGCGCGCACGCCAACATAGCTCGCAGATGGCAGTTTTTTCCGACTTACTTGACACTCATCGTTATATTTTGGCCAATTTACACAATATCTTCATAAATTATAGCCTATGCGTTATTCTGATGTATGAAATATATTATTGTAAAGTTTCATTAAAATCCATTGAGTAGTTTTTGCGTGAAAGAGTAACAAACATCCATACATACATCCTCAGAAACTTTCGCGTTTATAATATTAATGGGATATTAAAATACAAATGAAAAATCCACGATGAAAGAAAAATATAGTAATTTGCTGTGCAAATATCAGTTAAACTCAAGCCGTGTATGGACTTGTGTATGTTTTCTCTAACATTATATTCTAGCTATTTACGACCTACTTAAATAGCTCATAAGAAAATCAACACAATTTGCGTCCTGCCTTATCTCAGCCTGGCTGTTGCCGCATCGGCGTAGTTGAGTGTACTCGCGCTACTTCAGTATGCACGCCACATGTTCTAGTGCATTCCCGAGCCTCACTCGCTTATTCAGCACGTTACGAGCTATTTCGCTCAAGTGACGCTTAAAATAATGAATCACTATGTTTCAAAAATCACCCGCTTTTTGCTGTTTTAAGAACAATTTTGTTTATGTTCAAAATAAATTCGAAATCTTTCAATTTTATTGATTACCGGCCAAATTAATGGAGACTTAATTTTACACACCGTCAATTATTGGAATCAGTGACTTGTAGATACTATCGCTTTATTATTATTTTTAAATATTTTATTTGAACACTGGCATAGCCATTGGTCCACACACACATAGCAAATAATATATCAGAATTGTTTTATCACGTCATTGTCCAGTCCCGTCGAAGTAGGAGTCGCACAGTAAATTGATAGTCTTTACCGAGGACAGAGTTGGACTTGAACTCCTTGGATGAACACGAAGTGAACTGCAGTCTCACGTTTTTTTATTTAATTATCACAAACATTAGGTATAATACTAGGCACTTTGAAGTTTAATAAACTATCACTATCCAACCAACAAATCCGAAAATTTTTACAATAATCAAACAAAAACTCAGCTTTACTTAATTACTAATATACTAATACTTTACTAATATCGCTTAATTAGTAGTACCTAGTAACCGTAACCAACTTTTTATCGTCCACTGCTGGACATAGGGCCTCCTCATGTACATTGTCTTGTGCACGAGGGATGAAGTACGGCCTTAAAACGCCTCGCTGGCCAAGCGGGTTGTCGAGTCCTCTGTTTTAGAAGTGGCGTAATTTCTCAGAGCTTGTGGTAGTGTGGCTTTGTTATCCCTTAGTCGTCTTCTACGACATCCACAGGAAAATATAGTACTATCAGTAAACAAACTATAGATTATAGGTAGACCTATCTAAATATCCAAAGATAGGCAGCACATTCGAAAACGCGCTAACGTTTGTTATTCTGAACTGATTTTGGCATTTATCGTGGACATCCACGGGCGGCTATGGGCTATTGTGATTTAAATAAAGACACCAAAAATTATTACATTTTGTGTAGAAATCAGTTTTAGAAGGTTATTTCCCTATTAGGCTGCTTCATGAAATGTTAAATTACAGTAAGTGAGTACGACAGATACATCCCACTCCAGTTCTACATTTCCTCCTCAACTAACAATGATTTATTTATTTATTTAAACTTCATTTCACAAGTATTTTTACAAATGACGGACTATTAAGTCCATCATTTGTACTCGTATCTGTGAATATAAATGTTACTAGTTCAAACCAGATCATACAGAAAATAAAAAATAGAATAAAAAGTATTTTATTCTAAGTATTGTATACTAAATATTTAAAAAGTATTTAGTATTGTTGTTTATTTAACCCGCCGCTGTTATGATTCTCTTCACGTTCTCATAATCGGTGATTTAATTTCAAATCGCTTTCCATCACTTAATTAGTTTATTGTGGTCCTTGTAACAGCTCAATGTTTTTAGACGGTAGACGTCGATTCTAATAAAAACATTTATTTAACACCATACCGTACCATCAGCCTGTGTTTCTTAACTGCTGTATATAGACCTCTCACGTGTGACACTTGTCACTGCGATCCTTGGACCGTCACCATACACGGTCTTCAGCCACTACCGCGACTTTCTTCAAGTCGTTAGTCCACCTGGCCGGGGAGCGTCCTATGCTACGTTTTCCGGTACATGGTCTCCAGTCGAGGACTCATCTCCCCTATCGATTATTGGTCCTGGGCATCAATTTGAGAACGCATGCTAGATATGTTATATAAGAACTCTAGGGCAGGCACGTTAGAGTCTAATATGTTCAGTAGCTCTGGATTTTTTTTAATTCATATGTGTTTTGAAAATAGAACATTCTTATTACAAAGTGTTTAGTTTCAAATTTGACTTTTTAATGAAACTCTCATTTGATCCCCCCCCCCCAGAAGTTGTCAACCAGGATTCTTTGATAAGAACGTATGGTTAGTCATTTAATCTATTCCCATATCGATGATCTTACTGCCACTTCAGCTTATTGACTATTTGACCCATGTTAGCAACTTCAGTTTCATTTATTACGTAGGTATTTGCTTAATTTATTTACCATGTAATAAGTGACGATGATGCTTTAAATTGGTTTCAAATGGACGAAGCCGAGAGTAAATACTAGTTATATATAAAGCGCATTTCTAACTGATCTTAAAGTTAAAGGGGTTTAAATGCTTAGAATTGGCTAATATCCTTTCATTACATCGCAGAACAAGAGCAAACGGACGATTCCATTAGGTTCAGAGGCAAAGCCAGTTGTAATGCGATTTGCAGGAGGCTTTTGTGGCGATAGCGCGATGACAGTGTCGTGTAAAGCAATTTACATTAGCTTTTATCCGTGTTCGATAGCCCAGGGAATGAGGGATTGTCCACAGGTTGCGCCTTAAATATATGTGTACCAGGGAAGAAGTGAAAGGAATGACTAAAGGAATTAAAGGATATTTACTCATTTTTTATTATTATTTAAACTTTATTGCATCGACAAAATGTTCAAAAAGAGGAATTAATGTCTTATGCCTGTTTTTATGAATTTGGTCATGTCATTACTGTTTTTCAATTATGACTTACCCTTTTTTCCTTAGTTTGTTATATTCGTACTTATCTGAAATGAAATGTGTATGCTTTATAATCATTAGGTTTTTTAATGTCATTCGTAATTATAACATGAAATGCGCTTGGGGCCGTTCAAGTATTACGTAAGCAGAATTTTAGTCATTTTTACCCCCCACCCTCCCTTGTCAGCGAAAGTAAGCAAAGCTCCTACCCTCCCCCCCATGCTTACGTAAGCATTGGTATATTTTTTACAAAATCAGTTCAAGTTTCTTATTTAATCAGAATTTACTAAATTTTGCCACAAAAATACGAAAAGTAAATAAATAAATATTGCTGACGTAATCACCATTCAGACCCCCCGTCCCCGTCCCCCATGTCAACAAAAATAAGCAAAGTAAAGACCCCCCACCCCCCTTTGGTGCTTACGTAATACTTGAACGGCCCCTTATATATAAACTTTAAATAAATATATATGGCATTACCTACCAGTCAATCTTTGAGGAAACAGATAGGTACATAAGTATTATGTATGAGAAAACATTTTTTTTATCCTCTTAACACTAAATGCGCAATGTAAATGCACCGTGTACCTGTTGATTTAGGTATCAGGATTTCGAAAAGGTTTCATTAAACTGTAAAATTTAAAAAAATATGGTTAATTTACTCAATATTAGCAATATTGTTAATTTAACAATACGCTTATTAAATTAAATCCGCAGTATATTTATTGTAAGTTACACATAATGGCAAAATGCGAGTCTAGTTTGTCTGTTGCAATGGCGGAACTGCGACATGTGCGCTACTACGTGCCATTGTCTGCAAGTGACCGACATTCTACACTTCAGTATAAATTAACGTGTTATATTACATTTAAATATAATATCAAAGATCGGAAGATATTATGTAACTTTTAACTTAATTTAATTTGAGGAAAATCTTTTTATTTAGTTGATTAGTCGATATCAACCCGTAGCATAATAATATAATTTTTTGGACTTTCGATTATCTTCCACATTTTAAATTGTAAAACAGGTCTAAACGCGTAAAATTAAATAGAAATGTCGAGTAGAAATAAAAGGTAAACAAAACCATTTAATATTACGCATTTAGACCCGATTTAAAATATAACCTCTTTTTCGGAGGCACATGATATACATCACTACCCTGGTAACGAATAACAATGCGGTCGTTTTTGATACGAGCTGTGCATTTTAAATATATTATTAAACATATGCTCGAGACCTTGCCTTTTCATGATAAGTTCCATCAATGTAGGATACATACATCCCCCCCCCTCCCTCTTACAAGGGAGTTTCAGGTCATAATCCACCACGCGAGTCCTTTGCGAATTGGTAAAAATAACGCATGGCTCAGATTTTGTTAATTCTCGAGAGCATGAGTTTTCTCACGACGTTTTACTTCATCGCCGAACTAGTGGTAGTAGTTCATCAGGGCTTGTGGTAGCGGCTTTATTATCCCTTACTCATCCTCTATGACACTCTCGGGAGAATATGGGGTGGTGCTATTCTAAAGCCACCAAAGGGCTTAGCCATAAAAAAACATTAATTTTATGAATTTTAGTTTATTACTATTGAATAGAATATGCACGCGTGTATATTTACAATCAGTAACGCAAGCACGATTATAATACATATACATATAGATGCCGTAAGATACGAATATGTTTATATAAATTGGTCTGCTATAGTAATATACATGCGTCTGGCAATAAATTGCAAATTTCTTTCATATGAAAAGGCAGTGTTAATAGACAATCTTCGTCGTAAATCACTTCATTTGACAACAATAGCTTGCAGTCAATATTTTCACTAAGATAGGCTTTCTTAAATTCAATATTTTGTGATTAATTTTATGTTGAACTGAAAACGAAAAGTACGTATATAAAACAATTTTTGAGATTTTTTCTCAAAACGATCATTTGAAATATATTTGATTTACTCACAGAAAGTATATACAATATTTTTAAGAATGCGGCTCATACTATCAATTTAAAATTTGTGGTACAGGAAATTCATCAATTAATTCAGTACTTTTTCGTTATTTCATAACCTTTATCCGCCTTATACTTATAAGGTAAAAGTTTCTACTGAGATGATATAGTCAGTATTGCCCATTAACAGTTCGCTTTTTTCACTACCAATTTGTATTTTGGGCTTCATTTCTTGCTTAGTTTTTTTTTTGTAGAAGTGACAGACAGATGGGCGTCCGATAGGATGGTATTATTACAGGTGACTACTTGGCCACCTGTTACACCAGTGGAGTCATGTTTAGGGGGGATGCGTGTGCGCGCTGCCCTTACAGAATCCTATTTGCAGCTTGTGTATGAAAAATGTTAATATTAGTTTAATTATTATATAAATATGTTAGGTACGCACTTCATTGATCCTCTATTATACCACGTTTATCAGTGGCGGCTGCACATGTGTGTGGGCGGGGCTCAGCGAGCAGTCCCGCCGCCGTTCGCGAATAATAAATGCGTACGACTTCCATTCCATTGTTTAATGCACGTGACATGTTCACCCCGGTTACCCTGGTGCCCTCATTTTGCACTGCTAGAGCGAAAGAAATATAGATATAGAAATCGTATAGTCGGGAATACGCCTGCTAATTACATGTACACAAGCACGCCAGTAGCTCATTATGAAAGGCTTTATCGCTAGCACTTCATTTTTTTTGCCCATTCATTGGGATAGCTTGTTGTGTTATGATTTTCAGAGAGGATGACTTTATAAAATTTTATATGTGTTTTATACGCTGTAATATTATAGTATTTTATAAAAATACTATAACAATATGCATTTTAAACAGACAAGAAATGCGTTATCTTTTATATGATACTATATTTTTATTTATTTATTTTCAATATTAATATTTAACATTTTATATTTGTGTATAAACACATCACAGAACCGAATGTCGATTTGTCTGCGATGTGGTTACAAATATTTTCTTCTACGTTAATATTGTGTTAATCTATACAATTTATAATTTTTCATTTAATTTACTTAATTTTATGTTAAAGTTTCTAAGTTAGTAAATCTTATCCTGAGGCATAGCAGAATATTCACGCTTAAAACCTGGGACTTACCATCTAAATAAAGAAATTTTTCTGTGTCCAAATGATTCGACATTTGGAGTGACGCATCTGGTGTCATTCAATCTTCAGTGCTTACGATTTCTGTTTCTATTCTTTGTCCAGAAGTCGCTACTGTCTACCAGACTCTGGATTCCTTTCACTGCCTCTACAGTGACTATCTGTCATTGTCTTCATCCGTCATTGTCATCGACTACAAGGAGATAATATACTACAAAAAATAATTACAACATATTTCGTAGCTATAATTCGTTTTTCTTTGTCGTATTATCGCAATGAGAAATGCATTTCTTTACATTGTTAGATGAGAGATTGCCGTACACGTCATTAAACGAGAAAAGAAAATAAAAGATTTGTTACTGTTCAAGTTTAAAAGACAAAGCTCCTCTTGCATGAAGTGTTCCGATGTTCTTTATAACATGGCCAGCGGAATAAGAACCACGATTTTTCGTTAAATAGCCCTTTAGTCGCCCGTATATAAGAAGCGTGGGAGGGCAGAAGGAGGTCATAGTGCTTGGTTTTTGTAGTATAAAACGACAAGCCTTGTTATCACTCGACGATATTACGACTTCCATTGCTGAGTTTACGCGCCGTAAAATGCTATTCGTTAGTAAATGAAATAAAGTACCTTCTGGCTATGCTACGAGTAGGTATTCCGCTCAACCCTAGAAATTTGACATCCGGATTTATGTGCTGAGCTATAAATCCCACCGGGTGGAACCAAGCTCGCTAAGTAAGTAACAGTGTATATCGCGTTAGTAAGCCTTGGCGTAAGAAATTTTTAATTCAGAATTATTTTTCTGTGGAATGTTTCTGTATTTCGCGCAGAACGAGGTGTGACAAATTAAAAAAATCTTACTTTAATATGCGTAATGGAAGTCTCGTATTTTCACATTAGAATATTACTGCAAATAAGTACTTCCATATCTAGATATAATACACCTTAGCTAATTTACGTAATATCTTCTTGGAAAGATCTTGTACACCGGCGTGAAATTTTCAATAAATGCGAGGAAAAAAGGCGCAGTACATAAGAGAATTATTCATAGAGCTTTTCGTCAAAAAGGCAATGAAGGTAATAAAACTCGAATGCTTAAGGGAACGCCAACCGAATACTTGCTTATTTATACACTTTAGCAAAAGAATTGCTAAAATGTGTTTATCAAAAATATGAATAATTATTTTGTTTTGCAACAAATGTTAATGAAATTTCTATTTGCTATTTGCATAACTGAAAATACAATATGATATCTCAATAGTATAGTAAAGTTTCAGCTTTCAGTTATTATTTAGAGCGAAGTCTAAACGTCCTTTCTTGATTGCACAGCCGCGCGCCGGCCGCGCCGCCCGCGCCGTCATTTAAGCTTTTCTCTTCTGACGGTTGGCTGGAATACAATGTCACGTAACTTTAAGGCCGTCAATTATAATTTTGTGCAATAAAGTGCACAAATAAATTAAAGTGCCTAAATTGGTTTCTGTAACCTGTAACACCGGCTTGTAGGCTTGGCGTTGTTTGCGTTTGGCCTGGTGCGCTGTCGTGCACCTCGACAAGTAATAAAACAGAATAATATCATAACGCCAAATATTCTTTGGATGTATTAGTCATGTTGTTATTGAGAAATACAACAAATACCGGTGCATTTTTGTAAAAAAGAAGAAATAGCTTTAATTTTTTTTGTTTAGTCTAACTGTCAGTGGATCACTGATGTATTAAAGAAATTGTTGATCCTTATCGCAAATCTTAGGTTGAAAAGCCTGACGGTGTCGCCTCGTTTCCGTGACTAAAATGTTTAAATAACGACCGAATGAATCATTTATGCGGGAACACGGATTCTTTGACAAAAAGGAAACTCTCTGGTAAACAATGTTTTATGCATATAATGTATTAAGTAACAAAAGGTACGGATAAGCGTGGTTTTTCATACGTGCCAGGAAAAAAGTTTTAGTTTGGTCTCTTCTGTTCACAATGGAGAATAGAATTCTGTAGTCGCATGGAAAAACTGAAATGATTATCGAAAATTTATTTTTAATAAAATTAAACAACAATAATATAGAACAATAATAATAATAAGTGCCGAAAATTTGATACCTATTAATATTTAGCAAAGAAATGTAGCAACCTCTTTTCGTTACTACAGCTGTTATAATAAATATTTATTGTTTAATGTGTTTAATGCCAGCTTCCGGTGTACCGCACTTCTCATCACCGAAGTGTGGTTCATGCACACTTCCTTGACAAAGAGCTACTGCGCACTGCACCGTTATAGAATTACGTCTAACTATCTAATGAGTTTTTTCAACTAAACTATGACATGGGACTCTTCAAGAAAGCTGTGAATAGAATTCTGCAAGGTTGACAACGCCCCTAAATCCCCCAGATGTTGCAGATAGATATCCACAGGCGGCGATGACCACTTACCATCTGATGGGACACACGTCTACCACTTCTTCTACATAATATACGTATAAAATAAGTAAAAAAGGTATAATCGCGTCGTGATTGATCTCATTTTCCGTGGCATGACAGTACTTATAGAATATTATTGCTAACACAAGGAAATAAATTTCTGTGTTAATTAAACAGTTTTGAGCAAAACTTCGTTAAAAAATTCTTGCACGCTACTTCAAAAACGAAAGCTCTGAACAGTTTAGAAAGTTTTAAAAGTTCAGAAGTCGCCAATGTTCAAACCCTTTCTAGTGCAATGTGTGGCTCAACACCGTTGGTTTCGTTTTATTGAGGGTTCCGTCGACAGAAACTCTATTAGGAAAACCCTTTATAGGGCAGACCTTATTCAATATGGAGTTTAATACGTAGTAAACCCAACGTAATAAAACGTTTTAAGATTCATACCACCTTTGAATCAAAAAACTATAATTACTACTCGAAAATAAGTCACTTAAATTCTTTTGTTGTTTATCAACTCGATTTTATGAACTGTTAAATTATAATTTTAATTAAACATCGTTTGCAACATAAGTTAAATTTATTTTTAAATAATGGATTAAAACCATAAATCAAACTTAATTAGAAATAACTTACTACGCTTAAACAATATTTTCCTAGAAATACTATTGTTGTTGTCGTCGTTGCTCTTTGTTATACTTATAATGAATTGTTTCAATAAGATATTACAATATTACCGTAAGTACATAGGCGGACTTATACCTAGAAGGAATCTTTTCCAGTCAACCTTAGAATAATGGAGAGGACTTATGTTATTAAAGAGCACCCTACAACATTTAATAAGAAATAGGAGATTTATTTGTATTTATTTTAAATATATCTACGTAGACACATAATTATAAACGCAAATATTTATGTTTATAGCAAATGTGTTTATGTAAGAGTAGTCTTTGAATAATTTTTGAGATTACGACTCAAAACGAGCAAGTCATCTCTACGCACATTCATCTCTCTATAACTACAAGATCATCACTCCACCGCAATCTCGGCGTGACATCTCACAGTACATATATGTAATCACCAATAGTAAATTCATCTCATTGTTCATATAACTGGAAAGAAATATGGATTATACAGAATAAATATAAATGTTGAGTAACCTGATTACATGACGTCCACATACACACTATAATCCGCATCCACACTCTCACACTACCCACACATACGGTCTTGACGTCATCCCACGTCTCATACGACTTCACGACTTTAGCAGAAAGAGATTTAGCAGAAAGGTAACCTGAAAAATGGATACATACGATATACTTCTCCATATTGATTAGCATTTTCCTGGGAGAGCCAATTACTTTTACAACAAGATCCACGCGAATCAGGTGGACTGTATGCTCGTCTGCCGCCTTCGTACATAAAAAAATAATAATCAAGGGATGCTAAGAAAATGATCTTGTAAAAACAAATAGGCATGTATGAGGATTCCAAATCATCAATATTTATATTCTTATAAGAAATTAAATGACAATCTAACATAAGCTCCTCGCACCGGTAATGCTACTGCCCATCACCGGTCTCTGGTATTTAAGATCTAGCAAATCGAATGGTTATACCGCCATTGATAGGTCGTCACACTAGACAGACTGTTGACTTGAAGAAAATCGCCGATAGTAACTGTATGAGAAGACCAGAAAGCCACTTCTGGCGGGGGTCTTTGGGAGAGGCCTTTAACCAACAGTAGAGAGACAGAGGCTGATCGTATGGTATGGTATTTATTAACCCTATACTTTAAGAAATAAACTAAATTTACCCGTTTCAACGTGTATTAACAAAAATTCTGAGGCCAAGGTCGGCTAAAATTAGATTGTAATATATTTTAGTTATATCTGTACCCCTCGAGGTCAGAGAAAACATAAAGCTTTATTAACTCCGTCTATGTTAGTTAAGTCTAAGGGAACCTAATTTGGAAGGCAACATAAAAAGAATTGTTTGGTCAGGCAGCAATGCAGGAGAATTATATTCGTAATAACATCCTCTCAAATAATATGTTCTACGAGTTTGTCTATGTACTCTTATTTATTATGAAAATGGAACTTTGTGCGTTTGTTTGTAGATACTCCTTATTACTTACAAGAGAATATTCGTAAGTAGTACATATATTGAAATGCTCGTAGTAGTAGTATTAAATTTAATTCGATTACATTTCTTTGTATAATACATATTTCTAAAATTTATTTGTGATGTAACCTGAGCAAAGGGACCTTATTGTCGATAAAAATAAAAGATCTATATAAAAATAATAATGACGTCACATTCAATTGAGGAGGAGGCAGCAATCAATTTAATATTGACAAGCGCACTTTGTTATAAGTTTTCTCATCGCATATTATTATTATTATTTTTTTTTATACGAAGGCGGCAGACGAGCATACAGTCCACCTGATGGTAAGTGGATACTGTTGCCCATAGACATCCGCGATACGTGCCAACATTAGTCCAAAATGAGAAACGTTGGCATGCCCCCGTATGCGCTGCCTACCTTTGGAGATATAGAAATGGATTTGGAGAAAGGGTTGAGAAAATGGGGAGGGATAGGATGGGATTGGAACGGGCTCTGGCACATCTCACTTACTACCGAAACACGTACGTACATTGGGGAAATACGATAAAATGGGAAATGCAGTACATTTCAAGGTAGTCTTCTGTGAGAGAGAGGTAACGTGGCCAGTCGAGCGCGCCCAGCGGCTGTTGGATTGCAGCGTGCACTCTCCCCCTCATATGATTTGACCTCTTAAGGTGCAATGTAGTTTGTACAAATGGGCCCTTGGAAAAATATGTATATATCATAATTGTATTCAGCTTTGCAGACAAAATCAACCATCAGTGGACATGCACATAATACAGGTAAAATTCATATGTCTGTCATAAATAGACGCTTTATTGTATACTTAACACATGTAGCAAAAACTAAAAAGCGAAATTGTTCAATAAAATATTGGAAACTTCGAATAACTTGGAAAACAAACCGCGAATGTTATCTCTTGAAATAGACATTGACGTTTATTTAATTTAAAGTGTTGTTTTCCAAAAACAGATCAATTTAGTCAGCTTCATTTTGAAAAAACTTAAGAATACCATCCCATACTATGTTATTATTAATACTTTATATTTTTAAGCTGTCTCTCTGTTGCTGGATACAGCTGGATGGGAGAGCCCAAGGAGCGCCATCACACATGTCATTGTGAAGTACTGCTCTTCTCATCCAGCCAATACCGGCAACTCTCTTTAAGTCGTCAATCCACCTGACTGGAAGACCTCTTCCACACTATGTTTCCTGGTAGCATAACTAAACCCGTGGGCCCTTACAACTCCCGCACTACCGTGACCATAACAGCTGTCGTGGTTACTCGATGCAAGCATAAACTACATGACGACCTTCTGCCCTCGACGGCCCTAGAATTTAATGGTGTTTTGTTTCAATTTTTTCACAATTTTAACATAATCACGAATCGGTAAATATTTTTTAGAATATTCTATAATAAATAAACTAGAATCTACTGAGATTGAAAGACAGTAAAGTAACTGACAAACATCTAGATTCGAGTTCGTTCAACTTCGAGGTACTTCAGAGTAATTTGTAAATGTCGTAAGAGCATTCATTTCTTCATACTTCTTTGTCCCAAATATTACCTATCAAATGAAATGGGAAACGTTATCAATTATTATACTCGTATATTTACGCTGACATAAGTAATAACTTAAAATATTTTTGCTTTCATGAACAAATTACATAAATATTAATTTATATAATAACTACGCTACGACAAATATATATATATATATATATATATATATATATATATATATGTGTTACAATATTAGCTTCTCATATTATTAAACACTCATAATATTAGTTAAAAGGCAGTAGTTTAAATGCAGACATATAAAGTGTTGACATTGTACGGATCGGTTCGTTCGCATTGACTTACAAAACAAGTGCCGAATAGAGGAACTCTGGTTTTCTCCTCACGTACCGACTTTACTTTTTTCTATCTTCTTTGTCGAATTCGATTACGAGTTATGGGTATTGTCGCTTATGTCGAAACACAATGAGTTACTTTTATCGGACTTTATATTATGGCTACCAATATAGTTGTATACGAGTGCGCTTTGTTTATTTAGGGTATTTTAACGCCATCTCATGTTCGATGGTGTCATCTAGTAGCCGATGTCACCAAAAAAAAAACTCGGAGCGTGTTTCAAAACAATTATTATTTTAAAAATGTAATAAAATGTTTGTATTTATGTATGTAAAATGTACTTACAAAATTCCATTAATACGTTTATAATCCTTTCGTTTAAAATTAAATAAGAATAAAATAAATGAATAATATAAATGATATAATTCAAATGTAATTTAGAACATACTAGAAAGAGTTATTGACGATAACGCATGCCGTCAACGAAGAAAGGGCGTAACTTCCAAAGAGTTTATTTTAAGTAAATTATAAAATAGTTTGCGATTTAGTTTGAACCATTTTCTATGATTTCATGTATAATTTTTGTACGTCATAAAACAATAAAAAATAATCCTGTTCCAATAATAATAATAATACTATAGTACATTTTTATTTCGTAATTTCTGTTTGATATTCGTAAAAAAACAGAAAAGTCTTAGCTTCATAGTTAGGGCCTTTCTTACTAAAAGTGTTATTTATGAGTCTTCATGATAGAAACTTAAATATCTTAAACTTAAATACACAAATCACGAAAGTCGTAATTATAATGTTATTGTCCTTTGTCAGTATGAGACAATCAATTTATTAGTTAGGTTCCATTTATTAAACACAATTTAATAACATTTTTAAATGCAATATAACTAAATGAGCACATACAGAGCTAGTTTGCAGATAGACATGTATTTATTTAATGAAATTCATGAAGCAAAACAGTAAGTAGGTAAATTCTTATAGTTACGAATTTGTGACTTTGTTCTAGGTTAGTTATTTTAAGATTAATATTTATAATACAAAGACTGCAGGATGACAAACATACAAAATTAAAAGAAGAACTAAAGAACATAACATTCAGTCCTGTGAAATCAGGAAATAAGAGGAGATCCAGAATCGATCTCGAGGCGTAGAGATATAACTAAAATATATTAGAGTCTAATATGAGCTGAACTTGACCTTAGAACTTTTGTTAATACACGTTGAAACAAATAGATTTACTTTATTTCATAAATTATAGGGTTAATAAATACCATACCATACGATCAGTCTTTGTCTATCTACTGTTGGATATAGGCCTCTTCCACAGCCTTTTGGTCTTCTCATACAGCTACTAATAGCGACTTTTTTCAAGTCAACAATTTTGTTGAAAAAAAGTGCAATGTTTAGTACGTCGGGTCGGTGTGTAACAAACATTATGAGGATAATTGGGTTGGCGTCATTGGATCTAGGCTCGGGCTTTACCTATTTATAGGAGCTAGTTGCCTTGCGATCCCCCCGTTCCCCGAGGAACTTATTTCACTCACCCATATGTTCGTTAGGTTATAAGTTACAAGATTTATACACAAAGATCTATTATTCCATAGTGAAAGGAATTGATAGCCTTTTTGATGAATCGTAACTTTTATTTCCTCACCCCCGCTAATGGTATTTTTCTCCTTTATTCTCTATATTTATATTATTTGTACGTATGTATTATAATTATTATATTTATATATACTTATTCGTATGTATATTTAATATGTATTTTTTCAGTACGTATGTTTTGCGTATATTTATATATTTTATTGTATAAGTATATTATCAATGTAATATTTATATTACCATTGTTATTTATAGATATGAATTAAGCTTCACTATTTAAGTTCTTCTGCACCCGCTTAAATTTTTCACATTTGACTAACGGTGGACTGGTAGAGAATGCCTTAAGGCAATAAGTGCATAAAGAGTAAATAAATAAAATAAATAAACCTTAATCAGACAACTCCTTTTTCTCCGAGACTTGGGACGCTAGAACACACTGTGCGAATTGATTTGACACTATGACACTTGCTTATCGCAGTTTATGGTTCATTAGCATTATTCTATATATTCTATATTTCACACATGATGCTGTTACTTGTTCGTGCACTCATTACTCTGTAGTGCACACTTACCACCACGTGGACCGCATTATCGCCGCCGTACTACACCATGCCAATACTAATCGTATATAGTGGCAGCAAACAGCAAAACGAATCAGAAATAAACAGAAACGTTCTGAAATATTGTTTAATTCATTTAACTCCACGTTATTCCCGCTCACTACAGTTTTACTAAATGTTCGAACGAAATAATTGCAAGCTTTGACTGTTCTAAGTTTGAGATTTAAGTAATTTACTCAATCAGTGTTGGCAAACTTCGGCGTCTATGCTATTCACTCAGACACAGATAAATTATCATCAATTATAATTATATTCAGCGCCACTACTATTTAACACTACCAATTTGAATTAAAGTCCTTTAATAAATACATGTTAACAACCTTCGTTTAACTTTTACATTTAAATTCAACGCGTACGTATAAAATAATTGTTAAGTAGCTTCATAATTAGATACTCTTTACTTGTAAGTAAATAAAAAAAAAATTGTCTTTGAAATTCCATTAATATAAATTAACACAATATCTTCAATTTATCGTCATTAATTTGTCTTGGAAAGATGCAAAGATTTTGAATTGTTCCGTAATCAATTTAAATTGTCAGCTCTCAGTAGGTCTGCTATTTATGAACATTAATTTTAATCCCTGCCTTCATTTGGATTCTTCCCGGTATCTTCTCATCAATCTCTTCAGTCCTCCACTGTTTGAACTTCATCATTCTTTCTGTCACATGCCCCTTATCTTTCCGGAATTTAACTATGGTACGCGCTCAAAATTCAACTTGAACGTAATCTGGAAAAGAAAAGCGACAAAAGCAGACGAAAAAAATTATCGCAATTTGAATCGAGACTCATGATCAGGGACTCGTATAGATCCCGAAAAAGGCTAACGAACCATGAAATGAATTACACAGCAAAGGTTCGTGTTCTCTGTAATTTATGCCACATACGAATGTAGAAACGCCGCCCGGCCTGTTAAAATCACACAGGTTCGAATAAATAAATATTTTACGACTGCTCGCCACCCGTTTCCGGGATTTTACCCCGTTTTGTACAACAATTGGTGATTTTTTTTCGTAATAAAAATGTTTTGCGCTTGATGGGACGAATAATACAATGATGTCAACATATCCGCGGCTACGGTGCTACCCTTTATACCAAGGTACGTCGTCATTTCAGCAAGTAATTTTCCAACAACAGTCCAACAGTGGATAATAGAACAACAGTGGCGGTGACTGATTACCACTTCAACATAATATATGCAATCAATAATAATAACTCTGAGCGGTAAATCTATTGTCACTGCCTGGAATGCCTGTAACATGCTTGTACATGTATACGGAAGTATATTGCAGTAACGGGAATACTTAACAATTTAGATTTAAGTACCACACTATCTTAACATATTGTTGTTATGTTACATAATTGCCTTCAGGAAACGTTCAATTTTTGATATTAAGGTGTATACAAACTTGAACATTTCTATGTGTAACGCAATAATCATAGTGTTGTCTCCTTGTATAGCTACACCATATATATCGTCCATTGTATTACAAAAAATGTTCATTGTTTGTTTGATATAACTTTTGAGCAATTAATTGAACAACGTTACAAGTAAATGCTCACGAAAAGTATCAAAGCGGGTGGCATTTGAATAACACATTACATTAGAAGTAATGTTACATTTAAGTACATCACATTACAAGTAAATTTTCAGTTGAGTAAAGCACTATTATATCTAATGTAACGTATCAGCGATTTTCTTAATTTATAATGGTTTATTTGTTAAAAGATGGTATGTTCCCGGAACGAACCTGAAAGGAAGACTCTGATGGAGAATCTAAATCTGAACAGGTGTGATGTAGGGATGTTCCATAGAATTCTGTCCGCGCCAACATCGAAAGCTGCAAACATTCTGTGCGAATTTGCAAGTCGCTATCAGAGTCATAGATAAATTAAGATGGATAATAAGGTAGATAAGTAAGATAGACAGACAGATAGAGATAGACGTAATTATAGTATAGTATAGATAGTGAAATTGTAACTTTTAGGGTACGATGGGGCTGACATACAGAACAGTGTAAAAGCCCTTAAATAAAATAAAATAAATAAAATGGTATGTACTCGTACATACCATCTGGTTTTTTTTTCAGTGCATTGCATTGCAATCTGTACATTGCAAAAATCAGCCAAATAACATAGGTAACATTGTACGAAAATAAATAGTCGTATTGACAATTGCTAAATTTATTTTATTTCAAAATATATTTTATATGAAGCGTCCGGTGCTCAGTGTTCATTTGAATAATATTTTAACTCGAAAAATACTCGATGATTTGTTACAGTGAATGAATGTTTGTACGTCTAATAAAATTTAGCAAGTTGCTAAATTGTAGCAACTTAATTAGGTATTCTAGATGCAGGCAGTGAAAATAAAATGGCTAATAATTAAAAAAAGTTTTTTTCTCTCATGAAACCCCCCCCCCCCCCCCATGAAGCGCACATGGCGTGGTTGAAAAATAGCCTAATATCTCATACCTTCGGCACTGTTCCAGTGTGACAGGTCAGCAATATATTGTAGCAGTTTTAAATAATATACTACGTTTTTTATGTGACAGATTAGGGATATAAATTTACTTGTAATGGTAATACTATTTATTTTAATAATTTGTGTATTTAAAATCGTATTCCACCCTCACGAAGCCGGAGGACATCTTGCTGGTTATATGAATACAAAAGACAAAACTCAATTGAATATAAAAACTTTAGTAATTGACGACACATAAATATCGACGTTGTTATGACTTTAACTTAATTAAAAAGGTGCAAAATAATTAAATAACAATGTACATACATTGTTATTTATTTTTATTACTAATTACAACTATTTTGAATTGAAGTTAGCAAAATGTATATTTTTAAACAGAAGGCAATTTCGAATATTATTATCTAGTTTTGATATTTGATCCGTATGTTAAAATCACGACGGTTTCTATATTAGTAATCACAAATTGTTCAAATCTTGTGATATATCATTATGTTTGTTAAAGCATTCCTTACCAGTTGACTTTAATCTTACAATCATATGATGCAACGCAATAATCATAGTGTTGTCTCCTTGTATAGCTACACCATATATATCGTCCATTGTAACCAATTGTTTAGCATTGCCATCAATTAAATAAATTCCATCGGGAGTTGAAAAGTACAAGTTACCATCAATATCAGCTGTGAAACCATTCACGTTGTACTCTCCCAACTTGGAGAATGTATCCATATTTCGTTTATAGCAATAAAGACCGGATGAATTTGCGAAAAATATATTTTGATCATTGTCGACAGCGACTAACATGGCTTTAGTATCTTCCAACTCTTGAACCTTCGTTACAATTCCGTTTTTGTATAAATATGCTTGTTCATCGGGATACTTCGAATAATAGAGACCGTCTTTGTAAAACAGTTGCCAGATATTGTCACTTGTAACGCCGATATGTTTGGCTGTTTTAGTATTGAAGTTGACTTCGTAAATGCCGTCTCGGCCACCAAGATATACTTTATGCTTTCTATTGTCAACAGCATTAGCAAAACCTCCTGCAACTCCTTTTATAACACCACTTTCGTTGGTTTTCAAATTTAAATATCCCGATAGGAAGATCTCTGAAATATTGGGATCGACACTGTTGTAACTGTAGAATAAAGTGTTTGTATCATGATCAATAGCTAGTTGGTAGGGACTTGATACGGCTTCCACGAGAACTTCTTGCTCGTGATTAATATTATTTATTATAACACCGTCACATTCATCGTGTATAATTCGAGCTTGTGCACAAGCCACAAGCGCGAGAGCAAGAAAGACTTTCATCTGTAAACACAAACAACATTATTTAAAAAGGTTTTTCTATAACATACCTATTATACAAGCATACCTCCAGCCTGTCTCCCAATTGCTGAATTTAGATCTTTCCTGTATTCAATGGGGTACATTGGTACATTTAATTTATATTTAATGTACGTACGTGTTTCGATAGTGACTGAAATATGCCAGAGCCTATTCCCATCCAATCCTTTCTTATCCCTCCGCATTTCTCTAAGGTTTTTTTTTCAAATCCATTCCTTAATCTCCAAAGGTACACAGTGCATCCTGGGTTGTGCTAACGTTAGTTATGCTGTCCTGATATTGGTATGTATCGCAAATATCCATGGGCGACCATATCCACAGCAGGTGGGCACACAGGTGAACAGCGTGCCCGTCTGCCACCTTTTAAAAAGGAACATTTATGCAATTCCTTTAATGAATCCATAAATAAACAATTTACACGAAATTTAGATAGAAATCTTGATTGGATTTTCACTAAACATTTGTTACTCAACAGAAATACAATTAATTATAGATACACATAAATAACAGATATACAACAACATATAATCTAATATTGAATAACTAGTGTTCCGGTAACTTTAAACATATTTGAGGGCAGGTCATTGTACTCCCAGCAATAATTTGTCAACGGCATGTATGAATGGATAACTTTATTATAATGCTTTATTATAATCATCTATTTCGACATAATTTTACTGCAGGAGATTCTTAACATTCAAGCTAAATTTGGCTAATTACGACTTAAATAACTCATAAAATTAATTTATATAGCATAGACATATATAGAAAACATATGAGATAATACTAAAATTAAAAAATAGGGAATAATTTAATATATACTCACAATGGGTTAACTTATTTACTACAAGTGTAAAGCTATACTAATAAATAATGATACATTTCAATGTTTATATATCGTTGAAGGAAAGGTTATGAAATGTTATCTTATTTCCAGGGAAGTCCAGTATCGTCTCCTTAGTTGGAAAATAACATAATTATAAGCATAATAGTTTATAGAAAGTATTGCGACGAAATATAGAATGAAATATTCGATATTTTGGATCCCCATAAATCAGCGGACATCCTTTCGAGAAGTGGTTATGAATAAATGAACATATTTGTCATTAAACTTGTACAAAATAAAAAGTTGCAATCATTCAGGAGCCATTTTTTTTTTAATTTACAAAATTATTTCTTACATGTTCAGTTATGTATCAAATCTAACTCCATAATACTATACCCATACCATCAGCTCTTGTCGCCACTGCCACCTCTCCCAATTATCGCCACCACACACGACCTTCTGTTCTTCTCATCCAGCCTCTACTGGCGAGTCATCAGTCCATGCAACCCCTTAATATTTATATTATGTTCCCTAATTTATGGCGACCTGATATTCAGAATCAAAGATTAATTTATAAAAAGGATTTTATTATATGAACAAGATACAATTCTAAATGTTTGTGCTAAATATTTGCAACTGAGAAAACCAGGACCAAGAGAAGTCACTCGTGTTATGAACAATACCGAATCACGCACATACTGGAGATAATAACGTTGATAACTTGAACGGATAATGGTAATGGGGGTTATCAGTTAACCTTACAAGGTTACAAGTAAACAACTTAAATGCACCACATAGAGAGAATACAAAATTATTTATGAAATAAATTATTTCAATTCAATTCAATCATTGGATTCTAAACTAGGATTTATAATAGCAGAGAATATCGAATAGTACTTATGTAATAGTACTAAGAAATAATTATAATAAGTAAAATATTTATGACCTTATGGACTAAAACAGATATTTTATTCCATATGAAAACTATGGAAACGTATGGAAGAGAAAGCATTCTGGTGTTCAACACATGAGTTTGTCTGGAACAGGAAAGTGAAGTGTATTATAAGTATGTATGTATCTTGCCTCTTCCACTAAATTTAAACAAACTTTATAAAAAAAAACTTTTAGTATTTTATTACTATGAGAAAATTGTAAACATAAATTAGATCAGTACAAAACTGTTGTCTACAAATTATTATATCAAGCTGGTAGCTGCAAGCATGAGCCAATCAGTGCGGGAAAGAAACGACTTTCACCAAATGGTGGATAGTTTCACCAAAAGTGACGAATCACTACTTCACCACTACTTCCAATTGGAACTCTTAATAATAATATTAATAATAGAACTTAATGAAACAAACACAAAACATCTCTTTGAAATGGGTTTAATATCTATATTTGAAACTGAACCTTTTCCCATAGTACCCTTGTGGTTTGATCAGTACGTTTAGTACATACCTACACGTGTACAATTTATGGGATAAAAGATTTCAATTTCATTTCATGGTTAGTTAACTCCTATTTTCATCGTGTGCTAACAGAAGCTTAAAAATAAATAAATTCAGGCCTGAGCGCTAGTTAACAAAGCGAAATAAAATTCGTGACCTTTTTTTTTTTTTTTTTATAGACTAGAGGGCGGACGAGCAAGCGGTCCCACGTGATGGTAAGTGTTACCGCCGCCCATGGACACCTGCAACACCAGGGGGCATGCGGGCGCGCCGCCGACCTTGCAAAATCCTATTCACAGCTCTCTTGAAGAACCCCATATCATAGCTTAATGGAAAGACCTCTTGAGGCAGTTCGTTCCACAGCCTACGGGTTCGCGGTATAAAATATTTTTTGGAGCGAACAGTGCTCGACACCTCCGTATCGAGGAAATGCAACACCACGTCGGCAACGGAGTCTGCACAGGTATCCAGATCTCCCGATGAGAAACAGAGCTGCCCCCAGGGATAAGAAGCGTAAAATTCGCGCAGCCCATCCCAATCTGCAGACTTGTAGTGCCAGACGTTGCGCGTTCCCTGTGAATGGGTCGGCACGGATTGCTTGGCTGGCACAGCAGTTCGAACGATACAATGGTCGGATGATCCTAACGGAGCATCAACAACAACATTGTAGTCATCCGGCCGCGTAGTCAGCAGGAGGTCCAGTAAGGAGGGAGTGGGGCTCTCCATATCAGGTATCCTCGTGGGTGAGGACACCAATTGCGAGAAACCATAGGCCAGGGCAAAATTGTAGGCTGCTCTCCCAGCGCGGTCGGTAGTTCGGGATCCCAACCACTCTTCGTGATGAGCGTTAAAATCACCGAGGACCACCACTTCCACGCAATTGAACTGCTTGAGCACGCTATCAGTCGTCTCTTGTAGGCGCTCAAAAAAGTGAGTCGTCTCCTTATCACCGCTGTGGGACCTGTAGAGGCAAGCGTAGACTTTAGTGGAACCACCATAGTCAATATGCGCCCAGAGAATCGACAGGTCCCCGTCTTCAAAATGGCTGAGGCGGCGACAACAAATATCCTCCCGGACGTACATGCATACCCCAGCACGTCGCACAAAACAGTGCTCCAGTTTGTAGCCGGGGTAATGGAAGATACGATGTATCGGCCGGGCAGGATATCTGTGTCTCCGTCAAGAAAAGTAAGGCCGGCTTTGCCGTCTCAAGGTGGTAGTGGACGGCGTCGATGTTACTATGCATCCCTCTGATGTTGTAAAAGTCTACTTGAAGTGTGGAACTTAGAGGGTGGGCCGCTGAGTGATCATTGTACCTTTTATTTTTCTTGCCCATTGTGTAAATAGTGTGAATAGGAAGAGAAGAAAAGGGGGACGGAGAGAGAGGTGGTTGCATGTGGATCAAATGACAAAGCACGGAGCAGAAAAAAAACCAGGTCACAAAGGTTGTGTGATTTGCTGGCGCGGGGTACGGAAGGGCCCACTCCACTCCGGTCTCCTCCGGCACAACTGCTACCCCAAGGGATTTTTCGCGTGCGGCGGGGCAGCCTCCTGGGGTGAAGATTAAAGGAGAGATCCCCGGGTTCGGGCCCCCAACAACCCACGGGCGGCCAGCGGACAACCGTTTCACCGGGTCTCCCTGACCCCCGCGCCACCATGTCACGCCCATGCGCGTCTGTAATTTCCCACTACCGCTGGTCCTCCTTTCCACACGCAACAATCTCTCTCTCGGGACGGCTTCTTCCGCTCACCGCCGGAACACGATGCAGGCCTCGCGGCTAATACGGCACCATTATGGCGGCGGACTCCGACGGAACGGTGGTAGCATTGCCGACGGAGTAACCCTCCCACCGCTAAAAAAGGGAACGCCATTGCCTCGTTAGTTAACTCGTGCCTCACCTGCACCACGAGCAGGTGAGGTTGGCTTAGGCTCCGAAGATGGTAGGTGAGCCTCTTACACCCCAAATACGTAATTATGAATTATACGTATTATACAAATACGTATTATACGTATTAATTATTGAATGTTTGTACAAAGTTCCTTTTCAATAACATTTCGATATCTTATCGTTTATGATACGCTAACACAAACAATTTAAGTAGTGATGGACTAGAGCAGCGATGGCGTACCAATGGCACGCGTACCGTAGATGGCACGCGACAAAATAACCTAATTTAGTTCCAGTGTTTAACTAACTATAGGGATTTGTCACTAATTTAACAATTGCGTTATCGAAGATACCACGATGTATTGATATACGAGTAAGACTTAAAATCATAATTTTTATCAAAGCAGATAATTTGCACATTATTATATACATAATGCAAAGTATTATGTACATAATGCAAAGTATTATGTATATAATAATGTGCAGATGATTATTACATAGTATGTATCACATAATTTTCCAAAGCACTACATTGTAATTTGACATAAAATGGAATCTTAATTGTGTAACAGTTGAGAGAAAATTCACCCTGTTTTTCAAACAGCTAGGTCAAAGGAGAAGCAACTCAGATTACTTCATTTTGTAAGCTATATTTTTGATAAGTACACAGTGTAGCTATGTGTAAAGTCCCAATTACATGGCATGCGGCGCCTCGACGGCGATATAATGAAGTGGCCGGGGCCGGGCGGCGTACAATCGACTCGGTCCGATAATACAGTAATTTATTGAGCCATATTTCTCTCAGCACGCCCCCGATGGGACCCTTATGACGATCACGACTAGGGGAATCCCTACTGTATCGCGGAAATTGTACGTGGAAAATAAGGAATAAGATATTTGTTCAGAGAAGTTGACCTTTGAGGATTGTGTCGAAAAATGTGTACGAAATGGAGTTCCTTTGTTTTTCGACGTGTATTAATGTTACATGAAATGTCATATTTATCGATACATTTTCGGGGCGTCTATTCTGTTTGCGATTATTTTTAAAAGATACAATTCATTGTTTTCACTTCCAGTTCATTATTGAATGTTTGTACAAAGTTCCTTTTCATTAACATTTCGATATCTTATCGTTTATGATACGCTAACACAAACAATTTAAGTAGTGATGGACTAGAGCAGCGATGGCGTACCAATGGCACGCGTACCGTAGATGGCACGCGATAAAATAATTTGGGCACGGTATTAATTAAAGAATTTAGGTACCTAATCGAAACAATTTATTTTTTCGTCTACATTTGAGGTCATAGTAACAAAGTTCACTGTAAACGGGGCTGCCGGTGCCGGAACGGCAACAGCAGAAGTCGCACTAATTTTTCCTTTCATTTAAATAAAAATAAAACTGTTAATGTTACTATTGCTGTACAAAATGTATACTTCTTGTTGCAAATAAAGAGTTTTAAGTTGATAGTATTTAGTTTTTTTTTTTCGCCAATAGTCATTAAATTTGACTAATTATAATTAATACTTTACAAAAAAATTGCACGTAGATCAATAAAGGTTCGCCATCCCTATCAGTGGCATCTATACTTGACTCACATTCATGTCATCGTGAGTTCAAATCCTTGGCCCGTACCACTAAGTTCCTACTGTACAGTGTTCTAAAAATTATCATTAAATTGGCGGTGAGGGAAAACATAATGTGGAACCTCGCATACTCCAGAAATAAAAACAAACTGCAGTATGTGATCCACCAATCTGCATCAATCACGCCCCAGTGATTTCCTAGGGCAGGCCCGTGCCCTGCAGTGGGCCGTTATAGGCTGATACAAGTATGCATTGCTTCAGGAATTAACCGTTACACACTGTGTTTAAATTTAATTAATGGAATTTACATTTCTACAGTATAAAAATATACGAGAATATGAAAATATAAAAGACAAAAAAGAAGCTGTATATTAAATAAATAAATAATTGTTAAATAAATTTAAATAGTATTTTTTTGTTAAATAAATAAATTTAAATGAATTTCATGAATTGAATTTCATTAATATGGCGGACTTGGATCAACTAAGGTAGGCCGGCGCTTCCGGGTTGTGCCACAATTGATATGAGTTTGGGAACATAACTATTATTTTTCATTGCTTGACAAAAGCATTGAACAACTTACTTACTTAATCTCATATGTCACTGTGTATTAATTAATAAGTTACAGTATCTCAAAGGAAAGACATGAAACATAGTTCCTCACCTTCTATTTGTGCCTCGGCGTATTAGGATTGAAGCTGTCGGTAATTAAAAAACGGTGCCAAGTAGGATTGGGCAGGACACTAAGCCAGCTAACATTAAATGAAACAAGGTAACAACAGATGAAGTAACTGAGAAGAATGTTGGTTGAGAGATAGCCAAATGAGCTGTGGTTGCCTGAAAGGCTGATAGCTCTGTAAAAGTAAAGAATTAAATGGATGGAGGTAGAGAAATATAAAGAGAATCGTATGAATAATCTGTATGAGGATAGCACTAAAGGGCAAAAAATTGCACCAAATAAAGTAAGTCATTGAACTATTTTCAAAAAACCACTATGTACCTAAGTACTCTATTCTAATCGGTAGTGTTAATGAGTTGCTAATACCCCTCGCGCCAGGATTATGGAAATAATTCATGTTTATGTTCTACGCAATAAAAAAACATAAAATAGTTATATAATTTGCTTATCGTCTTTACATAACTTAAATTATCAAATGGTCGTTAAATATCATTACAGAGTAACATTTTGTTAGTTACCAGTGACCGCTGAGAAATATCGATAATATAATATCGTAAGTCACGCTTTACAACATTAACTAAATGTAACTAAATGTTTGTGCTTTACGAATTTGTGTACAATGTATCTTAATCAAATAAGTACATTTCATTTACAGATACATTACGATAACATTGGCCATCCGCTAATCCGGAAACACCTGAACACGTCATCCACGTCTATACAATAAAGTATCTCGTAATAAAGTATGCAAGTAGAGGTACCGCATTTCATAGACATGGATGACGTTTACAACATTAACTAAATGTAACAGCACATTTGTGCTTTACGAATTTGTGTACAATGTACCTTAGTCAAATAAATACATTTCATTTACAGATACATTACGATAACATTGGCCATCCGCTAATCCGGAAACACCTGAACACGTCATCCACGTCTATACAATAAAGTATCTCGTAATAAAATATGCAAGCAGAGGTACCGCAATTCATAGACATGGATGACGTGTTCGGGTGTTTCCGAATTAGCCGATGGCAAATGTTTTCGTAATATGTGTGTACTTCAAATTACTTGTAAAAATCATATTCAATCCTAAAACCCTATTCATAAACGAGAACACCTTAATAGATTTATCAACGAAAAATTCTTAATTCTAAATAATTAAGTTTCAACATACTTTGTATTTGTTTAGTTGTTTTTTCTTATCACTGATCAAAGGTCATTGAAGAAATATTCACCCAATCTCTTTTACATTTAATACTCACGTACCTATCTAGTTATTTGTTATTTTATTTTTTAGAAAGAAGATGACAGAAAGTCGCCCTGGTGGCAAATATCCACCTGCCACACTTTTCATTATCCAGTGTGGAGTTAGTTTTTAATGTTTCCATTTTAAAGATGTTTTTCTGTTTGGTTTAGATGTTTAGATAAATTTTATTTCTATTATTAATGTTTTATGTAGTCGCAATTATCAGTTTAATTGCAATTTGCTTTTTCAATTTGGAAATTTCCTTTGTGATTTTTACACTAAAGTCAGGAAAGCTATAAAATAATTAATTACTGCTATAAAATATATGTATAGTGACTGAAAAATATTTTTCAGTCTATCTACCGTTGTAAAGTGGGGTTAATAAGGGTTTCGATGTTACTCACGGAACTCCAAAAACTCTCATAACCGTCACGTCTCTACAGACGTAAGTTGTGGATAGTAATTTGCGAGTCGCATCAAAAACCTCCGGAGTTCATGGCTTGATGAGTGCTATATAAAGATAATTGCATGCTCGGTCGGCTTGATGACTGGACCATGAGTTAATAGCTTTCTTGAAACTTTTAACGACACGTCTTTATCTTTCTTAATACTTCAGTAATATTCGCTCTTGATGAAGAAGAAAAGATGACGAAAAAATACGAGTATAATTAAGAATGTTGCTACGGAAAGATTATGTAACAATGTTCATACGTATTATTAATATAAAAAATACTTTGTTTTATAGAACACAGATGAGAGACTAGCAAAAATTTCACGTGGTGGTATGTGGTTAACATTGCAATATGCCAATATTGGTCAAGAAGGACAAATGTTGACATCTCCCCCGATGTTCCGCCTACCTTTCAAGATTTAGGAATTTTTTGGATAAATGTTGGAGGAAATGGGGAAGAGAAAAATAGGATGGGATGGGAATCAGGTCTGGATAAATACGTACGTACATTGAGAATAAAGTGGCAAATACAGTAAATTTTGCGTAGTCTTTACTGAGGGATCGGTAACGTATCCGGTTGGGTGCACCTAATGACATGCAGCGTGTAAGGATAGGGAATATAGGGGGCAGTATAACGAGACGGGGAGTTTTTTTTCTCATTCCATTACTTCTCCCATTCCTCCTTGGCGAGAATGGGATTTAATGTGGAGTAAGACATTTCTTTATCCAGTTATACTCTCTACTCAGTGGGGCTCTACTTAAATAAAGCATCATATACAGCATATGAGATTATTGAGATTATTGATTAAATGAATAATATAAATTATTATAAAGCCTCTTTCGTATGTATAATATCATAAAAAAATCTATAACAAATAACTTAATATTTCAACAACAGAATTTTATATATCTTAATATTTCAATAGGAATTTGATGATTTGAATTCGTGTGTGGTCGCCAAAGTTAGCCAAAATTATCGCCAAAGTCTTGGGAGAGGCCTATATCCAGCAGTGGAGATACATTGACTGATAGATTGGTTGGCGGAAGTAATTCCATAAGTTTTCTGTAAGAACATTAAAATTATTTTGATGAACATATTATCAAAAGTAGATCTAACACATGTAACATGTAGATAAATCATTGCAACAATACAAAAAAAGAAGAAAAGAAAACGCTAATTCACAGCATACGTCGACTCTGCTATCTCACCGAGTTTTCCAGGCCATTTTGGCAAGAAGCTCGTATATATAGGCTGTCTTATCAGATGACATCATCTACACTGCTTGCGAAAAGGAACAGTTTGTAAAGCGAATATTGTTTGAATGAACTAACTTCCACTAGAAAACTATAATCAGAAAGAGAGTTAAGAGTATTCTCTGATTTGTTCACTTAGGGCCCTAAACATCTTTAAAAAATGGGACAATATTAAAGAAAAAAAAAAACGAGATTACCACAAACTGCTTTTGTCCATTTGTCCGTTTGTCCGAGATCTGTTCAAAAATTAACCGAACTTTCTGCATAAAAAAATTAATCGCTTCTTACAGTATTCTATCATACATGAACACACGTTCCTCAATGTCCCTTCCACTTCGAGAAGCAGCTATGGAACGCTCTTTTTTAAATACGAAAGGTGTGCGGCTTCTCCATGACATTGCACACGTCCACGCCGCCGCAGTTGCGAAAACTGTTATTTCAAAGTGAAGCCACCTTCACGGAATAGAATAGAATAGAATATACTGGCATAGAAATGGTAATTAAACGATCTGAAAGGTGTTTTAAAATAGACGAAGACTTATTTTTATTTTTCTATATATTTCATGAACTTGAGTGTCTTTTTCTTTGTCAGGCCGTAAACTTTTGGATCTCTCCTCGTAAATTGTGTCTTTCAAACACCTCCTAACTGAACTTCTCTGATCAACCAAAATGTAGAAGTGGTAGAAAGCATTAAGCTTGCCTTTTATATGATATTGTGTAATGAAGTGTAAAAATAAATAAATTCCCTAAAGTTCAGGTAATTTTTCTTATTACTCAACCATGTCCGTATCCAATAGTAACTTCGCAGGGCATGAAGGCGAGAATCGTTCAGATTATCTTCGGAGAAGAAAAATAAGTCCTACCTCGACGATTACAGCACTTTTTGTAAGATATTCCGATTTTTGAAAAGCCGTATTTCAGGAACTATATTATATGATATAGGAGCACAGAGCTAGTGCTGACTTTGTAGCAAATTTACTCTAGTTTAATATAGGAACGTATATCGTAGTGGCAGTGCCCGCGGCTGTCTGCCGAAGTCAAAAACTTGAACTTTTGAATATCTTCAACTTCTAATTTACCTCAAAGCTACAAACTCTTTTGAGTAGCTTTGATGAAAATTAGAATTGTCTGCATGAATTCTGAATGAGCAGAATAAAAGTAAAATTTTAAAATTCCGTGACGTAGATGAGCCGCGGCGTGGTGGCAACTGTCCCATTACAAGAATAAGTTAAAATTTTATCATTAGAGAGGCACTCACAGCAGTAGCAGTGGCTCGAGTAATTATTACGTGACTTGAATCCTCTACATTAATGAATAGAGGACACAAGCGAGAGGTTGAAACGAAGCAGCGGCGTACACTCAACGTTTATTATGTAATTGATTACTCCCCTTTGAAGGCATTATAGGACTTCGAATATTCCTTGTCTTGTTCGGAAATGTTTTTCGTTGTCATCAGATGGACTGCATAAGCTGCATACCTACCTGTATTGTGTTCTATAAAAATGCAGATACTAGTTGGTCGCTTTCAGTAGCGTGCATTAGTTTTCAAATTAGGTAAACTGTACTAACGTAACCAGTCCTTTTTCCACTGCTGGACATGGTCCTCATGCACATAGCCTTGGGTTATGTATGAGGAATGTATGGTCTTAATACATTCCTCTCCAGAAATTAGATCTGTGTATGCTTATTTCCGTACACGGCAGGAATATGTTGATAATTCAAGATACACAAAATTTTAAATAAGGAGTTCTAATACGTTTTATCACTTTGGATTTACAATAAAAAAAATTGCACCTGAGCGCTCCAGAAAAATTGATTTCAGCATTAAAGTGATATCTCGAAATCCAAAGCGAAAACAAACTTTTAACTCTCCTTGAAAAACTATTGATTTTTGATATATGAATTTGATATATGCCACTTCCCTTCCGAAGCAGACAGTATAATAAACACTTAGCTGGTCAACCGATTACTATTGGCAATTTAAATGATTTCATACAAAATTTGACACCCATTTTACTCATTTAACCTTCAGACACGATTTATAAAACCGTAAAACACGCTTTGAATTATAATATGCATTGTAGAATACAGTAAGTACACCAAGTTTGAAGTTAATAGGATTATGAAATATTTTTCTATACAAAGGTTGACACACCGTTACACTCCTTTGAGTAAACGTTTGCTCCTAACTAACGTAGTGTATTTCCACCGCTATGTTTTCGTCCTCATGATGTGGCGTCGAAACATTTTCTCTTTTACTATTCCATTACCGTTCACAATTAAGACTGCCTACGTTTCAATGAATGTCGTTTGTGAATACCAAATTAACTTTGTGGCGATTGTTTTTAATAGGAACAAGTTACGAAGTTATCCGAAATTAGTTAACATAATTAGATACTAAGTAATTTAACTTTACGAAATAATATATTATATATGCGTGACTGAATATTTAAAATAATACGAATTAAATATGTAATTTAAATACGAGTTTCACGATATGTAACAATTTCTGAAGACGTTTAGATTCATGATTTTTTATAACTTCATATCTTTCAATGAACTTATAACGGAATGTAGGTAATACGCAAAGGTTTTTGGTAAAGGGTTTCTTATATTGGACATTTTTCTAATTATTCTGAAAATATTTTGATTGGTTTAATACTTCCGGACGTTTTTGGAAGTGTAATAAAAAAATAAAACCGCATTTTATAACAAATTACATATTTCTGTACACAACGGGATGCCCTGAAAGATGAACGTCCGGAGCGGTTGATTGGAATCACCAATTTAAACGGATTTGAACAAAGAAATATTAAAAAACGTAATTATCTCTCTTTTTATTTTTACTAGACATAATAATTCTCCATACGACAGTTAAAAGAAAAAGGGTATCGACTGATTCCCAACACAACATGTAACAACCCGCTTCGATGACTCTAAAGTACTTTTGCAACTTAAAATTAAGTCGTTGATTTACAACCCAACACCGACCCTTCTCAACGTTGAACATGACTAATCTGTAAGAATGCAAACGTTGCTCCACCTAAATATAAATAAATTAAATTCACAGATCGCAGGAATCCTTACTGAATAGACAAAACATGTTCTGTTCACCGAGAAATGGGCGTAATGCGAAGCAAACTTTCTTAGAATAATAGAAAAAATTCACTACATCGCGACTAAAAGTGACCAGTTAAATTCATTAGTCAGTTTTGAAGTTTATTTACCGAAGTAACGTGTTTAATGTTTTGTTTTTTAATTCTGAATTTGGAATTCTGAATTGGAAGCTACAAAATTTACTAGCAAGTTAACTATGGGACTCCCCTCCAATAAAAAAATAACAACAATAAATCCCATTGTTAAACTATCATCACAATTTGTAGTTAAGGTGTTAATCAGTAAATTATATCTATAAAGTAAAATTCGTCATGCAACGAGTAAAGCCCGATCTCTCAACAGAACACACTACAACGCATATTATTGTTTCATATTACTGGAACATCGTTAATATTTCTTTTCACCCAACAAGCGAGTACATTTTCATGAATCACATTTAAATGACACTCTGGCTATGAATGCCTCACACTTTCCTACTTCACATTGTCTGCTCACATATTCAAATGTCGTCGAAAGCCTGCAGCTAAGACGCTTACACAATGCCCTTTCCTTTTTTACACATGTTTAAGCACGAATATGCTTAAAACGTCTTTTCAATATCGTCAAAGCGACCCTCATAAGGACTTACAAGATTCTCCACAAAATAAGCTTTATTCATAACGGAATTTGGATTACAAACCACGATAATATAAAAAATAAATTGGGAATATTCGTCTTCATTTATCACATGCGGAAAATTATTGTATTGTTTTTTTTAAGCGTAGGTACCTTTCTGGTTTCATCTGTTAGAACTTTTAACCTTTTGAATAATTTTGAATTTGAACTTTGGACAGAGAAATCTGTGTTGTTCTCGAATAGAACAGTACTGCATTTTACTGTCATTGGTTACTTCCAACTGGCCGTATTAGCCCACTCTCATAGAAGATTACTATGGTATATACCGACCTACAATAAACCAAAGTTAGGAGTATCGTATCATCAAGCCTGCCCTGGAAATTACTCGACAAATTTCTACCATATAGGTGAAAACTAAAATGAAATATTTGCCGGATCAATTCAATTAGTTTAAGGATGGCGGCAAATTAAATAATATATTTTGAGTTACTTTGTATAGTTATTTGTATAGCGGATATTTTTAAAGTTTACAGTACAATAAGTTTAAAGTTTTTTAGTTTTAAAGTTTACGAGTAAATTTGGAACTATTGAACCGATTTGGCTTCAAACTTTGAAATTCCAATGTCTTAGAAATCTTCCTAAAGTTATATTAATTACCTATAATTCGGACAATTGAGAACTTTGTTTTTATTTTAAATTACCTTCATTAATTTGCCTGAACTATAACACGAAATAAAGTCGACTTCGTGACTAATGAAACATTGTACGGATTAGAGAAGGGGGCAAACAAACAGACCTTTAGCGAAAATTTACAGTAGGTTATAGTCGCACGAAGAGGTCTGCCGTAACCGTAACCAGCCCTTTTATCTGCTTTATACCGCTTATCTTTTATACTGATGGACATGGGCATCCTCATGCACATTGTCTGGTGCACGAGGGATGTATGGCCTTAAAACGCCACTGGATCCAATTCAATTGAATTCATTAGCCTATGTCGATCGACTGATGGATATAGACATTTCTCGCGACTTGAGATTTTCGTCTCTTCTCATCCAGTCAATTGGCGATGTCAATTGGCATGTCAGTATTATAACTAATAATGCCAGTATTAGTGGTAATACGGACGAGGTCCAACAACTCGCTGGTAAAACTATCATGTCATTGGTATGGACATTGGTAACCTGCAGACTATAGGTGTCATTGGTATGGACAACACACTTGTCGCACTGATTCACAGAGCCAGAGGGTATTCTTAAAAATACCATAAATTGTTACAAATGCCCCCCTTATCCAACTCGGGGACCATCTGTTATTTATTATTGTAAATCATCCGACCCCAATGATCGACAAATGAATGTAGAATCACTCGGATCGAATGACTTACAACAATATTTTTTGGGGGGGGTGACTTGAAAACACATGAACGGCCCCTTCGAACTGTCCGTATGTTTTCTTGTCTCCAGTCCCATCAACGGCGCCTTCTTCGTGGTCTGTGGTGTGTGATCACCCCAGGGCGCGGCTGAACGGGACGTTGTGCTCGTGTTAGGCGTAATTATAATTCACCGGACTCGTAGAATGGCGGCGCAGGAACCAACGACTATGAAGGTCTTGAAATAAAACTCTTGATTTATCTTCAAAATGGCTTGAGGGCTTGCGGTGGTGTTTTGAGGAGCGAGACGGCGGTATTTTTCTTCTTCTTCTGTCCCGAGGACCTTGTTCCAAGTTGACGTTTGAGGATCACGTAATTTTACGCCTCTCACTTCACGCTTATTAAGCCCGCGGCAGTACCATTGGGAATACAGGAATAAAATAAAAACGTTAATCATGAACTCAGAATAATATCACATTCCTGTGAATAAATACGCTCCTGTGTACGCTGTATATACCTACTCCCGTATATGCTATACATTTTTTCTGATTTAGGAATCAGAATTTAGAAAAAGGATTGAAAAGGATAGGGAGTAGTGTCATTATTCAATTGAATGCCACCCCATCCCGCCTCCTCTCTTCATTGTATAAAGGAAACGGGCGGAGATGGCACGAAATTGAATTCGTTTTGCATCATTCCGCCCGTTTCTGTACAACACTACTAAAACGGGATCCTCTCTTATGAATGAAACAGGACGAGGTAGCATTAATTCGGATGGTTGGGATGGGATATATTGAGATGAGAATAACAATAAGCTCTATTGTGAGGTGGGGTGTCGGGGTGGCCAGGTGGCTGTAGGGTAATATCCTCCCTCCTCCCTCTAGAACAGACGGGGCTGCCTTTAATATAGGTATAATGCATTATATATTTTCTAGTTTCATCTCTAGTTGTGAATTAATAAATGAGATTCGGAGACAGGGCTTATACACTCACTTCAGGTGTGAATGTACACTTAAATCATAGCGAAAGTTCTTTGAACTCCATTACATAAAAGATTGCTCTTCAAAGGAGTTTCTTTTTTTTGGGGAAATTTCCGACTCAGATTGTTGGAAAATGAAGAAAATTTTCCACTTTGCACTGTTCTCGGCGGTTTTAGTTTCACTCGAATATTCTGTGCTTGTACAATGGGTTTCATCTTGTTATCACTTACACTTTTATGAATAATATATTATGAGTGGTAGTAGAGCATTTCAATCATAACACTGGAATTGATTGTCTGTCGCATAAATAATTTCTAAGCGCTTTTAATTTAAGTCTTTTACACTTTAAGTATAATACTTTAAAATATGCATTGGCTCTAAAGTATGTATTGGATTATTTCAAAGACATAATAGTGTGCAAGTGATTCTCGTCTATAATACGTTGGACCACATTTGAAACAATAAACATAATGTGTTATTTTAGTGCAAAAGGTATTATTTTATTAATGAAATATGAATTACAATAAAATAAATATAGGTAGCTACTGATACAGTATACGAAAATAATAATAGTAACTACTAATTATACTATAAATATTGTTTACTAATAATATTTACTCAATATTTATTGCTTTACACGAAAGTAACCAATTACATGAAAACATCATGAACGAATGCGAGAATGTATGAGTGTGTCGTGGAAGGTATCGGGTTTTGCACCAATAAATTCAGATAGGAGGCACAGAATTCCAATATCGGCGTTCAATATTATTTACATTCACTGCATACGCGTTCTATTGAAAATACTCGTACGAGATTTCAGAGAGATATTAGTTGGCAACAGTTAATATTCATACAATTTCATTTTTCTTCTGTAACAACCCAACACACGATGAAAACCTCCTTTGTCAAGGGTGGGTTTTGTTTTACCACTTTAACAGGCCACTTTAAACGCTTATTGATTATTTATTAGTTTTATTACTTACCCACGATTTTTTTATTCTCGGACACGCAGAATTGCTCATAATATTTCTCATTAAGCTAGTGATGTACTGCAGGATAATCCTCTTCTTATAATTAAGAAGAGTATTTGGGTCATAATTCATTAAGAAGCCCTAATGCTAATTAATGGATAATATAATATACACGGGTTTCTTCACGTTGACTCTTTTATTTCATTCTCTTAGCAACTGTATTCTCAAACAAATTACGTCGCAGCAAGTGGTTTTATAAAACCCGCTCAAAGAAATAAAGGAGGCGAAATAAATCTAGTGCAGACGCAATCAAATCGCCCTCTGTCAGGGAAGAAGGATGTCTCCCACGTGTGCGCTTCCCGCTGAATTTACAGCTTTATTTTACAAATAATAGCGCTGCCTCTTCATTAGACTAAAATATATGCTGGAAGAAAACGAGGCTTCTTATAATATACAGTTGCATGGTTGTATTACACATATAGTTGCAGTAAGACATACATTCATATAGAAACCATTTTGTTTTGATGTAATTATATAAAGTTGAGAAACACACACTTTTATGAAATGATTCTCGGATAGTATCCTTATTTTTATATATACGTAGGATATTTCTGATGTTTTAGTTGAATTGCTAGTCGACAATACACATACATTTATAAACAAAACTTACCCCCTATATTAAAAAATGTTATTAAATTATTTCTTTAATATTTTTAATTATATTTTCATATATAACAAAGTAATATGACAATTCAATTTACTAATAAACAGGTATAGTTCTTTCATATCACGAAGCTGGGCAAGCCTTATTTGTAATGGTGCAACATAAATACAGGTGCACTTGTGCGCGTGGAACGTCGACTCCCGTCAGTATCGTTAGCAACTGAGCTTAAGAATATTTTTTTAAATTTATTTTAAAAATAAACGTAAATCTAAAATACACTAAATCTTGCATCATCACAGGGTTAGTGTTATTAAGATAACTGTATGAATACATATATGAATATTTTATTATTTATATATATTTATATATGTACATTTGTATATTATGCTTATATAAGAACATGTATCGTCAAAATGTAACTTTCGTTGGTGTATTACAGGCAAAGTATATAATCGTTAAATCCTATATTATTTTGTGCGTAATCCCACATTGGATTAAAGACATATTCATATTTACTCAATGACTCAAATAGACTTATTACACATCCCGCCCGAAAGCAATACACATCGACTATGATCGGCTAGCTCGGTTTTGTGTAACGTCTGGTCTGTCGTGTGCCGTTACGAAAAGCCAAACGAAAACGAAAGCTAGCCGATAGTCTCTTTCTAAAAGTCGATGTGTGTTACTTTCGGCCGAGAACACTATTAACACTATTAAAATTTTAACACTACGAAATTTTTGAAAAGGGCCTGAGCATTATTTCTTTTATACTTACATTCTGAGCATACATTCGTGGGCATTATCCTTTCTACACTGTAAAGATTGATGAACTTTAGTATTGAAATCAAACGACACAAAAGTTTATGTTGTAATAATAAACTTTAATCTAGAAGAACTCTTAATTACTAAGTTATTTATTTATTACATTATTACATAACGTTGCTATGACATAAAATTGCATAAAATCTTCTCCTTTTCACGTTCTTGCAGTACTTATTGCAATTCTTTTGACTTTGCTTTTGCAATTCTTGACAAATTCTTGGCTAATTCCCGTAAATTGTATATTTGCAACTAAATGGGGTGTCAGTTCTTGATTAGGAACATCTTTTTCATTTTGCAGTTTTTTTAATCAGTCTATAGAGCTCTTCTTCTGTCTTTTGTAAAACAATAGCCACATTTTTCCACGCGTTATCGCGACCTGAAGCAACTTTTGACACTGATGAACCTGATGAGTGGGAACTTTTTCTCATATTTTTTTTTCATTTTCTACGCTTTTTTATTGTTTTTCATAACTATTTTATACATTGTATAGAATATCTGGACGAAGTATAAAGCATTGAAGTTGTTATAAAGCATATTTAATAGATTATGGGGCAGACGTGCACCGACCGCCGCGGAGTGGAGACGTAGTGCGTGAGCTAGCGAGTCGATATTACCAGTCATGCTGACCCTACTTGAAACAACACTCTTACAAAGCCTATATACACTTATAACTCCACGGCGCACAGTGGGACAGAACCGTGCGTACCGTCTCAAAAATAGCTTTTCGTAATGTTCTATATTGAATATTTTGTTAATGCATATGTCTAACTGAATGTTCAATGCATATTATATAGCAGTTGAAATACACTATTTCTCATTTTTTGTATTAGAATAAGGCTTGCAAGTTGACGCTCAAAATTATGTCAATTATGTAGAACACAATTCCACCAGTTTACATGGTCATATTTGCATTACTTTACCAGCAAATTTGTAAGTGTGATATATGGTTAGAATGGTGATGAAGTACTCTATTTAAAAATAATTTAAGTGAACCATTATGTGAAACCTGGGGAGGTAAAGAATTTTTATTTCAGGACCTAATATTCTATCCTTATTAGAAACTTTGCATAGACTTTTGACAGTTAGCGGTGTCTGCCCATGTCGTAATTTTGATAGCATCGTATAGAGCAGCTAATGTTAAAGGTAGGGCAAAAAAAATTGAGTGCCCGAATCTGCCCCCCTTGAAATGAAACTAAAAATGGCTAATGGGGAGAAAATACAAAATATTCCAAAAATTATTTTAGTTCTGATTAATGAGATTTTTGGATATTTAGATCACTTTTGACCTTTTTTTCTTAAACAATATTATCTATTTACTCAATCTTTAGGTAAAGTGGGAGTTTTGGGTAATGTATTAGTATGTAGTATATTTTTTTTATCGTGTGGTCAGATGTGGTTAATGTTTTGTTATCACTGTGTGAATTACATGTTTCTCATATAGTTTATGTATTTCTCTATCGCGGTGAAGGAAAAGGGAGCAAGTGGTATCTAGTTATAGTTGTTAGTGTACATTATCAGTACCTACCTACTACTAACCACCTTCATAGATAGTGGTTAGGAACTTGATAATGACACTAGATAGTAATATTTTTTCACACGAAATTTCAGTATAAAAGTTATTGATTTACGTTGTCATTTACCAGTACTTTAGTGTGCTTTAACATAATATAGTCTTCACCAACCTCGGTAAAAAAAAAGTAGTTAAAAATAAAAACAAAATGAGTGAATTTGTTGTGCCTCGACGAGTATTATGCGAATTTTTTATTGGCCATGGAACAAAATCAGAAGATATTCAAAAATACTTAGAACAACACCACCATTTGTCGTCTGAAAAAAGTGAATTAATTGTGAAACGTATTCAAAAAACGCTTATAACAGCGTTTAACGATCGGTGGACCAAATCTAACCGAACTAAAGAACGTTTCTTTAGTAATAATATATCGTGGTTAGACGGTGAATTTAAGGTACAATTCGAAGAAGCACCGATGGATATTACACCTACAACATCTGAAAAACGTGGACGTCCACCAAAGTCTTATGAAGATCTATCAGAGAAATCGAAAAAAAGAAAGAATATGGAATTGGTACAAGAATATGGACTCGAGTATATACATAATGCATACGTTCAAGGATTGCGGGCTGAAGGAGAAATCGAAGAAGCTACTGTTGTTTCAATGATGCGGAATTGTGAAAGAAATGAAAAAAGGATCATGAAGGAAAAATTATTGCATGAAAGTCGCAATGGAACAGATTTTACGGTGGATGAAGCTTTAAGTATGTTTGCAGATTTAGATCTTTCGAAATCACAATACGGATTTCTTCGAGCAAGTTTGATTAACAAAAACTTCGACATATTGCCATCATATAATATACTGACGAACGCCAAAAAACTGTGTTATCCTCCACTATCCAGCATTCAAATAACCGATATAAGTGCTAAAGTAAATCTACAAGATTTGCTGGATCACACTTGTGCTCGCATCTTAAAGATTGAAAATGTTTACAACCCAAGAAGAAAATCTCTTAAATTGTTTACCAAGTGGGGATGTGATGGTTCATCGGGGCAAAGCGAATATAAACAAGTTTTAACAGATGAGAGTGACTTAGTCTCAGATACAAACTTATTTATAGCGTCTTTGGTACCAATAAAGCTGACTGACACAGAAACACATGAGATAATTTGGCAAAATCCGGCTTGTTCTTCTATTCGTTATTGCCGACCAATCCTGATGGAACTTGCAAAAGAAACGCCCGAGAAAACCCGATCAGTGGTTGGTGATATTCGGGGTCAAATTAATAATTTGCAAACATCAAAGATACACAAGGAGACGCAGGTAATTGAAATAAGTCACGATCTATTTCTAACTATGGTGGATGGAAAAGTTACACAAGTTCTTACTGACACAAGTTCTGGAGCTGTATGTACAGTGTGTGGGGCTAAGCCAAGTGAAATGAATAATTTGGAGAAGATTGCATCAAAGCCAGATAATATAAATGCTTACGAATACGGTTTGTCTACGTTACACGCGTGGATCAGGTGCATGGAGCTAATTTTACATATTTCATATAACCTTTCATTTCAAAAATGGGCTGCGAGAACTTCGGAAGATAAAAAAAGTAAAGAAGACAAGAAAAAGCTTGTACAAAGTTTGTTTCGAAGCCGGATGGGATTGCACGTTGATAAGCCCCGACAAGGAAGTGGAAACAGTAATGACGGCAATACAGCTCGGCGTTTTTTTGAGAACTACTACTGCGCTTCAGAAATTACAGGGGTTGACGAGGAACTTATTAAAAGGTTCTATGTTATTCTGCAAACCATGGCATCCGGTATTGCTGTAAATCCAGAAAAATTTGGTGAATATACTCGTGCAACCGCACAACTGTACGTAACAAAATATATGTGGTATAATATGCCTTCTTCAGTACATAAAATCTTAATACATGGGGAAAGTATAATAAGACATTTTGCTGTTCTGCCCATTGGTCATTTATCTGAGGATGCCCAAGAATCGCGTAATAAAGATTACAAAAAATTCAGATTGCATCATGCTAGAAAATGCTCTAGGTCCGCAACAAACGAAGACGTATTTCATGGTCTTCTATTTACGTCAGATCCTTATATATCAAGTATCAGAAAACCATCAGTCACTATATCCAAGAAATTGTTAGAGGAAGCTAAGAACCTCTTAGCTATTTAAATCGAAATAATTTCGTACATTATTTGTAAAACATATTTTTGGAGTGGGTTATTATATATTTGTCATTTATTTAAATATAAGATTCATATGTAATATAAAATAACATAAAATAGGTTTATTAATATCATAAAACTGTGAAATTATAATTCAATAAGTTAACCAAACCATGGTTTAATATTAAAATAATACATTTTTATTTTGTTTTATTTTATTTTATATTACTGGAGACACTACATACCAAATTTCAGCGATTTACTTCAATCAACAAAAAAGTTACAGATTTTTGAGACGGTACGCACGGTTCTGTCCCACTGTGCGGCGTCGCGAGCCGAACTAAGCGTTGTCAAGTTTACGCACACTAAATCTGTTGACGACGAAAAGGCTAGGGTACTTAGGCAAACATGTATATAGTTTCGCAACTAGTTGTTAAGTTTTTTATGTATATAATTTGATAATAATGGAATGATCCCTAGTATGTCTCGGCGTGAATCGTTGGTCATTAGTGTAATTGAGGACATACTAGGATCTTATCAAAAATGTAAATACGTGTTAGCGATAAGGAAAATGATTCCCCGCGGGTAGCGGGAGGGGTACATACATGGACAAGTGGAGGGGAGGCCCGTCGTTGACCGGTGGTGGGGGAATCCCGCAACTAGCCAGAGGTTGAGGAACCCAATAAATAGAACAAAAGGCGGACCATTTCCGGTCAACTTCACTTCCGCAGCGGCATCCACTCCGAGAACAACAAGAACAAGAAGAAGAACAAGTACCTCTGCGCTACCCCGGCTCTATTGAAGAACAAGCCTTGTTGTTTTATTCAAGAGAAGAAAAACCTATTATACAGTCCACACCCCCCAGGCGATCCAGTTGGTGCGGAGTACAGACACTAGCATTCTACTGCGTGTTAGTGCATACGTATCCCGCACATCTATGGTCCTTCGAGCAGCCGGATATTGAATCAAGCAAGTCGTGTTTGAAGACCTCGTGGAATAAGAAGAACGGCGTACGGCGTTATTTATTAAGAAATAGCGGGAAGAGACGATACGGTCGCGTCGTAGGATTATTAAGAATCCCCGTACGATCTACGGCTCTACGGAGAGCGGCACGACGCATCGTACTCGTCCGTACTAGGGCCAATCTTTCAGTTTCACGTCCTGATTTCACGTCTTGGTTTCCTAATCCTGATTTCCAATCTTGATTTCCAATCTTGATTTCCGATCTTGATTTCCAAAGACGTTCAAAGACTTGATTGTTTAGTTACGTTGTTCTCACGACGTACCTATTACAATGCCAGCAACAACAAGGTCACAAAGCCGAACGGGGTCGCAGAGCGGAGCACAGACCGCTACGGAGTCAACGTCTGCCACTACAGAGTCTACGGTCACAGCAACCACGAGCACGGGCACGACAGCTACAGGAACCACGGCCACCAGCACCGAGGCCACTATGAAGACGACTTCTACGCGTAGAGAAGAATCGATACGTGGAGACGAGGAAGGCAAAGCGCACGTCGATGATAATGGGACGGCGGACGTCACAATCGTTCCACGGGCCGCAAGCATCGCGGCAAGGTCGCACCGATCTACTGCGTCCGCGAAGAAGAAGGAGCGTCTACAAATAGAACGAACCCTGCTACAGCTGCGCCTGACTGCTAAGGAGCAAGAGATAAGGCTCGCGGAGCTGCGATCAAGCTCTGAAGAAGAAGAAGACGACAAACGAAAAGAAGAATCGTTCCGGTTGGAAAAATGGCTAAATCGGAACGAGGTTCCCCCCCCCCATACCCCCGCAGGGGGCGGGGCCAAAGTCTCGCAAGATCTCGCCGGAAAGAAAGGAAGGACGAGGACGGGGAGCTTATACCTCCAACAATGGGGAGGATAGGCACCGAGAAAGAAGCACATCTCGGCCCGCGCGCCCTACTGCAGACATCGTGGAGCAAATGGCTACCGCGATCTCCAAGGCAGTGAAGATTTCGGCGAGGGAGACACCGCGTTACACTATGGAGCTGCCGACGTTCGATGGGCAAGGCAGCGCATGGCTGGGGTTGAAGGGTGCCTACGAAGATTCGAAGCACACCTTCACGAAGAGCGACAACCTGGCACGGCTAAGAAAGAGCCTGAAGGGTGTCGCTATAGAGGCGGTGGCAAGTTTGTTTACCGCCCACCGAGAGCCGGACGACATAATGGAAGCTCTCGCAAGGAGATTCGGGAGGCCGGACGCACTCGTCGCATGCGAAACAGAAAAACTGAAGTGCCTGCGCAAGCTAAACGACGAGCCCCGCGACCTCTGCGTGTTCGCCAGTATGGTGGCCAACGCTGTGGCTACCATACAAGCAATGAAAAGGGACAACTACCTGTATAGCCCCGAGCTAGTACGGGCTATAATGGAGAAGTTCACACCCATACTGAAGAGCAAGTGGTACGACTTTGCAAGTATCTGGGAGCACGAAGTACCCACGCTGAGCCTGCTGTCAACGTTCCTCAACATAGAGGCCGACAAATGCAGTGCCTACGCACCGCCAGAAGTCACCGTTCCCATCACTGAACCTGCGAGTGTGAGAGAGAGGGCGACAAAGAAAAGGACGGAACGAACATACAGCGCCATTAACGACGGAAAAAGAAAACTTTGCCCGCTGTGTAAAGAGAATCACTACTTACCTTCGTGCAAACGGTTTGCCGAGAGCGATCTCGACGCCCGATGGGAGGTAACGAAGAGGAACCGCATCTGCTTCCGCTGCCTGTGTAGCGACCATAGCCGGGGCAGTTGCCGAGCTAAGCCGTGCGGACACAACGGGTGTGAGATGTCACATCATCGGCTGCTACATCGTACACGTCAAACTTTGCCGCCAACAGTGAAGACAGAAGAGCCCAAAGAAGAAATCGTCACGTCAACAACAGAGCTGACCAACAAGGCCACCGCCGCGAACTCATCACCGCGTCGACGTCGAGCCTACCTGAAGATTTCGCCAGTAGTGCTTGCCGGACCACACGCGAAGATACACACCTACGCGCTGTTCGACGAAGGCAGCACCATCACCATTATAGAAGAGGCTACAATCAACTCGCTCGGCATCGACGGGCCGGTTGACACAATGTGGATACAAGGCATCAACGGTGGCGAAATGAAGCATGAAAAGAGCCGCACTGTTGACGTACAGATACAAGGGCTACACTCGGACGGCGTGCACAAATTAAAGGGCGCACGCACTATCGAGCGTCTCAACTTCACATCGCAGACCATCGGGGAAACGGACCTGGAAGACTGCACACACCTGGACGACATCAGGGACGAGCTCACCTACAAGGATGTCTGTCCGAAGATTGTCATCGGGCAGGACAATTGGGAGCTGATCGTCTCACGCCAGGTCCGAGCGGGACGAAGGAACAAGCCGGTAGCATCACTGACGCTACTAGGTTGGGTGCTACACGGATGCCGCACTTCGGTGTGCGAACCAGTCGCCTTCTGCGGCTACATCAGCGAGAAGTGCAACGAAATAGAGGAGTTAATGAAGAACTTCTTCAAGTTGGAGTCACTGGGCATCGAACCGAGGAAAACCAAGAATGACCCGGAGCAGCGCGCCATCGACCTTCTGGATAAGCGCAGTCGACGGCTACCTGACGGGCGGTTCGAGACCGGACTCCTGTGGAAAAAATAAAAGGAGAAATGCTGCGCAATAACGAACACGACAAAGGGGCATGCACACTTGCCCGATATCACGCGCTTTTCAAAGTGGGAGCGCCTGATCCGGGCCACCGCACGCGCTCTACAATTCATCGACTTGTGCCGCAAAAGGAGGCACATAGTAGCAGCTGCGCGTCGCAAAAGGACCATTGCCAACCCGACGTCGGACCCGGCATGGTCAGGAACAAGGAAAGGCGACGCTAAGACTGCACAAAAGATAGAACCAGCGCGCGGCAAGTGCAAGTTCGTACCGATGGAAGCGCACTATCTCATACGAGCGGAGCATCAATGGATGAAGGCAGCACAAGACGACAGCTACGCATGCGAACGTAAGCGCATCGAGCGTAGCGCCACACCGGCGGGAGACGACAAACTCGCCGCACTAAGTGTAATCGTGGGAACAGACGGACTGCTACGACAAAAAGGAAGAATCGCTGCCGCAGGAGAGATTAGCGAGGAAACGACGAATCCGGCTGTGTTGGATGGTTCACACAGGTATACGAGGTTGTACATAGACCATGTACATAGGAAAATGCACCACGGAGGCGTCGAGCTAATCGTCAACGAACTACGACAGCGACTGTGCATAGGAAAGATTCGCCCTACAGTACGGGGCGTCATAAAGGCATGCATGACATGTAGACTAAGGAAGGCGAAACCGACGAGTCCAGCCACCGGCGATCTACCGCACGCGCGCGTAGCATATCATGCGCGCCCGTTCACCTTCACCGGGCTCGACTACTTCGGTCCCATCGAAGTAACCGTGGGCCGACATCGAGAGAAGAGATATGTCGCCTTATTTACATGCATGACCACGAGGGCTGTACACTTGGAAGTGGCAGCATCACTCAGCGCAGATTCCGCCATCTCTGCGCTACGACGATTCATGGGGCGACGCGGCTGCCCAACGGAGTTATGGTGTGACAACGCCACTAACTTTAAAGCCGCGGAAAAACAACTCACCGAGGCCGCACTCGCCGCGGTCCGAGAGGAAGCAACTGCGAAACACATCGCGTGGCGTCACGTTCCCCCTTCCGCCCCCTTCATGGCCGAGGCCTGGGAACGCATGGTGCGCACGGTGAAAGAAGCCCTACGAGCGACGCTACGCGAGAAGTACCCGAGCGACGAGACACTCCACACATTACTCATCGAGGCGGAGAACACCGTCAACTCCCGCCCACTCACACACGTGGCGGTAACACCGGAGGAGCCGGAGGCGCTCACACCGAATCATCTGCTGCTGGGGCCTAACACACATAGGGTTATAAAAGCTATGGCACAACTGAAACATAACAAGTATAAGTAATTGTTTAAAAAGCAATTAATTACTATTAATTAACCATAAAATCAAAGCAACTGATTGATACGTGTGTACCTAGCGGTATAAAACAATGCAGTTTTGAAACTCACCAAAACGAGTGCTGAAGCTACTATTTTAGAACTTAACAAATTTGGTGTATTCGACCGGATTAAAATCATTTTAATGATTTTAACAATATCAATTCAGTGGTATTTATAAAATATCTTTAATTTCCTGAACGTTTCAGCGCTGTACCAGCCAGCGGTGTCAAACTCCGGTTGGCTGACAAGATAAAATGCGCTTTGCTTTAACCAACCTTAAATAGCGCTTACTAAGTTTAAGGACATATATGTCAATATGAACTTTATTTATAGTTAACAGAATTTAAAATATAATTGTTCGCCAAACGAACTAAAAAGCGCTTTAGTTCGTTTGTAACCTAGCTTACGTTCCAAAACGCAAAAAATCCTCTTGGACTAAATGTTACATGCTTTTTTATTTCTAAGTGTGCTGCCAAAAAAGCGAATATACACTGAAAAGGAAATACAAATTCGAACCAGTGTGAAACAAAGCATCGTACAGATTGTGTCACGTGTGTGTTACGTAATATTTTTCAAAGTGCCATCTTGTGTTAAAAAACACTGTAAAAACGGTTCCCAAGAACAGAAAAAGCGCGACAGTTTCGTTTCATAGGTAATTATTGATATTTTTAATATATATACTTATGTACTTCGTTTTTAATATTTAGTGATGAATCGGAACACAAAACTTCAAACAAAATCGGTTAGTGTTACCAGGATACATTGAGATATTTTCCCTAAATTACAGGGCAAATGAATCAATCTAAAATATCTGATTGAAGATTATTTATGTAATTTACTCGATTACGCCAAGTCATATGCTTTCGCAGGTTTGTAGTATATATTTTGTAGGCATAGTCCGCCAATTAAATCTGTTTACATGGAAAAATACTTGGGACTTTCAAAATGATATATGGTAACACCATAAAAAAATATAGTACTGTCGACCAATCTTGATAGTTGTGGTGAGAAATATTAATAAAATATCCAGGTTGTTAGTTAAATTAGTAGATAGTGAATAGACAAAATAAGGGATATTTTTGGACCTTGATCAAAATTTAGGTTTCGAAGCCAAATAGCAAAAATGGAACTATTATAATTTGGGAATATAGGCGTGAGTTTATAAATAAATAAAATAATCTAGCCATGGCATTAAACAACTTTCGCCAAGAAACCAAATTCTTACAAAAATGTAGGCTCTCATTTTTTTCTGAGATACCATGCTCTCCATGCAACAATGTCAAATCTCTCACACAGTATTTCTCACGCAGACGACGTGAATGCGCGCAAACACTGGCGGCGCGCCCAGCGGCTAGCCGATAACTTCTGGCGCCGCTGGCTCCGAGAATATCTCCCCCTGCTACAGTACCGGCGGGAGCCCCGCACAGTCGGCGAGGCACCACGCGTTGGAGACTTGGTCGTCATATGCGACCCGAACCTACCGAGGAACACGTGGCCAAGAGGAAGAGTCACCGCTACGTACCCCGGGCAAGACGGCGAGGTTCGCATCAACGACGTCCAGACGAGCAACGGCCACATCCTGCGGCGACCGACCAAGAAAATCGTCGTTCTACCAATTAGATCGCGAGACGGCGACGCACAGTGGGACAGAACCGTGCGTACCGTCTCAAAAATCTGTAACTTTTTTGTTGATTGAAGTAAATCGCTGAAATTTGGTATGTAGTGTCTCCAGAGTACATACAATCCAATAATGAATGTATCATTGTCAAATGTTTAATAAATAATATAAAATAAAATAAAACAAAATAAAAATGTATTATTTTAATATTAAACCATGGTTTGGTTAACTTATTGAATTATAATTTTACAGTTTTATGATATTAATAAACCTATTTTATGTTATTTTATATTACATATGAATCTTACATTTAAATAAATGACAAATATATAATAACCCACTCCAAAAATATGTTTTACAAATAATGTACGAAATTATTTCGATTTAAATAGCTAAGAGGTTCTTAGCTTCCTCTAACAATTTCTTGGATATAGTGACTGATGGTTTTCTGATACTTGATATATAAGGATCTGACGTAAATAGAAGACCATGAAATACGTCTTCGTTTGTTGCGGACCTAGAGCATTTTCTAGCATGATGCAATCTGAATTTTTTGTAATCTTTATTACGCGATTCTTGGGCATCCTCAGATAAATGACCAATGGGCAGAACAGCAAAATGTCTTATTATACTTTCCCCATGTATTAAGATTTTATGTACTGAAGAAGGCATATTATACCACATATATTTTGATACGTACAGTTGTGCGGTTGCACGAGTATATTCACCAAATTTTTCTGGATTTACAGCAATACCGGATGCCATGGTTTGCAGAATAACATAGAACCTTTTAATAAGTTCCTCGTCAACCCCTGTAATTTCTGAAGCGCAGTAGTAGTTCTCAAAAAAACGCCGAGCTGTATTGCCGTCATTACTGTTTCCACTTCCTTGTCGGGGCTTATCAACGTGCAATCCCATCCGGCTTCGAAACAAACTTTGTACAAGCTTTTTCTTGTCTTCTTTACTTTTTTTATCTTCCGAAGTTCTCGCAGCCCATTTTTGAAATGAAAGGTTATATGAAATATGTAAAATTAGCTCCATGCACCTGATCCACGCGTGTAACGTAGACAAACCGTATTCGTAAGCATTTATATTATCTGGCTTTGATGCAATCTTCTCCAAATTATTCATTTCACTTGGCTTAGCCCCACACACTGTACATACAGCTCCAGAACTTGTGTCAGTAAGAACTTGTGTAACTTTTCCATCCACCATAGTTAGAAATAGATCGTGACTTATTTCAATTACCTGCGTCTCCTTGTGTATCTTTGATGTTTGCAAATTATTAATTTGACCCCGAATATCACCAACCACTGATCGGGTTTTCTCGGGCGTTTCTTTTGCAAGTTCCATCAGGATTGGTCGGCAATAACGAATAGAAGAACAAGCCGGATTTTGCCAAATTATCTCATGTGTTTCTGTGTCAGTCAGCTTTATTGGTACCAAAGACGCTATAAATAAGTTTGTATCTGAGACTAAGTCACTCTCATCTGTTAAAACTTGTTTATATTCGCTTTGCCCCGATGAACCATCACATCCCCACTTGGTAAACAATTTAAGAGATTTTCTTCTTGGGTTGTAAACATTTTCAATCTTTAAGATGCGAGCACAAGTGTGATCCAGCAAATCTTGTAGATTTACTTTAGCACTTATATCGGTTATTTGAATGCTGGATAGTGGAGGATAACACAGTTTTTTGGCGTTCGTCAGTATATTATATGATGGCAATATGTCGAAGTTTTTGTTAATCAAACTTGCTCGAAGAAATCCGTATTGTGATTTCGAAAGATCTAAATCTGCAAACATACTTAAAGCTTCATCCACCGTAAAATCTGTTCCATTGCGACTTTCATGCAATAATTTTTCCTTCATGATCCTTTTTTCATTTCTTTCACAATTCCGCATCATTGAAACAACAGTAGCTTCTTCGATTTCTCCTTCAGCCCGCAATCCTTGAACGTATGCATTATGTATATACTCGAGTCCATATTCTTGTACCAATTCCATATTCTTTCTTTTTTTTCGATTTCTCTGATAGATCTTCATAAGACTTTGGTGGACGTCCACGTTTTTCAGATGTTGTAGGTGTAATATCCATCGGTGCTTCTTCGAATTGTACCTTAAATTCACCGTCTAACCACGATATATTATTACTAAAGAAACGTTCTTTAGTTCGGTTAGATTTGGTCCACCGATCGTTAAACGCTGTTATAAGCGTTTTTTGAATACGTTTCACAATTAATTCACTTTTTTCAGACGACAAATGGTGGTGTTGTTCTAAGTATTTTTGAATATCTTCTGATTTTGTTCCATGGCCTACTAGTATTACTATCTAGTGTCATTATCAAGTTCCTAACCACTATCTATGAAGGTGGTTAGTAGTAGGTAGGTACTGATAATGTACACTAACAACTATAACTAGATACCACTTGCTCCCTTTTCCTTCACCGCGATAGAGAAATACATAAACTATATGAGAAACATGTAATTCACACAGTGATAACAAAACATTAACCACATCTGACCGCACGATAAAAAAAATATACTACATACTAATACATTACCCAAAACTCCCACTTTACCTAAAGATTGAGTAAATAGATAATATTGTTTAAGAAAAAAAGGTCAAAAGTGATCTAAATATCCAAAAATCTCATTAATCAGAACTAAAATAATTTTTGGAATATTTTGTATTTTCTCCCCATTAGCCATTTTTAGTTTCATTTCAAGGGGGGCAGATTCGGGCACTCAATTTTTTTTGCCCTACCTTTAACATTAGCTGCTCTATACGATGCTATCAAAATTACGACATGGGCAGACACCGCTAACTGTCAAAAGTCTATGCAAAGTTTCTAATAAGGATAGAATATTAGGTCCTGAAATAAAAATTCTTTACCTCCCCAGGTTTCACATAATGGTTCACTTAAATTATTTTTAAATAGAGTACTTCAGCACCATTCTAACCATATATCACACTTACAAATTTGCTGGTAAAGTAATGCAAATATGACCATGTAAACTGGTGGAATTGTGTTCTACATAATTGACATAATTTTGAGCGTCAACTTGCAAGCCTTATTCTAATACAAAAAATGAGAAATAGTGTATTTCAACTGCTATATAATATGCATTGAACATTCAGTTAGACATATGCATTAACAAAATATTCAATATAGAACATTACGAAAAGCTATTTTTGAGACGGTACGCACGGTTCTGTCCCACTGTGCGACGGCGGGAGATATGTTGACGACGAAAAGGCTAGGGTACTTAGGCAAACATGTATATAGTTTCGCAACTAGTTGTTAAGTTTTTTATGTATATAATTTGATAATAATGGAATGATCCCTAGTATGTCTCGGCGTGAATCGTTGGTCATTAGTGTAATTGAGGACATACTAGGATCTTATCAAAAATGTAAATACGTGTTAGCGATAAGGAAAATAAATGATTCCCCGCGGGTAGCGGGAGGGGTACATACATGGACAAGTGGAGGGGAGGCCCGTCGTTGACCGGTGGTGGGGGAATCCCGCAACTAGCCAGAGGTTGAGGAACCCAATAAATAGAATAAAAGGCGGACCATTTCCGGTCAACTTCACTTCCGCAGCGGCATCCACTCCGAGAACAACAAGAACAAGAAGAAGAACAAGTACCTCTGCGCTACCCCGGCTCTATTGAAGAACAAGCCTTGTTGTTTTATTCAAGAGAAGAAAAACCTATTATACAGTCCACACCCCCCAGGCGATCCAGTTGGTGCGGAGTACAGACACTAGCATTCTACTGCGTGTTAGTGCATACGTATCCCGCACAAAATCAATGTACATGTACGAGCACCACCATCATTAAGGGGCTACCACAGGTATGGGCAACCTTTGACATGTTGAGGGCCAAACTTTAGCGTGCAAATAAAAAGTACTTAGTGCATTTTAAAGTAGTGATAATATTTTTTGCGATAGATATTAGACATGAAATAATACGACAATGTTATTATAGTACAATTTATTAAAATAACAAAATGAAATTTTAAAAAATGGTACATTATAATTAAATCGTTAAATTTGCAATTGTTACAAACTACGAAAGTTAAATACACCGAAATCAATGAGACACTTGAGCTTGAATTTGGGAAACTAATCCATCGATATTTGGATTAATTCCACTGATACAAAGACGTAAAGAATTTTCCAAATTATCGTCAGTCGGTCTTGTACGATGTGTTGATTTATTAACTTTCATCAATGAAAAGAACTGTTCGCATTTATAAGTACTGCCAAACGCACAAATCAATCTTCTTGCGAATTTTCTAAGCTGCGGAAAATTGTCTTTTTCTAGGTATTTTTTGTAGAAATCGCACAACTCTACGTCTTCAAATTTGGATTTTAGGAGTGAGTTTTCTTGAATCTCGATCAACTCCATTTGTTAGTGTATTGGAGCATTTTGTACATTATATTTTGTAGGAGTAGCAAATAAACTGAAACAGTCTTCCATGTTTTTGAAGTCGCTAAATCTGTTCGAAAATTGTTCCGACAGTAACTTGAGTTCTTCAGCATATTGAGCATAAGCAATATTTTCATACGCAGAGAGCGTGTTGAAATGGTAACTGTTACCAGACAGCATCTGTGACTCCCACAAGCGTAGTTTGATCTGAAACGCTTTCAAATGGCTGTACAAATCATTTACTAACTGTCCTTGTTTTTGAAGTTTCAAATTTAAATCATTCAAATAGCCTGTAAGATCGACCAGAAATGCTAAGTCACATATCCATTTTGGGTCACTTAATTCAGATAGTGGTTTATCTTTTATTTTCATAAAGTCTGCTGTCTCATTTCTAAGGTCGTAAAACCGTTTCAACATTTTTCTTTTGCTCAGCCATCTGACTTCACAATAATATGTTACGTCGTTATATTCAGCTGATATTTCATCCAAAAACGCCTTGAACTGACGATGGTTAAGCCCTCGGGATCGAATAAAGTTGATGGTTTTTACTACCACATTCATAACATTCTGGAGTCAAATGGACTTAGAACACAAGTTCTGTTGGTGGATAATGCAATGAAGGACTATCAAATCATCTTTTTGCACATTTAATTCTGTTGCTTTTTCATTCAAAATTCCGATGAAACCTTTACGTAAGCCGACCATAGAAGGTGCACCATCAGTGCATACTCCAATTAATTTTGACCATGGCAAGCCAAAACTTGTGAATACCTTTTGAACTTCAATAAAAATATCCTCTCCTGTAGTGGTTCCTTTTAGCGGCTGTAAAGCAAGCAATTCCTCAGTAACAGTGAACTCCTTATCAACACCTCGAATAAATATAGCCAGTTGAGCTGTGTCAGACAAATCGGTGCTCTCGTCTAATGCTATGGAAAATGATTCAAAACCAGCCATACTGTCAGTCAATGTTGTTTTTATATCATTAGCCATCATTTCTATACGTCGAACAACAGTTCGTCTTGACAAACTAATTTTTTCAAATTCATTTTTCTTTTCAGGACACAAAATACCGCAAACTACATACACTCCTTGATAAATTTTCCTTCGGCAAATGGTTTTAATGTGTTCCGTTCTTGAATAAATAAATAATAAGATGCAAGACAAAGATTAAACGTATATATTTCCTTGACTTTTACAATAATTCGATTTGTTTCGAATTCTAACTTTTAACGCGTACAGAATGATTTTAACGAACTTTTAATGAAGGGTGACTTTATATATATTCTTGTGAATGTAGTGAACACCGTCGCTGCTGCTCGGGCGCGCCGTCCGCTGCTACTTCACATCGATGTTTAGTTTGTACAGTTCGTCATGAGGTGGCGCGATTTGCAACAAATGCCTTTGCCAATTTTGAGCTAACTATAAAACTAGCTTTCACAACATTATCAAGTTGTGTTCTTTGTTTATGAAACATTTGTTGCTGTTTTTCCAAATTTGCGGTAAGCTTCTGGATTTTGTCTGTTCTTAATTGTCCTGTCAGTGAGTGCAGCGTAGCATGCTTAGTTGAGTAATGCCTCTTTATATTGAATTCTTTCATTACTGAAATGGATTCATTACACAGCAAACAAATAGGCTTACCATTGTGCAAGATAAAAAAGAATTCTTCAGTCCATTTTTCTTGAAACTGGCGACCCTCTGTATCTACTTTTCGTTTCTTTCCACCAGACATCATTTTTGTTTACTTTTCGTTCAATAAACTTAATAACAAACTATAGTTAGTAACCACTCAAGATGCACACAAAGTCACAAAGCAAATTGACGGCTCGAGCAGTTCGCTAGGATATCGCTTGTCCAAGTTATCACCTCGGTAGCTCAAATAGAACTGAACTAACGTTCGGGCCATCCACCCGCTTATATAGGCAAAATGAAGGAATAATCTGGAATAAACTAGTTTAGAATAATTGAGAAGCAATAAATCTTTTGATGTGTCGCCCGTGAGGCGGCAAACCTCAAAGAATTTGATCGAGCAAGCCGAGTGGCGGCGATTATCAAAGAGTGAGGCGGCAAAAATCAAAGGATTTGATGTTTGCCGCCTCACTGCACTCCCGTGAGTATAAGTACCTAATGTAATATTTTTTTAATTGGGTTTTTTCGAAATGTCTCGCGGGCCGGATCCGGCCCGCGGGCTTGTTGTTGCCCATATATGGGCTACCATATGCCAATGGCCTTGAGCATTCCGTCATTCTGACACCCCCCACCTACCTTCCTCACCTCTACATTATTACGTATAATATATGCGCCATCTATAACGACATCTTACGGATACCCGTCGTACTTCAAGAAAGTATAAATTTTATAGTTCAAGAGCCCACATACTTTATTCGATGGTCATAATATATTAGAATGGGGTTTCTATTTTTTTTTATTGATGAACTAATAATCAATTCCAAATATCAATAAGTAAAAGAGGAATAAGTAGATAGTAGAGATTATACACCATGCACTTTTAAAGCGTAAGCGAAAAGTATGGGTATTTATACCGTGAAACTTGACAACTTTCCCAAGGAATATATAATACAAAATTCAAACCTCTTATACTAAATTCAAAGTAAAAACTTCGCTCTATGTACTTCAAAAGTTATATCACGGTGTATTACAGTATATAAGCAATGGGCAAGGCCAAATTTTTTAGACATGTGCTTTTTATATATTTTTTGATAGTCCAGTTTCCAATGATCAACGAACCACCAAATAAATTTTTAGCTCGTTTAGTTTTAATATATGACATTTTTAAATTTCTCATTGACATTTTTGTCGTTATGAGGATTGAATGGCGTATTCCTTTGCCGCCGATAATTTAAAAAAGACACACGGCCATATTGGTAGCTTTATCATTTTTGACAAGTTCTTTCAACTTTGACAAGTCTAATGTCAAACTTGACTGAGCCATCACAATCACTGTCTCAATAAAATGAGAATGATGATATTGATCTCAATCTTTTTTAGAAAATTTCTTGGTTTTTAAGAAATAAATAAAAAGATTATAATGTTATTTGTGTGACATAATGTTGATTCTCAAATGTATGAAAGAATTTATAATTTACAAAAATAAATAAGTACGACTGTTTCTTTAATAATAGTGTTCTTATTTATACTTTTAAGTATTCTTCATGGAGAAAATCATAAATAGCTTCGCATGTTTCTGGTATAACACGTCCAAGAAGTTATGGGGACATTTTGCAACTGAATTTTAAATCTTCATAATCTGTCGGTTAATAAAAAACGTAAAGTAGCAATTAAACGATGCTCTGCTGGTATACTGTCACGCATTAGCGTATTCTGTTTGGATATTAATGGAGGTACTTTGTAAATGTAAGAGGGTAAATGTTGAATCATTCATTCTTAGATAGTTTTTGTAATCATCTTCGTCAATGTCGTTTAACATGGTCGCGTCACAATAATTTACACGTTTTAGTAATAGCTTTTTAACCCAACTAGACTTCCGTTGTTTTTGTGACATCAACCAAAGTAAATAAGGGATAGTCAATTTCTTTCTTTTTGTTCTTTTTCTTATGCGCGTTGATGGTGGCATTTTTCACGCAAAGCACTACTGCACGTTGGAACAGCTTAACACAGTGTGTGATCGGATGCTATGCAGGACCATATATGGACTAACTTCTCCAACATGGAGGCCGGCGCGGCGTCCTGCATGCAGGACTCTGAATGGCTGGCTTTAGTGACAAGTGTCATCAAATCTATTAACCAGTGTTGGTAGACGTCCCGCTTTTTGAAACGTAAAATACAATGCCGCGCGGGACGCTGAAAGTCACGCTCTTTTGAATTCGATCTATTTTATCGACCTAGTGAACTGCCCGACGGGAATATTACTCATACAAAAAATAGTTTGATCTCATTGATCTAATAAATATTGTACTAATTACTTTGCTTTTTTATTATGTCCCGCTTTTATCAAACGAATCCCGCTTTTTTACTGTTTCTTTTTTGTTACTTAACTTTCTTACTTTTTCTTTTTCTTTATCAACTTTCTGTTCTTTTTCTAAAACGTATTTTTTTTTATATTTGTAGCTTCCTCTATGCCTATCACGTGTGCTGTTATGGGGTATTTAACTTCAACTACCATGTTCTCGCCACACAGCCCGTCGGGGGTGGCAACAAGAAATGGCAATGCTTTGTCAATAAATAGGCCAAATTTTTTCTTAATTTCTTTATTAATCTGAGTACTCAGCTGAGTCAGTGGTGTCTTTTCGTTCTCACGTCCATAGTACAGATTACCACTTTTTGGTTTTCAGATTCATGGTTCCGATTTGGTCCATCACTGGTTTATTCTACTGGTTCTTCTTCATGTGCCATGTTGATGACTACTTCATTGGGTTGCCTTTGCATTACTTTGTGGGTAGCGCTGAAAAAAAGAACATATTATTTTGTAGATTACATCAAGCATAATACGGTCCCACATACTTGTTAACACTCTATATGCGTGGGCTTTCAGTCTATTTCATAACTTTATTTGCTAATTAAAAGTTACCAGTAAATAAGTAGAATTTAAATTACGTTCCGAAAATATACGTGGGCTCCTAGTCTATTTTACTTACTTGTGACAGTATCCACTCGAGGCTGAAAAGATGCCGAGTTCTGATCTTGGTTGTCGTAGTTCTCGTAAATTTTATGTAAAACTGACCTTTTACTTAGTCTTCTGAAAAAAAAAATAAGATAATACAAAAATAAATAAATAAGGTAAAAAAGGTATGTTATTTGACAATGGGTATCGACATCAGACTTCTCGTCTGTGATGCACACTATACCTATTTTAGGTACTAAACCACTAGATCGCTATCAGAGTAGGTAGGTAGTCGAAATTGTGAACTAGATATCTTTCCAAGTATAAAATAAATGAGAAGAAAACCCCGATCATTCATAAAATCAATCTAAAGAACCGAGAAAAAATTGAATTATGATTCATTAGAAGTTACTAAGCACACGAGTAAATTATCATAGTTATAAATTAGTTAATTATTAATAATTTAATAATATAGAAAGTGTACTTACAAGAAAGACGTCGATCACTTTCTGCATCTTTTGCTGTCTATATTCGTTTTACTTTTGATATTTTAGGGATTGTTGATTTTTATACTCCAAAACAGAATTTTTACTATACTAAATATCAATAGTGTCCTGTCACAATTTTATTTCAAGAAAATAAAACCTAACCTAAACAATGTGACCTTTTACTAATGTAAAATTAAAATTAATAATAACTAAAATGTGTGCTCTTGTCACTTATATTGTCTGATTGCATGATTGCATGATGCAATCTAAAGGGCTGATTGCATTGCATATATTATAAAGGTTGGGTCCTTGTGGCATGGTACCCAGCATGCTGGCTGCATTATCCTCTGCATTACTTAAGCTATGCTTAAACACTGAGCGAAGTAATTGTCGGCCCTGGGGTCACCGGCAGGCACTTCGCTATGTTCTTAAAAATATTAAATGAAAAAAAATTAAATGATATTCTAAGGTCCAAATTGCAATGTGCATTAAGAAATCTGTCAACTATTGTGGGACTTCAATCGCACAGTATTAAATCTTCAACCACGCAGTATTAAATTGAACATCTAAGAAACATTTCAAAGGTATATAGCGGTTCGCTTGTTCAACGTTCACTGTCAATAGTAATTCGATTCAAAGAAGACCCTTTGACTTGCAACATGGGTACTATACCCGAGAGGTCCCTGGACATGTCATTATTTAGTTCAAAGGATGCGTGAAATTGAATCGCATGTAGCTATTTATTTTTTTAATCTAGACTGTCTTAACTGTCTTGTTTCAGTCACGTGACATTAATATTACACGGGAAAATCGCTTTTTAAATGACCCTGCTGTTATTATTACCTGCTTTATATTGAACAAAGGTGTGGGCCTTTTAAACACATTTCCGATACGTTGAACAAGCCGGATTAAAAATAAAGATCTAATTCAGCCCGAAAGCGTAACGCTTCGGCCAAAAAATTTGATATCGAAATCGTACCGGTTGTCGTCTTTCAAGAATTAATCTAGTATGGCGTTATGATTGTATCATTTTTTGCGGAGGAAGACCACGTATTTTCCAAACGTAATTATTAAATTCCTTTGTACAAAATAATTATCAATGGCATGCATCATGATGCATCTCATATAAACAGAAGAAAAGTTTATCATTTACATAGGTACTTACTCATCTACGCTAAACCAACGAACTGCAGGCGATTGTCAATGTTGTTTGGTAAAATCAATCATCATTTAAGTAGCTGCATACTACTCGGTGACGTACATTGGTTTTAATATACATTAAAACCAATGTATGTCACTGAAACTTATTAATTATTTTCCGTCCAGCCTAAATTAATGTTTGTGAAAAGGGTGCCTTTTTAAAGTGTTGGCTACCCCATGCTAAATATTTACTTACCAATAATAAAATAAGGGATCTAACCGAACGTTAATGTGGGCACATTTCACCGAACACCCGACAAAGAAGCGTTAAGCTTAAAATTAAACCTGCTATTTTGGGAACCCTTCGGAAATTACGTTTTCTCGATTTCGTGTTTACTTTTTCTGAATGAAAAATGCTTAGACTTTTTATGGTGATTTTAATTTTTAGGAGAAAAGTTTCAAACGAGACAATCAACAAATTGTTACGATATAACCAAACTCTTGCTGAGGTAAAACTGATTAAATATTAAATGATGTAAAAAAAATAACATTGTCGGGAAAAACGTATTTCCTACGCCCTACAAAAATGTGAGCTCTATTATCATTTCACTTAGTAATCTTTACTTCTTAGTTCATTAGAAATAAAATATTATGAGATACTTTTGTCTGAAAGAATCTGTAAATATTATGAAACATTTAGATATGTAATGACAAGCTATTTATATTGATATTCGTTTCTTTTTCGATAAAATACCTAATTTAATACAAACTTGAAAACTTCTAAATGTTCCCTCGTAAAATTTAGTGTACACAAAAGGGTGAGGTAAGGTAAACCTTTATCGGGAATGAATACGAAATACACCCCGGTGTAGTTCACCGTCCGCGGACACCGACAGTTTGTTACATCAGCCAAGCTCATTTACCAAAGTCTCCCAAATCTGATCACAGCAGGGAAGTAAACATGCCTCGAGCTCCGCAACAAATGGATCGAGTTAGCTAAAATTACATTAACATTGTGACTGCCTTTGTTGTCAACGGTCACGCTAATTTAATACTTCTTTCATACAACAGGAATATAAATTCGGAAATTTCGTCTATAATTTCGGGCACGAGCAGCAGGAGACACACAGCTGAGATTGTTTGAATAAACGATTTAATTATAGTGAAAATAATGCAGGAAGTATATTCATAGCAGAGTACACATTTTCATATTTAAATTGTCGTCGCTGGAATCTAAATTCTTTGGACGTTTTCCTTGCAGCTTATTTCATATCAAAGCGGCGATTTCGCAGCCGCTGTTAATTACCATCTCGTTCGTCGTGATGAAGACGTTCCACAGCTAATGGGCCGTCGCGTCTGCAACAACCTCTTCCTACTAGTTACCACTACTTTAAATGTATTTATATTTGCTGTGCTTCGTCATTTTTAACCTAGGCTTAATTATTTCCAGGGAAATTATGTTTGCTAAGGTAGACTTCTTTAAAAAAAAGGATATTTAGGTATATTTTTTATTTCTACGCAACAAGAAAATGTTTCTCAAACTGTTTCTAGAAACGCGAATTGATACTTTCAATATATTTCTTTACTTAATAAGTTTAATTTTCAATCCTTTATCTTCAATTTAATAATATAATATGTAATAAATAGAGCAAAAAGTGCCATTAGGACTCTCTCGCACATGCGCAATCGTTGCACGTATGTTTTTAGAGTTAATCAAGTATGAATTTATTACTCAATTTTTAGGCAATTTTTCGCAGATTCGCAGTTTCTATCTTTGTCCCGCTAAAGTGTGTATGTGTAAAAATAGCGTTTCAGTAACCAACGCAATAGTGTAAAAATAATACACTAACCAAAAATATTTAATTGATAAAACTAGAACCAACAATTCATTTCAAAATTGAATATTAGTATTTAATAAATATGCAGACGTCTATAAATAAAATAGATAGTCTGAATATTTGTTTCGCTTATGAAACAAATAATAACTATTATCCAATCCAACACAATATTTCGGCATGTGGCTCTCCAATACTGGACAGGGACTTCTCATTAAGTTCGCCACAACACAGGATCGCCAGTTCTTTTCACCCAGCCACTGCTACAGAGAATTACGAATACTTTATTTACCAAAAACACTTACAAAATTACATTTACAGGGTTGCTATCGGACTCTGCATTAGAATAACGCTGTATTGCGGGCACCCAAATTAAAATTATGTTTCATAAAGATCTTTATTTGATTATAGATTAGTTATTACAATTTCAGAATAGCTTGTAATTAAGATTCATAAATTAATAAAATTTAATAACAATATGTTTAAACATTTTTCTTCCTTCAACAATAGTACATTTTAACAATAATAATAAATTATTTTAGCCATCGTGTAAAATATAAGCAATTAAGAGTATAATTCAAAACTACGAACTTTTTTAAACCGTCAGTCCAGCTGGCCACTTGGGCCGAAAAATGAAAAAATATTCAATTACGAGTACTAGCTGTGTCCGCGACTTCGTACGCATGGAATTTTAGTTTTAGTTTCTAAATTGGGATATCCCTTCTTTCCGTCAGTCGATTTCAATGAAATAAAGCTTATTCGAAGGGCCAAGCTAAGATTAATGAACCTATGGAAACCCCATGAAAATTAGTATTAGTATGTTTTGGAGATTAGTATGTTCGAATAGGCAATCAGACAAACAAAAACTTTCAAAATCGTCTTTATGTATTCTGATACTCTTTCTTCGTCGCCCCCAATCAGTTTTTGGTAAATACATTTAATGTTCAATTCAATGTTATTTAGATTATTATCACATATACATAGATGTCCAAGATATGTACAAATTCGTCTCCATTATGACAGAACAACAACAAAAACATAAATTTTCCAAACCTACTCTATAACGTTTACCATGTTGTACACAAATTATCATTACATTGTTATAATTAATTATTTATTAAACAAAATGGCCGTGAAATGTACCTACTAATATGTTTTGAGAGTGATTGGGATAAACCATAGCATTTTTCCCATCCATCACATTGACAGTGATTTGATGGAATAGCCAATAGGGAATACATATTATAGTATTCCCTACTCTTTATACCATCAAATCCCATTTCACCCTATCAAGTAGAGAGTATAATATGTTAAAGGAAACTCCTCATCAAATTATACTCTTTACTCCTTTCAAAATAAAATATGGGACATTCTCCATAACGATATTGAGAAAAGTAATGAAAGTTTTCCTCGTTATATTACATTTTTGTAGGGGGGAGTGCATGCTGCATTCCCACAGCCGCTGTTCATTCCTTAATCTGCAAAGGTAGGCAGCGCATCCGGTAGCGTGCCAACGTTTGTCATTCAGGACTGATGTTGGATGTATCGCGGATGTCTATGGACAACAGTATCCACTTACCATCAGGTGGGCTGTAAGCTCGTTTGCCGCCTTTTTTCTGTCAAAAAAATCACTTATAGAACGAGAAACACTCATTCCGTTCACCTTCCCTGTTCCCCGTCCTTCCCAATCGTTTTTCAAATCCACTCGTAAATCTCAACTGGTAGGCGGCACACCTGGGGGTGTGTCAATATTTGTCATTGTTGACTAATGTTGACATATATAGCAAGTCTTCATTGGACGACGATATCCAATCACCAGATGGACTGTGCTACTCAGCCACCTTTATTCTATAAAAGAAAAAAAAGAAAGAGAACGGAATATAAAGATATTCCGTTTATAAAATGCTATAAAATACTAAATATGCAAAATCACTCAAAAATAATCTTGGTAGTAATAATTATTTTGATAGCCTTTGACACAAATTATTAATCGTTGAACTATTAAACTATCGGAATAAACATAAATCATAAATACAAATTTTTAAACAAACAACGGGCAGTGCTTGTTCGTAACAGCGTTGTTTTGTAGGAACTAATTAAATTTATATTAAGTATAATTAACCGTCTTAAACCCTTGTTATATGTTTGATGCCTGTCTGAGCACGCCACGTACTCATACAATATATATAATGTTATGTATTGATATAATACTGATCACGTTTTAACGAAACGGGTCATTTTATTCTCATGTGGATTCTAAAAAAAAATCTACATTTACGAAGCGTTTTGTTGCCGACCAATTCATCCATAAATAATGGTTAAAAAACACATCCCAACAAAGCTGTATTTCTGTATATTTTATTAGCAGGGTTCAAACTCCTCGGGTGATGTTGTTCAAACTCAGGAATATTTAATTATATATGAACCTTTTGTACACAATCACACGGCAAATTACCAAAATAGATTTTTTGCGGGCTTTCGTATTTGTAATAGTTTTTTTTTTTCAAAGTAGGTACTAGACAATTTATGGAGCGGATTAACACATAGTCTTGTAATAAATAAGACAACTAATTATGCCACAAATCAACAAATGAAATTAGACAGTTCAGAGGGCGGAGTAGCACACGTGATAGTTTTTAGTCCTATTTATAATTAATTACGGGATTATTTATGCAACAAATGAACGAATAGCTACCAAATTAGACAGTTGATGGGGCGGATTAATACATAAGAGAGTTTCAATCCTCTCTATAAATAATTTGGTGAGTAATTAAGCGACAGATCAGCAAATCGCTACCAAATTAGACAGTTCATGGGATGGATTAACACATAGGATAGTTTTTAGTTCTATCTATAATTAATAAGGCGATTAATTAAGCAACAAACCAACAAATCGCTACAAAATTAGACAGTTCACGGACAGATTATCGTATGATACTTTTCAGGCCTATCTGTAATTAATTAGGTGATTAATTATGCAACAAGTCAACGGATCGCTACGGATTTAGAGAGTTTACGGACGAATTAAGGTATAGGATAGTTTTACTTCTATTTGTGATTAATTAGGTGATTAATTATGCATCAAACCAACGAATCGCTACCAAATTAGACAATTCAAGGGGCGGATTAATGCATGGGATAGTTTTCACTCCTATTTATAATTATTAATAAGGTGATAACATGTATAGCGCCGCCCACTATGTTGCGTGCGTACTTAGCTGGTGTATTGTCGTGCACATATTTATATAAGGGTTATCTAACAATGTACAGCCGGCAAAAGATCAACCTACATACATAGGTTTAATGCGCATCTACTACATACTTTTAATGAGCTAATAATAAGAGCTAAAATTGTATGGTTTCGGATAGATTAGCGTGTGGCGGGCTGTATAATAACAACATGACAATAATTGTGTTCAAAGAGCATTTTACACTTGCATACTATAAAATGTAATTAATGATATTTCTATAATACGATACAACACAAAGACTAAATACAGATACGTACAAGGTATCTACGTATTTCAATACTCGATTAGCGGCAATAACTCTGTTTAATCAATGACTTAATGAAATATAATTTAAAGCGGGTAAAACGTAATGAACTCATGAAAAAAAAATGTAAATAATAAATATAGTTTTTAAAGGGAAGTTTTTTTATTTTTTGTTTTATGATTGGCGGACATTTGTTTCCCTCTCATTCTCAAACAAAACTCAACTATAACTTATGTAAATACAAAAATAATAAAGAAGAATTTTCGTCTATCTGTTAGTTCGCACTAATTGCGGGCCGTACTGTCCGGATTTCCATTTGTTTCCTTTAGTGTATTTATCCAGGAAGGTTCTGATGTATTTTTTATAAAAATAAATCTCGAAACAAAGAAAATGTGCTCTGTGAAATAAACTGAATAAAAATTATTTTTGGAGCAAAAACGTGTTCCGAGCATGCTGAAATGCATACTCGTAAGGCATAGTGTCTGTTTTTTCCTTAAAATATCTTGTAATCTTGTAAAATTCGGGTTCCATTTTAGTATTTTTATCAAAATTTGTCTAGTAGTTGCGTAAATATTAAAGCTTAAGGTAGAATATGTTATATGTTGAAAATTCTCCGGGTGTTACGAGGTAACTAGTATAATTTTATTATTATGTATACAGCTGGCCAATGTTGATATTTCATACTAATAGGATTGCATAATAATAAATGTCATTGCGCATAACAGAGAAAAGATAATTTGTAATAAAAATAAGTCAGGGTTAATACAAATATTTAGATAAAAACTAAAACAAACATGTCATTTAACTGGTCGATGGCACTATCATGTAAGAATGAGCTGTGCAGCCCGTGAACGCAAGGGCGAACGCAAAATACTAGTAGTATACAAGAGTAGAAGTTAATCAATCAGTAAATCTTTATAATTAGCAGGAAACCCTCGAATTAGTATATTTTATCCTTTTAAATTCATTCTCGTTGAATCAATAACTAAACATTTATTGGAAAGTAGTTTCTATTGCTCATTTAAAAATACCTACGACGCGAATCACTTTGTAAGAGTCTTAAAGCATCTTAAAAAAATGTACGCTCATTTATGAAAATCTGTGTATTGATAGAATCATCAGTATTACCTACTTGTATATTATAAAAGGAGGCAGTGCATGTGGGAGCATGCCAACGTTCGTCATTCTGAACTGATGTTGGCATGTACCTCGGGTGTCCACGGGCAACAGTATCCACTTACCACCAGGTAGAATTTACGCTCGTCTGCTGCCTTCTTTCTATACAAACATATATGAAAATCTCGGTTAAAAACAGAAAACAACTTTACTATTATTTCTTAGTCAATATTATTTAATCAAATTAAAATCGAATTACATATCAATATTTATTGACGACATTATCGTAATATTTATTGATAGTCTTTACTTTTGGCAATACGTCAACGACTTGTTAGAAAGAGACGGCTATTGTTTATATGCTTTAGAGGCACATGAGTGGTTAAATGCCTTCTCTTCTTTGATATATATTCGAAGATAAAATGTTCGATGATATATATTCGGTGGAGACTTAGTTGAGGGACAAACGATATTATGAGTAGTAGGTAATCGAACATCATTCCCGGGGTGTTTCATTCACACGGTGGAGTAAATATTTTTATTCCAAATCAAAATTAATATAACTTAAATAACTTAAAAATTAAAAATGCCACCCCAAGAAACTTCATGGCATGAAATTGCTGAGCAACGAGCAGCTGAAAAGAAGACTCATGTAACTTTTCCTCAACTGAAATACCCTTCCTTAAGAGATGTAGGAGCAAGAGATCCTATTCTATGGCTTACTGGAAAGGCCTTGGACGATGGCGCGGAAGGTCTGTGGCGAGTCCACGACAAGTTGTACGATTTTACCAGTTTCATGAGCACACATCCTGGAGGTGAAGAATGGCTGGAACTTACTAAGGTAAAAATTATTATCACTTTTTAACACTTGACACACTTACGAGATATGTTATAAGTTTGACGCCTATATTCTGTCTGCCTATCTGTCTATCTATCTTTAAAACATATAATCGACTTTTAAGGACTTTTCATTGAAAAAAATATTTGTCTTTCGACACTGAATTAATAGTTGTGTCCAAATCTAAAGATCTTATTTGCTGGTAAATAAGATCTTATTTGCTGGTAAATAAATGCGAACTGAACTACAATACGTTTACATTAATTTATTTTTAATAATTTGGTTTTTATTATTTTGAGGAATTATTATATTGCAATTCTAAATTATTATTGTAATTTATTGTTTACTTCCGCTATAATATTAATTCTTCTACTTATAATGTATCAACTCGTATTTACCAAGTTTGTGTGGTCGAGGTTTAGGTTGTAGATACAAACCAAAACATGGTTAATCGAAACCCTACAACTTTTATAAGGAACGAGGCAGACGGCTATTCGGCCCCCGTGATGATAAGTGTTCACTGCTGTCCATATACACATGCAACACCAGGGCAAAACCTTCTAGACCCTATTCACTGCTTTAATGAATAATTCCATGTATCAAAAGTCCTCAGGAGGACCACAGGGGGTATTTTTTTCCACAACCAAAATTTTGTGGTACTAATAGAGCGTTTTGTGGATCTCGCACGTAACACCTTCTTATCGAGGACGTGTGGATGCACCGGTATTCGGTGACGAGAGGTTCAGATTAAAATTTATAACTAAAATAACAATGTATCAAAATAAGTATTATAAAAAAACTAAGTTGAATCTTTTTTCACGTTATAGGGAACAGATATAACTGAAGCATTTGAAGTGCATCATATAAATCCATCAGTGAGGAATCTCCTTGACAAGTTCTACATTAGAGATGCACAGACTCCACGAAATTCTCCTTTCACTTTTCATGAGGAAGGTTTATTCAAAACAATACAGAGAAGAGCATTTGAAGAAATTAATAATATACCAAAGAATGTGTCCAAAACTGCAGACAGGATAACCGATGGACTATTTATAACTCTTTTACTTACTTCTGCTCTATCTGTATGGCTAGAAAACTATTGGGGGGCTATGTTTTGTTATGTCAGTGCCTCCGTTGCCATGACTTTATTAACAGTTGCTTGTCACAACTACATACACAGAAAGCCTAATTGGAGAATGTACCTTTTTAATTTGAGTATGTGGTCTTACAGGTAAAACACTGTTTTACATTTTTTTTTTCATTTTCTCTATATATTAATACCAATTAACATAATTTTATATTTCAGAGACTTCCGCGTGTCTCACGTATTATCGCATCATCTTTATCCAAACACCCTAATAGATTTGGAAATCAGTGGATTCGAACCAATACTTTTCTTCAATCCAGGGAAACATAAGGATCCTTATACGTCAAAGTTTGGACTTATAATTGAGATCTTGACGTTTCCATTCCTGTTTCTGCTCTCCTACCTCAAAAGGTAACTACATACATTTAACTTAATCTTTGACTAAAAAAAAATCAGTATTATTAATAGAGAAGAATACCTTTATTTTAACATTCGTATATAGTACCAGTATATCAGGATATTTTTTCAGGGTTATGACCCAGAAACTATAACATATTGTGAAACTATAAAAATAAATTCTTGCTAACACACTCAATTCAATCTATACAATAACTAACGATTATCTGAAGAAAAATATGAAATGTAAATTTGTAATGTGAAAAGAAAGTAAATTAAAAATACATTTTTGAGAAGTAATTGTTAACAAGTTCTCAAAAATGTATTTCAATATACTTCTAGTTAAATAATTAAAATGTAAGATTTATCACAATTGAGGGCAAGCCTGAAAATAAATTGAAATTATTTTGCTTAATTTCCAGGTTCTTCTCAATATTCTTTCGTCCAGGATTCTTACAAAAGCACTATCGTTGGCATGACCTCGTTTGCCTGGTCCTTCCCTTGTGGATGTCATACGTGACCGGAGTCTCATTCGGTTACGCAGTGTACACTTGGCTATGGATTGTTTGTACTTCTAGTGCTATATTCTTCCACATGGGCACAAATGCTGCACACCAACACCCCGGACTGATAAAGGATGGTGATCAACCAAGGTAAGTACCTACGGTATACCTAAATTAAATTGAGAAATAAATTAATGATATAGCAGATAATACTATATGGACAGCAAATGCACAACGAACGTACGTGTTTCGGTAGTGAGTAATATATGCCCGAGCCCATTCTCATCCCGTCCTATCCTTCCCCATTCTCCCAACCCTTTCTCCAAATACATTCCTAAATCATCCAAGATAGGCAGCGCATCTGAAGGCGTGTCAACGTTCATCATTCTGGACTGACGTTGGCATGTCCATGTGCAACAGTATCCACTTACCACCAGGTGGACTGTATGCTCGTCTGACACCTTTTTTCCATAAAAAATAAATAAATGTGGGTTAGATTTAGGTTCTCTGATAACAATAATATAGTAATTGGAGTCCTGCGTCTCCGTCGAATTTGTGATAACATTCTTAGTAATATAAATTTATCCAAAAACTAGCGACCCGCCCTTCCTTCGCTTCGGTTTATTAAATTTAAAACAATCGGAATAAGATATTTTCCTGCGGTGAAATGGAGCCTATATTTTAAGTTAGACCTCTAGCAATACATCGGTGAAAACTGCATTCAATTCCATGCAGTAGTTTTTGCGTGATGCGTGTACAAACATACAGACAGACAGACAAAATTTCTAAAAACTGTTGTTTTGGCTTCTGTTACTCTAATAAAGACCCCATGTATTAGTTTTTTTTCAATATCTATAATGTACAGACATCGGCCTGTTACAATTTTATTATATTCAAAAATGGTTGGTTGATGACGATTTGCTGCTTATTTAAAAACAAGTTAATTTTATTTTTGTTTCTCTTTTACTTCTATCCGCATCTTGGTACTTTATGTTAATAAGTTACTTGTTTCTTTTTAAATTCTTAATTTATATTTGTGATGTCATCTGTTCGAAGCCTGGCACGTATCATTATTTTACTATTTAAACACGGTTTTTTTGAGTTATCACCAGCTCGGCGGTGATAATTCGGAGAAAAAAACGAAAATGCCCGATAATATTAAAAGAAATCTAGTCGTATGTCCTAGATCCATAAACATCCATAAACCCGTGCTGAATCTAAAACTTCCTGGTGGTGATATGGCACACGTGCAGATCGTGTTTCTGATGGTGGGTGGATCTGTCTCTCATTGTTTCGCAATACATGCCTACATGAAACAATAATGATGGTGATTAGTCAGTAAAAGGGCATTGGCAATCTTCCACGTCCCATTACACTGCTCATTCTTCCTTGAGTGCGAGGACGAAGAGTAAGGATTATAACGGGAGAAGGAATTTCCTTTATCCGTTATACACGTTATACGCTCTACTTGATGTGATTGGATGGGACGGAGAGTGGGGAATATGATAGAATGGGATGGGTTGGAATGAAAAATAAGCTTACTTATCCGTACATTTCATAGTAGTCTTCTATGAGATTACAATGAAAGATATCGAATCCATAAAATTAGGTGTGATATAAAATAATAGGCCGTACAAAAGGAATTATTGTGTAGCGACAGTGTTCGACACATGACGACACGGTGTTTTATTTATGTTAGTTTATCATAGTAGAGTTTTTTCAGTATAAAGGTTTTTGTGCATTTGTTGCGCTCAGCGTCGCCAGTCGTCTCCCAAGCTCCCAACTAAGTAAATAGTACATTTTAATATACAATTTATGTGTTTAACCAATATAAAGTTAGGAGCCATTTGAAGTTTAATTAATCAACCTTTTAATATAATACCAACATAATAATATACAATAACAATTGATAAAATGATATATATATATCTATATTTTTCAGGACGGAAACACCTGATTGGGCAGTCCACCAGCTAGAGGCAGTGTTTGACCGTAAAGAAGTTAACTCCAACGTCTTCACTGTATTGACGTTATTCGGTGACCACGCTCTTCATCATTTGTTCCCCACGCTCGACCACGCATATCTCAAATATTTACACCCCACATTCGTAGAGTTATGTGAGAAGTACCAGACGACACACAGAGTATCAAATACATTCAAAATGGCATTAGGACAAGTCCGGGACCTAAGGCGAGTCCAGTATAACACAGTTGAAGATAGGGAAAGAGAATATAATTATTCACGTGTTGAATAAAATTAGTTTTAATAACATGACATCTTTTGTTTATATCATTTTAAATATGTACATTACCATCAGCCGTTAGATACAGGCCTCGCCCAAGGTTCGTCATTACACACGGTCTTCCACTCTTCTCATCCAGATACATACATACATCTACTATAACATCACGAAAAAGTATGTCATAAGTTTACTTTCATGATGTTTAATTTGTACTGACTTAGAAATCATAAGATATACTTAGATACACTTACATTAGTGACATTAGTGTGTAAGTAATTTAAGATAAATAAACGAGTAATTGAAAATATTTGTGTAATTATTTATAACTAATATATCAAGAATAACAAGTACCATTTAATCTCAATCACTGTTCATAGCAATACATTATTTGAGTTTCGAAAGTACAACGAAAGTATAGTTCACGCGCTTCTAGGATTTTTGAATTCAGTTGGAAAGTTAAGAAAGTGGTTAACAAAGTTATTTTCAATTTAAATTCCAAAATAACAATAAAGAATATGGCTAATAAAGTTTTACAATAAATATAAAAACAAGAAATGCGACTATGTGGGCTGAAGTAGCTCATCAACGCGTAGTGGAAAAGAAGACCCATGTAACTTTTCCTCAACTAAAGTATCCTTCATTAAGAGACAAAGGTGTTAGAGACCCCGTACAATGGCTTTCTGGAGAGTGCACGCTGCAATCCAACAGCCGCTGGGCGCACTCGACTGGCCACGTTTCAAGTGCCAAGTTTCATTAAAATTTGTCCAGAAGTTTGTGCTTGATCCGTGTTTCGTCAAATAGATAGACAGACAGGCGTCCAAAAATTGTTATTTTGGACTGTATATCATTCATGCTTGATGCTTGAAAGGCGAAATGGGATAAGCAACAATTTGGGACGTATTGAGTTATATACGAGTACCTACATCATTGGAATCGACAGATTTTTCAACGTCTTTTGATCTGACTCTCATATTTGTAGTGACCTTTTTGTAACTAACGCATTTTGAAATTCTCTGTTTTTTTTTACTTTTCACTGCTTACTTAACGACGAAAATTTTGACCGTTTTTATAAAAGTGATGGTTGTCATAGAATAAAACTTGATTTTTGCACTTGCTCACTTTTACCTTTATCTAGTATGGAGTAACTATTTTGTTAGGCTGACTATCCTCAAGATTGTTTTATTTATATGTTTTTGTCCGTTTTTACCCCGTTTCATTTATCTTTAAATTAGAACTTGGTTAATTTTTATTCATCCCCATTCATAGATAAAAGTCACTTATGTACAATTTACCTAAAATAAAAAAAACTAATATTTTGTCGCTTATCATTATTTTACATGCCATTTCATTTTGTATTGTCTGGCGTTTAGATTGTTTTACCTAAAAGATATATATAGGTGTGAAAAGTCGGTTACACCTCGCGCGCAACTCTTATAATTTTGTTTGCGCATACAGTGAAGCAAACTTCAAGTGGTGTTTGATAACAAATTCTTCAATCGGTACCTACGCCACGAAACGTTGCTTAGTCAACACATACGCCGCCGCTGCGATCCCGAACAGGGTTATAGCGAGAAATATATAGCTCAAGATTGCAATGGGTAACACTAACAAATATTTCATTAATAACGGATAGGGGAGAAGATCAGTATGTTGCAAATATTAACTTTAAAGCGTAATTTTTTTAGATGATAATTATTTATGTGCATTTTAAAGTAATAAAACTAACCAGTTTCGAAAAGTTCCTACATCTGTTTCAATAGTTTGTTAGTCGATCGATTGTTTTACGACCAATATGCATTTTTGATTGATTTTCAGTTTATGTGCGTAAATTTGTATGGGAAACTTTAAGCATTAAAATAATACTTCGATAAAGTATACAATTTAATAAAGTACACCTAAGTTCACGTGCGGAATTAGTTATTACATTTTTATTAAATGCCACTGTAGTATTTGTCTTTTGCAGGATACTTAGGTATCCTTTTATTTCTGCGCCCTTATTTTACAGAGTAGTTACTCAAGTAAAAAATCGTAGGGTGTATTAAAGTAACAAATTAAATTTAAGTAAAAATAACTTTATTGCGGGATATTTTATATGTTGGTGAAAATTTTTCCTATAAATTTATAGGTCAAAGTTTGTTGGTTAGTTAGATTTTCTTGTTTCTGTTTTAGTTTTAAAAATAGTAAGCGGCCCTAAATCTAAAAATAACAAGATTTTAGAACAAATGTTTAAGTTATTACTTAGGGGGCAAAACAACCTTACGAAAACGGTAAGCGTCGCGTAAATACGATAATTATGCGAATTTATACGACTTTTTTTTTCTTCTGAAAAATCAAACATTTAATTGCTCTCCTGTAAAATCGTCAGAATGTCGTTTATTCCACATCTCCTTTCAAGCGTCGATTTACTTAATAAAGAATAGATATATAACTAGAGACATTCTACACCACCCGAAGCTCAACAAGAACATAAGAGAGATTCTGAAAACATATAAATTATTTTGCATGATTGCAGATTACTCCTAATATTTTTCCGCCAAGGGTTCTTCAAACAACATTATCGTTGGCATGATGCCATTGGCCTGCTCCATCCACTGTGGATGTGGTACGTAAGTGGAGCTTCATTCGGACACGGCGTGTGCACGTGGTTTTTCATCAACTGTACTGGGAGCCTTGTCTTCTACAGCATTGGCTCTAACGCAGCAAGCACATCACCACCCCGATATCATCAAGGATGGCGACGAACCAACGTAAGTTACTGTTATTTAATACTATTATTATAACAGTAACAGTTCTAAAACACAAAAAACAGACGTCCTACAAAAAGCCACAAAGCAGAAACGGAACTGGGCTGGTCGTGTCTGCCGTATACTGAAAAACCTATGAGCAATAGAAACTCTCGAGTGTATCCCAGAAAATGTCACAGGCATTGTGCAGACGTAATAAACGATGGCTGGACAAGCCTGTCGCTTATTGTAGAGATTTTGCGTCGAAAGCACACGAGAGGAGTGGAGGAAATGTAGAAGGACTTTGCTCAGCTGTGGGACAGTACTGGCTCATAACTATAATAATTATAACTGTACAGTTTGTTAGTTAAATCTTCCATTACTTATAATGCTTAATGTGGACTATTACCACGTTTGATTAATCTGTAACTATGATATAAATATATCTGATATTATTAATATCGATATCAGCCTATGACGTCCAACCGTAGAGCATAAACCCCTCGTTGCATATACGAAGAATTTCGGTTATAATATAATCCACCACGCATGTCCAGATTTTTTTTCTAATTCTCGAACAAGCGAATTATCTCACAAAATTTTCTTCATGATATTTGAATAAAAACCAATGACCGGCGCGACGGCGTTTTGAAGTCATGAGTTCGAGAGTCGTAAATAAATATATATCGCTCGGCTATTCTCACCTTTCACACAAAATTATACATACAAACAATTATACAAAATGTTTTTATAGAATACGGTGGCAGATAAGCAAGCAGACTACCTGATGGTTACTATTGTATATGGACGTCTATGACACATACCGCCATGAGATAAAAATAACGTAAATTAGAACCTCTGCAGCTGTACTCGGTCTTTGGAAGCCGAAAGGAGGAACGAATTAATTAGGATATGGTTATAGATAACATCATTATTCTGCCATATCTCACTGGATAAAGAAAACAGAACTGGCTGTACGGGAATGGATACATCCCATGCATCCAGTGGAATGGAAGGATTGAGATGGAAGTATCCAACACGAATCTTTCCCGCCACCTCCAAGCAAGTTATTATCATCATCAAATTGATAATGATATTGTGTATTATACTCGAGGTACATTATAAACCATCTTAATTTTGCAGTTTGGACACTAACTGATCTATTCCAAAATACTTTTACTTGATGTTCAGAGTATTTTTTATCATTCCAAAGTTCCTGCCGTTAAGATTTATTACTGGCCTTGTAACGCTCGACTGGCCACGTTACCTCTCTCTCACAGAAGACTACCTTGAAATGTAATGCATTTACCACTTTATCTTATTTCCGCAATGTACGTATGTGTTTCGGTAATTAGTGAGATGTGCCAGAGCCCATTCCCATCCTATCCCTCCCCATTTGTCCAACCCTTTCTCCAAATCTATTTCTATATTTACAAAGGTAGGCAGCGCAACGTTGGGGCGTGCCAACGTTTGTCATTTTGGACTAATGTTGGTATGTATTGCGGTTGTCTATGGGCGACAGTATCCACTTATCATCAGGTGGACTGTATCCTCGTCTGCCGCCTTCGTCCATAAAAAAAATTCTATACATGGTTTCATGCATCTGAACCAATTTTGAAAACATTTTTTCACTCTTCCTCACGTACCTTTCACAGCCTCTTCGAACGTTGCCAGCGCGTCTTACGGCGACGAAAACTGCTTTCCTTTTTGTTGAGATTTAATTTTGGGAAACAAAAAAGTCACATGGTGCCAAGTTGGGACTGTAAAGAGGATGGCCTAAAACTTTATCCAGGGTACTGTCCATAAAGTCCCTTGTTTTAAGCGATGAGTGAGATTCGTAAAGGTATAGATATCAAGTGAAAAACTTGCAATTAAAATTTTTCCAGCGCTTCTTGCTCTTTTTAATTTGGTAGGCGTTGGCTCACTTTGAAACAGCTAAACAGTAGATTGATGCTTAGTTTCTGGATCATGCTGGTAGATCCAAGATTTGTCACCTGTGATAATGTCGTCAACGCGCTGAGACGATCCTGCATCAATTTTTGTTATCATATCAAGGCATCATTCGACACAAACTTGATTTTGAGCCTCGTTGAGGTTGTGCGGCACTCAGCGTGATAATATCCGTGAGAGGAGAGTGCACGCTGCAATCCAACAGCTGCTGGGCGCGCTCGATTGGCCACGTTACCCCTCTCTCACAGAAGACTACCTTGAAATGTACTGCATTTCCCACTTTATCTTATTTCCCTAATGTACATACGTGTTTCGGTAGTGAATGAGATGTGCCAGAGCCCATTCCCATCCTATCCCTCTCCATTTTCCGAACCCTTTCTCCAAATCCATTCCTATATCTTCAAAGGTAGGCAGCGCATCCGGGAGCGTGCCAACGTTTGTCATTTTGGACTAATGTTGGCATGTATCGCGGATGTCTATGGGTGACAGTATCCACTTACCATCAGGTGGACTGTATGCCCGTTTGCCGCCTTCGTCCATAAAAATTTAAAAAAAACTAAAGGATCATTAACACAGAATGATACGTAGCCAAGTGCTTTTCAAACGTTTTTACTGCAGTGAGTAAGAACCGTCCAAACACAGGTCTCCACTGACTGCTGCTGCACCACGACAACGCGCCCGCTTTCTCAGCACTTAAAACATGGGTTTTTGTATAGTACCCCGGTTAAAGTATTAGGCCATTCTCCTTACAGTCTCGACTTAGCACCTTGTGACTTTTTTTATTTCCCAAAATTAAATCCCAACTAAAGGGAAGCAGTTTTCGTCGCCGGAAGACGTACTGGCTACCTGTGAAGAAGGGAAGAAGCCGTGAAAGAGGTACCTGAGGAAGAGTGGAATAAATCTTTTCAAAATTGATTCAGACGCATGAAACTTTGTACAGATGCAAGTGGAGAGAGAGAATATTATTTTTCTTTTATGCAAAACATTCTGAGTTTCCCACGTACTTGATAAGTGTGCACTCTATACTATATACATATACATACTTACCATATTATCAGTCTGTGTCTCTCGAATGTCTCCCAAAGCCCGTTATTCGGTCTTCCACATTCTCATCTAGCCACTGAAAACGCACAAGATATTTACCACAGTATTTACTTTATTTGAATTTTTTTGATAAATATATTCCTATTTCGTTCCTGATGTTTTATTTTAATTGTGGCAGTGTGTTTTGTGAACAAAGGTACATGTACAAATGAGGTGCCTGTAATCCAATTTGAATATAACCTCCACAGAGCTATAAAAAGCTCGTAACTCGACGGTAGCGGTCGAGGGTGTGCGCCTCAATTTGAACCGAGCTCCTGTCGATACCATCCGAATTACCGAGCCCATAAATTTTCAAGCGCAAGATAAGCCGCACATGTGGTGCCGTACTAAACCACCAAACTGCTCTTTGTGTAGACATAATACCTAAAAAAATGGATTAAAAATTTTTCGACAATAAAACTATTTGCAGCAGAAGTTTCAATTGGCTGAATATTCCATCTGAAACATGTTGGAATTGCAGAAACGGAAACCAGCGTTTTCTTACTCCAATCACAATAATTGCGTTCAACCCCAATTTAGTAGCTGGAATAATAAGAGTATATATTTTTATTATCCCATTTCCGTGACCTGGAATAAGTTCCCTTATTTTGAATGGCCCCAGGCTGAAGTTATCTGCAGATCGTGGCAATTCATTCTCCGCAAATTGGCTATTCATCCTCACATAAGCGTGAGTTATTGAGGTACCGCAGCTTCATAGATAAACATCTTTAGCCGTAACGCGGTATTAAACTCATAACAAAAATTTAATTTTCTCTCTTCTAACAACATTATGTTGATAGTCCCGTTTACATATTAAAATTGTTGGCCATTATTCCCGTGTAATGGCTGAATTACACTAACCTCTCTTAATAAGGATAGTTTACTAACAACACTAAAGAATTAGGGTATATTTAACTAATTCGCACGGTGCGAAACATAACTAGAGGTACTAATGGAACTACATTATCGTACAGTATCCTGCATCACACTCAATGTAATTGACAGATTATTCAATTCCACACCGGGAGTCATCTTGTTAACAGAAGCGCAAATAATCTACGAGTATCTGGTAATGAGATACCGTTTCATATATGTACTGTTCGCAACACTGCAGATTTACTGATATACTGCCAATTATATACCATCCATACCATCAGGATATGTGTCTCCACTTCTGGATGTAAGTTTCTCACAAAGCTCGCCACCACATAAGATCATAGGCTCTTCTTATCCAACCACCAGCAGCGAACTTCTTCAAAAGCTGAAGAGCGTCCCACAGTACGTTTCCCGGTACGTGGCCTCCACGCGAAGACTCGTCAACCCCATCGGTTATCGCATATCGGTCAATCATATACTCCGTAACAATTACTTACAGATAGAGGAGCCTACACAAGGAAATTGTAAACGTTGCAGTATTGCATCATTAAATCCCTATTTACCCTTAATTAATAACCGTAAACAGCCCTTTTGTCGTATACTGCTGAACATAGGCCTCCTCGTGCACGCTGTCCTGGTGCATGAGTAATGTATGGCCTTAAAACGCGACGCTGCACATAGGGGTATTTTAGCGATCTAGCTGGCCAAAAGTCAATTCCAAAGAATTCAAAGCAGGTAGAAAAAAAAAGGTTATTAACCTGTTAACCGAGCGGGACGTATAAATACGTCAAACGTAAACAATAGCGTGTACGGGTAGGACATATGAATACGTCCTTGAAATATATGTTGCGCCCTGGAACGGGCCTGGAACGGAATTGTTAACTTTTTTATATTTTTTATTGTGTATCTAAATAAAAAATATATATTTTTTGTACTCTTTATAATTGTTTGTAAAATTTATAATTTCTTAATTCGATATTTCCATATTTTTGTTGGTATTCTTTTCTAATTGTTTGTAATTTTGTATTTTCCTTTGTGCTATATATATAAATAAACGAAAACATATATATTTCATAGTCTTTTCATTTATTTTAAGCATAAATAAAAAATAAAAAAAATAAAATTACGTTCTCCGGGCGTGACGTACTGACACGTCCTAGTGAAAGAGCTCGCGCCCGTTATATGCTGCGTAATTAAAAAGGGAATTCCCCGGTTAACAGGTGAAGTTAAATAAACAGACAACAATAGGCAACCCTTCCCCGCCTCTCAATGGCGCGCAGGTAGTTTTAGTTGGAACTTGACCGTTCGCGTCGCTACAAGTGAAGGTATCTTTTTCAGCTTTCTAAGTCTCAGTTAAAAAGTAAAAATTTAATGTTCAGTGTTATTCTTCAAAAATACAGTTATGGATCTAGAACAAGCAGGTAAGAACACATACTTTTGAAGTAGTTATTGTTTCATTTGTTAATGTAATAATAATATTCTGGGTATTTGAAAAAAGGCTTTAGAGTTTTTAAATTTTAAACCACATTTTAGCGCATTGAAAGGTTTTTGTTGTACTTCAGGGTGCGTCCCGGTTATAATTTTTATTGTAATTGGAAGATAGGAGTTTGTACAATATAATCATTATCAAATGAGCCGCAACTATCCGCAACTTCTCGACTTATGGGTCAACAATCATGATAGTGAAAAAATGACAGATATTAAATCAAAAATTTAGATTATGTTAACGTGGTATTTATTTTGTTTAGTTTGTTATATATTTATTTTATTTATTTCGTGGTATTTATGTTAACGTCATCTGGGGGCTCAGGCGTAAGGGTGGTGACCCGTAGATCGCTGTACGATAAAATGCAAGAGCAAAACTTTCCCAATTTTGAAGAAAAGTTAAAATATTTGGAAACTTACCTTTTGTCTTGCGAAGACTATTCAGATGACGAAATAAAGAACTTGAAGCAAAAGTTTTCGTATATTAAATCTGAATTCAAACAGAGGTGGAAGAAAGCAGTTAAAATAGAAAAAAAAATCCTTCAAAATAATGACGAATGGCTGCAGAAAACATTTGAAATACCGAGGTGCAGAAGCGAAAATCGGGTCGACCATCAAAATCATTCACAGAATTGAGCGAAAGAAGTAAAAGAAGAAAAACAGTCGAGCTTCGTAGTGTGGCAGATGATGACGTGTTAATGCATGCTACGCAGACGAAATTACAAACTACTGGAAAAAGAGATGCTTTGAATATACTGAAACAAATGATTAGTTCTCCAAAGCGAGCTACGAAGTTAAAGAAAGCGTACGAAAAGGGTCAAGAAGACAATGAAAAACAATTAACGCCATTATTAGCTCTTTCAATGTTCGTAGAAGCTGATCTTTCTCGGCGGCAATATGAGATAATTAGAAGCGCCAGTAAAAAGTTATATCCCAGTTATAGCTTGCTACAAAAAGCAAAAAGTGACTGCTATCCGCGTAAAGAATCTTATGAAGTGACTGAAACATGCGCTGAAGTAAATCTACAAGATTTGCTAAACCATACTGTTACAAGATTATTAACGTGTTTGAAGGAGGTTATTTATAACTTAAGTTCAGAAGAACGTAACACATTAGAGCTGATTTGCAAGTGGGGTTGTGATGGGTCACAACAGGCGCAATTTAAACAGAAGATGCAAAATGATGCCACTGATGGCAATATTTTTCAAAGTAGCTTTGTGCCCCTTCAATTAGTTTGTGGTACAAATAAGCAGAAAGTAATATGGCACAACCCAACCCCATCTTTACCGCGATATTGTCGTCCTATCAGAATCAGATTTGTAAAAGAAACTGTGGATATTACCCAACAAGAAATAGAACACGTAGAAAACGCCATCAATTCCTTACAAAATACCAAATTTACATTGGAAGACAAGGCATATTCTGTAAAACATATAATGACACTTACTATGGCAGATGCGAAAGTGTGTAATGCTGCCACACAAACAACATCAACCATGAGGTGCTATATTTGTGGCGCAACCTCTAAAGAATTTAATGATTTAACCATCAAAAAAGATGTTGATGTAGATGCACTTTCGTTTGGTTTGTCCATTTTGCACGCCAGGATTCGTCTGTTCGAAAGCATATTGCACCTTTCGTATAAACTCCCTGTGAAAAAATGGCAGTTAAGAACAGCTGCTGACAAAGCCATAGTTAACGAGAGGAAAACTGAAATACAGGAAAAATTCAGACGAGAAACGGGTTTGATAGTGGATGTACCAAAAGCTGGATTTGGTAACACCAATGATGGTAATACCAGCAGAAGATTTTTCACCAATCCAGAACTAGCTGCGGAAATCACTGGCGTTGATTTTAATTTGATATACCAACTTAAAATTATCCTAGAAGTAATATCAAGTGGCCACAAGATCCATTTACAGAAGTGTTGTTCCAATTTTTAGTTTTAGTTGCAATAAACCACCGTAGAGTGCAGACGTACACAGTTGTTTTCATATCCCGCTAAGCAAAATTCAACCTTATCATCAAGCAATACATGGTCGAATTCGAGTCGGATCTAAAAGGAGCTATCGGAGCGACCGCTGCGAGCCAGCCGTCGGGGCGAGAACAATAGAAGCCCGCATTCCTGAGCGATAAGGATTCATTTTTGGCGCGATGTCTTCTACGACGGAATTACTCAATTTGTTGGAAAATACGGCAAGCTCAATACAAAAAACTCAAGTTAACTTGAAAAAATGTCCGAAGGCGAGATTAACCAAAGGTTATGTTGAAACTCGAATAAAAACTATTGAAGAAGATTGGGAAACATTCAAAACGGCACATCAAGATTTAATTAAAATAACACCACAAGATAAACAAAGTTCGATATCCTATTTTACGAATAATGAATATGATAACCACAAAGAAGCATACATTTGTATACTTGCCGACTTACGTGATTTATTAGCGAGTTTGACAACCACGCCATCGTCGGGTACCACCGCCGAGTTAAATAAGAATAACATACAATCAAATAATACAACAAATCAACTCGTACGCCTTCCAAGAATTGAGTTAATTAAATTTAGCGGTAATTATGAAGAGTGGCCAAGTTTTCAAGACTTGTTTGTTTCGCTAGTGCACGACAATGATACAATCAGTAATGTGCAAAAGTTACATTATTTAAAGACCAGTGTGACCGGGGAAGCTCAAGCTTTACTGAAGCACGTCCAGGTGACCCAGCAAAATTATGAAATAGCGTGGGATATTCTAAAAACAAGGTATGGTAATAAAAGATTAATTTTGAATACCCTCATGAAAAAATTATTTAATCAAAGAAAGATATCAAACCAATCTGCTACACAAATCAAATACTTGCTCGACGTGACGTCCGACTGCCTAAATAATATACACAATTTAAATATTTCAACGGAGACATGGGATCCTGTAATTATTTTTCTCGTCGTGCAAAAATTAGATACCGAGACACATAAAGATTGGGAAGAATGGGCATACAGGATTGAAACGGATTTGTTACCTACCTGGAGTGATTTAAAGAACTTTTTACAATCAAAATACCGAACGCTGGAACTTGTCGCATCAACGGGCCCCCGTGAAAAACCAGTGAAAGAACGCTCTTTCCACGTCGCCACTGCTGCGTCACTTTCACCCACATCAACTGCGTCATCACTACCAACAAAGAAGACATGTGTATTATGCAAAGATAACCACACTATATGCCATTGTAAGGGATTCACTACGCTGCAACCTATAGAACGAACAGAATATGTTAAGAAAAACAACTTATGCTTTAACTGTTTAACACCAGGACATTCTGCGTACCAATGTAGACTGCAAATGTCCTGTCGTTTATGCAAACGGCGCCATCATACTCTCCTACACCAACATAAGAAGTCAGATACTTCGGAAACAGTAAGCACTACTCAACCGAAGGCATCACATCACAGTGCAGAAGAGTCAGAAGAACAAGTCAACACACTGATTGCGTCACACAACAATGTTAAACAAGGTACAAGCACGGCACTACTAGCGACGGCAATGGTGACAGTTACAAGTAAGCACAATCACACCATTGTTCTCCGTGCGCTCGTTGACCAAGGCTCACAGGCAGCGTTCTTAAGCGAAAAGGCAACTCAAATGCTCAATCTTACCAAACAGTCAGCCAGAGGAAGTATCATTGGAGTGGGGTCTTCAAGAATAAACGTCGATCACGTGGTTAAGCTACAAGTTGGTTCCCGATGGGATGCAAACTTTAAGATAGACCTAACTGCTTATGTAATGAGCAAACAACTTACCACGCAGCTCCCCTCCAAAGCTGTCACTGTCGATAAAAATGAATGGACACACCTAGAAGGTCTCAAGTTGGCAGATCCAAGCTATCATATCCCAGGGCAAATTGATTTGCTTCTAGGCGTTAAAGAGTACGCACAAATAGTGCAACAACCACTGATCAAAGGTCCTCCGGGTTCTCCGTGCGCACAAAAAACAAACCTTGGATGGATTTTGTTCGGAGAAATCACTTCGAGGAACTTGGAAGAAAAATCGTTTCTGGTCCTTCACCATCAAGTAGACATGGATGATGTCCTAAAATCGCCGTGGGAAATAGACACAGATTATAGTAGAAAACTAATAAAGGAAGAAAAATTATGCGAGAAAATCTACGAAGAAACACACACAAGAACAAGAGAAGGAAGATACATGGTAAAGTTACCATTTAAAATAAAAAATCCAAAATCACCTGAAGGAAACACGAAAGACATAGCAAGAAATAGACTAATACAGCTAGAAAGAAGATTCAAAAGAACACCAAAACTAAAAGAAAATTACAAAAAGGTTAGGGAAGAATATCTAACGCTAGACCATATGGAGGAAGTACCTGAAAATGAAACAAAGAAAGTGAACGCGGTATATTTACCTCACCACGCCGTGATACGCGAAGACAAGGAAACTTCGAAGACACGTGTCGTGTTCGATGCTTCTGCGAAAGGCTCGAATCAAATCTCACTTAACGACGAATTACATGTTGGTCCTCAGCTTCAAGAGGACCTAAGAAACTTGATTATGAGATGGCGATTAAAGCGCGTCTGCTATGCAAGTGACATTAAGATGATGTACAGACAATGCCTGGTGTACAAAGAAGACGCTGACACCTACCAACGTATTCTATGGCGCGAGAACGATTCTGAAGATATAAAAGAATACCGTATGCTACGAGTCACGTTTGGCACTGCATCAGCACCGTATCTTGCAGTAAAAACTCTCCATCAAGTTGCCGAAGACGAAGGTCGAAATTATCCAAAGGCAGCGAAGATAATAAAAGAAGACTTCTATATGGATGATATGATGTCGGGTAACGATACTACCAATGAAGCCATAGACACAGCTCAGAACGTGACAAGCATATTGAAAAAGGGGGGCTTCACTCTTTCGAAATGGTCATCCAACTGTCCTGAATTCATGAAATCTATTGAAACAAGCGAAAGAAGTACTAATGCACACTTAGATCTCAAATTAGATGGAACTGTCAAAGCGTTGGGATTGATTTGGAATTTGGGAACAGACCAAATTCAATACAAATTGAATGTGCCGATGGCCTCAACTAGTGTCACAAAAAGAACAATCTTGTCAGATGTCCAGAAGCTTTTCGACCCTCTTGGATGGGTTTCGCCAAGTCTGATAATGGCGAAGATCTTATTACAAAAGATTTGGTTGGCCAAGGTCGGCTGGGATGACAGGATAAGTAGACAATTAGAGGACGAATGGCAGAATATTCGGGCAGATTATAAGAATGTAACTGAAATTCACATCGATCGTTGGCTTGGTACTATAAGCACTGACATGGAAAGGGTACAAATTCATGGATTTAGTGACTCATCGATGCTGGCCTACTCTGCCGTGGCCTATCTAAGAGTAGAGAATCCAGATGGCACTGTGATAACTAGAATCATAGCTTCAAGAACTAAAGTGGCACCTCTTCGTACCATCTCCTTACCGCGTCTAGAATTGTCAGGAGCACTGTTGCTCTCCAGGCTGCTAAAGCAAATAGAACAAGCTATGAGAATACCTGCAACGCAAATGTATGCTTGGACAGATTCAACGATTGTGACTGCGTGGTTATCAAGTGAACCTCACAGGTGGAAACCGTTCGTAGCGAACCGAGTTGCAGAGATACAAGAAAATATACCCAACAACCGGTGGTATCACGTTTTATCCGAAGAGAACCCAGCAGATATTGCATCGAGGGGCATGTTACTTGAGAGTCTAAAAGATTCGAAGTTGTGGTGGAATGGCCCGACATGGCTATCTGAAAAAGAAATCAAATTAATACACACAGAGGTTGTCTCTACAGATCTCGAAATGAAGAAAGAGAAGATACACGTTAATCTAAATGTACGTAAGGAAGATATTCATGAATGTTTAACATCACAATTTGATCAGTTTGAAAACTTAAGAGAATTAATAAAGGTCATAGCCTACTGCAAGAGATTTTTAAACTGTAAAAAGAGGTCAATAGATGTAGAAAGAAACTTTACAACGGAAGAATTAGAAAGTTCGCTGATGTCATGCATTAAACTAGTACAAGAAGAAGAATATATTGAGGAAATGAACAGAATCAAAGTGAACAAACCTATGAAAGCAGATAGCAACATAAAAACATTGAATCCTTACCTTGATGAAGATGGTATCCTCAAGGTGGGCGGTCGCCTACGACATGCTGATCTCGATGAAAACACCAAACATCATTTGAGACGCGTACTGACCACTAACCTTACCTTTGAGGAAATGACAACCGTGTTGTGTCAAATCGAGGCTTGTCTGAACTCCAAGCCTCTATGTCCCACCGATGACTCTGATCCGGACTCAATAGAACCACTAACGCCCGGACACTTCTTGATAGGCGAAGCCCCGATAGTCGTCCCATCTCCAACTTTCAAAGATGTGAATATAAGCAGACTATCACGCTGGTAATATACGCAAAAACTACTTGGTGATTTTTGGCGACGTTGGCAACAAGAATATCTTACGAGGCTACAACAACGTCCGATCTGGTTAAAAAAGAGAGAAGAATTTAAAATCGGTGACATAGTCTTGATCAAAACTGATGGTTTGCCCCCAGGGAAGTGGTCTCTAGGTCGTATTGTGGACAAGCATCCTGGAAATGATTCTCATACAAGAGTCTATAGTGTAAAGAGTGGGAATAGTGTAGTGAAAAGATCAATTTCCAAACTTTGTCCCCTCCCTATCGACACTGATTAGGAACTATACTGTAATTAGCTTCAGTGTTAGTATAAGATGTGCAGGATTATACCTTTTTGTAAAATTTAGATTTGTTATCAATACTCAACTCAATGCAATTTTGTTTTGTAGCTAGGGACAATGTTATGAAAAGGACCCGATATAGTCCTTTTGGTGGGCGGAATGTTGTTCCAATTTTTAGTTTTAGTTGCAATAAACCACCGTAGAGTGCAGACGTACACAGTTGTTTTCATATCCCGCTAAGCAAAATTCAACCTTATCATCAAGCAATACAAGAAGTTTGCAGATTATTGTATTGAAACTGCAAAACTTTATATACGTCTGAATCCATGGCGTCCTATGACGCCCACGATGCACAAGATCCTTGTTCACGGTGCAACTGTGGTAGAAAAGGCATTATTGCCAATTGGATTGCTCTCCGAAGAAGCCGCTGAGGCACGGAATAAACATTTCAGGTTGTACAGGCAGAACTTTGCAAGAAAATTTTCAAGAGAGTTCAGATTGTCAGATAAGCCTTATCCCCTTCAGATAAGGGGGTTATTACTAGCTTGAGACGAACCCCCAAAAAGAAGACGATGGCTTTCACAAAAGATGCAATTGAGTTGTTAATTCCAGCTGAACCCTTCTCTGACAACGATAACTCCGATTCAGATGAGGTTTCAGAAGACGAAGAGAGTGAACAGGATGATGAACCGTGGCACTCATCATCATCATAATTTTATAATGTTATTTTTCGGAAATTAAAATTTTGAGTTAAATATGATAATTTTTTTAAAATATATATGTCTCAAAACACTTTCTATAGCTTAAGTCAATTAGAAAACCTATTTAGAATAATAAAATCGAAAGAAATAATTTTGGCCGCCTAGATTGGCAAAATACCCCTATGTGCGCTGGCCAAACGGGCGGCTGTTAGAGGTCTAGCTCCTCAAGGCTTGCAGTTAGTGGCTTTATCATCCCTTAGTCACCTTTTACTATACTACGAGAAGAGAGAAGGGATGGGGTGGTGCTATTCTAGAGCCGGCCACCATCACACGGCCAATTAAGGTTAATTAATATCAGCTAAAAACGAATACAATACTTTACAGACACAATCTAACTTGCTTTTATTATATAAATAATGGGCAGTAAATAATCCAATATGAGATTTCAAACTTTGAATAATCATTAAAAAGTCTACACCAGTTATCTATACTAATATAATAAAGAGGTAAAATTGTGTGTTTGTATGTATGTTGGAGGTAATCTCTGGAACTACTGAACCGATTTCAAGAATTCTCTATATATATTTTATATATAGGCTATACTTTTTTGAAATTAAAAAATTTTTTTAAAAAAAAATGCTCTTATAAACCGAAGCGAAGCGAGGGCGGGTCGCTAGTGCAAAATATGTTTATTGTAATTTACAAACGATAAATGCGGATTTTATGTTTTAATAACGACATTTTCTTCATGGCGACCATCAAGCCTCACACAATCTTCGAATCTAGCGCGCATGTTTTGAAAAACACGTTTACAGGCGACTGGGGAATTCTATTAATTTCAGCGGGAGTTTTTTCTTTTAACTGCACGACAGTGCCTGGATTAGTCTTGTAAACCACGGATTTCAAATATCCCCATAATAAAAACGGTATGGTGCCGTTGCGGTATATGTTTTTTCCATTAAATAGCTGCTGCATTCATGGACACATTTGCCGTATGAGCTGTTGCCCCATCTTGCTGGAATCACGTGTTCCTTGTTCCGTTTAAAGTATAGGACTATTGTGTAGTTCCTGCCCAAAAACGACACTTATCATCTCGGAATATCTTTCCGATTTCACGGTCACATTTTGACTAAGCTGGTTTTCGAAGAAATAAGGCCCTATAATGGCAGATGCAGACGTTGTACACCACACTGCAACCTTAGGCTTATTTAAAGGCTCTTGATGCATTTCTCTTGGGATGCTGACATCCCAGTAACGGAAATTTTGCTTGTTTACATATCCTCCTATGTGAAAGTGGGTTTCGTCGCTAAAGAATATGTTACCTATACGACCATCAGTATGAAATCTCGACAACATTATTTCCGCATAAGTTTTCCTCGATGCAAAGTCAGAATCGTGCAGTTTTGAACAATCTGTTTTTTTCGCATAATAACCTGCAATGTTGAATGTTCAATGTCTGGAATTCCCAATTTTAGAGTGATCGTACACAAAGTGATAAAAAGGGGACTTTCAGTCACGGAAGCCATAACACGTTCAACATTTTCATCCGTTGCTACCGTGACGTATGCGTGCACCCTTCATGACGCATGTCAAATATTGTGCTATTATGAATATTGTGTGTAAGCGTCTTATTTGCCGCTGTCTCGTACATTATGACAAATCTCGAGTACACAAATAAGATTTTTAATGGTCTGATAAAGATAATTTTTTCGCTATGTAATATTACTACTAGCATAAATTATTATTTGCGTATTGGTTAACGTTCGGACAATTAGTTACGAACACTGTGATGTTTACTATTATATACTCACATGGCATCATTACGTAGCAAATTAACTGTTTAAAATATAATAACTTCGCATAGTCACTGTCCAATATTGATATTTTTGATAATAATTATTTTTTGTTCTACGATAATAACTATATTAACCTATGAACTGATAACCTATCGAAATCTGTACGTATAATAAACAGAACAAAACCGTGTATGTTTATGAAATATTGTTGAAAATAATCGTTGAAGGTTTTGCTGTAGAAAGACAGATTATCGAATACACAGTCCAAAAAAAGATTTTTAAGATTCTTTACATGCCTCTTTATTCAAAGAGATGCAGACCTCTAAGAACTTTTATTTTAACCTATCGTATAAGAAAGACACTTTTTATCCCAAAGTATTCCCGCGGTATAAGAGTTCCCGTGTTATAAAATTCACACGAGTGGCATCGTGAAGTATTCGTTCATTACTCTCATCTCATTATACATTCTATTCAGTTCTGAGTGACATGGTGACATGATAAGATGGGATGAGGTAGGAATTGAATCCAGTCCGTCAACCTATATCTCCCTACTGTTTAACATAAGCCTCTCCCAAGGCTCGCCACCACACAAGATCTTTTGCTCTTCTCATCCAGCCACTAACTACTAGCGAATTTCTCAAAGTCATTGCAGATTGGCATACAATGAACTTATCACACATACTTTACAGTCCATGCGAAAGATGTCACGGGCACAGCTAGTATAAATTAGGTTAGGTACTTAAATTTGTTGTTATGTATACTCATTTTTAAACATACTGCCCCACACAGTTAAGTCGTTTGCGTAGACTAATGATATTTAAATATATCTTACATGCCGTCCACGCCTGTCTGATCAGTCCATCAAAGCAGACTATGTATTAGAGCACATACCCACCAAACATTACCGCTGCCTACGGCGTTGACTGACGTGTAACTGCGCAGACGGCTAGCTGTATTGCGTATTGAGGCTTAGTTACCCTCTCAATTGGGTTTCGGCAGACTAGCACCATCGCACCTCTTCGCATGAGTGTCATAAATGGCGGCTAAGGGATAACAAAGCCGCTTCCAAAGGGATAACAAAACCTATACCACCTCTAAAGGAGTGAACTCGCCAACCCACTTGGCCAGCGGCGTGCCATTTTAATGCCATACATCTCTCATACATAAGACAACATTCATGTAGAATATCCATGTACAATAGTTGACTATAAATGGGCTGGATACGATTTATCAGTATCCATGGTTTATCTCTCGGTCGTGAAATGATTTTCTAACAGTTTTTTTTTGTGGCCGATTACATATTTATATCCTTTAATGTTTTGTTTTGAAATGATTGTTTATAAAAAAAACTCATTGAGACTCAACCGTAAACTACTGTATCGTTTGTAATGAAACTTATAAGAGATAAAAGTCACTGCTGTGTGGTGTGGTATCGGCGTTCGTTCCGGAGAGGTGACACATCGCCTGCTGTCAGAAATTGATGCCAGCACCAACCTCCATCACAGTACGCCGTTTCAGCAAACCAATATACATTTATGAAACATTAAAAATGCGTATTGAAATGGATGTGTTTAACTTTAATGATCGTGTTATTACATAAATTAATAAACAATTTGAGTATTTTTGTATTTAATTTGGTTTCTCTAATTGATTTTGATTTGTCTAACTTGGTATTGCATACGGATTGGCTAAATTAAATGACATTGCGTATAATAACAACGATAGATTGAAGATATCTTATATTAAAAATAAGTCAGGGTTATATAAGTCTTGTTGATACCAATTTTAAGATAAAAATAAATAAATACAGAGATGTCGGTTGTATTATACTATCGTATAAGCATGAGTTGCTTAGCATGAGAAAGCAAGAGTTGACAAAATTGTTTATAATGTCATCGGTTAAACTTTAAACGATCGATAAATTCGTTTATTCCCACTAGTTCAGTTAATGACAATTTATGACATTATCTGACAATAAGGACCTTATTGTCCGTTCAGGTCTCGCAAATATTGAGACCTCAGTAAAATCTTAAAAGCAGTAAAGCTATAGCTCAGTAAAGCTATAGCTTTACTTTATGAGCCAGATCTATTTAAACTAGATCTATCGAGATTTAGATATATTGAGAATACATACTGGATATATTATACGAGGGCCAGCCACACTGAAAGTTTCCGGAATGAATAAGAAAAAATTACAATGAATGGCCAAAAATCAATTTATTGTTTCTCAAAATATTCTCCGTGAGCGTCAATGCACTTTTTCATACGAATAAACCAATTTCCATAACATTTATGCCACTCCTCCGTGGCGACTTCGGAAATATGTTTTTCATACTCTTCGACAGCCTCTTCTTGCGATGAAAATCGTTGACCGCGTAATTGCTTCTTAATTTTCGGAAACAAGAAGAAGTCACAAGGTGCCAAGTCGAGACTGGGTGGAGGATGGCTCATGAGTTCTACGTTTTCCGCCTTCAAAAAGTCGTTTGTCTGTTTGGCTGTGTGAGTGCTTGCATTGTCATGGTGCAAGATTATGCTTTGTTTTTACGGAATCCGTCAATAACTGGTCAAGCAAATGGTAGTGTAGCAATCAGCATTCACGGTACGACAATTCTCCAAAGCAGCAGTAGCCACGTGTCCAGTTCTTCTAATAAAAGAAGCTATCTTCTGCTTCGCGGCACTTTGCACACGCGTACTTTATAAGGCTTCGGCTTATCTTGAAAGACCCAAATGGTCGATTGCTGCTTTGTTTCGGGGTCATAGCTGTAAATCCATGTTTTGTCACCTGTTGCTATGTTACTATGTTGAATCTGGTAAGCATGGCATTGCACCAAGCGACGCGTCCCGTTTTTTGAGCCTTAGTCAAATTGTGTGGGATACACGGCGAGCACAGCTTTCGCACAGCCAAATGTTTGTGTAAGATTGGTTGTATCTAACTCATGGCTATGCCCAGGGGTGCCCGAATCTCATGGTAGATCACATTCCTGTCTGTTTCGATCATATGGCGCACAGCACCGATGTTTTTGTTGTTGGCAGCTGTGGACGAGCGACTTTCACGAAATTCGTCACTGAGATTGACACGACCTCGCTTGAATTCTGCAAACCAGCTATAAATTGTCGTTTTGCTTGGTGCTTCATCGCCAAAATCAATTTGAAGCCGAGCGAGGCTCACTGTCAAATTACACTTAAAATCGTAGAAAATCATACAGTGAAATTTTTTACGAGTTAAATCCATCGTAATGCAGACACGCAATTAATTTTATAATGTTGTATTAATTAATAAAGGCGTTACTTATAACAATAACCTAAATATTAACATGTGTATTACACTTGCATTCTGACCATCAACATTTTCTTAGATTCAATCGTCAATCCTACCCTTCTTAAGAAGGCAAGACATCATTAACACTTTTAACTAAAACATAAGGTTGCCTGGAATAAATCTCTTTGGGCCACCGGTTGTAAGTACTTCTAATTACTTGTACTTTGTATTTCTCTGCATGTTTCTCGTGTAAAAAAAAATGTATCTAACTATCTATAAGTAAAATTATATTAGGAAATTAAAAATAAACAAGGGTTATTCTTTTTGTTTTATCCAAAACTCCCGTTTCTAGCTTGATATTTATTTAATTAAAATTTTTATTTAATTCATTACACGCACTTTATTTTAGTAGGAGAGCAGAATCTATCCATCCAGCGATTTTTACTCCAATGGAGTCACTAATACAGGAATACTATAAATACAATAGTCAAAGGTCATCGTTAGAAGGGTTAATATCCTAAGAAGTATAATTGAACATCGAATAATATTTTAATATCACCAATATATTGACGAAATAATCGTTATCCTAATATTTATCTATAGTCTAACCCTTGCAATCGCACAAACTATTTGTTAGAAAATTTATGTTTTGATATGTAACGTATACGACCTTAGAAGTACATTTGGAGATTGTTCTTGAAACAATCTTCAAAATAAAATTATTAATTAATTAAAATACGAAAGTTGATTACTCTCTGAATATTTTGACGTTTTCAGAACAAAATTCAAAAACCTCTCAATGTACAGGTAAAAGTAACAAAAAATGGGAAACAAAAATGGCAAATATTATTGAATTAACAAACAAGAAAAGGATATTAAAACAGACGATAAAAACAAAAAGAATTTTGCATAAACTGGAATAAAATCCACTTTCAATTCTTTAATTTTCATTACCGAACCACCAATTTCACTACCGCATCATGTATGTATTAGGAATGTTCCGAATATCCGAATTCGTATTGGGGAATACTCGCAAATTTTCAAGTATTTGTATTCGTACTCGTATTCGCCATTTTCTAAACTAATACTCGAATACTAATTGAATATTAAAAGCCCAATGTAAATAGTAGATAAAATAGGTTTTCCACAAAAAGAAACACTTTTATGGGTAAAAATTCATTTGAAAATCAGTTACGTATCTGATTTTTTTAGTTTAATTAGTAAGTGATGTATAGTAAGTATAATTTAAAGTTAGATATGTACTTAACTTTAGATTAAGCCACAAAGTAATTGAACTATAATAAAAAAAAATTTGTAGCACTAACTTTAAATTGAACTATAAATTACCAACTTACTAATTTTACGAGTACTACGCACGCAAACTATTCGTAGGTTCAACGATATTCGTAATTATATTCGTATTCGCGGATAGTTTGCACATTATTCGTATTCGTATTCGCAAATTGTAATTTTTGCTATTCGAAACATCTCTAGAATGTATATTATTACAATTATTCATAAATACAAAAGATATCAATGATTTAAAAATCCAATTGTGATATTAATGTCCCTTTAATAAAGAAACTCATAAAGAGTCGTTTAATTTGAACATTCATACTTCATTTAAATGAAAATTGTCATATCAATATCGTTGATAACGTCTGTTTTGACGAATCACCCTATAGAGCACGCGAGTGTTCATGTGCCTTCTATCCTCCGATATATATTTGGTGATACATATTCGGTGGTATCTCAGTTGACAGACAAACAACAATATGTGTAGTACTTTGTAACAAGCGCTGCGCTGGGTGTTCAATCCAAACCGAGATATATCTTTAATCGAAATTAAATTATAAAAAATAATGCCACCTCAGGAAACTGCGTGGTATGAAACTGCTCGTCAACGGGCAGTCGAAAAGAAAACTCACATAACATTTCCACAGTTAAAATACCCTTCCTTAAGAGATGTAGGAATAAGAGATCCCGTTCAATGGCTCACTGGAAAGGCCTTGGACGATGGCGCAGAAGGTCTGTGGCGAGTCTATGATAAGTTGTACGACTTCACGAGTTTCTTGAGCACGCATCCTGGAGGTGAAGAATGGTTGGAACTTTCTAAGGTAGGTAACAATTATTATTTCTTGTTAACCTCATACATGAAAACGAAAGGTGTTATAAGTTTGACTTGTATGTCTCTCTGTCTGTATACAGGCTGTGTTCGATTCGAACCTTTCCCAATACCTGAAGAAATTCTGAGATAGATAGATAAAACTCTTTATTGCACACCAAAACAAAATAAAGACAGTAACAGACATTATAACCCATGAAATGCACAAAAGGCAGTCTTATTTCTCAGACAATCTTTAGATACAGAGAAAATAAATATTTTAGATTTGGAAATATTATTTCGTGGTTAGGCCGTTTTGATGTCGTCGAACTAATAAACGGTTGTGTAAAAGTCTAGATATATTATTTAATACTAGCTGTGCCCGGCATGCGTTGCATACCCGTCAATATTTTTGCACATAATATATAGCCTATGTCCATCTGGAATAATGTACCTTTCAAATGATGAAAGAATTTTTGAATTCCGATTGGTATCTAGTTTACCTCTTTAAATATTAGTATAAATGATGATTTTTGTTTTTTTTCGTAATAATGTAAATTTATGAAATTTGTATATTGTAATTGTGATTAGTAATTATTATATTTTTATGCGGGGGACCATTAGTTACAGTTTATGTCATTTAATTATGTAATTACGGAATGTGTATGGCCGGCGCCCGAGGTTTATGGACTTGCAACAAACCAAACGTTTTATATTATTATGTTTGTCAAAATAAAATAAAAACCGTTGAAGTTAAAATTTGAATTCTTTAACATTATAGGGAACAGATATAACTGAAGCATTTGAAGCGCATCATATAAATCCATCAGTGGAGAAACTCCTTGATAAATTCTACATTAGAGATGCACAGACTCCGCGAAATTCTCCCTTCACTTTTCATGAGGACGGTTTATTTAAAACAATAAAGAGGAGAATATATGAAGAATTGAAGACGATACCTAAAGATGTATCCAAACCTACGGATAGGATAACTGATGGACTATTCGCAACTCTTTTAATAACTTCTGCTCTATCTGCATGGCTGGAAAACTATAAGGCAGCAATGTTTTGCTTCGTGGCTGCCTCCGTGACTCTGGCTTTATTAACGGTGGCATGTCACAACTATATACACAGAAAGCCTAACTGGAGAATGTACCTATTTAATTTGAGTATGTGGTCTTACAGGTAATTGTTTTATGTCAAAAAAATATTATAATAAGGTCCTACAATAATAACGTAAAACATTGCCACTGAGAAAATTAACTGTATTTCATAATTTTTACTAAATTATTACATTAAAAGTAAATAATTGGTAATTAATAAGTGTGAATTTCATATTCATGAATTATTAATTTAACTATTGCGCGCTTGAATGTATTATGCTGTATGCATTGTCTTAAAATTTATAAAATAATTTTAACTGCAGGAATTTTGTTTCTAGGTGTAGGCTGTTTTTTTATAAATATTATCCTTATAACTCACTGATGACACTAGAATATTTTACACTATTTTGTGGGATCTTATATATTTTTCATTTCTCCTTGTAATTGCGTATCAACAAAATCAAATTATTTGTTAAACACGATAATTGACTTTATTTTTTTTAATTTCAGGGACTTCCGCGTGTCTCACGTATTATCGCATCATCTTTATCCGAACACCCTAATAGATTTGGAAATCAGTGGATTCGAACCAATAATTTTCTTCAATCCAGGAAACCAGAAGTACCCTTATACCTCAAAGTACGGCCTCATAATTGAGTTTTTGACGTTTCCTTTCATATTTTTGCTGACCTACTTGAAAAGGTAACTCAATATACTATATACCATGTTATTGAAAATAAATAATAAATGGAAAACAACATACGCGTATATCGTTGTACTCGGTATGTTGTATCTATAATGAAATATATAGTTTTGATATACGAGAATTCCTCTCATGACCATTGTTTATAGTGCTTGTATCTCAGCAAGATTTTTTTAGTGGGGTATTTAGGAGGTGAAGTTATTTATCATTTATTATATAAAATTAAAAAAAAAAAAAAAATCCTGGTAACATAATCTATATCACCACTATATCATCAGCGCGTGTCTCCCCACTGCTGGATATAGGCATCTACCAAGGCACGCTACCACACACAGATATAGAATATATTTATGCATAAATTGAAGCAGAACAAGATACTTAAAAACATAATGATTTCTATTATATATGTATTACAATTAACAATAAAATATGATGAAAATAAATTAAAATTATGATATATTTCCAGATTCCTCTCAATATTCTATCGTCCAGGATTCTTCCGAAAACATTATCGTTGGCACGATCTCGTTTGTCTGTTACTTCCTTTGTGGATATGGGCCGTAACGGGGGTCTCATTTGCTTACGCCGTGTACACCTGGCTTTGGATTGTTTGTACTTCAAGCGCTGTCTTCTTCCATATGGCAACTAATGCCGCTCATCAACACCCCGGACTGATAAAGGATGGCGACGAACCGAGGTACATTATTTTAAATTATTTTTGTTTATTCCCGACACAAAAAAGAGGGGTAAATAAATAAATAAAAAGGAGGAGTGACGCCTAATATTTGTCCGTCTATCTATGGCCTCGTAACTCTTTAACGTATGATTGGATTTTCTTGCTAAGTAATAAAAGTCAAACTTTTAGTGTCTAGTGAAACTAGTAAAAATTATATGTAAGTATATTTTATAGCCCTAGCCCCTTTAAGCCTTTTAGAGCCCTTTATAACCCTTTAGTAATTAACTAGGGGAAACCTGTGACCTACATTGGGACGTTTAAAAGGCTGACATCATATCATATCATATTTCACACAATTAAAATTTTATGTGCAGTAAATGTAATATATTTATATACAGTATTTGGCTGTGTGGTGTCGGTGCTTCAGAATAGCTTCATCTCTTCCCGTGGGTGTCGCAAAACACCTTTTATCGTCGTAGACACCACACACTCAAATACTATTTAATACTATTTAATCACCATTAATAAATATTTATTTATTTAAACGGGTCTTAACGCGAATGTTTACTTATTTTACTCTCGTTTTATTTTATTTTACTCGACGTTTCGGCTGGGTTGCACTAACCATGGTCACGAGCTGACTGAAGAGGCGAGTAGTCCACGTCGAGAGTTGCGAGCAGTTTTATGAATATTTGGTATTCATATTCCGAAAAGTTGCGGCACACAACACTCACAATATCAGAAGTAGAGTCAGACGAAAAATCTCGTGGTTTAAACGTTTTTTTTTTTACGTGGGGAAATCCATCATGAGATACGCCCCCGCCGACACCTTGGCGGGAGAGTATGCCGGACTCTTACCGACTAAAACCCCACGATTCCATCTCTCCACCTAATGCCGAGGTTACGGGAACGCTTCAGCACTCGTCCGCGAAACCGGCGGTGGCGGCCCGCAATGTGCATGAGGAGGCCCATGTCCACTTCCACTTCTTTCGGCATATCTACGTTAATTCATCAAATTATGTTTATGTAACATTATGGATAATGTTCGTGTTCATTGATACTAAATAATATATTTTCAGGACCGAAACACCTGATTGGGCAGTGCATCAATTGGAGGCGGTCATCGATCGTAAAGATGTTAATACCAACCTCTTCACTGTATTGACGTTATTCGGTGATCACGCTCTTCATCATTTGTTCCCCACGCTCGACCACGCATATCTCAAATATTTATACCCCACCTTCATAGAGCTATGCGAGAAATACCAGGCCAAACACAGAGTGGCAAATACATTCAAAACGGCATTCGGACAAATCAAGGACCTACGGCGAGTCCATTATCACACAGTTGAAGAGAGGGAAAAAGAATGTGAATAACAAGACATGTATAATCTGAAAATCTGTTTTATAAACTTAGATGTAATTTATCTTCCTTCGTTAAAAGTATAGTACCTATAATTACACTAAAAATAAGTACATTATAATTTTAGTTTTATAGTGTTCTTCGTTGACTAAAGATATAGGATCTTCATCTTAGTGTAGATATAGTGTTGTAAAACGAGCGTTAGAACACTAAGCGAGCGCTAGTGAACTTCTAAGACAAATGTTAAAAGTTAGTGAGCGGAATAATATTTTTTTTTAATGTTTGATGGTCTTAAACCAATTAACGGTCTTAACGGTTAAGGTTCAATTGCACTAACATAGCACGCCAACGCTCGAGCGCTGCAGCTCGTTTTAACAACATTAAGTAGATATCTAGATAATGTCATAAATATGTTCTAATGAAAGAGAAATAAGTAATATAAACGAATAAAGGTCTAACAGATAGTAAATATGCATATTTTGTATAAGAATTGGCAAACAGGAGGGCAGCTATCCAGATGGTAAGTGGTCACACCTCCCGACTATCAGGAGGAAAGCGGATGCGCCACTAACTTTGCAAAATTCTATTTTGAAGAAAATAGTTGTTTATTGTTTTTTTTATTTAGGAGTAATAAAAACAAATAATAAACACGAAAACATGTGGTCATTGTTTACACACACACAGCACTACCACTTCACAATCACACAGCATGTTTCACACATTCACACACACTTTTAACTATTTCATTACTAAATTATTTTATAGTGTACCTACCGATATGTTATTTTCTAGTTTTTATAAACTGTAAAAATCTTAAAATCTGGGTACTGACTTTCGAGATAGGGATTTTTAATCTAGTTTGAGAGTCAGGCCTCAGTCAAAATTTGAAATGTAAATATTGAGAGAAATAAAGACAATTTAAATTTAGGTTATTGTTTATTTCAAGACATAGCTTTATTTTTTATAGTTAGCGTTCTAATAGACATAGCCTTGTTTAATTTGATATACGTGTTCGTTCGATTCGTATATATATGTATATATTTTCTAATTTTTGGTACGGTTATGTAATTCTATAATTTTGTCATTAGATACTTCTTCCGCAGACAATTGTTAATTCATTATGAATTTTAGATATTTTGTTATCTTTGCCTTTAGGGCTCTTCGAAGGGCTTTATGCTGCTTCAAAACCGCTTCTGCCGTACTTACCTGTGGCGTAATTTATACGTTTATTTTGTTAAAAGAAATGCGTGTTTCTTGGATTCGTTTATTTTTGACAATCCTGTTATTTTATGTAACTAGGTAACTAAAATTAACACCCCTTGTCTTGTCTTGTTAAAAACCTCTCTTGGCAGTTCATTCCACAGTGAGTTCACGGTATAAAGCGCATTAAAGACCTCAAGTGCATTCGCACTTGGGGTTCGCGCCTCCTTTAGATGACAAGAGGTGCGATGGTAATACCCGAAGAACCCACTAGAATTGAGATCATAAGATTATAACTTTATAAATGGTAGAAACAGGTGTCTATATAAAGATTATTTTCAATCGATCGGAAAATGTTATTTACACAAAATATTGCCAAATATCAATGCTGTCAAAATAAAATATAAAAAACAGGGAAAAATAAACGATCGTCAATGTTACAACTCAATGGCTTAGGTAGTTATCTGAGTGCTAAATGTATTTGAATCTCAATAATCCTCAAACATACTCGTACAGCAAACAGTTATGTTATTTTCTGTTCTTCATCCTCTTTTGACTTATTTCCTGGCTTAGATTCTCTGCAAACTGCTTACTTAATAGGTACTTTTCCGTTTTGCCCAGTTAGGCGTTGACCAGTCTTACTACCTTACTTTATACTGTAGTGTGGGCCACACAATGCCGCAAAGGATCTCAAGGGACTGGACTCCAGTTTATGAAGAGAGTTTAATTACTTTACGCACATCATAAAAGTTTACTTTAAGAAAACTGATTTTGTTAAATATGAGGCTGTCAGTAACAAGAAATCAAATAATTAAAACAACCCACCAGTTCTCCATTGAAAACATAATTGCGTATCAAAAACATCCAACTTGTTTTACAAACGAACTTCTCAACAAACATTTCACCTTAAGAATTATGTTGATTAATGAAAGATTCCGTTAATCGAATTCTATAAATAAAACAGTGTATTAAAACCGATTAAATTTACTTTAATTAATTGATTAAATTTATGTTTTAAGTAGATTTCAAAAAAATATACCTATGGCGGAGATAACGACTCGAATTTTGGAAAAATTCACTACATTGATATTATTGATATATTGGCCGTGTGGTGTTGACAGGCTGTAGAATAGCACCATTGGCACCTCTTCTTGTAGTAGTCGTAAAAGGCTAGTAAGGGATAACAAACTGACTACCACAAGCCCTGAGGAACAAAAACATCTCTAAAAGCTTAGATCAAATCAAAACGAGGAAGACACGTTACTCACTTCACTTACAAAACGGAGTCCAATGGACCTGCTTCGTTTAGTCACCGATAGAACAGTGACTTGCTTACACGTGACACGTTCACACGGTGAACACAGTTTTGTAGCGGAAAATACATTTAAAAATGCCTTCCTGTGCATAAATCACTCAAGGAACGAAAACAAGACACAGAATCTCTTTTCACGAGTATATACACCAATAAGTAATAATTTGTAGAAGATTTTTAAAATTATTAGTTTACATTCGGTCATTAGTAAAAAATAAAACGCGATAATACTAGGTATACGAAACATGTGCGAGCGACACATTTAGTTTGTCTCACTCTTGCTATTGTCCAAGCTCATTGCTCTTTAACTGTCTTTTGGTGTCGTACAACGTGATAGCGAATCAGTGGTTTTTTTAAATTATATATAACAATATTGTTTTGGTGCAATGCGACATGAACACACAAAAAACACTTTTATCATGAAAGAAGCAAAAAATCAACTTTGCAAAACAAAGTAACGACATTAAAATAAGTTGTTATCTTTATTTATCGGCATGACAAATTGGTGCCGCGAGAAAACAAAACACAATCAAAGAATTCATCAGTTTATGTCCTTACAAAATTGTGTTTACGAATGCTAAATCTATGTATATCTATTGTGTTTTTATGTAGATCTCTAGCTGAAATGAGAATAATTTATAATGGATGTGTACCTTTACCTAATATTAGATATTGTGAAAATTCCTTTGTTTTCACGAGCATGTGATAATTTTGATAAGGTTAGCTATAATATTGATTTTGAACCTTTTTTGTAATATTGTTGACGGTGAGGGTCAACAGGGGTTGTAGGGGAAAAAAATCGGGAATAAAACGCCGCTCTGATACACACGAACTGCAGGGGTACAGCGAGATCGGCAATCGGCAACGAGCTTAATGAATGTCGGCTGCAAACACGAGTCGAAACTTGCCTTACTTTGCTGAACTGGCACAAAAATGAAGAGATTCTGAATCGTTTTGTCACTTGTGATGGGAAGTGGTTACTATATGATAATCGTAAACGTTCGTCTCAATGGTTGAACCTAGGAGACAGAGCCAAACGTCTCCAAGATAACGCTCGCTCACACACTGCATGACAAACAGTCTCAAAGTTACGGGAGCTTCGACTGGAAACCCACCGTCACCACCGTACTCGCCAGACGTTGCCCCTACTGATAGTACCCATTTTTTCAGAATTTGGATAACTTTTTAAAGAGAAAAAATTCAACTCCGATGAGGCAGTGAATAACACCTTCAGAGAATTGGTCGGTTCCCGTTCCCAGGAGGTCTATAGCAGAGACATCAATTATCTTCCATTAAAATAGCAAAAGTGCATTGATAATAATGGACAAAACGTCGATTAATTAAATATATAAATTTCATACAAAAAAAATGATATAATTTTTCCATATGAAACGGCAATTCATACGTGCAGATATTTGCTTCAAGAAAGTTAAAAACTCACATTAAAATTTATGTAGTCAAGCAATCACGTGACAACATGTAATAATCATAGTAGGTAGCCATGTAACATAATAAAAATAAATGACATTCAATTCGTATAGTGTTTGTTATTTAATGCAATTCGCTGCATAATACAACACGACAATACTCCTGATAATATAATCGAATAAAAAATAGGTTCATAAAATACTTACAGGCATAGAATTCAATCATTCATTGAACGCGCCTATTTGCAATGAAATGTAAAAAAATGTTTTAACAGTATGCAACACATTTCGAAGCGTAACAAAAAACATTCGTATTTTCTATTATTGAGATGGACAATGTCTTTTTAAACATATCTATCTACACTAAACAAACATACCACGCCCCTTTTGTGGAGGCCACTCGATCGAATGAAACATTAACCCAAAATCTTTAAGAGTATTGGGGATGCTCGGTGTCGACATTTTAAGCAAGGTCGAATTTGAGTCATCTGAAGAAAAGGTCAAACTACAAAGCTGTACTAAGATGTACTGATCATATCACATTTCGGGCGTCACATCACAAAACGATCAGTTCGAGTTATCGACATCTCCTTTCTCACAGGCCCACACGCTCCTTCCGAGTTCGAAGAGATATTGGGTCCCTCTGTGTTCTACTGTCTGTAAAAAGAATACAGTAAGTATAGATAAAATTTAATATTTAATAGATAGAAAGATATTCACCTATTATTTCCTTCACGACTTGTATCGAGCACGACAATTATGTCATGTGATTAAAGAAGAAAAGTGATAAATATTGAATTGACATCTTTCTAATGTGATGATGATGCTCTTTACTTTATAGGACGAAAATCCAGTGTTCAAAAGAGAATCCGCCTCTTTAAAATGATTAAATGCTTTGACGAACCGTTCGATACATCGCCAATTTACGGTACCTAGCTAATTTTGCTATAATTCTTGATATTGTTGATAACTCAACTGCAGAGCGCACTCGTCTGCCCACATTACCCCTCTCTCACAGAAGACTACCGTGAATGCATTTCCCACTTTATCCTATTTCCCCAATGTACGTATTTTTTTTATTTTGCAAATGAAGGGTACGATTTCTTGGTGCTGTAAAACTGTGTGAGTTTGTCACGGCACTGCAAATTCGATTTCGGGTAGTTAGGTAAAACTGATACTTCTTTAACTAGTTTAATTCAACTCGTACTTTAGTTTATTCAGGTTGCTCAAAGTTAGTAGTTATTGTTGTTTATACCTAGTACTTTTTATTTAATTTATTTTTAATATTTTTTACTGTTATTATTCTTTTGTCTCTAATTTTTCTAGTATTCATAATACGCGGCTCGCATTACATTATAATTATAATGCAATCAGAACATTTCCATTAAAATTTAAATATACCTTAATCGAAAGGGGCACCAAGTTCCACAAATATATTCTAAAGTTTCCTCTATTATAACAATAGTGACAAATTGAATTATTTTCACCACACCGAGTTCACAACTAGTCTTTCATCAGAAAGCGGAGGCAGGTTTTCATAAATGGCTTTATTCCGGGAGTGGAGACTGCTTTTAATGTGTCCCGGATGTTTCCCAGAGACAATGTTTACTATTTATTTTTTTATGTACGATGGCGGCAGACGAGCATACAGTTCACCTGATGGTAAGTGGATACTGTCGTCCATGGACATCCGCGACACATGCCAACATTAGTTCAAAATGACAAATGTTGGCACGCCCCCGGATGCGCTGCCTACCTATTTTGGATATATAGGATATAGGATTTTGGAGATATAGGAATGGATTTGCAGAAAGGATTAGGAAAATGGGGAGGGATAGGATGGGATGGGAATGGGCTCTGGCATATCTCACTCACTACCGAAACACGTACGTACATTGGGGAAATACGATAAAGTGGGAAATGCAGTACATTTCAAGGTAGTCTTCTGTGAGAGAGGGGTAACGTGGCCAGTCGAGCGCGCCCAGCGACTGTTGGATTGCAGCGTGCACTCTCCCCCTTTACTGTTTGTTATGGCGCATTTAAGGGATATTTTCTGTGTAAATTAAGGATCGGTAACCTTGGTCATTTACGTACTGAACAAAGAACTACAGTGAAATTTTTCTTTAATCCATCTTCGTTTCGTCTCAACAAGGTTCCCGATGTCTTCTGTGCTTGCAATAATTATATATGACGTATATACATACAGGTAGGTACTTTCGACTCTCATTCGTGAGTGAGTCGTGAGTTCAAACCAAAGCTGTGAAGGAAAAGATCGCGAGTCACACCCGCATGCCCCAGAATTAAAAAAAAAACATATGCACCAATCCACACTGAGCTTACGTGGTAGATTTATAGCCTGCAACCCCTTAGTGATTTATTAGGGGAGGTATGTCCTGTAGCGGGACGTTTAAAAACCTAACATCAAGACATCATAAATACAGAATGTAATCAGCTTTTCTTTTAAGTGTATTTTCAGGTCTGGACGAGCTCACATGTTGAATTCTATAATACACTAGCGACCCGCCCTCACTTCGCTTCGGTTTATTAAATTTAAAACAATCGGAATAAGATATTTTCCTGCGGTGAAATGGAGCCTATATTTTAAGTTAGACCTCTAGCAATACATCGGTGAAAACTGCATTCAATTCCATGCAGTAGTTATTGCGTGATGCGTGAACAAACATAGGTACAGACAGAAAGACAGACAGACAGACAAAATTTTTAAAAACTGTTGTTTTGGCTTCGGTTGTTCTAATAAAGATATTAGTTTTTTTTTCAATATCTATAATGTACAGACATTGGCCTGTTACAATTTTATTATATGTGTAGGTATAGATATAGATAAACCGATAATAACCAAAATATTTGATTGATTGAATTACCGCACGTATTGCACTACTATGATCTACTAAAAATATAATGCACTACATTGCACTACTAAAAAAACTACGCCCATTTTGTGGTAGCTACCCACTTGAATTTAATCTATTTATTTAACAAAAAACTATATAACAATATAATCACCAGACCGATGTTTTAATGAAAATAAATTAAACTTACCCTACTAGAATGTACTCAGATCATAATCTCTGATCCCATATGAAGAGGAATACTCCACACGTATTCAATTAGAAAGTCACTTCTGTTTGTAATGGATACATACAGAATTCCAATCTTCGTGCTTTTATCTCTCGGCAAAGGGAATCGAAATAGACGCCACACGCTCCCAGGAGAACCCTCCATTACCCCCATCAAAATACCAAAATATAAACTTATTTTTATTGAAATTGTAAGCACAGCTTCCTTTGTTCCAGTTACATTCAACAAACAAAATTATCCAATTGTGGAAATTGAAAGAAAACAAAGGGTATTGTGTAAGTACGTATGAGTGCAAAACGTTCGAATGAGTTGTGTTGATTTTTCATTTACTATTCGTTTTACGACCATTTACCATAAAACGCAGCAATGTTAAAAAACATCGTTAACTCTCGATGCTGATGCTTCGACATTTGGCGCCATACATTCTAAACAACAAAACAGACACTGTCTACATGGGCACAGTGAAAATAAAAATTAAAACCTTGATATGGGTGTTACGTGCATTGTGAAACACCAACCGTGAAACCATGAAATGTTTGAGAAATATAAACGCCTGATAAAACACAATACAACATCATTGTTGTGCCGCGATGTTGCTGCAGTAGAAACGAAAGGGACATGACTTAAAACGAATTTGACAGACTGTTTTGTAGACTCCACAGTCGAATAATTCGAAGGTAATGTTCAAAACCAAACTAAAACTCAATTTGTTACAAGTAAATGCAACTCGACGAAGATATTTTTGAACTTTGAAATTTAATGTTTAAAACATTAACAGAACCTGACCAATTTTTTTCATAATTATATTGTTTATATAATTATTATACCCAACCCGATAATTTTTACACGTACCTAATAATACGTGTAAAAATGATTTTCATCATCACATTCTTGTAATGAAAAGATACACTATTTTTTTGTTTGTTTTAACATCACACATCAAATTTAAAAATAGATAACATTATGTATGTTATATTAGCGCGTATGCGCGTGTTTGCACAGACCATGTGATTGATTGAGCATGTCCTCGCAGTGGACGGACTAACGGAATCGCGACACGGTGGAAACTATTCTACAATGTAAATTTAATTTTAATAGGAGTTGTGTATTTTATAAATTCGTAAAAGGCAATCAACAATTATTATCCCCGGTGAAATCATCTGATAAATATAAACATAAATAATAGTACCTATATAAACATAAATATTTCTCAAATTGTTTTTAGTTTATTTCACCTATAAAAATCACCCTTCACCAATGTCCCGACGGGGTCTCGGGAAAATATGGCAACCCTACCGTAGTCCCATCCAGTCCTGCGAACACTAGTTACACAGCCTTTTGATATCGGATGAATGTCAAAGACATCCATCCATTGAAGATAGTATACAGGTACACCACACCGTACAGTGTAAAATCATAATAAATGAGCATTAGTCGCTGTGCATGGTGACAGTGCAATGACTGATGGATATAAATAGAAAATTACTCGCCTACCGTGATTGCTAGGCGTAACAACACGTAACATTGATATGTTGACAACCATGGTAGGTTTTATACCATACGCTGCAATATGCAATTTATTTAATATGTAAGTCTCAGCTTCCATGTATGAACACCGCAATAACCAATCCTTAACTGACTCATTACACTTTCGAATATTCATTGGAAATATATTAAGGATTTTGTTAATTTTGTTGTATACAGTTGAACTTATCACATAAAAGTGGCGTTTAGCTGTTGGACGAATGAATGTAACGAAATCATAAGTAGATACTTACCATATCGTTCCTTAATTTCTTCAAACAAATGTACCTACCTACAATTGAGTCATTGAGTTGGCTCTTTTTAAATAGCCTTAAAATCGTTGATTTCTTGAAAGAGATACCTACGTATAGTATGATCATACCAGTACGATCATTGATCATTTTTAAAAGGCTTCGTGAGTTGATATCAAAAATTACTCTAGAGGTATACATATGTCATCTAACCCTATATATCTACGTAATTTATTAAAGAATAGAAATACAATTACGATTCTACTTATACATACTTATAACAAGATACTTTTGTTTTTCATTGACTAGGAGCCAATTCGGATCAATGTTGCACTAAAAACGATATAACAAAGTTACATAGCCAGTATCAGTCATAGAGAGAATATTAGGTTATCTCCACCGAGTGTCACTAATGGATATCACTATTGAGCCCTCTGCCCGCCAATAGATCAAAGGCTTCGATGGCAACTCATATGTATACATTGCATTTACACGTCAATTTCATAATGCTTTTTATTTATTAGTTGCGCTTTCAATTACAATACGTATTGTATATTAATGTATCTTTATAGCAACTCTCTTCCTTAAGACTGCCGTGTCTTTCAACAATTTAATAAATAAACTTTTTAATTAAATTAAATCATAAATCATAAATCATAAATCATAAATCATAAATCATAAATCATAAATCATAAATCATAAATCATAAATCATAAATCATAAATCATAAATCATAAATCATAAATCATAAATCATAAATCATAAATCATAAATCATAAATCATAAATCATAAATCATAAATCATAAATCATAAATCATAAATCATAAATCATAAATCATAAATCATAAATCATAAATCATAAATCATAAATCATAAATCATAAATCATAAATCATAAATCATAAATCATAAATCATAAATCATAAATCATAAATCATAAATCATAAATCATAAATCATAAATCATAAATCATAAATCATAAATCATAAATCATAAATCATAAATCATAATCATAAATCGCTTTAAAATCATAAATTAAACGTTTAGAGAATGTAAATAAGTTTTTATTCAATAAAGTTTTACCTTTTGTCGCGAAGTATCGCGAATACTAAACAGTGGTAAGTCATTAAATAATTTAATGAAAAATAAATTTTGTATTTGGACCTAATGTTAATATGGGCACAATACGCTATTAATCGATGTTTACTGGTTTCTTTGTATTGTCAACAAACGCTACGCCCTATGACGTTTACTTTTTTTGTACAAAAAAGGTAGGGGTAGACAGCAAGATGGGGGAAAAGGAAATACAAGGCCAAAATGGCCTCCAGAAAGCTCGGTGTGCTGAATAGAGCAAAGCGGTACTTCCCCTCAGTGCAACGCCTGATGCTCTACAAAGCATCAAGCGTCCCCATCCGACAATCCGACCCCATATGAAGTATTGTTCATCTCTAGGCCGGTGCACCGAAGTATCAGTTGTATCCTCCATTCCACGACGAGCTGTTCGAATTGTCGACGATACAATTTTCACAGGCGGTTTGCAACCACTCAGCGTCCGCAGAGACGTTGCGTGCCTCTGCGTGTTTTAAAGCTTGTATAACGGGGAATGCTCCCAAGAACTGTTAGATATGACTCCCACCTCGAGTTTCTACAACCACACCGCCCGTCACAGAAGTGCGGGATGCACCGCACTTCCTTGATACGGAGGTGTCTCGCACTGTACGATCAATAAATCGTTTTTTGCCGAGAACCCATAGACTGTGGAACAAACTGCCTCGCAAAGTCTTCCCCTTATGCTACGACATGGGGTTCTTCAAGAAAGCTGTGAATAGGATTCTGCAAGGCCGGCGCGCACCCGCATACACCCTGATGTTGCAGTTGTCCTTATACACTTTACTGCCAATACCACCCGATCTCTTTCAAGGCAGGTAATGGTATAAGTGAATTGTAAAACCAATTCACTTCACCATTCATTCACTTCATCAACCATTCACCAATTCAATCAACCAACCAATTCACAGGAGGGTCCCACCTCCTGTGAATTGGTATAAGGGAGGGAATCTCGTTATACCTACTCCATATTCTTCGTTCCAAACAAATATTTTTCTAAATTAATTCCTAAAAATGTTTATGTTGGCCATTTTTATATATGTGGTTCAGACCTTGCCAACGAAACCAATGATGTTGCCAATATCCTACTAAAATTAGTTCGCGCATAATGAATGAAACAAAAGCTAGTGCTAGGGTAATAGGAGCGCTAGCAATTTTGCGCTTATCATTGTATGCAATAATCTGCAGAACATTAATTATTTGCGGGTGGCAACACGTGCGATATCCACGTTCGAGCACGTTCTCTGTTGCCTGTTACGAATTACAATTAATCTCACTACAACAGCTGAAACTCTGCTTCGACAGAGATAAATTAAATTATAAACCACGAAGAATTAATCTTAAATAATCACCATAATATACAACGATGGGCGTGTCGCCGTATAAAAGTAACGCTAACAAATTCTTTTGCAGCTAACTTATCTTATTAACTTATTAATAGGCTGCTCCCTCCGTAACCAGTGCGTAATGAGGAATGTGCGGCCTGAGAACGCCTCGCAGTCAAGCAGGTTGGCGAAATCACTCTTTTAGACGTGGTGTTGTTCCTCAGCGCTTGTGATCCCTTTGTTGTGGCTTTGTTATCGCTTAGTCGTCTTTTACGATACCCACGGGAAGAGAGGGGATGGTGTTATTCTAAAGCCAGCCGGGCAAGCCGGCTGACATGACACGATGTCATTATGCATTTTCCTCGTATATTAGGGTATTTTCCACTTTTTATATATATTAAAGGAGGCAGATGGGAAGCGTCCCACATGATGGTAAGTGGCTACCGCAGCCTTTGTACACCTGCATCACCGTATGCGGTATGGGTATGCGGATGCGCTGCCGGTCATGCAGAATCCTATTCACAACTTTCTTGAAGAACCCCATGTCATAGCATAAGGGAAAGACTTCTTAATTCCACGGCCTGCGGTTTCGCGGCACAAAACTATTTTTGGACTTTAACAATTGACCTATTAGACACTTGACCTTAAACCTTTTGTTTCCTTTTGTTTAAAATTTCACCGTCCTCCTGCGCCGCCGCCGTATAAGTTAATTTGTCAAATCATTTTGACAAGTTCAAACTCAGACTATTCAAGTTTTTACTTAAGTATGAATTTTTAAATTATCACTAAGTCGGCGGTGAAGGAAACATCATGAGGAAACTCGCACGCCCAAGAATTCAATCATTTAGGGCGTGTCATATCAACGCCCTCATATCATTGCAAGCCTCCCGTGTCATATCTACATAATATCAACATTAGCCTAGAATTAAACAAACATTAGCACACTCCGAGATGCGTCGCCTAGCTTTGAAGAATTAGAACCGGATTTCAACTAGGTTGGGAATGATAAGAGAGTGTAACGGATATCAAAGAAGGATGGGATAGGATGGTGAGTAAAGAGTATAATGAAATTTATTTTATCCCATTGGACAGTCCAATTTGGACTCCCATCCCCTAAGACATTAGAGATCGCTTTAGCGATAAATCCACCTGTTATCCACCAGCCATTTTGTATACCGACTTATTTAAATCGTTTGTATCACTATCAATACACCTTTTGGTTGTACAATAAAGTGTACCTACTTACTTATTCACTCTACTCGACGGAATAGGATAGGATGAGATAGGATTTGATACACGTACATTTTACGACATTATAAGTCTTTTATAAGAGACAACTCGACAACGACAACGACTGTGCGATTTCAGCATGCACCATCCCCCTAGGAAGTTTAGATATTATCCAGCTAATCATAAAGCATACTCAAAATCTCCACCCAAACTTAAGCCCTCTATCGAAACCTGCCACCTCAATGCTGTAACTGTAAAGTCACTACTCATGTTGCCTAACATGTTACCTGTTACCATGATACCAATTACCCTAAAATTACAATCGTTAGTAAATGTAAAAATACAAGACTGATACACTGGCTATACAAGTTCCATTGCTTTATTTTCTCGATGACAGCTGACACACAGTGGTCGATATAACTTTGTTCTAGCGTCAACGCCTAAAACTCCGAACAAAAATTAGGCACCAAGACGTTATATTTCATTAACAAGGTCACGTCAGCCAGAAAGCAATTTTAGGGATGTAGTTATCGATAAACGTAACACGATAACAGATCCGATATTTTTTTACAAAATGTAAGAAACTAAACTACTGCCGGATACTTTTGTACAAATTTATTAACTAATATTATATTTCATTACAAGATGTTACACGTGTTAATTCTTGATTGATAATGACAACTTCTTTAAAGTTTTCGAAGCTGTTGTAAAATAAGTAGGTATAGGTAGGTACTCGACAATGAAACGAAATAATTATAATGACAGGTAATCTTTATTTATTTATTTTAATCAAAATCTGATGAATCGTCACTGTCACTCGATGAGCTCTCCCCAACATTTATTATAAGTTCCTGTACTTCTATATTATCGAATGCCACATGAATTTCCCAATCCGACGCTATAATGTTTTGGGTTCTTCTCACAATTTTTTCCCAGTTTTCGGCAGTTACTTCCGCACATGCATTTTTTAATAAATCTAACATCTTGTTTGCCGTAAAAGGGGGATGGGTATTGTTTCGAGCGGCGTGTCCTTTGATTTGTGCCCATATTAATTCTATAGCATTGTACTGGTAATGATACGGCGGAAGTCGAAGAACCCAATGACCACATTCGGCAGCTATTTCGTCGATAACATATCTTTTAGGGTGGCTTTTATTCGATTTTAAAATATTCACTAATTGTACTTTTAATAAAGTATTATCCACATTTTCGCCATGACGTTGGAGCCAGTCAATTATCTCTTGTTTTTTATTGGCCTGCGTCGGCATTTTATCAATTTGTCTGGAGTGATATGTAGCGTTGTCCATAATAATTATCGACGGTTCTTCCAGAGATTGCACCATTTCTTTAAACCATCCTTCGTAAATCTCCGCGTTCATTTCTTCGTGGTAGTCCACTGTTTTCTTGGATTTAAAGGCCAGTAAAGCATCTGACATGAATCCTTTCGTAGACCCTGCATGGCATATGATGAGGCGTTCACCTTTTCCCATTGGCACTGAACTAGTGGAAGCGACGGTGTCGTCAGTCCAGTTCTTAGATACTGTGTGGTTTGCATTTAACCAAGTCTCGTCAGTGAAAATAACATTTGACCAATCTGATATCTTTTTGGCTTCGCTCAAAAATTCGCAGCGAGCCATAGCAACGTCGTGACGCTCCATCAATATTTTACGTTTGTCCGATTTTTTATAACAAAATCCAATTTCTTTCAAAACCAAGCTTAATGATGATTTTTGGCCATGGAACAAACCACATTCACGTAAAGAAACAACAAGTTTTTTAAGTGTTGGAATTTCTTTGCGCAAGTAATAGTCATATATATGACGGCGAATAGCGTCAGCGTCGAAGTTGTCAACCGATGTCACACGACGTGGTTGGCGTTTTTTCTTCGGCGTACGAAGCTTATTTTCCTGCATGCCGCTTGTACCGTAAGCTTCGGTAGTAATTTTTGAAACAGTAGGTCCACTAATTCCTAATGCGGCCGCAACACGCTCTCGCACTTGCGACAGTGGTAATAGCGGGCCACCATTTTGATACTCTGCTTCAAAGTAATTACGAACCTTGATCACCAGTTCTCTCGCCTGCCTTTTCAGAACAGATCCTTTCGGCATTTTGATATTTGACAGCTGGGCAGCAATCAACACGGAGGAACACAAAATACACAACGTAACGTATGGATAATGTGAAAAAACTCAGCGAACAGAAATGTAGTGACTAGCACGACCGTCTTGTTGCGAGTGACAGATTAAAACAAACACAAAATGGCGGTGGGCCATTGAGTGTTCCCACCTTGAAAAAATATATTTGAATGTTTTTGTTGTATTTGTCTTTGTTCAAAATATAATAAATATATGCGATCGATATCATTACCGTGAAATATGCCAACTTTGCATCCAAGGGTATCTTTGCCCGAAGAACAATTTACAAGCAAATCCGTTAGTGTACAAAAATATCCCAATATTATGGCAACATTGATTAATTTGACGGAAAATAGACTATATATGTGACATCACTGAGCATAGCGTTTGTGGCCAAGTTCACTCAGTTACTGGTTGAAGCTTCTCGAGTGCGGTGCGTGTTTTTGCGGGCAAATTTTTATGTCAAATTGAAAGTGAATTGTGCTTCATGGCGAATACACAGGTTAGTTTATTTTATTGGTGTTGTAAAAAACTAATTCTAGAGTATATTAATGATAGTTTCATTGCTGAGAGTTTCGTAAAACAAAAGTTATGATGATGGGCAAAGTTACCTAGTAATGTTCCGACCTATGAATGTCAACATTGCCCGCAATCAAAAAAGGCTTAGGGTTGACACATTACTATATTATCAAAAAGATATTTTAATTTATATTTGCGGTTTAGGGGTGGCTTAGGGGTGTGTTTAGAATGTGTTGGAAGTGTGTTATGGATGTGTTGGGGGTGTGTTTTATGTTGTGTTTTGGATTAAAAATTGTTTCATTCAATTTATTGTCATTTTGTATTTCAGAAAAACAAACATAAATCCCGAATTCGACAGAGAAAATCAAGACGTCAATTACTCCAGAATGTACAAAAATTACTCCGATGAAATGTTGGAAATTGCGTGCGAAGCAGTTAAATCACACCGAATTTCTTTACGAGATGCTGAACGACAGTTTGGTATCCCGAGGCGCACGATAGTAAATAAAATAAAAAACAAACATATAAAGTCCGTTGGGCATCCTACCATTTTAACAGATGTAGAAGAGAAAAAAGTTATAGGAGTCTTCCAAGCTGCAAGCGATTTTGGCTCCCCACTTACTAAAGTGGATCTGAAGCTTGTGGTTCATGAATATTTAAAAAAAAAATCTCAAGATCATAAATTTAAAAATCGAATTCCCGGTGATGCATGGGTCCAAGGCTTTTTGGCTAGGCATTCTGATGAATTGACTGTAAGAACTACTCAAAATATATCGAAGGCGAGAGCTGAAAAAGGACCTCAAGAAATAGCTAATTATTTTGACAATTTAAGCACAACATTGAAAGACATACCCGCCGAAAATATTATCAACCTGGATGAGACCAACCTGTCGGACGATCCAGGTTCTTCCAAGAGCATTTTTCGAAGGGGAGTAAAGTATCCGGAAAGAGTTGTCAATTCTACCAAAGGAAACATATCTCTCATGTTTACAGCAACCGCGAACGGTAAGTGTTTGCCCTTATATGTTGTCTACAAAGCAACAAACTTGTATTCAGAATGGATTAGTGGAGGACCACCAGAAACCAGATACAATTGCACTAAATCAGGGTGGTTCGATAGCGCCATGTTTAAGGATTACTTTGAATCAATAATTCTTCCCTGGGCTCAAAAGATTCCAGGGACTAAAGTTGTCATTTGTGATAACTTATCTAGTCATTTGAGCGTCAAAGTAGTAGAGTTATGCGAGCAAAATAACATCAACTTTGTTTTTATCCCTCCGAGATCAACACATCTCACTCAGCCTCTCGACGTGTCATTTTTTGCACCTTTGAAAAAAGCCTGGCGTAAAATTTTGTACCAGTACAAGCTCAGAAACCCAAACCAAACAGCACTGAACAAAAAGCATTTTCCAAAATTGCTTGGTGAATTAATTGAAGCAATTCGGCTGAAGGAGGCAAAAAACATCAAAAGTGGTTTTAGAGCAACGGGAGTATTTCCAATGAATCCGCAAGAAGTTTTGAAAAAGATCCCAGAAATGCAAGGAGAAATACTATCGTATGGAATTGATCAAACACTGATTAATTATTTAAAAGAAACTAGAGCGCCAAAACCGATGCAAGTGATAAGAAATAAAAAAGTTAATTGCGATCCGGGCAAATCGGAGACGGTTTCAGATTTTAATATTGATTCTTGCAAAGATGCACTTGAGGGTAACACGAAAAAGAAAGTAAAAAAGAATTTGTCTAGAGTGGCAAAAGGGCAGAAAACAAATGACAACGCTCTATTTTTAGATGCACAAACTGGTCTTTTTGCTAAAACTGATCTGACTTCAAATAATGATACAACTGAGGATCAAGACTACTATTTGGAAGAGACTTTTAATATCTTTAGAGATAATTTTACTTCTGAGAGTCTCAGCAAATGTTGCATCAATATAATTATCTTCTATTTAGGCCAATCATTGCATAATGCATCAACATCATCGACGTCTGCTGATGATTTTTCACTCTTGAAAGCTGTCGCAAGTACATCTACGTCCATGACACGAAAAGATAATCAAAGATCCGTGAAAAATGGTCCTGCCAAAATAAATATACTGTCCAATGTGATCATTAAAGCAGGAATACAAAATTCAGATGTTCGTATTTTGAATGATGTTTCTAGAAAAATTGAGCAAAATATGCCGTTCGCCGTTATATATAAAAGTGATTTACCAAAATGCCTGCAAGGGAAGGAAACTGAAGTTTTGAAAAAAGTAAAGAAGGAATATTCCAGAAAAGATAGAAAATTAATAATAGAAAAGATAGAAGAAAATTAATAGAAAAGATAGAAATGATTCAAAGGAGAAAATGTCAGCTAGAGGGCATACTTCAGTGAAGAGAAGGAAGAAACGATCTGAAAGTGAGTCGAGCTCGACTTCTGCGGATATTGAAATAGTCACAGCTGACACAGATTCAGATTACGAAACAGTGAATGACTATTACATAGGTGAATGCTTACGAGAACAAGAAGATAAAGAAAATTTTGAACCAATAGATATCTCATTTGGACTAAGTGAAATTGAATATTTCACTGAAAATCGTGAAGAAATAAAAGAAGATGACTGGATTATAGCTCAGTTCGCTACAAAAAAGAGCTTAAAACATTTTGTGGGTAATGTTTTGTCAATCGATGATAAAAATCCTACAGTTAAATTTGTACGGAAAGTTAAGGACTCTAAATGTGTAAAAGGAACCACATTCACATACCCAACAGTTGATGACATTTGCATCATGCATAACTTAGGAGATGTTATTACAGTATTGGGCAAGCCAAAGATTACTCGACGAGGTCAAATCGTATTTAATGTCGATTTCAGTAATTTCAACATACAATAAATAACTACCTAATACTTAACGCGAAGCTATTTTTGGTTTTATTTGGACTAAAAAAAACAGTAATAAGACCGTATTCTTCAAAGAATAATTCAATGAAAAATAAGAAAGGATTTTATTTGTATTTAAAAAAAAATAATTAAATGTTTAGAATAGTGTTAAGCAATTGTAGTAAAGAAAAACGTCTACTTTGTAACAATAACACTGTTGATTTCTATAAAGTAGAGTAGGTATGGAAGTCTTCATACGATTCTATAAAAATATATTTGTTACTGCGATGTGGATTAAATCTACCTCGAAAACATTGATATCTGATGATTAACTTTACTCGGCTTAACGCTGTGACTTGATTTTTCTATAAAGCCCTAAATGTTGTTTAGTCATTAGCGGTTGTGAATTACTAACTAATACCTAATAGACACGACTAAAATTATAGGTGACATATTACCTAGCTAGGTACCTATATTATTTATTTCATTTTTCTTTTCTTTTTTTCTGTCATGTTCAGTCAGGTCAGACCTTAATTTGATATAATTTGAACCTTAAAAATTAAAATATGATTTCAAAAAATGTCTAAGCGAAAATACCTACTGAAATTACCGTACCAGTCACTCTTTAATAAATTTTTAGTTTTCATATTTCTAGTCCTTCACTGATTAAATGAAAACAAAATTGATTTAAAAAGTTTTTCATTACTGTCTGTGCATTATGTAGGTATAAGTTTTTCTTTAATTTACCTCATTACGAACGTTGATTGATCTCAATTTTGATAGTGGTATAAGATAGAAATTCATATTTTTCAAAAAAAAATAAACGTTATACTTTAAATACCGTGTTTTATTTCACATTATTATTTTCTACAAAGATACTAGCACTTTTTCTATTTTTCTTTTTCTTTTTCTTTTTCTAGCACACACATTTTCTACTAGCACTTTCTACAAAAATGTTCAAAAATTATTATGTTAATCATTTTGCTCAAATGTGACAACCCTTGCACTTTGAAACCGCTACATGCGGCTTGTATGGAAAAGAGAAAAAATGTCAGGGTAACATTGCCGATTCATTTTGATACGAAAGTTTCGATGGTATCGGTTAGATTTCTAAAGTGAACGCCATTATTACCCAAATACTTTTACTGGTTCCTATGTCATCTGTATAAACGCTGTTTTATCCGCGATACGCGGAGTCAAAAGTTGAAAATGAAATTAAAAGTTCTGACCTTGTAACCTCCTGTTCACCTACTCTCGATATTCCTGGGGGCCCCCGGAAGTGCTGAACAGGGATGCGCTTAATAGCGCTCTTGCAAGGTCGTCGTTACACTGCACTGGTTACTGTCTGTTATACCGACTATGTACACTCGCGAACGCCAAGGTCTCCCAAAAATGTGCAGCCTACTTGCACAACAATAGATTGCGATCGTACCGCATAAGGATCAATGGCCGACTCGTACGGCGAAGGGTCAAAGGCTAACTAACTAACGGGCGACCCGCGCCCGCGCAGCACGTGAATTCACCCCTCACCTCGCAGCCCCCGAACAATACCGAACAAACCCCCGTCCCATGCAGAAGAAGTCTGCATGCTACTCCACTGGCAGGCGAGAGAGAGAAGTGACCGCTCTTTTCAGGATTGAGCCACCCACTAGGACCTCCGCAACCCGGGGTATTCCATCCACTCCGCGAAACAAATTAACAATGCGGCCCCGGCGCCAAAACAACGGCGGCAAATTAGCATCCTTGATTAAAACGAGGTCACCGATGCCTGGTGGGTGGGTCTTATCAGTCCATTTAACGCGCTGTTGCAAAATGTGCAAATACTCCAGAGACCAACGTTTCCAGAAACTCTGGGACAATTGTTGCAACAATTCAAAGTGCGACAAACGATTAGAAGCTACCCCTGTAAATGGGTACTCCGGCAGGGCGTTAAGTGGCTGTCCTATCAAGAAATGACCTGGAGTTAGAGCCTCCAAGTCGTTAGGATCTGACGAGAGCGGACACAAAGGGCGCGAGTTGAGGACGGCCTCAATTTTACAAAATACCGTTACTAGTTCCTCAAACGTTAATACCGTTTCTCCGATAACGCGCCTTAGGTGAGTTTTGGCTGATTTCACGGCTGCTTCAAAAATACCTCCCCAATGGGGGCAGCTAGGAGGACTAAACTGCCAGGTGATGCCCCGGCAAGATAGGGACATTCCAAGATCTACCTGGTTAGCCTCTAAAAACTTATATATATCCTTAAGGTAGTGGTCAGTACCCCGATAGTTGGTTCCGCAATCAGATCGAATTAACGCTGGAAGTCCGCGGCGGCTAACAAATCTACTAAATGTGGCAACAAATGCCTCCGTACTAAGAGCGGAAACTACTTCCAGGTGAACAGCCTTGGTTGACAGACACACAAAGACGCACAAATACGCTTTCTCTATCTTCGCTTTTCGAAGTCGCGACGTCTTGACCATGAACGGCCCGGCAAAATCGGTGCCAACTCCGGCAAAGGGTCTGGTTCCCGTGACTCGATCTGCAGGCAAATTTCCCATCATGGGCTGCATCGTCGCTGCCTTCAATCGATAGCAAGGCAAACAACGGAAAATTATGCCACGGATGGTACGTCTGGCTGACAAAATCCAAAATTCACGCTGCAAGATGGCTAACAATGCATTGCAGCCAGCGTGAGAATTTGCAATATGTCGGTGAGTCACCAACAAATGCACTAAGGGCCCACCTTTGGGCAACAACAATGGGTGACGAACCCCAAAAGGCAAATTGGCGTGACACAATCTACCACCAACACGGAGAAATCCCTCACCGTCAATAAAGGGGTTGAGCCTTGCAACGGCTCCTTTGAGTTTAGGTCTGCCACTCTGGAGCGTCTCAAGTTCTAAGGCGAAATGTTTAGTCTGCACAACGCGAATCCAATGCAGAAGGACCATTTGGCGTTCTTCTGGCGTGAGAACAGGAGACAGCCGCTTTTCCTCCGGATGCCGAGCGTTATGAACGAAACGCTTTATCCAGGCAGTCACGCCAAGTAATTTGGACAAGGAACTGTAGCGATCGAGCAGAAAATCAATGCCCTTGAGGGGCTCAGTCAGGACACTCGATGTGAGCCAACCAATGGGGGGAGGAGTTACCAAGCACTGGTAACGTGGCCAATCAACTTCAGAATGTAACAACCACTGGGGCCCCCACCACAAATGGTGGTGAACCAGATCCGGCGCGTCTAAGCCGCGAGAAGCACAATCAGCCGGATTCAATTCCCCTGGGACATGTCTCCAAATTAAAACCGTCTCTGAATCTTGGATCTGTGATACTCGATTAGCTACAAAGGTTTCTAACGTGTGCACCGAAGTTTTCAGCCAACACAGAACGATCTGACTGTCAGTCCAGGCGAAAACTGTTCCAATGTCTACACTACGCCCGAGCGTAGAGCACACGTGATTTAATAAGCGGGCAAGAAGCGCCGCACCACATAATTCTAACTTCGGAATTGTATGTCGAGTCCGTATAGGAGCAACCTTGCTCTTCGACATAACTAAGTGAATTTTTGTCTCCCCTGTGGTACTTACAGTGCGTAAGTACACCACGGCTGCATATCCACGCTCGGATGCATCACAAAATCCGTGGAGGGACACTGAGCATTTCCCAACAGGAAGGAAACATCTAGGTATTGCAACCTGATTGATAGCCGGGACGGATGAGAAATACGATTCCCAATCGTGTATCAACTCTCCCGAGAGAGGCTCGTCCCACGAGAGTCCCGCAGTCCAAAGCCTTTGCAGAAAACACTTGGCCTTAAATATAACCGGACTGATCCAACCGTTCGGATCAAAAGTCCTGGCTACCGTAGACAGAACTGATCTCTTAGTCCATACCTTAGAGGAGGTTAATTCGACTCTGTAGGTAAACTCATCGTGGACTGGCATGTACTGCACTCCAAGGAGGGCTATCAAATTCAAGCTATCCGCATTCTCAAAGAGATGAGGGTCTTGTTGGTGGTCCTCCGGCAAACCGGAAAGGAGATCCGGTGAGTTGGATAACCATTTTCGCAACTCATAGCCACTAGTTCCCAGAAGCCCTATCAATTCATCTCTCAAGGCCCGAGCCTCTTCGAGACTAGATGCTCCGGTACAAATGTCATCAACATAAGCATCCGTCTCCAAAACAGAGGCTGCGCGGGGAAAATACAAACGCTCGCGATCCGCAAGCTCCAACAATGAGCGAATCGCAACAAACGGGCTAGATTTTATGCCGTACGTATTGGTGTTGAGCTCGTAAATCACCATCGGATCCTCTGGATGCTCACGCCATAAAATCAGCTGATATCTCCTATCTTCTGGATGGATCAGCGTCTGACGGAACATCATTCGAATATCCGCTACAAAGACTACTTGATGCCTCCGGAAGTTGGTCAGAATGTCTGAAATGTCCTTTTGTAATTTAGGACCCGCATGCAGACATTGGTTCAGCGAGACCCCGGTGGTCGTAGACACTGAACCATCAAAAACCACCCGAATCTTTCCGGTAGGGGTCTTTAAAACCGCATGGTGGCTCAGAAAATAGTGCTCACTATGTTGCCAATCAACGGTCGACACCGACATATGCCCCAAATCCACGTATTCTCGCATGAAGTCGACGTACTTCTGACGAAGGACTTTATCCTTGAGCATGCGACGCTCCATGGAAATCAAACGTCGTTCAGCAACGTCCCGAGAGCGTCCAAGGGCAGGTCGAACCGCTAAAAAAGGCAAACGGGTGATCAAACGGCCCGAGCGAAGGCGACCAGTATTATTCTGGTAGAACAGCTCGCATTCCATTTGCTCTGGGTTCACCCGGGAAGCTGTAGGGGGCTCTTCCACCTCCCAAAATCTCTGAACCGCATCAGAGAGAACTGAACCTACAGCTACATCATCAAACTCTTGGGAATTGGCAGTTGTTGACACTGGGCCCATTATTACAAACCCGAATGAAGTCGGCACAGCGACTAATCCGTCACGCTGTAAAAGCCGCTTAGGTCCACACAACAATCTTCCAAGGACATCCGCTCCAATCAGGAGATCAATCGGGCCTGGGGTGTGGAAGTCAGGGTCTGCTAAGTCCAAGCCTGACACTACACTCAACACAGCAGACGGTAATTCTTGCTGTGGCAAATCACCAATCATCTCTTCCAACACAATTGCCGACGCCTCAATCTCCGGGTGAGACGAGGTGACAGGTGTACAATTAAATTTTGTGTGACCGATCACACGCACCTGCACCTTACCGATACCTCGCACATTGTAGGTACCGGTGTGGACGCGTAAGCCTAACTTTCTCGCCAAACAAGATGACACAATGCAGCCTTGGGCCCCCGAATCTAATAGAGCACGAATCCTCATGTGTCCCTTGGGTCCTCGTACCATAGCCGAAATAGTTGGCATGAGTACGTACATCGATTGAACGGCTGCAGTTGGCGAGTGGGCATGTAATTCCTATAACTGAGGCCAATTAACCCCGGAGCGCTCCACATGCGCTAACGGGTCCCAGTTATGGTATACTGGTCGGCGATCCACCTGAGTCCGTTCAGGGGTAGTGTTGCCCTGCGAGCGTTGGGAATGCGGCTGACGTCGCTCCAAGCGCGGTCGTTCCGCTAAAGGGGTATAATTGGTAGGAGCACTGCTCCTTTGAGGCGGCAAAGATCTCCCGGCAATCACAGCATAATCGCGACGGCCGCCATCATCAACTCTTCGAGGGGGAGTTACCCGGCCCCCGCCCCTAGGGGAAGTGGAGCCCCCGCCCGTGCGGGGGGAACGACGGCCTTCAAACCGAGGAGGAGTCCGTGATCCTATTCTGAGTGCAACCACCCTGCCGCGATTAGCCTCCCCGCCATGACCGTCACGACCATCCCTATGGTCGATGCCATTCCGATTGGCACATAGCAGGGGGTGATGTCGGCCCAAACAATGCTGACATGAATGCGATCTAGCAGGGCACTGCTGAATTAAATGCTCTCCCAAACAACCATAGCACCAGCGGCGCTGAAATGCTATGTTCCGCCTACCTCGGACCGCCAGACCCTCAAACCTTCTACACGAGACCACCTTGTGGCCCTCCGCCTTGCAATATAGGCATCTTGGTGAGGTGCTGCCAGTGGCGACAGCATACCGTTGTCTGGGGATCCGAACATTCCGCTTAGACAATTCCCGTCTAGGGGGCGCTTGGGAAGTGGACGGGATGGGCGCATCCGAATTATCCGCCAACCTACATTCGTCCTCTAAGAATTTTAGCAAATCTACGAATTTGGGCAAATATGTTGCGCTATCACCACCGTATTTATATTCAAATCGGGCCCTTAGCTCCTGAGATAGCTTACCCAACACAATGTGGACTAAAAGAAATGACCAACTATCCACTGGCAACTCAAGTTTACCTAAGGTATTCACCGCCCCCAATAACGGGTTTAACAATTCTAATCTTAATGAAGAAACCCGGGTGACCTTAGGTAGTGCCAGGATTAGTGCCACATGTGTGTCCGCCAAACGTCTCACGTTCTGATAACGTCGGAACAACAGCGTACGTGCCGTGATATAATTTTCATTGTTAACATCCAAATGTTGGATAAGACTGCTGGGTTCTCCCCGAAGAATCGAACGTAGATACGCCATCTTTTGGCTATGAGTTAGATCCTCCCTGGAGTCTACCAAACTATCGAACAGATTTACAAATCCGATCCACTGTTCGAGCCTTCCATCAAAATGTGGGAGATCCAAATTGGGAAGCCTGCTCAACAACGCCGGAGGGGTTGCCTTCCCCTGCCCAGAATCCGACGGCAGACCTCCAGTCTCCTCCGAAAGGGAGACTGCCCTTTCAGTGATGGAATCAGCTAACTCATAGCACTGATTCACATCGGCCTCGATCCTATCCACAACCTCAGAGCCAAGATCCGGCGAAAGCTCGGTAAATTTCGCGTAATGTTGGCCCAACTTATCCAACCGTGCCGGTAAATCCTGATACCTTTTTATTAAGGCACCATGACGATCGGGTCTGTCAATCAGACTAGCGGCCGAAGCCAACCATCGGAGTATCGCCTTTATGTTTCCACTAATGGACAATGCTGACATGGTTGTCACTAAATGTAACAACAAGTGTACAAACAAACAAATAAAATTAATATACAGTATTCAGTTTAAGGATAGTGGCCTAACAAACAAACAGGCCACACCTACAAAGCAACAATAAATGATACAAAACAATAATCCAATATGTAATAGATCCCTGTTACCATATACGTAACTTACAACTTGTTATAAAAAGTAACCACTGCGAGAAATGTTAATATAAACAAACAAAATTCCATTCCAAGTTAGTAAGTGCTCAATACCTATCCGTCGCAGGTAACCGAAACAAAACCGAGTCACTAAAAAAAGGAATGTTAAGATTAAAAACACTTGACAACGGGTAGACCTTGGGATACGTTGCTATTAACAAAGAACTTTTTTAACTAATGTTTACGTTTCACAATATAAGGTCCATATGCACAACCACGCTCTGCTACCAATGTTTTATCCGCGATACGCGGAGTCAAAAGTTGAAAATGAAATTAAAAGTTCTGACCTTGTAACCTCCTGTTCACCTACTCTCGATATTCCTGGGGGCCCCCGGAAGTGCTGAACAGGGATGCGCTTAATAGCGCTCTTGCAAGGTCGTCGTTACACTGCACTGGTTACTGTCTGTTATACCGACTATGTACACTCGCGAACGCCAAGGTCTCCCAAAAATGTGCAGCCTACTTGCACAACAATAGATTGCGATCGTACCGCATAAGGATCAATGGCCGACTCGTACGGCGAAGGGTCAAAGGCTAACTAACTAACGGGCGACCCGCGCCCGCGCAGCACGTGAATTCACCCCTCACCTCGCAGCCCCCGAACAATACCGAACAAACGCTATATTTGCGTCAAAAATCGACGTGGACAATGTTGGCTAAAAGTTCAGATAACTTTGCCCGCCAATAGAATCAATCAAATGTTCCATTAAATGTTGACTTATTATAAATTTTGCTGAACCAATGCATGCACATGATCTTAGTGTTGCAGCAGATAAAAAAATGCACTTAAGCGTCCATAGAAAAAACTTCAAAAAAAGTACTTTTTTTCAAAAAAGCGGGCAAAGTTGGCATATTTCACGGTACTTATTTGGTCACACAACACTACAACTATCAAATTAGAACTGTCATCGAGAAAATAAAGAAATGGAAATACTATAACTGATCTCTAAAAAGTTCGGCGCTGTGTACAAAGCACAGAGGTAAACTAATAATACTAGTGTTTGATACACTAGTATTATTAGTTTATCTCTGTGCTAATTATTATTAAGTTACGGGTAAGATGTTATTGAAAAGTCCTACTTACTTAAAGATGTGTATATAATTTTTTAATACGATTTTTTTACGTACGAATACTTATCACCGTTTCTTGGTCTTAGTCTATATTTTTAATCACCGTTCTACAAATAATGGGAATCAAATTATTAATTTTTTGCTGAATAACAAAATTATGTACAATAACAAGACTGCTCTATGTTACGATAGGTACAACTTTTTGCACATTTATCTTTAAAGTAAAGCCCGCGACTTCGTGCTTGTAGAGCGTTAGAGTGTCTGTGGATGACTTGATTCCCGTGGGTAAGTACTTTATAATGATCTGAATAAAAAGTATCATAAATATTGATCCGGCACGAGTTATAATTATGGCATGTTTCATTAAACTCCGTGGAGTGGTTTTTGCGTAATGCTCGTTCAGACAGACAAAAAATTCAATAATCAAGCTCTGGATCACACGTACTTTACACTACAGTTACTTTTTTCATAAAATATTAAATGTACAAATACGACATTGTTACGATTGTATTATTATATATATATATATATATATATATAGATGCTATCGAATACAAATTTACAAATCCTACGGACTACTTAACCAATAGATAAGATAAATATAGGGACTAGGCATATATAAATCTATAAACACATATGTATCTAGCAAAATATATTGTTTAGGAGGCATAGCAATAATTAATGAAACCACTTGATAAACTTCTACCTTATTAATCGAAACACCATCAACAATCCCCTCGACTATCTGACAGATAATCCCTTAATTAACAGTGTTGCCAATAATATTGTAACAATCAGTACTGCAACATATAAAGAACAAAGTAATGACTTGTTCCATAAACTAAATAATACTATATAAAATATTACACTTCATGTTACATTTTTTTTACTACATTATTAATAGGTACTTATTACATTATTATTATTATTATTATTATATTATATTTAATATTTTAATTTACATTTAAAAGTCATTACTGTCTAATGTTTTCTTATTCTAAGACAACATTTAAATAATGACGTCGATTCATAGATACTTATACGAGTATAAAAGAAAAGTACTTACTTACTTTTCTGGTAATAAAATGAGATACAGTATAGGATGTCCTCCGCCCAGTGTTGTCCCTAAAACTCCAAATGAACCATAAAATACGAAACCAAATTACGTTATCTTTTGTTACTTCCAAAATATTCATAAATTTAACAAAACCCAAAGTAGGCCCGAAAGTATTAGCAAAAACCGGTGCTACAACAATAAGCCGACGTGGTTCGAATAAATTTCGGGGGCCTAATTAAGAGGTTACCTCCGCAAATATTCTTGAATATTCTCGAATTTCCATCGCTTTCCGCACGAACTTGTAAAGGGGAGGAAAGGGGAGGTTATAATTCTAAACAATTTGCTTGCCTGCCCGCGAGTTTCGGAATTGCTTTCATTCACAGTAAGTGCTCGCCCCAACTTATCTCGGCGTGCTCCTCTCGCGAAAATTGACTATTTACCGCTCGTGAAGGGGAGTATCTTAATACGAACATACTCATACTCACATCGCAGCATTTTTCTGGGAAAATTCCGTTATATGTAATGTCGTCGTTCCCGAATATTAAATTTCGTGTGATACGGTGATATTAAAGCAGTTTCACTTTTTTGAACGGGCTCTAATTTTAGACAGTAGTCCCAATCTTCTAACATAGATAGGTAGGTGGTACTCCTTCTAAATCATGAAAGTAATTATGTTATTGACACTGACGCTTAGCAATATTTTTGAATTTAATATGTATGTAAAATTATACAATAAAATTGATGAATTCTGAATAATTATTATTTACATTATAATACTATCGGCGCAAAAGTTCAAAATTTAGTAACTAGATGGCGCTGATACCGTCAGACTAAAACGCGCTATGGTTTCGTTTCCGCTTACACCGTATATTCTCGACGGATAAGAAGTGTACTTTGCAGACAGACTTACTAAAGTCGCCCATGGACATTTGTAAATATTTTTGAGGAAGTTCTAAGATCTGTAACAGATCCGAACTTCATAAAAAGCTATAATAATCAAACTAATAGAAAGAAATAGAATATAAATTTCGATCCTTGTTTTAATGCTTTTATGCTAGTTTCTCTTCTCTTACAAAGTTACAACTTTGATAAAGATAAAATATAATATAAATTTCGATCCTTCCTTGCTAGTTTCTTTTACAATTTATTTGAATTTACAATTATTTTTAATATTACAGTACAGCGAGCTTTAAACTCACGGTAAAATTGCGTAAAAACGTTGAATGTATATACGTTTTTTTTTAATTTTTTTATTTATGTGTACGAAGGCGGCAGACGAGCATACAGTCCACCTGATGGTAAGTGGATACTGTCGCCCATAGACATCCGCGATACATGCCAACATTAGTCGAAAATGACAAATGTTGGCACGCCCCCGGATGCGCTACCTACCTTTGGAGATATAGGAATAGATATGGAGAAAGGGTTAGGAAAATGGGGAGGGATAGGAGGGGATGGGAATGGGCTCTGGCACATCTCACTCACTACCGAAACACGTACGTACATTGGGGAAATACGATAAAGTGGGAAATGCAGTACATTTCAAGGTAGTCTTCTGTGAGAGAGGGGTAACGTGGCCAGTCGAGCGCGCCCAGCGGCTGTTGGATTGCAGCGTGCACTCTCCCCCTTTAAAATGTATACTGGATTCATAATAAAATGCGTAATAGTGTAATTATTTACCTACATGTGTGATATCATTCTTTCCAGTGAATATTATTCTGGATTAATATAATATAAAAATGTTATTTTATACAGCTAAAATGTTCACTAGCATTCACACGTGATTAGTTAAAAAAATGACAATCGCGTACATCTAACATAATAATGTCGTTCAGAGGTGCAATAAATTGTGGATGTTTGTACAGAGACCACATATTTACTTGTGCTCTTCTGTGGTTGCTGGCAAATAGAGGAATAAAACGTTTAATTTAGAAGTTAGTGGGACGAGACAGTAAGTAGTGTTACTACAAATTATTTCTTTTAGTCTACAAGAAACAAAGGACCAAATATTTAAAAATCCTTGAATTTCGTAATTTTAATATAAAAAGTCCTTCCTACCTTGGAGTTAGAGGTAATTGAAAAAATAATACCTAACATGTAACTTTCGAGCATGTTGCAATCTACAGCGGTGTGGATGTGGCCTCACTGACAGTCAATATTTGAAGCACTAAAAGTCTGGTACGAGATTACATTATAATCTTCGTATTTATTCCTGATGTATACAATTTATCCCATGAAATTGTATGGCTTGTATTTAATTAACCCGATTGCCAGAACATGCTCAATACACAAAAATCTCAAACGCCTATTTAATTTTCAAGAGCAATATTCTGTTTTTGATAAAATTTTGTCAATGACTTATGGATGTGGCCAATTCCGAAAACAATAAGTCTGCTTTCAGTGGCCCCATGACACTTCACAAATATATTGTAATAAAAATTAGTGCTAGGAATGTTCTTTACTGTTAACTTTCTCGAATATAAATATAACGTTAGTACCGTTTCTTTTAGAGCTGAGTGGAATCATACGAATTGATGTTGTAGAACATATTATTTCTCATTTTTTTTCTTTTTTAAAAAGGTAGAATTTATTTATTCATATTATATTGGTGGGGTTATATCAAAGGATTATTAGTTAAGCGACAATAAATATCCTTTAACTTATTAAATTGATTGAGCAAGTAATACATGTAAATACATTTATACTGAAGTACTTAGTTAGGAGCGCGGGAGACGACTGGCGACCGTTGAGCACAGGACGCGTAACAATCTTTTTTCAAAAAGATAAAAATGAAATGATGTCTGTTTGTTTGTAGGAAATTCTATCACGCATAAACTGATGTACAAATCAAACTAAAACCTTCTTAGGACCACGAAAAGGTCTATTTGTAAATTTTAGGTTGTATTTGGGTTGTGAAGCAGTAAATGAATATTGTTCCGGCGCAAGCGAATAGCGCCTACCAAAAACTAGTAGCATCGAGTTGTGCTTACGTTTAATTTCGACATGCAAATGCATAAAGTAAATCATCACTAATTTGTATTACTGGATAACTTTGCGAGTTCCCTTGAGCTACCTCAAGGGGACTCGCAAAATTATCATTGCGCGAATAAAACTCACCTAAATCATTCAAAATTGTAATATTGGAAATACTCTGTGAAAAAAAATAATATTCAGTTAAGTTAAGTTCTAAAGTTAAGAATAGGCTATGGGAATAGACTGGATAACACATCATACGTTCTTATCATAGAAACCTGGTTAGTAGCTTCTAGGAGCTTCTAGATGAGGAGGGGTTTAGAAAGTAAAATTTGAAACTTAAGTACTACGTAATAAGAATGTTCCATTTTCAAAACACATGAATTAAAGAATTTGAGAGCTACTGAACATAGCACACTATTAAACCCTAACGTGTCTACCCTAGAGTGCTTGTATAACAAGTATATATTTTCAAATCGATGACTGAGAAATAAATTGGAGGCCCATGAGGGGAACAAGAATTCATCAAGAAGAATCACTTTTTGGCGGAAACTCGAGGAGTGTAGTTGAATTTAGATAGATAGTGATAGTTTATTAGACTCCAAAGTGTTTATGTGCGTGATGTTTGAGATAATCAAATAAGAGCGTGAGACTGCGTTTTTCGTGTGCTTCCTTGAAAGAGTCTTCTTCTGTCCTCAGTAAACCTACTATCACTTTACTGAGTGACTCCTAACTTATTTCGCCGGGACTGGACATTGACAGGATACGTTTTAGACTTTGTAATTGTTTATTTCGAAGAAAACTTGACATTGGCAGAATGTTGTACAAGAAAAAAATCAAGAAGAAACGAAAAAAATTCAAGGTCACGGACGTCGTGTGGATCACGCCCAGTGAAGCAGCTAATGTCAATAATAATATATATTTGCTACTACAGCCCAGAACGCGAATGTAGAAAGAGTTTTCTCTATCGTGGGAGCTCAGTGGTCAAAAGAACGAACCGCCTTAGGGATCTTCAGTCCGGGCTTTGCTTTTAACTCAATATAATTTGAAAAACATGACGTGCGAAGTGTTTTATAAAACAATAATAACCTGATAAATAATAAGATAAGTAATAATAAGACAATAACCTGATTAATAAGGTATCGGGATATAGCGAGTATGAAAAATCTGATTAAAGAGTGTTTAAGTTGTTAAATAATTGTGTTAATTATGACCTATTATATTTATGTTGATTATTATATGCCAAAGAGGGTATGTTTTTGATTGACTTACAAGTACGAAAAAAATAATTAGTGTAATTTAAAAAATGATTATTACATTTTATATTTAAAATTATTAATTACGCCAAAGAGGATAACATTTTGGTTAAATTAAACAATATAATCATGTTTCTGTATTTTATTGAATAGTCTAAAAATCCTGTCCGGCTCCAAGCCTGACAATCCTGACATGACAGGACAAATCCTCACGTTTGGTAACCCTAGTTACAACTGTCTTAGGCAGGGTCATTCGACACGCGAGTGTCGCATGGGTCCTTGTCGTCAGTGCAACAAGAGACACAACACTGCCACACAAATCAACGACACCAGAACCTGGTTAACCAACCTGACACTATAGTTCATTTTGCCAAACAAAATTGTAAGCAAGTATAAGTAATTGTCTACTGCTTTGATCGAAGTATCTAATTCCATAACAAATCAAAAGGTAGCAGCAGGCACGGACATTTCTAAATTGTGGCAGTCAGTCATCAGCTCATCATTTATTGGCAAATCTCTAAAAACTTAATTATAGATTAGTTATTATAATATTAGTGTAAACTAAATTATAATACTGAATTAATACATCTATCTAAATTTTCCATTACTAAACTAAATCTATGTTACTTTTTGTGCCATCAAGAGTCCATCGACGGAAGCACAGTCGGCCGAGGTACAGGGGCCTAGGTGGTGCATATTGTAGAAAGACATGGTTGAGCGGACTTTTCTTTCCAGGGTGTCTAATTTGATAGTTGATCTGAGACCACCTGAGCACGTCAAAGGTGTACATGCGATCGGGCATGACCCAGTCGTTATAGGCTTGGATCTCAATAGAACCCAATTTTTACTATTAAGTTTTGTATTTAGGTAGATTAATCTGAGAAACAAAATAATTATAAATCGTATCTGTAGGTTATAGTCAATACGTTGACATACATTACAATTGTATCGGTGGCCAGGCCAGGTTTCATACAAAATTGCCCATCATTCTTTATGGATTAAAAGAGAAATTCGTGGATTAGAAATTCGTCCCTATTTTGATTTATCTGTTTTCATTTATTACATACTTTCGTTCGCGTCGTGTAACTACTTACAAGTAATAAAAATATGTATTATCATAACCTTTCTCGTGATTACAATTTACAAGGCTCTCTCCTTATAATTTGTAATTACGAGAAGGTTATGATAATATTTTTATTGCAGATACCTACTAGAGACACCTATTGATAGAGACCTACTCGTATCTATCTATGATGTCCGTACATAATGCACGACATAATATATTGGTTTATAGAAGAAATCGCACATCCGTAGTTTATATAATTGTCTTATATAGGATTACACCTGTTGTTTGTTTATAGAAAAAGGGGGCAGATGGATATGCGTTCCACGCGGTGGTTAGTGGCTACCGTCGTCCATGGGCTCCGGGCACCTGCAACACTGGGAAGATGCAGTCGATCTTGTACAAATAAAGCCCTATTCACAGATTTTTTGAAGAACGTTATGTCGTAGCGTAGCGGAAGGACTTCGGTTCCTTTCATAACCGCGACTATACTATAACATAGTTAGTGTATAATTTATATAATAGTCGAATGCGAATGAACTATCTTTATATTGTCATTATGTACCGTTAAACATTCTACTAACCTATTATGTTGGTTGGGGTTGAATGTTCTACTGTTACTAAACGCAACAGAAATAAGCGGTTGTATACATTTTTATTCCGGTCCCTAAACCATTGCTGAGGAGGCGTTAACGCGTTACCTCCAGCTGTGTTTTAAAAGCAACGTACAAACTACCTACCCCCTTTTTTTAAATAAAAATAATATCGTATTACCTAACAATACAAAAAGGTCGTTGTTGTTCATAGTGCTGATAAATCGTTTTTATTGAAATTTATTGTTTTTTTTTTATATTTATCGAAATTTATTGAATTGAATTTATTATTGAATTTTATTTACTATTTTAGTTGAAAATAACTTCAATGTTTAACTTAACTTCTGTTAACGTACGTTAACCACCGGAAGCGGAAATGCAAGTCGTGAATCGCAAGTGAGTGACACATTCAGAGATACGACAAATCACAACGTTGTTATCAACAACGGTCCACATTGACCCCATATTAATAACAAATTTTGATCATGCTCATTGATGACGTCCCAACTGACACGAACTGAACATTAAATCTAGTATTATGGTGGACGGGTTGCAATCTTGACTACTTTTTAAAGGTGCTGGAAACGAATCAACTAGACTGATTACTACTTACATTTATTATTTCTAACGGTGTTATTATTTATTCCTTTTAGTCATTCCGAAAACGCAGTAATTTTAAAAACAAGCGACCTTTATATCAAGACGGTTCACATGTCGCTGACGTTTATAAGCAGGAGAATATTGAGAACACTGAGCAAAATCCTTGTCATATGACCCCAAAGTTACATTTGCATTTACTTGACTTAGTGACCGCAGCTATCTTGATTTCAACGACGAACAAAACAAAAACAAGGCCATCAAAACGTGCATTCGATATACATAATATATAATATGCCTTTTATATACACAGATAGCTCAAGCTGACCTCATTTTGCTTTCGACGAAATACTCTACACTCAAATTCTCCTCAACTATTATAAATATATTATAATCTGTAATCGGCCCGGTGGCAGATATGGCCTGACCATTGCCATTTCAGCGTACTACATAATTCTATTAGCTACATCGGTGAATTTCGTTGTTTGGCGATATTTCTGAGTATAACTCTCTCCATACCGACGCCGTCTGGTCATGTGGACCGACAACTCTAAGAAGTTTGCCGCTAAAGGCTGGATGAGAAGAGCGGAAGACCGTGTGTGGTGGCGAGCTTTGGGAGAGGCCTATATCCAACAGTGGAGAGACATACTCGTAGAATAATGGAATGGAATATAATATCTAATCATTCGGTTAATTATTATTTCAAGAATCGTTTTCCATATCTCGACGCTTACAGATTTCACCTTGGTTTTTCTAATATATTTTTTTTATCTACACCCATTTTTTTCATTCTATTAATCCTGTTCTTTTACTGTGAATGCTGTTCGGTGAAAATTTTCCTCTAAATATAAAATTATCTAATTTGAATTAAGTCTAATTCTAATCTAATTCAGCGTGTCCGCATCCCTGGTGTTCCAGGTGTCCATGGGCGGCGGTGACCATTTACCATCATGTGGCCCGCCCGCTTGCCTGCCATCTATTCTATAAAAAAAATCGGTCGAAAGAAGATAAAATTAGAAAATAATAAAAAGTCAACACGTCGATCACATTTATAAAAATCAATTTATCAAAACATAATCTCTGTTACTTTGTTACTTATACTCGTATCTAACTATCTGTTTCTTTACCAAGCAAGCGATTCCTGTTCCACTGACACCACTAATACTATAACACACAGTCAAAGGTTATATTTCATGCTGGCCTTCGTTTATCACTATGGTCTATATTTTTCATTCTTTATTGCTATAGTTGCTTGCATCACTTACTGTTTATATTATTTTTTTCTTTCTAATCGTGCTGTGTTTTGTTTTGAAATAAATGTGCATCACAATGCAACTTGCTTTCATATTGTTTTGTCCGTTGTTTTGTTCAGCTGCTTTGCTTGGAATTGTTAGTATAGTACATCGATTGCACATAATTGTATTAAAATAGTAGTATAGTATAGTACTATACATTGATGTAAGAAAGCAAAATTGACATAAGAAACACAAGCACAATCATCAATATTAAGTATATAATATAATATATTATTAATATGTATATTATATAATATATTAATTAATTAAAATGTATATTTTTAGAATATAATATTGCACTAATGTCAAAGTTATCGATACTTTATCGATAAGGCAGAAACACAACCGCGGCAACGTCACTATTAACAATGAAGTATATATAATAATTTGTTTTCACGTCACGTCACTACCAATATTTAAGAAACTTGATAGGCGTGTAAAAGTCAAAAGCCGGGCTTTTAATAAATTCCCAATGAACCGAAACATGATCACCTTGGATAAATGATATTGTACACGTGCTTACTATGCGAATAATAAGCACTATATTATAACTAGCCGTGTGCCCGATGTGATTTCTCATCGGCAACATCTCAGGAACCTTTCAGCTTTTCTCCCATACAAACTTTCGTCCCTTATTTTACACCCTTAGGGGATAAATTTTCAAAAATCCCTTCTTAGTGCTCACTTACGCTATGTAAGGAACCTGTGTAACACCCACCGGTTCAAGCTGTGCGTTGTCTGTCAGTCAGTCAGTGTTAGATTTTTATTAAGTAGATATGCTATATTTATAATTATTCGACATATATCTCTGACATAGTTAGAGAAACGATAAGTCAATTAATATTATTTTGATTATTGTTTATAGCACTTTTAAAGTCGTAAGTCAAGATCAATCAGAGCAATTTAGATGTGTATGCAGGTCGTGTTTTCATATGTATTTTCAGGGTTACTGTAAGGTATAGTTAATCTTTTTGGGAAGTGAAACATAATAATTTTATTTGTGAAAACAGGCAAATTACATACGAGGAGATTTAGGAGAAATTGCAGATTGGATCGGGAAGTGTGTATGAAATATTTATTACATGGGCATCTACGAGTCAGTATTGTAGGTTAATATTGCGCTGGGTGCCGCACAACCTCGCCGAGGCTCAAAAATAAGTTCGCCGAGGGAATGGTGCGCTGATTTGATAATAGAAGCGTCTCGTTTACGTCGGCGCGTTTACGACATTGTCACAGGTGACGATTCTTAGATCTACCAGTATAATCCAGAAACTAAACGTCAATCTACTGTTTGTTAAAACAGTTTTGCTATTTCAAAGGGAGCCAACGTCTACCAAAATGAAAAAATCGCTGGAAATATTTTAATCGCAAGTTTTTTCACTTTAACTGGCTACATGATATCTGTACTTTTACAAAACCAAAGCAACATTAACGCAGAATGGTACGTAGCTACGTGCTTGCCAAACGTTTTTACTGCAGTCAGTAACAACCGTTCAAACACGGTCTCCGCGGACTGCTGCTGCACCATGGCAACGCTTCCGCTCACTCAGCGCTTAAAACAAGGAACGTTTTGGACAGTATCCCGGTTAAATTTTTAGGCCACCGTCCTTAAAGTGTCGTTTTGGTACCTTGTGACTTTTTTATTTCCCAAAATTAAATCCCAACTAAAAGCGAATCAGTTTTCGCCGTCGGAAGACGCGCTAGCTACGTTCGAAGAGGCTGTAAAAGAGGTGCCTGAGGAAGAGTGGAAAAAATGTTTTCAAAATTGGTTCAGCCGCATAAAACTTTGTTTAGATGCAAATGGAGAGAGTACTTTGAAAAAATGTAATAAAAAGGTCAGCCGTGAACTGTAAATGAATCTAATGCCGAGCCGGATATGTTGTAGTGTAATACTCCTTTAGTCTCGAGACTAAATAAACCGTGACCTCGGAAATCAAACCTGCATTCCTTCATACAGTAACTGTAAGTTATGTACTGACAACCGACCTAACAGTTCGTTTAGCGAAAAGAAATCCACTACTACATTGATCCAACTCATATACCAGTTTCACTATAGGTGTAACGATGGATTCTTCATATTTACGACATTGGACTAAACTTTTATAGTTCACCATAAGATTAAAGCAATAAAATCCACTACACTTAGGCGTCGGATACACGGCTACCAAATAGCTCAAAATAATTGTATGGGGTCGCTAAAAAGTTTTCAGCTGGTCATGCGACTGAAACAACAACGGCGACCAGCCACCCGTAGTCGCAGACAGTCGCACCCATACACGTTTAGGTAGATTTCCATAAAATCTACATATTACAGAGATCATCACTATCAAGTTTAAACTATGTTCCGAGCGGAACCAGAACTGCTCCGTGCGTGGGTTAATGTGCGGGGCGAGGTATCGCAGCAGGAGTTTCTCGAACACCTTCGAAATTGTCGACAACAGGGTGATTGGTCGCTAGCTTTCGGGCCTCATTGTGTTCTTCCCGGGCTTAGGCAACATGAAGACGCGGCCTAGTTTCCAGGCAGCCGGGTAGTGGCCCGTGTGCAGACTACCGTTGAAGCGTCAGCGTCGCGATGGCACGCGGCGGTAGATGACGCAGCACTGGGTTCGTGATACGGTTGGCGCCCGGGCTTTCCTGGGTTTCGTTTTTAAGATCGCGATTCTGGCGACACATAAGCGAGAGCAGCGCCCGCCGCCTCCACCGCGTCAACTGATCCGGTGGACTGGTCGCCCACGTTGAAATACCTGGGGGTGACCACCGACCGCCTCCTCGCTATAAAGCCCCACGTAAAGAAAACGATCGCCTCGCTGAGACTCGCGCGGTATCATCTCGGCCCAGTGCTCTTCTCCCGACTCCCGTTGCGTGTGAAGCTCGGGGTCTACAAGACTTACCTGAAACCCCGCCTCACGTATGCTGCACCGGCATGGTACATACTGGTGCAGGAAACAAACAGACAAGCCCTGCAAGCACAGCAGTCCCTAGCCCTGCGCACCATCGTCAGTGCCCTACGTTACGTGAGGAACGCCACGATCCATAGGGACCTACACATGGAGAGCCAAGAAGAGTTCATTGGCCGCCTTGCCACAACTATGTTCGCCCGCACTGATGCATCGCACCTCACTCACATCAGTGGGCTGGCGCCGCTGCACGCGCGGCCGTCCGATGGCAACGCCTTTCCGTGCGACCTGATTGCGCCTGAGGGCGCGTCAACCGTCGGGGCTTCCTAAGACACCGCCGCCCAAGCTGGTCGCTCTCTGGGTTTCTCGTCCCGGTGGACTAGTATCGCGAGGCGGGGCTAGTAGTGATACAATACCGAGGTTGAGCCACGACCCAAAAGGGTCACTCCAAGGACCTATCCATATTGACGGACAGAGGCACTGTTCCTCCGCCCCCTGTAAGGGAAAGCATGAGATGCACAGGTACACAATAATATGGTAACGGTATAGCAATTTTAAACATTACCTACTTTTTAATACTGTAGCTTTTGTATAAAGTTTTATAACGAAATTAAAACTTATGAGATTTTCCTGTCACCTATAACCCGGATCTAATGGACGAAGGATCATAAATTGCGTATTGTCATGAATTTTATAGCTACCGACGACGGTTCCATTTTTATATTTCATTATTATACGCTCCACAGGACACGTTAATTGAACTTCAACGGCCCAAGAAAGGCGATAATATTGACTTTCAGTGGAAAGTTCATAATAAAAATCGCGAAGAGTTGACGTCTGGAACCCGTTAAATGTATTTATCGATAGGTTATTTTTTTCATTTATTGAGGAAACATACAATCATAATATTAAATCATATAACAAATAAAAGATGTTTAAATAGACCTAAAGTTACTTAAATTAAATTTAGTTACATTTAAAATAACATATGAGTTTAACAATTAATTAATACTTATAGAAATAAAATTAGTAATAACCAAAAATAAATTAGAATATAAATTATTATTATTAATAGATCATCATTCCCTGTCATACAAGAAACTGATTTGTACGATAAGACAACATATTTCTTCATTGCATTGTTAGTCGGATATCACTTTCTCAGCCGGATATCAAATAAAATCGGTGAAGAGTCACACCCGTTCGTAGCTTACAAACAAACGGCACACACGAAACTATAATCTATTTACAGATGTCAACACCATCTGCTTTTGGGATTTGTAACTAAGAATTATAGCTGAAATAGAAACTTCTTACATTTTACATCTATAACATTAGGACATTAGGAAAACTTAGGACTTATTAACATTAGGAATATGATTTATATATTTTATACTACGAAAAAAATTTATTTAATAATGGAAAAATATCTATATCTATCATATAATAAAAGATATTAAATGACATCCGTTGATTAAATAGTGTCCTACAACGACATCTACAGTGATCTATCGAAGATGCGTGTTAGTGGTTCCATCTATCGATAGTCTCGAGTAGAGTTCAAACCAGGTTCCAAATAGGGGTATTCTTATAAATTATTTATTGAATTTGTTGACGGTGACCCCTGTTGACCCAACGTAAGTTTTAGGGGAGAAAATACGAAAATAAAAACACCGCTTTACTGGTTCACACAAAACTGCAGAGCTACAGGGGAAGCGACAGTCTGCAACGAACTCGCTATCTTGGCAGAGATTTGCCTACTTATTATTATATACCAATTGACCGATTGTACAAGTGAAACAAGGTATGCCCCCTTTTATAGGAGTTAGTTGCCTTCCGATCCCCCCGTTCCCTAAGAAATGTATTTACTCTTCGCTCATTCATACTTTACTAAGGTTGTAAGTTACAAAATATATGTATACATATAGGTCAATTATCGTTTTGTACAGTCTCTAACTATTTTCCATAATGGAAAAAGAGAATTGATAGTCCTTTCGATGAATCGTAACTTTTATTTCCTCACCGCTACTGGCGAGTATCCCAATTCTCCGGGAAGAGTGCGGGTGAAGGGTTTGGACGCGAGTGTCGGGATGGCTTCACTTCCTGTCCTTCTCTATCTAGTTTGCTACTTTATGTTGTTATCTCTCTCTTTCCTATTACCAGAATAAAACAAAGAGCAAACGTAGTTTTTATTTGTTCCTAGACTATGCTTAAGACCTAACTTATAACCTAGACATATACAAACGTAAATAAAATGAAAAGCTAAAAGGAACTAATCTGCAATAAGCAACAACATTATTATATACATAAACAGATAACAGATAACATTATAACACTATAATGGTAAACAGGCATGTAAATAACATCGCATAATCTCGGAGAAAACAGGTTCAAACAATCTTATATGGTTTTACTGCGCATGCTCAGAAGTGCTTCCGACGCTATTTACCCTTTGCGCAACCTCATTGAGACCAATTCCTTTTCCTCCGAGAATTTGGTTTATAAGTAGGTACTTATATTTGGAATTAATAAACCTACTTATATTTGGAATTAATAGACCTACTTATATTTCGAATTAATAGACCTACTCATATTTGGAATTAATAAACCTACTTATATTTGGAATTAATAAACCTACTTATATTTGGAATTAATAGACCTACTTATATTTGGAATTAATAAACCTACTTGTAAATATTTGGAATTAATAGACCTACTTGTATTTGAAATTAATAGACCTACTTATATTTGGAATTAATAAACCTACTTATATTTGGAATTAATAAACCTACTTATATTTGGAATCAGTAATGCTTTAATGTGTTGCAGTAACGACTCACCTTTAATGCGTATAACGAGTTTTTTTCAAATTCCTTTCTTATGTTAAAATATATGGTAAATTTACTGTTGCGCGTTGAATTAAAAATATCACAACCGAGCGTATTAAAAATAAATCTTTCGTAAAATGTTCCGCTCTTTCGATTGGCATACTCAGATTTTGAAAAAAAATTAACACAAAAACATATTTTGCAACTTAATTTGTTAAATAAATAATTAAGCTTAATGTGTGCAACGGTAAACTTTTTTCCCTTAATACTGATCTAAAACAATAAGATTTACACGGAGTTTACCGCCTGAGGAACTTTTTCCTAAGTATAAATCTCTATTGACTGGCCTAAATTGAACATATTCCGAATATGGGAATGAGATATTTCACTCTCAATAGTGAAAGAAGAATTGGACTCGGGTCATCGGCCTATAATCACTTTATTTTATACAATTCGTGTTAATTTCGTAAGCAGTGCTGTATCTGTATACAAACTATATAAAGAGCATTTCCTCAATGTTATAATGAAATAAAAGTATTCACACTACTTCGCGGTCATCGAGGAGGTCAAACCAACTATTACGCTTTCCGCTTACGTATGAAAATCATGAAACACTCTTGCCAAAAGCCAAAGTAATAATGCAAATGTAGGCGCAAGCCTTCAGGGAGTAGGCGCAAGCCTTCATCAGGGAAAAGTCATAAAATTTGAATTGTAGATTATTACAAATAAGTTTATAAAATAGACACTTTGTGGGTGGATTGCGTTAATGGAGTTGAATTGCTTACTTACTTTCCTGTTACCGACATAGCAGTTTTATACCCTTTTTAGAAATATCATACCACTCAAACTGAATATTTCAGACGATGAATCTATGTCACTAAATGCATTTACTTATACAGGATGGAAACCTATACCGTGAAAACATCACATCATAAATGGATGTTAAAAATGGCTATATAAAAAACATTTTAAATTTTTCCTCTTGATTAAAACGCCCCAAGACTAATGAAATATTTTCTTCTTTTCAAACTCATCTTTGTAAACTGAATATCGTAAAAAGAAAGTTCTGGATAAAAAAACATCTTAAATTTTGTCATCTCTGGTACTTTTTTCGTTGTGCCTCATTTTGTATTTTCTGAGGCTGAACGTTTTTAACAATTTTATAACGACATCAGAAACAACTAAAATATAGGCCGATACAAAAACAAAATATATATATATTGTAAATTATCAATAATTAAAACACAACATTACATTAATCAAAGAGCGATGGCAAGTCTTTGCTGAACAAAATCTAATAACAAAAAAATTGATAGAACTAAAATGACCAATATAGCTCAAAGCATCAGCAAGTTAAGTGGGAATGACGGGCCATATCGTCGTAGGTCTGAGAACCGATGGAGAAGATCAGTCCTCAAAAGTAGACCACGTGAGGCGCCCTCAACCAAAGAGAACTGACGAGTTCAACAAGGTCGCCGGTATAGTAGCTAGATGAGAAGAGCAGAAAACTGCGTGAATAACGGGAGTTGCCAACTTTTTTTAGGCCGAATTTTCAAGCCTAACGCCCATAAAAATATCTATACATATAATAAAATTGTAACAGGCCGATGTCTGTACATTATAGATATTGAAAAAAAAAACGAATATGGGGGGGGGTCTTCATTAGAGCAACAGAAGCCAAAACAACAGTTTTTAGAAATTTTGTCTGTCTCTCTGTCTGTCTGTATGTTTGTACACGCATCACGTAAAAACTACTGCATGGAATTGAATGCAGTTTTCACCGATGTATTGCAAGAGTTCTAACTTATTATTCTAACTTATTATAGATGTATTCTCACTTAAAATATAGGCTCCATTTTACCGCAGGAAAATATCTTATTCCGATTGTTTTAAATTTAATAAACCGAAGCGAAGTGAGGGCGGGTCGCTAGTAGTAAATATAAACATAAAAAATTATATGGTATGCTTCAAAATTATATTTTATTCTTTAAGGTGATAAGTAGTTATTTAAAATTTAAAGTTATTTTTAAATGAGTATTTTTTGCTACTTTGACCATTTTTTTTTCAACAGTTCACTTTGACCATTTCAACAGTTTTTTTTTTTTAATTTTAAGGAAAGCTTCATCGATATTATTGCCCTCTAAATTTAAATTACAATATACCAATAACTCGGCTTTTATAAGATTTATGCTGGCTCTGTTGCGGTCATCTCTCCATTTAGTATTTATCACAATATATGCGCTCGGTAAATGTTGAGGTTGCCGGAATCGATGGAAGAAATGATGTAATTTTTAGAATACCTAATAGAGAAATCTAAATCACTGAAGAGGAAAATTTGTTGCCATTTTTCGGCAGTAGATTTAGTACACAATTTTTGATCGGCGAGTACAAGGTCCAGAATTTTATTGAAGTGAATCGTCTCTGAGTACACTGTCAAAATTGATATTCAGTTTTTTAGCCATTTCTAATTTTTCTACCAATGCTTCACATTTGGAAAATTCCAGTTTTCTTGTTAGATTGAAGTCTTTTAGAAAACTCAGTTAATTTGATTTTTAAAAATTGAACCAAATGTTTAAATAACTAATTCTTCTAATTCAAAATAGCAACAAATTCTTCTTAGTGACTTGAAACACATCAGGTAACTCTTGCTCTAACTTTTTCAGCGTTTTATTTGTCTCATATCCAAAAATACATCATTTTCTTTTTTAATTGTTTTTTTCCTTCATTTTCTCTTCTCTAATTCCAAATTTTTTGTTTTAAGTTCTGCATAATTTTGAAAATATCTACAATTGTTACACTATTTCCCTCAAGTAGTTTTGTTGAAAATGTTCAACGATATTTGTATTCCCGATATATATGAATTTGCTTGTCATGCAAATATAGTAGTTTTGTCTACTATATTTTTTTTAGAAATTAGTAGTAGGACTTCGGTTATAATAGGATACTATATTATATAGTAGGATTGGTAACCCTAGTGGTAACAGTTCTTGAGGGAAGCTAACTATATCCAGCAGTGGAGAGAGACATGTTAATGGTGTGGGTATATAGACACAACGTATCACAAAAACAGTATACAAAAGTCGGCCTAATCGCTAATCGCGATCATAGCAAACAGCGCAACGTTTGAATTGAAATAGCTGTCTGGTAGATGAAGCACTTACACAATGCATACCAATAATAATACCAATACCAATAATATAATACCAATAAATATTTTAGTGTAAACAGAAATAAGATATAAATAAGTAGATTCCGACTTATATTTTTCATGAAACTATTTTCCATCTTTTTCCATTTTCCTTATATTAACTTTTTATTTCCTTAATTTAAACAGAACCATAGCCATAGCAAATATTCCTTACGTTCATATTTTATTTGAAAATGGCGCGATGCGAGTAACAAAAGTGCACTTAATTTCTTCCAACTTACAGCTGCTAGTTATGATGGCACTTATGACGCTGACGTTGAAGTGAAAAATAGCTCTTTAGTATGATATTTCAGTGCTTTTTATATTAAAAGTTTCATACTTTGGCTTACGAGGAAATTCTCTTCAGAACATGAAATATGGTAATTACAATTTTCTAACGATCCACTTTGACTTCACCTGGTGCCCTTAATTAATAGTTAGGTTGTAATGGAATGTATTTAATAAATGACGCAGTGTCGACACAAAAAATTAACATGCTGTCAATTGTAAATTCATTTCTGATAATCCACTACTCCCGCAAAAGTAAGAATGAACTGTCAAGAAAGAATAAATTACACGTAAATACACAAATACAAAGTAAATGCGTATTACACATATTTTTGGTGTAAAATGGACAGACAAGTCCACATAATGGAAATTAAGTTTTCGTACTAACAACTGAACCGAGCAACTGACTACTGACTAATTTGATCTGTTATACTTACGATTTCTTTGCAACATTTATCAAAAGAAAATCTTAGCTTACTGATTCCCAAGGGCCATTAATTTATCAATACTCATTAAAATGTCTCACCACTGTCACTGAAAGTATCCATTTCATTCAGCTCAATAAGTACGGGCGCACTCTATATAATTGAGTTTATGGAATACCCCAGCAAAACGGCGACTGTAAAGCGACGCCGTTACATCAATGTTTCAGGGAGGGCTTACAAATGAATTGCCGGGGCCGGCACCGCCATTCAGCAAAGGGTACAGAGCGCAAATTCAATAAGGTGAGGTGGTGTAAATCTCAATTTGTAGACGAGTCGAGATACGGAGAAATGGGATTCAGCAAATTGCTCCAAATAAAGTGTGAATGCGCGTTAACTGCTTACAGAATTCACCTTATTGAATGCTATCTTTTTCATGCTATCTGTTACTGGTATGTAGTTACTTATTTTTTTAGAAACATGATATTATTGAATATTACAGTATGCTGACGGCGATACCCGATCCTATCGCTGACTGGGCGCGTGGACTAGTGGCACAGCCGGTCTAACCGGCCGAATTACCCCAACCTCACAGAGTCCAGAGGACTGCCCTGGAATATACTAATTTGTTTCGGCAATGAGTAAAAGTTGTCAGTATCCGTTTCCCTTTCCCTGTCATCACTTTCCATCCAACCAAAGCCAATTTAATGCCATCCAATCCCATTCCATACAATATAAGGAGTTAATTCAATTGGTATAGACATATCAATATGATTTGTGAAAAACTAACAGCGAAAATGACAAAATTTTTCATAGGTAAAAGGAAAGTTCCATTTAGCATCAGATTGCGATTATACAATTCCTCAATGTATAGTAAGTATTATGTCGTACGGCCTAAGTAGTTACGGACGAACATTCAAAGTTATATCGACAATATGTACCAACAATATTTAAAAAAGAAATATACATATATTATAATAAAACAAATGAAATAAAAATACGGAAGAACTCTTTAGATACTGCAACATCTTATAATCTGATAATTATCTTGTACCTACTGACACACAAGAAAATAGAAGGACTTTTTGGCTGCAACTCCAGAAGCGAAGTTGAGTTTTTGTTTGATTATTTATTGTTAAAATTGTGTATAAGACGTTTTGTTGATTAATAGTGACAGTTAATTAAACTTCAAAAGTGTTTCTCGTGCGTGGTGTTAGTGATAATCGAATAAAAGCGTGAGATTGCGTTTTTCATGTGCTTCCAAGGAGTCCTCTCCTGTCCTCAGTAAACCTACTAACAATCGCTTTACTGAGCGACTCCTGACTTATTTGGACGGGACTGGAGATTGGCAGGATACGGTTTAGACTTTGAAATCGTTTATTACGAAGAAAACTTGACACTGGCAGAATGCGCTAATTACACCATTGCAATGTATGACGAGAAAAAAGAAAATAGAGATGCAACTGATTGTAGAAAAATATTTTAGATATTATCAAAAATATTACATTGAACATCCTTTTCCAGGGCTTTTCGGAATTATCCATTCCATTTATCCATTCCAAGAACTCCCTACTCTCTGTTAACGTTCCAAAACTAAGATATGCACGATGTGTATTCACAAGTTCAGACCCGAAACAAAATTAAACAAATTATTAAAATGCAAATCGGATATTCTTGTACCAAAAAGTTTTGAGAAGTTAATTATCTAATTATTTCAGTAATTTTAGACCGCCATCTTGGTTTTTCAGGTGACGTACAATTATATCAACCCGGGCTATTATTGCAAGTGACCACAATTGTGACACTCACAATTGTTTATACTTGGACCATGTTAATTATATATATGGAGAGGATATATCCATATACTATATTGTATTCTTGTACCATTGTACTGTTAATTGTGTACTGTACCATCTTGTGTACCAATCTTGTACCATTGTACTGTTCATTGTGTACTGGGATTATATCCATGTTTAGTTGATAGATACCATTAACATGCTTTGGCGACCATTCATTTCACGGTATAGATTTGACAAACTTTTTCACGCTATACTCTTTTCATGTCTTTCTCCTTCTTAAATTTGTAATATTCTCGCTTAAATCAATTGTGCACGATTGGTCCATCTACATTTCGATTTATAAGTTCAGTCATGTGGAAGTCCATTTACTGCCGCTTTGATCGTTTGTAGGTCTGCCGGTTGGCTGCTGTTCTTCGGCTTCGGATTCACTAGAAATCGACTTTTCTTCTTAGTTTGAAAAAAAAATTTCATCTTGCTCTTTTCGCTCGTCTCCTAAGTCAGAGCCCTTCAATAACTGTTCAATTGTTTGACTGTCTAAGAAATATTTTCGACCGTCCATATTGATGCCATAGTTAAATGATACGTGGCCCGGCTTGATACAATTGTGATTGCTGTTAATTATTAAACATTATTATTATTATTATTATAATTAACAATATTTTAACATTAACATTATTATCATTAACACTAAACATTAACATGTTAATATTATTATTATTATTATTAATAAAAGTCCAACAATATATTATGGAAATTAACCTAAAAATATTAAAGACCTCATTCACTATTGTTTAAAACAAAGCAAACATCACAATTGTGAAGCGAGCTGAAAGGGAAAAGAGATACCAGCCTTTTGACTCCTATAGACGCAGTTGCACGATAAAGTTGCAGTTGAATGAAAAGTCGTGCATAGAATGAAAGGTAACATGAAATGTATTGTCATCCTTATCTAGAAACTATGTTTTGCATTTCACAACAAATGTGCTAAGTTGGAAATGTATGCTAATGTGGAACTATATGTTGACTTGAGCGTAGAGCTGGATAGCAAATTGCCGATGTTTGTGTTTCTATTATTTGTGGAGTTTGTGTTCGTTTCGTATGGTAGGTTAGGTAGTAGATACGTAATCCAAGCGTTAGTGGATATTCGCTAGTGGGTATTTGTACCGCAATGACTAATTTAAAATAATGCAATTATTGCTATTTTACTAATAAACCAACAATATTAAACCACAGCGCTGACGCTCCTCTGAAAACCTCCTACTAAACTTTTCTCGTGACACTTCTAACTTTTACACCAACTCCTTTACTGTACAGATTATCAGGCTGTGGAACTCACTCCCTTCATCTATCAGACATGCACAATCGTTACCAATCTTTCAGAAACTAATTAAACAACGTTTCCTCTGCTACTGATGTTTTACGTTTGACCCTTATATTACCTACGCGTACCTCTCGCCTATAATTTCGACCTTTAATTCTTGCAACACTGTTGTTATCCTTAACAGTATTTGTAATATATATATACATATATGTGTGTGTATGTATATTTATGTATTGAAATAATTATGTATAATATGTATTATTTTTATATACCTAACATTTGTAGGATTTATAAAGTATGCACCAATTTATTTGTTACACTCTTTTATTAGCTATCGATATAATTACACATTGACGTCTTATTAGTATTAGTCTTATACGTGCTATCACTACTTTTATGTCCTCGTATCACGAGGGAAAATCCTTTCCCTTACGCCTGCGCTTTACCCAGTCACAATGTGAGAAGGGCGGACCAATCCAAAAATAGCACGTGTGTCACATAAAATACCTTTACATAATATGTAAATACCAATTAACTAGTTCATTTATAATTTTAAATGACTCATTAATAATCTTAAATTCTTACGCATTTATGTTAAGCAGTGTATATATATACTTGTATATACTTGTATAGCTGCTTGTATATGACCCTTTCGAATTTGAATATAACCCAAAACTTTACGCTCTAACAAAGTTAAAAAAGCAACTGCAACTAAAACCCCCCAAACTAAAAATAAAATCCCCAAAATAATCATCAAGTAATCAAATAAAATTTTGGTATTGATCATTATAACATCATTACAACATAACATAACACATAACAACCAAAATAACATCATTACATATATAATGTAACATATATATACCATATATACTGATATACAGGGTGTGTCGTAAATAGTGGTCCAACGTTAAGGGGTCGATACACCATATATTCAGCTATCACATACCAGAATTTTTTTTTTTTTTTTTCACGGATCTGTTTTATTCATTATTATTATTATTTTGAAAAATCGATACCTTGAGTTACTAATTTGGCTGTTATTTCAACAAATAACATTATTTTTTTATTTTGTTTCTCGTTTATTATTGATAAATAGATGTGCTATCACATACAATACTTTTTTTAAATGGAAACTTTAAGATATTAAAGAAAAAATGTCTTTATTTCAAAATTCAACTCTAATCTCTAGCAAATCATGTGAATTCGGGGGCGAATGGTGTAAAAAAAATGTACTACACAATCTGTCCTATACAAAACTTGTCCAATAAATGCAGATTCTAAAATGATATTAATAATAACCGATTCCATAATAAAAAAGAAGTTATTGCCATTTCAATTGAGAAGGAGCCGAATTTTAAAAATACACTTTTTCATTTTAATTAACTTACCGGTATTGCAAAATGTTTTGGACCCATTTAGAAGTAAATTTTAACTTAGCTATTAACAGCTGAGTGGTATTTGAGTCACGCACAAACATATCACAGGTAAACAAACGTGGCTCAGGTAAAAAAAAGGGTACTTGGCCAGATAACACAAGACTCATTGAAACGTCTCAGTATAGCGCGCATGAGTAGTGAAAAAAATCACAAGGTTTTTTTTTATTGCTATGCTCTTAAGTATGAACGAGACAGACTATGTCAAGAAGATATTCGTAATAATCTAATCAGTTAAAATGCTTCAGTGTGATCCCGTACGTCGCATGCGCTTCTAGTCTGTGTTTATCCCGCCGTTAATTAAACAAAAGAAGATCTGGATGACTTCGATCTGGATGTCTGTCACAATAAAGTCGGGCTGCCGATGCCTATGCATTCGCCATGAATAAAATGCATGTCAGCATATTCACGCGGTGTGTACTGAGACATCGCCTAATCTTCACTGCACTGCACGTTTGTCGAAATCGTTGAGCAAATCAAAGTCCAAATAACGTAGCCGATGTCGTAGGGATCACAAAAACCAACAAGTCCAAACAGAAGCAAATCCGAGTCCAGGAAGTAAAAGAAGCAATTCAATGGCGGAGATAAACACAGAGACTAGAAGCGCATGCGACGTACGGGATCACACTGAAGCATTTTAACTGATTAGATTATTTACGAATATCTTCTTGACATAGTCTGTCTCGTTCATACTTAAGAGAATAGCAATAAAAAAAGCCTTGTGATTTTTTTCACTACTCATGCGCGCTATACTGAGATGTTTCAATGAGTCTTGTGTTATCTGGCCAAGTACCCTTTTTTTTACATGAGACACGTTTGTTTACCTGTGATATGTTTGTGCATGACTCAAATACCACTCAGCTGTTAATAGCTAAGTTAAAATTTACTTCTAAATCGGTCCAAAACATTTTGCAATACCGGTAAGTTAATTAAAATGAAAAAGTGTATTTTTTAAATTCGGCTCCTTCTCAATTGAAATGGCAATAACTTCTTTTTCATTATGGAATCGGTTATTATTAATATCATTTTAGAATCTGCATTTATTGGACAAGTTTTTAAAATAATGGGCACAGATTGTGTAGTACATTTTTTTTACACCATTTGCCCCCGAATTCACATGATTTGCTAGAGATTAGAGTTGAATTTTGAAATAAAGACATTTTTTCTTTAATATCTTTAAGTTTCCATTTAAAAAAGTATTGTATGTGATAGCACATGTATTTATCAATAATAAATAAGAAACAAAATAAAAAAATAATGTTATTTGTGGAAATAACAGCCAAATTAGTAACTCAAGGTATCGATTTTTCAAAATAATAATAATAATGAATAAAACAGAGACCCGTGGAAAAAAATAATTCAAATTCTGGTATGTGATAGCTGAATATATGGTGTATCGACCCCTTAACGTTGGACCACTATTTACGACACACCCTGTATAATAAATATAATATAGTATATATATATATATTATATATCTCTGTTAACGTTCCAAAACTACGATATGCACGATACTATATATATATGTATTATATATATGTATATATATTATATGTGTGTAAAATGTATTGTGCATAGATACGATTATTCTCTTTCTTTCCCTTTTTATATCACTTGTGATGCTTCGCCTCCTTTTCCTAATCACATTTCCCCGTCGCATGTCGCACCATTGTGAAAATTGCATTATTGCATAAATTTGGAAATATTAATTTGGAAATTGGAAATTTGACGTGCTGAGAAACGAAGCGTGAACATTTGAAATTTTGAAATTTGAAATTTTTATAAAGTAAACCGTCGTAATTTTGAGATACCCAATGACTAGTGTATGACTAGTGTATGACTAGTGTATGACTAGTGTATGACTAGTGTATGACTAGTGTATGACTAGTGTATGACTAGTGTATGACTAGTGTATGACTAGTGTATGACTAGTGTATGACGAGTGTTAGACGAGTGTATGACGAGTGTATGACTAGTGTATGTCTAGTGTATGACGAGAGTATGACGAGTGTATGTATGACGAGTGTATGACGTGTATGACGAGAGTATGACGAGTGTATGACTAGTGTATGACGAGTGTATGACGAGTGTCTGACGAGTGTATGACTAGTGTATGACGAGTGTATGGCTAGGGTATGACGAGTGTATGACGAGTGTCTGACTAGTGTATGACGAGTGTATGACGAGTGTATGACTAGGGTATGACGAGTGTATGACGAGTGTATGACTAGTGTATGACGAGTGTATGACTAGGGTATGACGAGTGTATGACTAGGGTATGACGAGTGTATGACTAGGGTATGACGAGTGTATGACGAGTGTATGACTAGTGTATGACGAGTGTATGACTAGGGTATGACGAGTGTATGACTAGGGTATGACGAGTGTATGACTAGGGTATGACGAGTGTATGACTAGGGTATGACGAGTGTATGACTAGGGTATGACGAGTGTATGACTAGGGTATGACTAACCGATATACAGATCTAATTTATTTTGTGACTACTGTTTAGATCATCTTCATTTTCAAAAAGTTTAATGAAACTCACGAACTCAAAAATAAATTCATAAAAAAACTTACGCAGATTCGACTTCTCGTCATAATTTCATCAACAGTGATGTGCAAATAACAAAAGTACATTTAATTTACACAAACGAAAGTGGATTTGCGACGTCGACCGACGCTGAAATGAAAAATTGCTTTATGCTTTTATACAGAGGGTTTTTACTTAAACAGTGCACAGCGTACGTGCTCAGTTCCCTGTAAGAGCTACTTACCGGCTTGAACTAAGCTGCCTAGGTTTCGCTGTTTAATAAATCGCAATACTCACCAGATAAATAATTAAAAAAATTAAATAATCTGTACGTATATAATATGCGAGGTATATAAACTAATTAATTAACTAGCTTAATTAATAGCTATACATGTCACTGGCTTAAGGTCTTTCATTCTCTAAATGCGTAAATCATTTGTTTTAGAGATAATTTTCATTCAAAGTTTGACCAGTTAATCACGGATTGACCGTGATTAACCGTGATGTTTTCTCATATTGGTGGCTCTACAGGACCACAATTGTTCTCTTCTAGTACAGAAGAATACGATTGAAGATTTTGATAAAAGTCTTGTCAAGCTTGATAGGTTAATATGGAAATAGTTATTGTTTTCTTTCCATCAGCCTGCGTCTCACCCAGCCACTACCGGCGACTTTCTTCAAGTCCCGAGTCCACCTGACTGAAGGGCGTCCCGATCTTCGTCGAATTTTTAACAGTCGAAATTCTTTATAGTATTTGTCCAGCAAAGAGTCTCCGTGGATATCTAGGTATAGTGATTTACAATGCCTAATCGTAATTATATATTTTATTTCTTGTTTTTGCATCGACCATGCCTGATTTTGGTCGTTTTTGATAAAGTTTAGCCTCCTTGATAATGCACATAATTTGGTACCATGAAATTTTTTTAACATCTGTCTCATACTCATACTACGTTTTCCGGTATGCTATTGTCTATGTATGTTAATCTAAATGATTATTAAAATAAATCAAATGCGTGAAATATTTTAATAAACTAAAAAGGAATAACGTGAAACAATTATTTATTAATATTTTAGGGAAGATTTATAAATCAATTGCATTCATTAAGTAGGTTAAATAAAGTTTAATTTCAATCGGGTGAGGCGGTGTAAATTTGCAAGCTCCACTCTCATCGAGATACCGTGGAATATGATTCAACAAATTTCACTAAATAAAGTATGAAATCACAACGATCCGAGTTCTCCTTTGAGAACAATCTCTTAAGCGATCTGTCGAATGAAATATACGGAGATGTATTGCAAACGAATCCGTTTAAATATTCTATGCAGTATAATTTGAAAAGCAAAGAGCAGAAGAGTGCTTTCATTACGCCGAGAATAAATCCGAGTATCTGCCTACTTTTGCATTTGTTGTAGCAATGTATTTTTTAATACTTATAAAAAACTGTCTTTTATAGAAAGAAGGCAACAGACGAGCAGATAGTCTACATGGTGTTAAGTGGATCGCCCATGAAGTTTCGTGATACCATGCCACCACCAGTCGAATGACCAACGCCCCCGAATGCGCTGTCTACCTTTGCAAATTTAGTAATGGATTTGGAGTAAGGTTTGGGAAAATGGAAAGGGATTGGGATCGGAATGGGCTGTGGCATATCTCAATCCCTATCAAAATACATTTGAATATGTACTTTAGAGAAATAGGATACAGTGGAAAATGGGGATCTCTTGCGGCATCTCAATCTGAAGGCACCGAATCGCCCTGTACGTACCGAACACCTGTTTGACATACCACGGGCTCGAAATAAGGTTTCTTATAATAATCCATTTTATAGAATATGTCGTTACTATAACGACCTGGATGTCGAGTTTGACATATTCTATTTAAACAACGCCCGTTTTAAAATTCTGTTAGATAGACATTTTTCCTTTTAGATAGTTTATATATATATAGTTTCATTTTACCTATTCTGCATGTTAAGAGTTAAAGTTGTGTATAACTGTAAGTGAATTTACGAACGTACAAATGTTTTACAAAATGTGTCTGTAATTAGATAAGTTTGTAATTTTGTTGTTAAATCGTTATTAAATAGATTATTTGACGATGGAAACAAACCGGTTGGATTTTCCAAAAAACGTGGAAACTTCTAAAAGCGAGTATTATTTTAATAGATTTTATTTTAGTAATTATACATATTATAAAATAGAATTAAATATACTTCCGTTTAATAAATTTCAAGTAAATAAATCTAAATAATAAATCTACGATAAAAAAAACTGGTAAAAACAAATGTTATTTATTAATTTATTATCATCGGACAAGTTATGGCCTTTTTCTAGATCAGCATATGTAAACAAGGAATATAGTACATATGTATATATTAAACGGTCTAATCTCGTTTTATTTTAATCGATGTTTGAATCGGGCTACACCGACAATGGTCACGATCTAGCAGTAAGTCCAAAACGATCGGGACTGATGGTCACCAACTGAATCTAAAAACAAATTCCAAGACGAGCCCAGCCCAGTCCAGTAGTTCTAAAATTATAGCGATGTAAACTTCAAAAAAATAAAAAATAAATAAATTCGTAGTAGTCTATACGTGTGTATAATAGAATACGAATTTTATTTTTTTTGTGTAAATACGACGACCTATAGTTGTGTAAACTATAGGTCTTCGGATAGGGTTTATAAAGCTGAACAACTTTTCACTATACATTTTTTTCTAAAACGTGGGGAAAATAACGAAATCTCTGTTACAACTGGCGCCGCCTTCGGTCGTTTTTATTTTATAAATGCTCTTCAATGACCAACCCCATTGAGACGAATGAATAGCCTAGGGGTATCTATTCCCGACTTCCATTGATGAGGTTGTAAGTTAGCAGCCCACCCTGTTCGTACCGCTGTGGTTCTACTTAAGTGAGAATTTTTAAATAATTACTAACTCGGCGACGGAAGGAAAGCCTCGTGAGGAAACCTGCATGTTCAAGACCCTATCGAGCTATGAACATTAGGTTTAAATGAATGCATGAATATTCAAAACATATCTTAGGCATGTGTATCTATAGATCCACACTGGGACCGTGAGGTGGATTATGGCTTGAAACCACCTCGTTAAAAAGTGCAGAAGAAGATTTAGGAAATTGACTAGCTACGATAAAGGACGTATTAATTAAAATGACGTATAGGGAAACAAACGACTTAGTAAAGATGACGTGCAGGTTTCGGATCGGTGCACTACTGGGTGCACTTAATGAACCTCGCCTGGGTGAACTAATTCCACTTAATAAAATTATTATATTTTGGTGTATTTTATTCGCCTATTTATAAGCATAACAAAAAAAGTGTTGGGTACTTAATTCATTTAAATTAACTATTTGTCGGTGAATTCTTTATTGGCAAAATATAAACCCAAAATCCTTACTTAATGTTGATTAAAAATAAAAATAAATCAAAATATAAATTTACTTATATCACTCCGACTTTCCCTTTAGTAGAGACATACCCATAGATAAATGTTAAAAAGAAATGAATTAAAAATCTCTTTTTGACGATACTTTCGTCACATCACTGCAACAGTTTTAAAAAAGCCTGACGTCAACATCTGCATTAGGAAGACTTAATTGAGCTTCTGCTATTTCCTGGTCATTTAGCTTGTTGGTCTTCGCTGTTCTTTTTCTTGGGGAATTTTCTGAATACGATTCAGCGTCATCTAAAAATGTGTTCTGAACCTGCTGTATATTGCATACATTCCTCCGAAAATATTTTTTAAACTTGTTGTGCCACCGTTCGGCAAAATTATTCTTTCGGTGCATTTCACCGAACATACACCATTTTCTTTTTTAAAATTCTGCCGTATTCAAAATTTCCCGAAGTATTTAAGAAAAGGCTGCATGACTTTGTATATAGAAAATCGTTATTGAATATAATTGCAACCCGCTAAAACGTCAGTTTCTGGGAGATAAGCCAAGTTACAGCATAATGCGATATAGCGGCGATAATTTTTATTTTCATCTACTTTCAACGATTTTCCTTTTCGCCGAAGACTATGACAGAAATCCAATGACTAAAATATTTGGGAAAATTGTAGTTAAAGCTTTTACTGCACTCTCTTCGAAATCACAGGTAACTTTGGCTCCCAGTCAGAAATCTGTGACTGTGGCCAGTACCTATAATTAAAGTAGCTACCTATCTAAGAGGAGGCAATTTTATAGCCTATACTAGTACTCTAGCAAACTTGCCTATTTGTACGGTACAGACAGAGTAATGCACCCAGGCGAATCAAATCTTCCAAGTAGTAGACTTAAAACGCCCAGGTGAATTAAGTGCACCGATCCCACGTTTCATAGCCGATTATACTTGTCTCTAGTTTTATTTGATTCTATTACGAGTATAATGAATAAATCGTGGATAAATTTGAGAGAAATATATTTTTTAATGAAACAATCTTACTCTCGTTCATGCATTAAAGCCAATTATCGTTCATACCTATTTATCAAATGACAATGACTGATCATTATTCCAGACAATACGAACATGAAAATTATACAAATTATGAAATGTTTATTAAGTTTGTTTGATTTCTGAACGAATCACTTTATTTGTTGCGGCAGCACTTTTCTTCGCGTTCATTTCTACACGTCAATGCAATAACTTTATGCGGAGATAAATTTAATGTAATAAAATTTGAAGAACGCATTTCCACTCGTTCTCTCTTTTATACATTGTTTTATTTTTATACATACAAATAAAACTAGCTATGTCAGACATATATTATATTAATAATAATAATTGAGGGGGAGAGTGCACGGTGCAATCCAACAGCCTCTGGGCGCGCTCGACTTTGCACGTTACCCCTCTCTCACAGAAGATACCTTGAAATTTACTGCATTTCCCATTTTATCTTATTTCCCTAATGGTACGTACGTGTTTCAGTAGTGAGTGAGATGTGGCAGAGCCCATTCACATCCTATCCCTCCCCATTTTCCCAACCCTTTATTCAAATCCATTCCTATAACTCCAAAGGTAGGCAGCGCATCCGGGGGCGTGCCAACGTTTGTCATTTTGGACTAATGTTGGCATGTATCGCTGATTATTGGCGACAGTATCCACTTACCATCAGGTGGACTGTATGCTCGTCTGCTGCTTTCATATATAAAAAAAAAAAGTCATTCGTATATTAAGCACATATACAATATCATTTGTCCAAGCTGACTATGTTTCGGATCATAGGGAATATATTACACGCCTATCAAGTTTCGTAAATATTAGCAGTGACGTATAAACTAATTATTATCTACATTAACATACTTCATTGTTAATAGTGACGTTGACGCGGTTGTGTTTCTGCTTTATGGCAACTTTAAGGGGGTGGGGGTGGGGGGGCGTGAAGCAGATGAGGAGGGGTTCATTAAAAACTCAAATTTTAACTTAAGTACTACGTAGTAATAAGAATGTTCCATTGTTAAAACACTGTGTGTTCTACCGCCTGTACAATGGGGAATGCTCTGAAGAATTATTCAATATAATTCCCACCTCGGGTTTCTACAACCTCACCTCCCGTCACAGAAGTGCGGTCCATCCGCATTTCCTCGATACGGAGGTGTCGTTTACTGTTCGGTCCAAAAATCATTTTATACCGCGAACCCGTAGGCTGTAGCTGTGGAACCAACTACCTCAAGAGGTCTTTCAATTAAGCTACCATTCTTTAAGAAAGCTGTGAATAGGATTTTGCAAGATCGGCGGCGCACCCGCATACCCCCTGGTGTCGCAGGTGTCCATGGGCGGCGGTAACACACTTACCATCACATGGGACCGCTTGCTCGTCCACCTACTGCACTATAAAAAAAACACATATTAGACTCTAACGTGCCTGCCCTAGAGTGCTCGTATAACATCTATTATGTACTCGTATTCTGAAATCGATGAACTATGCCTACAAATAAACTATTAATACCACGAAATAACCAACGGACACTTAATACCACACTAATAATAAAAACGCAACGCGAATGAGGTCGAACCGAACATACAGTGAAAATGTTTTCTTAAGTAGAAATTATTTATACTATAAAGTAATATGCTATTGAGGGGGTGACGAATTATAATGTCCGTTGAAGCTAATTCTATTTTTCAAATTTTGACCTATGACTGTACCAGATTATGTATTTCGTCAGAAGAATTTAAGTTTGTCATAACAAAGATAAAACCGAGATAGAATAATGAAGGCACATGATTAAAGTTTTTTAATTCAATGTGGGCCCGGCGGTATAAATACATTATCAAATTGTGCGTGAGCGCAACTGTCACACACGGTTATTAAACGACGGACCGCACGCGCAGTGGCGTTAATTATTTAATTATCATTAATATTTTTTTTTTAAATATTGAAATTACATACTTGAATTTATTGGATTATACGGGATTTATGGTGAGTAATTAGAAAATAACGAAAAGAGATTTAGTGGAATGCAATTAGAATTTCTTAAATTCAATTTAGTCAAAGGATTTTTATTATTATTTTTTTGTTACTTCTCAAAATTAAGAATACTAAAAATATTACCGTTTAAAAATCATCGCTAATGGGATGCCTAATCATCGCATTTACGTTGCCTGGGACGTCGGCCACGTTAAATCTTCAATGCTTTGTTTGAACTATGGACCTTATTTCATGAAAGCTGCTATATTTTCATAACGTTTTTTCTCCAAATCTTACATATTCAAAGTTAGGCAGCGCATCCAGAGTCGTGCCAACGTTTGTCATTCTTGACTGAAGTTGGCATGTACCTACTGCGGATTCAAATGGGCAACAAGATCCACTTACCACCCAGTGGACTGTATACTCGTCAGCCACCTTCTTCCTATAAACAAATACACATTATTGTTTTAACAAAAGTTGGACTAAATGCTATAAAGTATTTTAATCCTTTTAATCGCTTCACAGGGCATAATACTAATAATTTCGAAATTTTCAATAAAACAGTCTCATATTTAATTATTCCAGATTATGGAATCGTTTTGTAAGGAAAAATATTTATTTTATTACTTTTTCACAGAAAATCCAGGATTTATTTTTTCCTCTCATTTTTGCATATTTTTCTAAATCACGGAGTACGCAAAAACATTATAATATTAAGCCTAAAGTTGTTAAAACACATTGAATACGAATATGTATTTTATTTTACATTAATAACTTATATGCTAGGTACGTTATCTCGGATTATCTTGCGTAAGATCAGTGAGAAGTTAGTAAACCGTTCAATGCCATAACTAAAATTTCAGTACTAAACTATTATAACTAAATAACATAAAAACTAAATAAACTTAATCTCACAACTATGCATGAAAAGGACCATTCAACAGATTTATAAACATTTTTTAAAAAAATACCAGGAGGTCTTTAAGTCCGAGGAAAAACACCAAAGCAATAAATAAATAAATTAAGAAGCTTCTAATTAAATTATTGTAACCGATTATTGTAACTATCTAATTATTGTCCAATATTATTATAACTATATAATCATTTAACGTAGGTATTTTCGTTTTTGCAGTTGATATTAACATAAATTTTGCATTATTTTTAGATGTGTATCAGATATAATAAATTTAATAATAATAATGTATTATTAATTATCCAATTTATAATGTAATTTGAAGTAATAATAAATATGGGTACCTAATGTAACATTTGCTGTGCCCTAGCAGGGTGTTGTTACACATTAATTATGTACTACAACTTGCAAATTAAATAAATAAAAAGAAAACAAAAACTTAATCATAAATACTGGTTGAAAACATTTCTATGCATCGCACACTTATACGTACGAGTATATTTCTTCAAAACGCAAATAACAATAAAGCGTGTGAACGATAAATTCAAAACATGAAGTAGTTAGAACCAAGTGTGAAATAGCACATGATTACATGTCCTCCAAGTTAGTATTTCTGAAAAGTATTTTTAAGTATATTATAAGATATGATGAAAGTTGCATTAACCACTGTTATTCCCCTGGATGTATAGGAGTAGATATTTATAAAATCATATGAACAACATTTTTAAGCTAAGAAACAAGAAACAAATCAATATCTCAACAGTGTTAAAATATATTACAAAATGTTTGATAACAAATGCTACTACTCTCATTTGCCTTGCAGGCTGTGTCCAGAGTGGGCGCACGGCGGGAAGTGGGACCGGAAAACGCGGCGTCGCGATCCGCTATTTACATAACGTTTGGGCAGTTAAAGCGATTCTCGCTGTGGAAGAGTCTTTGTTTTATATAGGCAATGTCTTAAAATTTGATTAAGAAGTTTTATTTGAAAGAAGTACATTTTATACTCAGGTAAACTGACGTGAACTGTCCGCTCCCGCTCAAAACCCACAGAAGTATCGCCGCGGAATCCGCTCCCCGCTCCGAAGTCATACAAATTACACCTCAGCCGATATACGCGTTTGAAAATTACGCAAGCGGATTCCGCTGTCCTGCCCCGCGTCCACTCCGGCCGCAGCCTTCGTCTATCAGTTAGGACTTTTCTTTTATGATATACATAGATTAACTTCTTTTTAGGAACAATGGCACCAAACTCAGACAGACGCCATGCAAGTTTTCCGCAACTCAAGTATCCTACACAGCGAGATGTTCACCCAAAGACGCCTCAGCAGTGGCTGAAGGGAAAACGAGACCTGGACGGCGCCGAGGGTCTGTGGAGAATACACGACAGCCTATATGACTTATCCGACTTTATTTCTGCACACCCTGGAGGATCACAGTGGATTGCTGCAACAAAGGTATCAGCAGTTTTACGTTAAGCAGACGAGCATACAGTCCAACTGACGGTAAATGTATAACTGTAGCCTATGGACATCCGCGATACACGCCAACATCAGTTCAAAATGACAAACATTAGTAAGCCCCCGGATGCGCTGCCTACCTTTAGAGATTTAGGAATGTATTTGAAGAAAGGTTTGGGAAAAGGGGAGGTATAGGATAGAATGAGATGGGAATAGACTCTGACATATCTCACTCACTACCAAAACACGGAATTTAGGGAAATATGGTAAAGTGGTAAAATAGAAGACGGGCTAACTTGGCTGCACAAGTTAAACACCTAGTAACGGACATTTTTGGCGAAAATCAGATTGTTACGTTTTGACCGTATCGCATGTAAATTTGTAAGATATACGTATCACGGAACAGTTGTTTGGTCAGAATACGAAAACATGATCTTGTAGTCACTTGAATTAAATTTAATTTTGCTTTAGAAAGGCAAACATAATTATGTTTCTCGGTCCTCCTGTAAAATTGTTTTTAATTTTGGCACCTTATCTAGTAATGACAAGTTGTTCAAGACACATGAGTCGGTGGCCATAAAATGTTAAGTTTCCGACCGAACTTACATCCAACACAGTAAATAAAGTTATTGTCTTCTGATTGGACAAATCGTATTCTTCCTTCGTCACCTTGTCGACTTGCTTGGCTAGGTGTATGATAGCCATAGACTAAAAACGGCCTGGTTTTTACCAGCACTGTTTTAATTTTTGGGAAATAAAGTCACTTGAAAATTAATTTAACCCAAAGGCATTGTGGTGGAAAAATGGTTACACCGAAGTTGAGGTGGGTCAATATGACCTTTGTAGGAATATTGTAATATTTTCAATTAAGTATTTAGAGAATTATTTTTTGTTTGGGGCTAATGAATTTAAAATGTAATGTATAATAAAAATAAAAGTCAAAGAACGTAGGAAAGAACCTTTATATACCTCATAATAAAGGTAACTTTTAGTTCTTTTTTTTAATATGAACTAAGTCACACAGGATTTATAAATATTTAGACAAAATTACACAGTATGTTTTCAATCTTATTGCTAATAACGAACTTATTTCTTCTTACAAATAATATTCGAGTTCTAATTCAATATGGACATATTCAATTAGCTAAAAAAAATAAGAAAAAGGTTGACAATCTCTGTCTTAGAACTACTTATTGTTAAAAAATGTTTCTTTTTACTATACTACTATACTTCTAATGACATGACATGTATATCTTTGAAAGGTTCCAACTCCCTCCTCCCCTACACCAAATCAGACTAATTATGTTTTTAGACAAAATCCTTACAATAAGTTATGTGTTCGAGACAAATAATACGTTTCATACAGGCATGACATGTATGGGTAGTTTGGCGATCCTTTTATCTTTTTTGAACATTCGATATTTTTGCTGGTGATTCCTCTGAAGATGACGGCTCTTGTTCAGTATCACTGCTGATTGCCCACACTAACTCATTTTATGACAAATCTACACTATATTCTGAGTTAGATACTTCAAGAATGGATAAGATTCGTTGTCGTTCTTGTTCTTTTTGATTTGTTGTGTTTTGCAATATAAAATACGAGATATAAATGAAAAATCACATGCACATGCAACATGGTTGGGCTATAATAACCATTTTTTACAAATGCACACCTATAGCTCAAGGGCCATGTGTCTTCTGACCGAATGAGGACGATCAACAAAAAGACGCGGAACTTAACTCCAACTATTAAAAGGTTTGGCAGCGTCGCACGATTAGTAGAAAAAAATATCAGAATTCAATATGTCCCAACCTCAATGCCGCCGGATTAAACCTCGATCACATTAAAAAAAAAAATTAGGTGTACGTATACGCGTGAACAGAAAGCGTCGAACACACGAATGCGCCTGGTAGCAAGACGCGCGATTACAAGACCTACCGCAACCGATAGATAAAAACATAAAGTAGTTTATAGTGATACTGTCATACGTCACACGTATGCTAAAATAACAACAGAGCATACAATAGATGCTAAAATAAGAACAAAAATTATCTTGTTCGCATTTAACTACGCATTTTATGTAAAACAATAAAAATTGTGGATCCATGTGAACAGAGGTTTATTTTATCATACACACTGTCTGTGTAATAAAAAGAAACGCCTATACTGACATCAGTTTCGAAAATGTGTAGGTAGTTTCAGGCTTCTTCATGACCATAGACAAAAGACATTTTTGCTAGTGATGCCATCGTGTCGATTAATAAATCAAATGAAACGTGGCACAAGAAAAAAAAAGGAAAAATTAGTCTGCATATTTTGACTTTTTAGAATTTCGTTTTAAATTTATTTCTGAATTTACTTATATTTGAGTTTCATACTAGTTTTATAAGAAGATGAAGTATCAAATTCTTTTTTTTTTTCTAATTATGATGTGTGTGAACTGTTTATTTTTAAATATGCCGCTCTTTTCTTATGCCACATTTTGCCCAGATTGTCTATTTATCCAAAATTTATATATATACTATTTAAACATACAAAAATAAACTGAATAAGTAGGTTAATCTTGAATTTACTGTATAATCTAAACCTGACTCTGCACTTTGATCTTATTACATCTGTGCAAATGATAAACTTTAACATGAGCTTACTTGAGTAATACGGTTTTAATCATTTGTTTTGTTACTAGATAAAGATCGCTGTTTATGAATTTATTAGTTTACTTCCATTAAGATTTTCCACATTCAATAACTATATTTGATGTCTAATATCCATCGGCATAACTAGAAGCGGGGCCAGGTGCGTGCGCCACACTCCAGACAGCTTTTGTTAATAATACCACAATCTGATTACACTATCAAAATTCTGTATATGATAAGAGGGATTAGTTTCAGAATATCTGAAATATAAATTTCAATTTCAGGGTGATATTCACAATTTTTACCTTTGCTGTGTCGACAATGCCTCTCTATGTCCCTTCTCTCAGTACCGGCTCCATGTCTAATTCCTTTGTTATTCAAGCAGCAACTCTCACACATGCGCTTCCCACTAAAATTAAGAAAACCTCAAAGAAAATCACCTTTAAAAGATTGCTTGGGGATTACTATTTAAAACATCAGAGCTCATGGTCAATATTATCTGTCTGATTTATAGTGCCCCCTCAATCAAATATTTCTGCTCAGAAATATACATTAATATGTACCTATGTATTATTATGTATTTAAATCAAAACGGCACCCGCGATAAGTTTACTGTTTGATCTAGTTGGTTGACTAGTGGAGTACGCCGTAATCGGCCTTTTGTAAATGTCAAATACTTGTGCAATGAAGTTTATTTTATGGTATACAATTTATGATGTACAATTAAAAATGACTCGCGACTACAACTACGACTGTCTCAGCGACTGATCGCATGGTCGTGCGACAGGCTGTAAAGTATTCTTTTAAAAAACAAATGTAATCAATTATAAACTTTAATCTACCTATATAATGTTTTTTGAATGATTCTACTTATATAAAGAGTAGTGAAGCAAAATTTAAAGTCGATACTTTATGCCTATAAATTTTGTAAAACATTTGTCATAAAAATGAATCTGTCATGATCTCAACCAAGCAGGTTATTTAGTCACGTAGTAAATATAATAAAATATCCCTTTTTATAAAAATACAGCGAATATAAAAAAAATACTGTAGGTATTTTTATAAAACAATAAACCTACATTTTTTTTCTTATTTCAGGGCGTAGATATAACAGAGGCGTTCGAAACGCATCATCTTCATGGAATTGCCGAAACAATGTTACCGAATTTTTTTGTCAGAAAAACAAACATGCCAAGAAATTCTCCATTCACATTCAAAGAAGACGGGTTTTACAAAACATTAAAACCGAGGGTAATGGAAAAACTAAAGGAAATTCCTAACAACACAAGAAATAAAAGCGACTATATGACTTATTTCTTAATACTTATGTTATTGGTTCTAAGCCCAATGACTTGCTGGGTTTGGTCTAAGAACTATGTTTACAGTGCTCTGCTAATATTTATAAGTGGATTCGTGTTAAATGGTATCGTAGTAACCGGTCATAACTACTTCCATCGGGCGGATTCTTGGAAAATGTACCTTTTCAATCTTGGTGGCTTGTCATACGAGTAAGTAAAGCATCTAATAAATGCCTTGTTGCAACTTGGTGTGTACTCGTATACACCAATACTACTCGAATACCAATAATTTTGAAAGTATTTTATTTAAATAACAGTACAATCAATTGAATATTGCCGATTGGCTATCTTCTTATTTTCAACCGTGACAGAACGCTGAGAGATATTGTATAGAGTGGATACAACGTAACGTAATAAACTCGGAAAGTGGGTTTAGGTGTTTGTTTCTTTTTTACTCATCATTTGTTCGTATTTATTCGGAATATAAAGATGGCAGACCGGCATTATTTAATTCGATAACTCTATCAATTATTTCTGTTAATGTTTATAGAGACTGGCGGATTACCCATTCCTTATCGCACCATCTGCACCCGAACACGTTGCAAGACGTAGAAATCAGCATGCTGGAGCCATTCCTTACGTTTATGCCTAGCAAGGACAAACCAATTTATAAACAACTGGGCGCTTTTTACTGGCCAATTCTTTACCCTTTTATTTCATTAATAATAACAGTTATCCAGTGAGTATATAATTCTTATATTTATTGATTATATTTAGTAATGTAACTTTAATTATATTTAAGAGAAATAAAAATTAGATAAATAAAGTAAGAATAACGGAAGTCACCCATTAGCAGATAGGGCACGAGCTAGAGTATTAAATTAGAGTATGCCCATGCCGTGTTTGCTGTGAGCAAGCAAGACAGCACAAGGGCTAGACATTATCACAAAGTCAGCCTGCGAGCAGCTCTTTAAAATTCGATAGATCAATTGAAAATAGAATTCCAGCAGATGATAATTTGCGTTTTTATTATTAACCGTTTGAAAACAAAAACGCGAAGATATTATTGGATTCACCCTGTGCTAGAGGATTAGTGAAGTGAAAATTCTATTTTTATTATATTCTAAAATATCAGTTACAAGTTTTAAGGACCTGTTGAGATTGAATCGATAATGAGAATCGATAATACTCATTATCGATTCAATCTCGTCTCACTCAGATATTTTCCCTAATATAACAATCAAAAAGTGCGATCGGACCTGAACTCAGAGTAAATTTGTTCCTATACGCAAATAAGTCTGTTAATACAATTACGATTAATTAGGTTAGGAGCACTGATATCTGGGGCCTTACCACCATTCCTTATAGCAGTATTATTTTAAGCTTACTTCTCAATTTCGTACCACGGCGTTCTTAATGTAAGCTTATTTTATGAATGTTTTAATAGGAAGTTTTGGTGACGTCAACACAATTCTATAGCTTATACTGTAGTGCAAATCGGAACGTTGTATGAAAGAAATGGCGTTATATAGTTCATATAGCGTTATCTCGTTTTGTTTTTAGCAGGGAATAGCCAAATAATTAAAATCATTCGTTCTTTCTCTGCACTATGCATTAATACTTTGGTGGAGGTCATGGTACGAATATGAGTAATGTTGTTTTAAGCCTGAAACAAAACGTTCCTGCAACAATATTGTTTTGTAAAAGATGGTGGTAGGGCCCCTGATCATTGCTTTATCCGTTCTAGATATTATAGATAGTTATCACTAAATAATCACTTCTGTAAAATTATTTATTTTCATTTCAGAAATGCAGCGTCAATCAACAGCAAATTCGAAAGCAAGAAGTTTAGTTGGTCCAGTTTTATACCATTTCTATTAACAGCTTGGATGTGGTTATTCGGTGGGTTACCGATACATACGACGGTGTTGGTGTGGTTTTTCGTACAGTTTGTGGCCAGCTTCTTCTTTACAGTGATTGGGTTAACCGCCGGACATCATGCGCACATCAACTTCTTTGATGGTGATATACCGAGGTTAAAAATATTTTTGGAAATACTTTTTATTTTAAGTATCTTTTTTTAGTGCTTTTTATAAATACTTTTTATATGACTCAAATCGAACAACCAATAAATATCAGGTAATAAATATTATTTACTACCGGATAATAGAGTGGTGATAGCCTAGAGTTATCTATACTGGACTCAATTCGCGTTCAAATCCTCGGTCCGTACCACTGAGTGTCTACTTAAGTACGAATTTTTATCGTGGGGAACCCCGCATGCTTCAGAAATAAAAAAATGGAGTATGTGATCCCCCAATCCGTACTGGGCCCGTGTGGTGGATTACGTACCGAAAGTCCCCAGTGGTTTACTAGGGGAGGCCTGTGCCCTGCAGTGGAACGTTATAGTCCGATACAAGTACAATAAATATTATTCCAATTATCCTGGAGAGTAGCTTATCGTACTGAGGAGTAATACCGAAAAAGGTCTCTAAATTTCGCAAGTAATTTAACAGTCTTTTTTTACAATTTTTAGATATAAAAAGTATGCCATGACCTGTAGTACCCTGTGTAAACTGTTTGGTCATCATTATTATCAGTTTATATATTACCAGGCTAAATATTAATTAGACCTCTTTCAAGTTGCAACGGTTAAGATATTTTCCCATCCGAAAGATTTTTGCCGTTCTTCATTTTCCTCATCGGTTCATCAGCCGAGGTGTTTACTGTTTACTCCTTCGGACTTTATACCTTTTATACATACTTTTATTGTACAGTTAATGGTAATTAAATTTTTGGTGAATTTAGCTGTCTTAATAACATCATAAGGGTCAACTAAATATTATTAAGATTTACTAAATACCTATCTAAATATCTTGTGAAATCAAAATCTATATCTATATCTTGAAAAATGTTATGTATATATGTCATTATAACCTCAGTACAACAGTGGACATGGATGAAATGACATCCTCTGCACTTACATGTAGAATGCCACACATATACATACTACTTTTGATATTATACAACTATACATGTTCAAAGTTATGTAAAGATTCCCTGAAACATAAAGAATAATAAAATAAACCAATGATTTATTATAAATAACATCACAGTAGCTGACAACAAAAATTATGTAGAGATCTAGGTTTTGGTTATGTGTTTAATTAAATATTTCTATTGCGCATTTTTCAGAGGAGAATACGTCGACTGGGGTGTACATCAACTAGACACAGTGGTGGAACGAATCGAAACAGCAGGGAGTCACTACAAATCGCTTACGACCTTCGGCGATCACACGCTTCACCATCTCTTCCCTACTTTAGACCATGCAGAGTTGAAATATCTTTACCCAGTCCTACTGGATCATTGTGAGAAGTTCCACGTTCAGATCCGATCAACTACGTTCTTTAAAGCTTTATTGAGCAAAAGTAAACAATTAATGAGAATTAAGCCTAACAATTTTAGAAACATAAATGAAACTCAAAATTCCGCTAGCTTCAAACTTTATAAAAAAATTGTCCTTAGCAATTAAAAATCGATACGTACACCAATGTTTAGTAAACATTGAATATGAAACAATACAAAATGAATTTATTTTCCAATTATGCTTTACAATTTGTTTACCAGTTGTCCCCACACTATATCGTGCCTGTGTCCTGGCAGCAGTGGATACGACTTACAATAAATATTGTTTTAGTTCTCGGGAATTGTGTATATGTTACATACTTATACAGACATCTTGTTTACACCGTCTATTTATACAGGATGTAGCTGAGCAATGTTTCCGAAACCTGAAACCACCGTTCATGATTCTGAGTTCATTGAAATAAAAATTTTTGGAATCGTTTTTGCAATAAAATCGATTTTTTACATTGGTATGAAGTAAAAAATCGATAATGTGTTTTCATTATAATTCATTTCAGATTCAGATTTTGCTTTGTATTAACAACAAAGCAAAATCTGAATCTGAAAAAAAGACAAAGAATAGGTAACATTGTATTTTAAACAACTGAAAATCATAACCATGGTTTCAAGGTTCGAGAAAGATTTGGTTACAAGTAGTAGTACGTACTCTCTAAACCAAAATGTAAAATCCAAAGAAAATTTGAACATTCGATATTGTTTTCAATTTTTTTTTTTAATTCTGCCAATCATATGCCAATAATTTTATGTAGATTACGTAGTTCACTTTTTTACAACAATTGGTTCATCTTTTAAAAAGAACGTTTTTAATTTTAATTACTTTAAATTTAAAGTTATCTTTAAGATTTAATGAGGCTTAAGTTTAACAAAAATGTATTGAAACTTATTATTGTTATTAATTTTCAGATAAATTCATTATTTTATTTCAGTTTTAGTATGTTAGTATCAATATCAATAAATTATATACTTACATATTGTATACAAACAATATTTATATCAATATGTTAGTATCAATATTTCTAGGTTTAATGTACTCGTAAGAGTATGAGCTATGTCAGCAAAATTTGTTGCTGGTGTTGCAGGTGTCCATGGGCGGCGGTGACCATCATGTGGCCAGCCCGCTCGTCGGCCATCTATTCTATATAATATGAAAAAACGGGAATGACGCTTTATATGTTTTTTTAAACATGTTAATTTGTGATAGTTAATTATTGAGACTATCATATATTACTTATAAATAAGGTTTTTATTCATTATGCCATTAGATGTAGGCAAAAAAACAAAATTTACTTTTTTAATAAAATGTTAATAATATTAAGTTGGTTTTAAATTAAATTAAATCCTTTATAATATTAATTGAATCCATAATATTTCGAAAGTTATTCACATTTGAGACAAAAACGAATGCCCAAGACGGTACGTTTCTTTTATTCACTTAGCGTGTTCACATTTCTTTAACTTGACGTCAAGTGAAAAGCTACAGAACCTTGACAAATAAAAGGAGTGAAATCTTGATGTTACACGTACTGGATTGTCGCATATTTAGGAAATTTACATTTGAAATTTTAAAATTTCGGTGCCATTTAAAATTTTGAAATTTTAAATGACTTTATGTGCTTAACTTTAAATAACCTACTAATATATCTATAGATGCTAAATGTTAAATCTAAACCAAGGCTTTCCACTAAATATGCAATAATATTATGAAGACATGTAATTACATGTTCTCAGGCAGTTTCATCAAAATTGACGGATACGATAAACTTATGAGGGTTCTTAAGTTCCTGTGAAATCTTAAAAACACATAAATAAGATAACACATAACTTTAATTAATGTTTTATTAATGCTAAAAATAAAAAAATCATTTTAAAAGTGTAACAGGCACTAAGAAACTGGAGAGGCTATTGGCGGTCAACAATCTCATTAACGTTTAATTCAGTATGATGCGTTTTAGCCTAATTTATCAAGACATCTGTTGTTTTATTCTTAAAATTTTTAACAGTATCTGTCCTCATTTAGTACATTTGGCAGTCCTATTGTACACTAATTACATTAGCACAACAATAAGTACATACCATACATACATATATACCATCAGCCTGTGTCTCTCCACTGCTGGATATATAGGCCTTTCCAAAGGAACGCCACCGCACACGGTCTTCCGCTCTTCAAATCCAGCCACTCTACCGGCGACTTTCTTCAAGTCGTCAGTCCACCCAACCGAGGGCGTCCCACGCTACGTTTCCATTCGTGGTCTCCATTCGACGACCCGTCTCCTCCATCGGTTATCGGTCCTGTGACATATACGGCCCGCCCACTGCCACTTCAGCTTGCTGATCCTTTGAACTCACTCCTTACTGAGTTTGTCCACCAAAGAAACTCCGAGTATAGCTCTCTCCATCGCTCGCTGAGCGACTTTGAATTTGTGAATCAGGTTTGCTGCCAGAGACCACGTTCCGGCACCATACGTCATAACGGGCAGGACGCACCGATTGAAGACTTTTGTCTTCCAACATTGTGGTATAGGCGACGAAAAGATGTGACGCATTTTCCCAAATGCTGCCCAACCGAGTTGAATGCTACTGTCGGTCTCTCGACTGAAGTTAGACTTATCTAACTGGATTGACTGTCCAAGATAGAGATATATTATTTGAGTAAGTGAGTAAGTATACAATAAGTACACTAACACAAAATCATAGCTAGCTAGAAAGATGGTTTGGAAAAGCTGCTTTGAAAGATGTCAATATCTAGACAATAGATACGCAGATAGATAAAACCAGAAGAATAAATAATATTATTTACGATTCTTATGATAAAACTCTTTATTGCACACCAAGACGGAACAAGACAGTAACAGACATTGTAACACATGACATGCACAAACCATCTCTGCCTTTGAATACTCGAATACCTTTGGGTAGAGAAGAAATAAATATTCTAAAAATACCAGGAGTAATACTAGACAATATTTAATTAAAATTTCAACATTCTTTTATGCCTGTTCCTATCATATTCCCCTAACAAAAGTTGACCGTGTCTATCTTCCCACAAGTGTCACAATTAGAAAATATTTCCTTAAATAAAGAAATTTGTTCATGTGCATTTGACCAGACAATAAATAAAAAAAGGAAATTAAACAATATAAACAATGTAATGTATGACCTTACTTGAAATAGATTAGTAGAACATTGTTTCTAATTTTATATAATACTATAAAGGAAATAAATAGGATACAATAATTTGCTTTTAATAGCTTACAGCAATCTATTGTTAACTAATGAAGGTGATTTCTCAGCAGGTAAATGAGAATAATTAATTAGTTCAAATAGGTTTAAAAAGTTTAATTCAATTGTTGAGAGAACAAATCAAATGCTCACTGTAAAGTTGAAAGTTGTGCCTCATCTAGCTAGTCTCTAATTACTAACTGTTAGTTCCGCTCCGGTTCCGCCCATACTATAAAATTTTAAAAAATCGGAACGCCTGCGATATTGTAAAAGCAACAATCCACTTGTATTTGTGGTTGCAGGGGTTATGTAATTAGGCATTATTAAACTAAAGGGTTCACATAATTTTCCGTTTAAGTCATTATAAATTCTACGGAATCGTAAATTACAAAACGCCTAATACACAATTTTTACAATAATCAAAGAAAACCACAACTTGGCTTCTCGAGCTCCAAACAAAGAGTAATAGTTTATGACGCAAAACAAAAACTGTAAAAAAAACACAAGAAAATAGTTCTAAATTACTAAAACAGAGAAAATAGAGAAAAAAGTTTTATTCTCTTTCCCTTGACTTGATACTGATTTTACAATATCAATATAATATACAGAGAGCTACTTACTACAGTGAGTTTGTGCTACTAACTTTTTACTTGCATTCGCTTATACCGGATATATATATTTTTTACAGACTCATTTCAATCCCAAGGTGCATGATAACGTAGGACTGACAGATGCACAATAGTGTACGCACACACACCTCACGCATACGCAAAAGCACTTTTTTTTTCTGGCAGTTTGAAGACAAGCATACCTGAACTAACACATTTTTCCAACCCATTCTCCAACATTTGTCATTCTGGACTGATGTTGGGCACGCACAACAGTATCCACTTACTATCAGGTGGACTGTATGCTCGTCTGCCACACTTTTTCCATAATAAAAAAAAGAATAAAATTAATGACAAGAACGAAAGATCGTTTGTTGTGGCGAGCCGCCGGAGAGATCTACATTCAGTACTGGAGAGACATAGGATGATGATATAAATAAAAGGTCTGTTACAGAAAATACTGTATAAAGTAATTGAGAATCATGCAAGGAAGAGGATCAATTTCACTTTTTTAACAAAGAGTTAAACCTGTACAGTTAAATATATTATTTTAAATCTGTTTCGATTTAAAACTGTTTTTGGTTAGGTTTGTGTGAAAAACAAATTAAAGTATTCATTAGTTAGCAGTTTACGAAGAAAATACCGTTTCTCTAATCATCCTAGTATAGTAAGTGAACGCTCAAAAAAATGTTGGTGACACGTTATATTTATGCTTTATATTAATTTGTACACATTTACCTGATTAAAGACATTTAGGCGTTAAAAAGTCAGTCTCGACACATGAGACAAAAGATAAAAAGTAACGAAGAAAAATGAATTATAATAATAAAGTTTATTTTTGATTATTACTTTTTACAAAAAGTAGATTAGTGGCTTTGTGAAATGCTTTTCGATAAATTTTAACTTCCTAATAAGAAATGGTTTAGCTAGAAAAGAAATTCGTCATAACAAAGTCAAAGTTAAAGGAAGGAACAATTGGTAAACTGTTTCACTCTAATATTTACTATATTTATGCTTTATATAAATTCATTATCAAAACGTGCGCAAACGCAACAGTCACGGCCATTGAACGTCGAGTGATGGCCGCACGCACACCGGCCCGCGAACCGTTTTTGTTTATTAACATAAATACAAGTGTACAATTTAATACTGATCATTGATTTTTCCAAATAAGCTTGCTGGAAACTACTTGAAGCGGCATTTGGATATTGGTATTGGACTCAAGGTATGTAATATAATTAAATAATAATATAGAGCGATACATGCCTAGACATTATTTTTGATATATTTCAAAGATAAATTATTGTTATCATATTTATATCTGTTAGTCTATGCGAAAATACATTTAGAGGTCATCTACATAACACGTTTCAAGCTCGAATGGGGGAGTTTACGCTTTTTTGGGATACTTAGAATTTATTCAATATTCAATAATAACACTGTCTCTTCACTGTTGGATATGGGCCTCTCCCAAGGCTCGCCACCACACATTATAATAATATATCACCATGAATAATGTTTATAAGTAACTACAAGAGAGTTTGTATATAATTCGTATAATTATACGTATTTATGCATATTCAAATAGATTTCAAATGAAATCATTTTGCGTGACATTAAGGTCAAAAAACAATAGATGGTAATATAAAGATTTTAAAAACGAGAAGCAAAAAATATCAATCATGTTCTACAAAACAAACTATCTTCGATATGAAGTTGTTTTTTTTTGTAGAAAAACTGCGGCAAACGAGCATACAGTCCACCTGATGGTAAGTGGATACTGTCGTCCATAGACATCCACGATACATGTCAACATCAATCCAGAATAACAAACTTTAGCACGCCCCCGGATGCGATGCCCACCTTTGCAGAATAAGGAATGGATTGGGAAAATGGGGAGGGAGAGGATGGGATGGGAATGGGCTCTAGCATATCTAGTTAGCATTGTAGGTAGTTATCGCTATCTCTGTCATTTACGTTGAAATATAATGTAACGCTTAGTGCTTAACGCTCTAGCCGCTGCGTGAGCGCTAATGAACCTTTACGACACGATCGTCAAACGCTCATGAGCGACAGTCGAAGTTTTTAATGTTTTATGATCTCAAAACCTTGAGGTTAAAAGCTCGAGTATAAAAAAGGTTAAGGTTCTAATGGTCCATCAACGCTGACGTAGCACTCATAAAAATGAGTATAATTAGTAATGACACTAATAGTAGTGTCATAGGATTGGTTAGGCCATAGGACACTAATTATAGACAGCATCATCACAGTAATGTGGCCGTTTTCTAACTTATATAAACCCTATAATTCCCTATAAAAAACCTCACCAACTCGTTTTAAATATGAGTATACAATACTTTTAATATGAGTATGAGAGCAGGGAGACACTGCATGTCCATAGCCCGCACTCAACAGGTCACGTTAGCCCACACTCACAGAAGATAAAACGTAAAATGTACTGCATTTCCCACTTTATTCTTTACCCATTGGATGTCGAAAGGTGACTGTATCCACTGAACACAGAGGAACTGTTTACTTGTCTTTCATCTTCTTTTTACAAAAACAGAATAATGAATAAGTCGTCTTTTTATAAATTGATAAAACTGTCGTAAAATAGATAAACCCTATTTTTAATGGATTAAAAAAGGGTAAATAGGTAGGGGAATTAAAAATAGGGCATTAAAAACCATGCCATGCCATACTGTGCCTGTGTCTCTCCATTGGTGGATATAGGCCTTTCCCAAAGCTACACACACGCACGGTCCTCAGCTCTTCTCATCCAGCCACCTGGCTGGAGGGCGTCCCACCCTACGTTTCCCGGTACCCGGCCTCCATACGAGGACCCGTCTCCCACATTGCTTATCGGTGCTGCAGCATATACATAATATAAGAACCACCCATTATAATTGTTTACCAGCTTCAAGTGCTTAATAAGTCTCACATTTAAGCGGCGTAGATAAATCGTCAATGTGTAAATGGATTTATCCCCGTAATTTAGCAAGGATCCTAAATCGCCAATCAGGAAGTTACAGGACGTTTACAGGTTACGTGGCACGATAATTCAATCAAGCCACAAGCCATTCCTCAGCGCATTAACACCATTGTGTAACAAATAAATGAGATTGGAGGTTTAATTACTGATAAAAATTAATGACTGCAGTATGACATTAACGTAATACCTACTTAAATACCAAGCAGTTAGCTAGATAACTTCCGACTTACATTTCACGACATATATTTTGCTTACTTGCACCTTTTCTTGATTGTATACTACGATGAAGCACCTAATAGTTTTGGTGTAATTACATGTTATATGCAACGACCTAGCCATGACTTTGATGCAATCGTAGAATAGTTGAGAATATTATACCTTTTTATTAGTTAGTCGCAGTAACCAATACTAAATAAACCTAGTGAGTCACACAATTTCGTGTTTATGATGAAAGTTTACGTTCTTATTCAATTACGTTAAAAAACGAGCAACAAAAACATTTAGCAAAAGGCCATTGGCCCGGCGACAACCGATGTTAATTTAAAATAAATCTGGCTCATAAGTTGATGAATTCGAATTTCGACAAGTCGATTTAATTAATTTAAAAAGAGGATAAATGTTGTAATCGGTGTTGTAATATTTATATAAAAAATATTATTATATTGCTAATTTTAACTTTATCAAATATTCGTACATATTTGAAATTGTATATCAACAGCTCAATAAGCTCACAAAGCACTGTGTATTATGTTCATTTTATTTTTTTAATTATTTAAGGAGAATTGATTGGTAGACGAATTGGTAGGCCCTAAATGGGCAAATTGATGGGTGCTCTGTAGAGCATACTCAGGTTATAAAGAAGTAAAATATAAATAAAATACTTTATTGTACATGTTTATACAAAAGACGAGCAAGAATGAAAGATATGGGTTGCATCCAGTCCCATGTTGCATTTTTATCGGATCGCAAATCTCTTACGATGGTAACAGCCAGTCCGATTTTCATCAGGCTGTAACAAATAGACAGTGTTCTCAATAATAATAATTTAAATTGTCGAAATCACTATTTAATGTATTCTGTCATTTTTATATTATTATTATCGATTTTCAGGAACAATGGCACCAAAGGCAGACAGGTGTCATGCAAGTTTTCCACAACTCAAATATCCTACACAAAGAGAAACTCAACCGAAGACAGCTCATCAGTGGTTAAAGGGAAAACGAGACTTGGACGGCGCCGAAGGTCTATGGAGAATATACGACAGCCTGTACGACTTGACTGATTTCATTTCTACACATCCTGGAGGATCACAGTGGATTACTTCAACCAAGGTATTAGCTTTATTAGAAAAAAGGCGGGAGATGAGCATAGAGTCTCCACCTGATGGTAAGTAGATAGCGCCGTCCATAGACTTCCGCGATACATGCCAACGTCACTCCAGAATGAAAAACGTTGGCACGCCCACAGATCTTTGCAGATTAGGGAATCGATTGGGAGAAAGGGTTGGGAAAATTGGGAGGGTATGGATGGGATGGGAATGGGCTCTGGCATATCTCACGCACTACCGAAACACGTACGTACATTGGGGAAATACGATATAGTGGGGAATGCAGTACATTTCAAGGTAGTCTTCTGTGAGAGAGGGGTAACGTGGCCAGTCGAGTGGATTGGAGCAGACAGTGCTCACTTGTTCATTTGCCACTCGTTAGCCGTTTTTTCTATTTATTATTATTTTTATAGAGAAAAGGCGACAGACGAGCATACAGTCCACCTAGATTGTTATTGGTAGAAAGGGTTGGGAAAATGAGGAGGGGTAGGATGGGATGGGAATGAGCTCTAGGGTATGTCGCTCACTGCATTTACCACTTTATCTTATTTCCCTAATGTACGTACGTGTTTCGGTAGTGAGTGAGATGTGCCAGAGCCCATTCCCATCTTATCCCTCCTCATTTTCCAACCCTATCTCAAAATAAATAATATTAAAAAAAACGACACAGAAAAATATTAATATTAAAGACTTTGTAAACAAAATCATTATAAACTGGATGGCAAAAATTCCGGGTCGCTAATAAATGGCGTGATAGTTTCTTAAATACATAAGACTAATTTGCGAAACTATAGTATATTGTAGATGACTGATTAATATATATAAAAAAATGTGTAACACGTTCTGTATACTATATAACTTTAATTAAATACTAAAAAATAACAAAATTTCGCTTCTAACTTATGACAACAAAAATACACTTCGCAGTAAATCTTAAAAAATAAAAGTTTTTTTGTCAATTTAATATTTTGTATTTCCTCCACGAGCCCGTATCACTTCAATAAGACGATGTGGCATGCGGTAAACCAAATTTTTAATACGATTTTGGTCTATGTTTGCCCATTCTTCCACTAGCGCATTCTTTAACTCGTGTAAGGTAACGGGAGCAGGAGAGCGTTGTCTCACGCATCTCCCGAGCTCGTCCCATCCCATTCTATGGGATTTAAGTCTAGGCTGCGAGCTGGCCACTCCATGCAGGTAATACCGACGTCTTGAATATACATATTGACCAAATGAGCACTATGTGGTCGCGCATTATCGTGCATAAGAATGGAAATTGCACCCATATTCACTAAGAATGGACCAGCATGCTCATTTAAAATCTCTCCTACGTATCTGACAGCAGTCAGAGAACCGTTTTCTATGATCACTAACTCCGTGCGATCCTCTGAAGATATCCCAGCCCAAACCATTATTGATCCTCCACCGAATGGCACCTTTTCTTCAAAACACGCTTGATGATACCGTTCTCCTGGCCGTCTAAATACTCTTCGTCTCCCGTCGTGCGTAAATAAACAAAATCTGGACTCATCGGAAAACATAACCTTGGACCAATCTTCATCTGTCCATCGGATGTGTTCTCGAGCAAACCGTAACCTGGCAACTCGATGTTCTCTGAGCAGTTTGGGGCCGTTTGCTGGTCTATAAGGCTTTATATCAGCTTCACGAAGACGTCGCAGAATCGTATTAGAGCTCACATTGTTGTGGTGAATTTCTTGAAGACTGTTTCGGACCTGAACAGCCGTGAGATGTCGATTTCTTAACATAGTGCTCACGATGAATCGGTCTTCTCGTGTAGTTGTGCACCTTGGCCTGCCATTTCCTGGTCTCCTGATGTTCATGCCGGTCTCTTGAAATCGCTGGAGTACTCTTTGGACCGTTGATAAGGATACTCCTACTGTTCTAGCAGTGTTACGCTGACTTCTTCCTTCTTGTACCATGGTAATAATCCGTGTACATTCTTCAGGTGATAACGACATGATATTGCATTGAATACTCTGATCAATCCAAGGAGCCATTTATAATGACAGCTCCGTTTGAAACAAAAGCAGAAAAAATATTCTTTTCCTAATTTTAAATTTTGAAATTTTTCAAAATGCAGAATATTTTTTTTTAAATCTGTAACTTGTACAAATGAAACCTCTTTAGAGATTTAGAACAAGCATTAGTAACCTCCTTACTACATATTATTTATTCGAGCGATCTAGGTATATAATTTATGGAGATATCACGGTTTTTATTAGCGACCCGGAATTTTTGCCATCCAGTGTAGTACATTATCACTATATAGTATATTATGACGCAAAAATAAAACACGTTTTTAAAAACAACTATCAACTGTGCTGTCATCCTAACCAAACTGGTTTTAGACACTATTAAAAAATATTGTAACATAATATTGTTTATTATTTTGTAGTAACATAACATTTTAACGAAATGCTATATCTATACAGGGTGTGTCGTAAATAGTGGTCCAACGTTAAAGGGTCGATACACCATATATTCAGCTATCACATACCAGAATTTGAAATTTTTTTTTTCCACGGGTCTCTGTTTTATTCATTATTATTATTATTTTGAAAAATCGATACCTTGCGTTACTAATTTGGCTGTTATTTCAACAAATAACATTATTTTTTTATTTTGTTTCTTGTTTATTATTGATAAATACATGTGCTATCACATGCAATCATTTTTTTAATGGAAACTTAAAAGATATTAAAGAAAAAATGTGTTTATTTCAAATTTTAACTCTAATCTGTCGCAAATCATGTGAATTCGGAGGCGAATGGTGTAAAAAAAATGTACTACACTATCTGTGCCCATTATTTTAAAAACTTGTCCAATAAATGCAGATTCTAAAATGGTATTAATAATAACCGATTTCGTAATGAAAAAAAAGTTATTGCCATTTCAACCGAGAAGGAGCCTAATTCAAAAAATATACTTTTTCATTTTAATTAACTCACCGGTATTTTTTTTTTTTTTTTTTTTTTTTTTTTTATCATTGTAAAGGGCTTTGTCGCACATGCGATTATGCCGCCCTGGTTAGGTACACAATCAACTTAGGATAATCTTATTATAGCTAGTTTGTAAAGAGTTCTAGCTGTGCTTGATAGAGGCTCAGCCAGAACACTATTACAGTGACCTACATCCATAGACCTACTTACTGATCTATTTCTAAAACCATCGTTGCCGACGCACTCCATTAATATGTGATAGACATCGTCGACGGTGTTGCACAATAAACAATTTGCAGTCGTAGATTTTTTCATTAAATGTAAAACCTTATTGCATGGAATGTGTCCGGAACGAAGTCTTAGCGCGATGACAGTATCTTGTCTATTTAAAATCTGATTATCAATCCACGGTGAGCTCAAAGGATGTGGTTGGATCGTTTTGTACCAAATTCCTTTTTCTTGGGACCTCTCATCAAAGTACTCCTTCCAAAGAGAATAGCAATCCTGTTTAATTTTTGGAATAAAATTAGTAAAGTAAGGGGAAAAGTTTAGAGGTATTCCATCTGATATTGCTTGCTTGGCTAGTGTATCAGCAGTCTCATTGCCCTCCAGGCCAACATGTGATGGAATCCACTGAAGTACTATGTTCTTTCCTAGGGTTTTTAGTTTCAAAATAGTGTCTAATATAGTGTAGGCTATCGGGGTTCCTCGAAATATCGAGGTACACCGAGCCACGTGTTGGAGCGCGCTTTTGGAGTCTGTCAATATTACAACATTTTCGTGCCGTGTTGATTCGACATATGACAGAGCTTCAGCAATAGCTATCAGTTCGGCTTCCATTATACACACATTAGCATTTATTTGAAATTTGACAGGAATTTTTGCATCGGCGTCATAAAAGGCGGCTCCTATTCCTTTACTTTCCTTCGATCCGTCTGCAAATATTTTTAAAAAAGTGTCATATTCTGAATTAATAAAATCACAAAAAAGGTTTTTTAAACTAACAGGATTGTATTGTCTCTTTGGTTTGGACATAAGATGGGTATCATGTTTAATGATTTTAGAAATATCCACACTACTGACCCATGTATTGAGTGAAAACATATCTAATTTTTTACTGCAAAGAATGTTTAGTGTGTCTAGCGAGTTATGAACCTGAATTAACAATGGAATTTTTTTGTTATACCAATATCTAGAGTTATTACATAATATAGATAGTTCAGCAAAGAGGTTTATGGAAGTGTTTGTGCTCAAGGATTTAGTTTTTAGCCAGAATTTACCGGCCAGAAACCGACGTCGAAGGTATAATGGCTGTAGGCATAACTCGCTTTCCATCACGTGAATAGGCGTCGTTTTAATGTAACCACCTACCACTCTCATGACCTGATTTTGAACTTTATCTAATTTTGCCAGGTGGGTTTTTGCACTATTGTCATAGAAAAAACTCGCATAATCTATACGGCTTCTGATTAAAGATATATATAAATTTCTCAAATATTTGGGGTGCACACCCCAGCTAGATCCAGCCAAAACTTTAAAAACGTTTATGTGTTTAAGCACTTTTTGAGACGTTTCGTTGATATGTCTTCCCCACCTAAGCGAACGGTCCAGCCACATTCCAAGATATCTCACCGAGTCGACAACTTCTAATCTTATATTATTAATTGTCAAATCAACTGAATGTTTTCTATAACCTCTGTGAAATATACAAATTTTGCTTTTATTTGGGGAAATTCTGAGATTGAGAGAATCAAATAAATTGCATAAAATATTTAGAGTGTTTTGTAACTCTGCGGCAGATTGACTAACGTTGTGAGAGGTAATAAAGAGAACATAATCGTCAGCATACTGCGAAAAAGATATAGTACTAGGTATTGATTTACCTACATAGATAGTTGCTATATTAAATAACAATGGGGATAAGGGACAACCTTGTGCCAAGCCTCTTCTAGCTATTCTAGTGACATTATGATCAGTACAGTCGATTGTTAAATACCTCTCTTTAAGAAACTCCCACAAATATTTACAGTATCTAGCTCCAACACCGAGTCGGTCCAAGGTCAACAAAAGACTGGTAACGTCCACATTGTTGTAAGCGCTATCTATATCAAGGAAACATCCGATAGTTAATAGATCTTTTGAGAAACCGATTTGTATTATCGATATTAATGAATTTAGATTGTCAATGCAGGAGCGTGCTTTTCTAAAGCCTACAGTCTCTTCAGCAAAGACACCTGTATTTTCCAGAAACCATTCTATTCTTCTGTTAATGATGGAGTGAAAAATCTTACACAAACACGATATTAAGGAGATAGGTCTCATTGCGAGAATACTTGAAGGATCCCGGCCTGGCTTTGGAATTGGTACGATGCGAATTCGACGCCATTGTACAGGTATAAAATTCAATGAAAAGAAGATGTTATAAAGTTGGAGCAGAATATCTTTAGCTATTTTCGGAAGGTTTTTAATCATCGAAAATGAGATGTCATCGCAGCCAGGTGCAGTGTCTTTATGTTTGACACACTTGTCGAATTCCTGTCTAGTAATATCAATTTCTAACTTATTATTCTGCGAGGAAAACGTAGGAACCGGAGGACATGTAAAGTCTGGGGTGAGGTTACAGAGTAAATTTTCGGCCAGTGTTTTATCAACGTGGACTTTGGGCGTACGATATCCTTTCAGCCACCTCATACGACGCCACATGTCGCTAGCCGACGTAGTACCATCCACAGATGAACAAAACTTGCGAAATCCGTCATTTCTAGCATTTCTTATTAGCCTCTGAGCCTCACGGGTTTTATCTTGTAATATTTTTAATTTGTCCGGGGTTGGGTTTTTTCGAAAATAAGATAACGCTAATCGTCTCTCTGCCACAGCTTTAGATAGATTTTGGGACCAGTAAGGTTTTGGTACAAACTTACTGCAGGGATTTTGACTAAACTTATAATAAGGAATACTTGCATCCGCCGCTCTATTGATAATGTCCAAAAATAAGTCATAGGCTTCTTGGGTGTCGGTAGGTAATGTAACCTCAGCAAGTTCTTCTTCAATAAATTGGTTATAGGCCCTCCAATCAGCTTTTTTGAAATTTCTTTTTCTTGCTAATTGTGACGTAGCCTTGTAGGAAGTGGATAATTTGATCATCATGTGGTCACTGCCTAAGGACTCGCTGGTAACTTTCCAATCGAATTTTAAAGATATGTCAGAAGAGGCTATAGATATGTCAGGCGCGGTTTTCTGTAAAGCTCCACTTACTAGTTTTATTCTAGTCGGTTTCCCATCGTTCAAGGTGACAAAATTATTGTCTATCAATGAGTCAAAAATCTGAGTACCTCTTGAATTTGTTTTGGTGGACCAATTCGGGTGGTGACCATTGTAGTCTCCCATCATTAAAGTTTTTGAATGGGTTATAGAAAACACTGTATCCCAGTCATTTTGGGAAGTCTGGACGTGTGGTGGGCAATAAATTGAAATAACGTCTTGAATATAATTACAATTAAAAATTTTAACATGAATGATTTCAATACCTTGATTAAGATGTACTGCTGGGCATAGTTGGGCTTTGATAGATTTGTGAGTCAATATGGCGACACCTCCGTGTGAGTCAGCCCTATCGCGGCGAAATACATTGTAGTCCTTTACACTAAAATTACAGGTAGAATTTAACCATGTTTCGCTTAAAGCAGCAATGTGAATTTTTTCCATGAGCAAAATTTGTTCAAATTCTAATTTTTTGGGTAATATACTCTGTGAATTCCATTGCAGGATATTTATTTTGGTTGTATCATCCATTATTAAAGATTTTTCCTAAGAAAGAGAAATCTTTAGGTATATTGCTAAATATCCAAGTTATTGCCCACTCCACGGAAGTTTGAACTACGGACATGATTTTTTCTTGTAAGGTATCATTTCCCGCAAATAGAATATATTTGAGCTTAGCTAACAGCCTATTAAATGAATGGTCAATTCGTGGTCGCTCATTACACTCATGTTTTTCCCGCTGATTGTCAGATACGTCTCCTTGGTCGGTGTCCTCCTCAATATCCCCGGCACATTCCTGTAAAAGGTAATCTTCAAACTCTGATAAGATTTTCTGCTGTTTTTTCTTCTTGGGTTTTTTACTTGGTTCTCCTTTCTTATTCTCTAGCCGTGCTGGAGTTGCATTTTCATTTGGAGTGGACGTAAGTTCTCTATTTAGTGTTGGGCGAGCTGCTGTTTGGGCGTATGTAGTCTTCGACTGTAGCGCGGGTGTAGGCATTGCTGGAGTCGATGTCAACATGGTTGCTTCATCCTCAAACGTAGGCCCAGGTGTAAGGCCATACATGTCCAATGCTTTTCTATAGGAAACATTATGTTCACACATGATATCTCGTATCTTCTTTTCTTTGATGAAAGCCTCACCGGTATTGCAAAATGTTTTGAACCCAATTAGAAGTAAATTTTAACTTAACTATTAACAGCTGAGTGTTATTTGAGTCATGCACAAACATATCACCGGTAAAGAAATGTGTCCTAGGTAATAAAAGGGTAGGTACTTGGCCAGATAACAAAAGATTCATTGAAACGTTTCGGTATAGCGCGCTACTCTACTCATGTAGTGAAAAAAATGACTAGGTTTTTTTTTTTTATTGCTATTCTCTTAAGTATAAATGAGACAGACTATGCCAAGTAGAAATTCCTAATAATCTTATCAGTTAAAATGCTTCAGTGTGATCCCGTATGTCGCATGCGCTTCTAGTTTCTGTGTGTATCTCCTCCGTTGAATTGCTTGTTTTATTCCAGGACTCTGATTTGCTTCTGTTTGGACTTGTAGGTTTTTGTAATCCCTACGACATCAGCTACGTTATCTGGACTTTGATTTGCTCAACGATTTCCACAAACGTGCAGTGAAGTGAAGATTAGGCGATGTCTCAGTACACACCGCGTGAATATGCTGACATGCATTTTATTTATGGCGAATGCAGAGGCATCGGTAGAAAAGCAGCCCGACTTTTTCGGGAAAGATATCCAGATCGAAGACATCCAGATCATCGAGTATTTGGTAGAGTGCATACCGCATATTCCGAAGGGAGAATACTAGGCAGATGCGTAGGCGGTGCAAGTGAGGGACGATCAAGGGTCTACAATGACGACGAAGTGTTGCAATTAGTCAACGAAGATCCAACTACATCGGTTCGTACCATAGCACGCAGGACAGGCATTTCTACAAGAACTGTACAACGCATTTTAGAAAGAGACGAACGCCACCCTTATCACTTTCAACGGGTACAAACTTTACTGCCTCGAGATTATCCACTAACTGAGACATCGCCTAATCTTCACTTCACTGCACGTTTGTCGAAATCGTTGAGCAAATCAAAGTCCAGATAACGTAGCCGATGTCGTAGGGATTACAAAAACCTACAAGTCCAAACAGAAGCAAATCAGAGTCCTGGAATAAAATAAGCAATTCAACGGAGGAGATACACACAGAAACTAGAAGCGCATGCGACATACGGGATCACACTGAAGCATTTTAACTGATAAGATTATTAGGAATTTCTACTTGGCATAGTCTGTCTCATTTATACTTAAGAGAATAGCAATAAAAAAAAAACCTAGTCATTTTTTTCACTACATGAGTAGAGTAGCGCGCTACACCGAAACGTTTCAATGAATCTTTTGTTATCTGGCCAAGTACCTACCCTTTTATTACCTAGGACACATTTCTTTACCGGTGATATGTTTGTGCATGACTCAAGTAACACTCAGCTGTTAATAGTTAAGTTAAAATTTACTTCTAATTGGGTTCAAAACATTTTGCAATACCGATGAGTTAATTAAAATGAAAAAGTATATTTTTTGAATTCGGCTCCTTCTCCGTTGAAATGGCAATAACTTTTTTTTCATTACGAAATCGGTTATTATTAATACCATTTTAGAATCTGCATTTATTGGACAAGTTTTTAAAATAATGGGCACAGATAGTGTAGTACATTTTTTTTACACCATTCGCCTCCGAATTCACATGATTTGCGACAGATTAGAGTTAAAATTTGAAATAAACACATTTTTTCTTTAATATCTTTTAAGTTTCCATTAAAAAAATGATTGCATGTGATAGCACATGTATTTATCAATAATAAATAAGAAACAAAATAAAAAAATAATGTTATTTGTTGAAATAACAGCCAAATTAGTAACGCAAGGTATCGATTTTTCAAAATAATAATAATAATGAATAAAACAGAGACCCGTGGAAAAAAAAAATTTCAAATTCTGGTATGTGATAGCTGAATATATGGTGTATCGACCCTTTAACGTTGGACCACTATTTACGACACACCCTGTATATAGAGAGTGTGTCAGATGTATTCCTTAAGACTAAAACCCTGGATTGTCAATATTTTGACATTTGAGCAGCCTTTTTGTCTTGTACACGAGAGATGTACAGCCTTAAAACGCTACGCTGACCAAGCGAGTGTACCAATGTGGTGTAGTTCCTCGAGGCTTGTGGAAGTGGCTTTGTTATCCCCAAGTCGCTTTTTATGACACCCACGGGAAGAGATGAGATCGAAGGTCACAGGACACCACACGACCAATTTTAAGATAATTGACATGAAATGTGTTGTAATTTATAAAAAAATACTTTTTTGTCTTTTGTATTTCGTAAATATGAATGTAAACTTTATTTTTCTTGTGGTGCCTTGTGGTGACTTTCTCTAGTGAAGGTTGGAATTAAGTTCCGAATATTTTGATCTGTCTCTCTCGAGTCGCAACAGTTCGCCGATGTCTTAAGTACTCCCATATGTTATGCAACCGTGTTGTAATCTATGACAAGAAATAAAAAGTAACTTTTTGTTTAAAAAATGTGTGAAATTTTCATAGTAATTAACTCAGAATCATGAAAGGATTTCATAACTTCAATCTTCGGCAATACATCTGACAAACGCTTTACTTATTATACACATACATCAAAACCTAAGTACACTTTATGTATTTTTGCATTACAGGGTACAGATGTAACAGAAGCGTTCGAGACACATCATCTTCAAGGAATTGCCGAAACTATTTTGCCAAAATATTTTGTACGAAACACAAAAACACCAAGAAACTCTCCATTTACGTTCAACGAGGACGGATTTTACAAAACACTGAAAATTAAAATAGTAGAAAAAATAAAGGAAATTCCTACTAACACAAGAAATAAAAGCGACTTTGTGACTGATTGTTTACTGTTTAGTTTATTTGTTCTAAGCCCACTGGCCTGCTGGATTTGGCCTAAGAATTATATTTTGGGTGCTGCGTTAACGTTAATAAATGGATTTGTATTAAGTTGTTTAGTAGTATGCGCTCATAACTACTTCCATCGAGCGGATTCTTGGAGAATGTATCTCTTCAATCTTAGCGGGATGTCATATGAGTAAGTAACGTCAAATAACAATGGCTTAACCTCACTTAATTTTACTTGAAAAGTAGCTACTTATCAAATAAAATCAAAATAAACTCAACATATACATAAAAAACTTATAAGTCGCCTGTAAAGACCACGAATTATTTTTACGGGGTCTGTAGGACTGGCTCTGGAACATGACGATGTTCTATGATTTATGTTACAATTCTCTTCTAAAATGTAGGGAAATTAGAGAAATCCACAGTACCGACTGGAGACTGCTATCAGTGTTTTTTAATTTTTTTACTTTCTATCTTCGGCGCTACAGTCCTTCGTGAGTCTTCGCCTCCACCAATTTCTGGGTTCTGAGCCTTACTTTTCCACATAGTTTTATTTCCCATGTTACCAAGGTTTAAGGTTAGTCTTAACACACTCTTAGTTTCTATGGACGGTTCGGGATCATGTTGACAATTCAATTGTCAATTAAAATTTTGAATTTCAATTGTCAATTTAAACTTTGAATTTTAATTGTCAATTTAAACTTTGAATTTTAATTGTCAATTTAAATTTTGAAATTTAATTGTCAATTTAAGTTTTGAATTTGAAATTTGGATTTATTTTTAACAAAGGTTAAAAATGGGCAATAACAAATAAATAAAACGCTACAATAAAAACGGGTAATAACAATAAGTTCTTACGAATGTTTATTGTTCAAACAACATTATGTTTTGATAACTTTTTCCTTTCTATATTTGCAGGGATTGGCGGATTTCTCATGCCTTATCACATCACCTGCACACGAACACGTTACAAGACATTGAAATCAGCATGCTGGAACCATTCCTCATGTTCATGCCCAGCAAAGACAAATCAATTCCTGAGCAGATGAGCGCTTTCTACTGGCCAGTTGTTTATCCTGCTGTTTTTCTAATAGAAACAGTCATCCAGTAAGTTTGAAAAATCCAGTACCTATAAATTTATTCGCTATACATAACGCCTTATACCTTATATACATGTAACAAATTTTTTTTTTTTTTTTTTCTGAATTTTTTTTTTTATTATTTATACTTATCTACCTCGCTTATCTTATGACAGAAGTTGGGCATGATCTTTATGCTACTTGGTGTCCAATGCCAAAGCTTTGTTGAAATAAAAAAACATGCAACCAATGTTTTGCTCCCATTCTTTCTTTGGGTCAAATTACTTTGAACTCTTACTTTAAATTGGAGCTTTATAGCAAAAATACGCCATAAAATTATTAAAATAATAAATAAAATGAATTAGGTATAATAAAATAATTATTCTTAATTGTAAAACTTATTACTTACTAATAAGTACTATGGTAATAAGTACTATAAACATCGACAATTATACTAATATACTAGCTTCTGCTCGCGGCTTCTTCTGCGTACTCAGTATCCCTAGGGAACCTTAGTTCTGTACACTATATCCTTCTCGTTGTCCCCAAGAAGGTCCATGCAAAATTTCAGTTCGATTTGTTCATTCGTTGATGCATGAAATAATTTCAAACAAATAAACATCGTTTAATTTTTATATTAGTTACAATTTTATGTAGTCTGATTAATAGGTCAGTATATTCCCTGTCTCTTCTTATATTGTTCGCTGTAATTGGCTGGTAGACAATGCCTCCAGGTATTAAGCTCGCCTGTCATATAATTAAGTGCAACAAAATTTTTTTAAATAAATTATTTATTTCGTTTCCAGAAACACAGCAGCCGTAATAAATTTTGAGGGCAAAAAATTGAGTTGGCCGAGCATTATACCGGTTCTGTTACCAGGTTGGATGTGGTGGCTTGGTGGGTTACCAATACACTGGACGGTTGTGATATGGCTCGCCACTCTATTCGTGGGCAGTTTCTTCTTTATGGTGTTCGGCTTAACGGCTGGCCATCATGCACACATCAATTTCTTTGATGGTGATATACCAAGGTAAGGAAGAATTTTACAAGTAGGTGCCTTTTGGGTGAGTCGTATTTTAAGCTATGATTATTATTACTAATTGCTATTATATAATACTAACTATTACATATTATAACTAAAATTCTTTTAAAGCCACCCGTTTGTAGCGTCGGGGGTGCTTCTGGTGCGGTCCGCACCGGGCGGCACTTTATTTGAGCGGGTTTCAATATTTTCATGATAGTTGCGAAAATATGGGGAGGGGGCGGCTAATTTGGGATCCGCACTAGGTGCTATGATCCGTGGTACGCCACTGGGATGAACTACTCATCAAACTCCTTAATAGAACTTTACACACTAAACCATGGGTTTGCAAATCCTTTAAGCGTACCTATCTCCTCTATGTCTTTTCCTCTGTGCTATCTGTTTTATAGTTTAGATAATATACAAGTTTTGATTTTCGCTTTGTATGTGTACCAATACAAAAAATATTTGGTTACTCTGCTAGTCATTACGTCTACGTAACTCTTGCTATAACTTTTAATTCTCAAGGCATGTATCAAATTCATTGACAGGTAGGTTCATGTAAAAAAAATCAAAAAGTGCTGACAATCGCACAAATGATAAATATTGAAACACTGCTGCAAATTTATAGGATATAGGCAAAATAAAAACCCACAGGTTTTAAAATAACAGAACAAAACATATTTATTATATCTGTCACGACGCCATTACGGCCCTTTTACATGAATTCTATGAAAATAGTTTTTGTGTTTGAAATTGAACTAGCTATGAAAAAATCTACCTATTAGACAATATTTTATATAACTCATTTAACTTTATCAACGGCGACTACATCCCAAATCATTTATCGGTACAACTTTTTTTATTATAATAATTATTTAATTTAATTTGGTTCGTTTACATAATTGTATAATAAAAATATATCATATTAGATTATCATTTAAAACTAACTTAAAATAAGGACATAGCTTAAAATTGCAATAAGCGTTTATTGAACAAAATCTTCAAAGTCCCGAATTATACCTATACGAGTAAGTACATAAATATTGAGCATGTGCCAATTTGGCCTCAGTGGCAATTTTCCCAACATGCTGGCGGCACTACTTCGCTGGGTAACAATGTTGATGCGTTGTGAGAGATAATGGACAGCTCTAGAGTCGCTGATATTGTCGACCAGGCACTTTGAAAGGTCTTTGGAAAAAGAACGAGCGCTAGATCCCTACGTACCGAGGGTTTTGTCACCGAAAGCAATAAAAGTCTAATCCGCGCTGATATAGGGATACAGGAGTATTTGACAATCATACGCTTCTCCGCATTTTCTGCCGCTGCACCAGCCTTCACGCAGGTTCCGAGGAAGTGATATGGAGGAAGTGACCCAGCTTATCGAAGCTTGTTATATCCCACACAGGACGACACAGCACCAATAATATCCCATCGGGTTTTACAGTTACTTACATTGTTTTTATTTCCAAACACAAGCATGCTAAGAAGATAATATACATATTGCTTCCTTTGTGAACAAAGTAATATCACCTCCCAATAATTATAGTTCTATATACATATTATTATCTACCTATATTATTTATTACACAGTTGTACAAACTACGTCCTCATGCAATGTATCAGAAGTCAGCGCTAAAGGCACCTTAGATTCTCGGCGTCTTTTCTACATTAATTACCCTTAAAACTTCCCAGCGTCTCACATTCTCAAGTTCAAAGGAAAATTAATCGCGTATGAGGACGACTTCGGAACGAGCAGAGATTACATACTTTAAATTCCTTTTGAAAACATGCTCAGATTATCCAAATAGTTTCGTTGCTGAATTTTACGTTTTGATTTTAATTTTAATCCATACGAATATGAAACTTTATTGATGTACCACCTACTACTGGAATTATTCATTGTTCAAGAATAATTCAATCTAAATTAGATACAAAACATAGCCTTTTAAAATATTTGTATTATCCAAAGAATTACAATGATATAGTTTGTTTAACAACACATTTATGGAAAGTATTAATTGTATAGATTTTATAATCGCATCACGATAGGTCAAACTATAAGTTTTTAGAACTGGCTACTTTACAATACGATAGCAAAAAGAACAACAATTCGAATTTAAAAAAAGGAACTCTCATCTTGTCAAACGCCATTAAATTTTCAAAGCTGTTATTTGATTTCTTACATCACAGCTGTAAGACCTTGGACATTCTTGTGTTCTTGTCTATTTTTGTATTCGCATGCATCTCCTCCAGCCCAAAGGTTGCCTGGAAGAGACAGCTTTATCGATAAGGTCTACCTTTGGTATTCTTTGGTGTTCAATAAGTGCACTTAAGTACTTACATATAGCAAAATTTATCTAAACTTCGTTATGACCAAATTTATTTATTTATTTATACGGGATATACCCTTTTTACATAACAGATTAAAGAAAGGAAAATAGAAAGTACAACTCAAAGCAACATAAGATCAGAACTTCTCAGTTGGCGCGAAAATTCAACAATATCGTTACCATAAAAATTAACAGTATCACCAAGAGCGTTAGCCTTGCGCATCAGTCGTATCAAAGTTTCATTCTTGCTAACGTCAGTTCTTCTATAGGGGACATAAAACACATCAGAGTTCCTCGTGCCAGCAGCACTTATTCTATAATTTATGTGCGATGTTAGGAAAGAGCAATCTAAAAAGTTGTTAATAATTTTGAATAAAAAAGTGAGATCAAAAATTACTCTTCTCTCCTGCAAAGATTGCAAATCCAGTTTACTAAGAATGTAAGAATAATCATGATTATCGCGTGACATTCCGTGACCATCGCGATAGGCCGCGTGTCGCAGAAAATTATGCTGAGGTTTTTCAATGAGTTTAATTTGTTCGTTTGTAAAAGGAGACCAGACAATTGAGCAATATTCCACCAAAGGGCGAACGAGAGACTTATATAGTAAAAGTAGTGTACTAAATTTCTATGAAAAGTAGTGTACTAAGTTTATCTAAATTTCTTATGATATTTACTTTTCAGGGGAGAGTACTTGGACTGGGGATTGCATCAATTAGACACGATGGTGGAACGGATTGATACAGCTGGCACCTACTATAAGTCACTTACCACATTCGGCGACCATACACTCCACCACCTTTTCCCCACTTTGGACCACGCGGAATTAGAGTATCTTTACCCAGTCCTAATAGATCATTGTGAAAAATTCGATATTAAACTCCGATCAACTACGTTCTTTAAAGCTTTATTGAGCAAGAGTAAACAATTAGTGAGAAAAGAGCCTAATAATTTTACGAAGAAAAATGTCGAATGATGTGTAAAAACATCGAAAACGAAAGTAAAATACAATAATCTACTTATTGTATTTTACTTTCGTTTACTAAAATACTAAAATTTACATACTAAAATTTCACTGAAAAAAATTCATTAATGGAATCTTATTAAAATATTCTGTTGAACAGTTTATTAATTAATGAAATTTGTACTTAACTAAAAAAGAGCTAAAGTCGGAATTTTAATTCGATTCTAGATTTGACAATTTCAGTGTTGCAACGTTATGACAAGTACTAAATAGTAACGTTGCGAAATTATTCGATACGGAAATGGAATATTTCCGGATCGATTCTTCTCGTTTATAATTTTATTCTCGTAAACTAAGTATATCAGGAAATTAAATATTTGTGAACGGATAATTTAGTTATGACGATTAATTTTATTACGGATCTGAGAGTTTTCTTTAATAATTGTGTGTGAAATAAATAAATAAATGTAATCATGAAGGAACATGAGAAATAAAACAAATAGATGTATTATGGTAATATTTTATTTTATAAATCGTCGCCGTCATCGCTATCGCTATCGCTGTCACTTTCTGTAACATTTATTATAAATGTGTCTGTGATATTGTCAATTAACATATCTAGCCTACTCATTTTTTCCTCTTCTTTGACAACATGGGATACGCATTTAGACCATTCGGTGGCCGTAATTTTTTGAATGCCTTCCTCAAATAAATTTCTCACGTCTGTCAATTTGAAGGTTTTATTATTTTGAGCTACATGCCCCTTTACCTGAGCCCATATCAATTCGATAGGGTTCAGCTCGCAATGGTAAGGGGGCAGTCTTAAAACCGTGATCCCATGTTGTGCTGCCATTTCGTCTACAGCGTACTTATTAAAAGACTCGTTATGTGGAATCAGTTCTAAAAGCGTAGCTTTAACCATATCTGGTTCGTAATGAATATTTTTATTTAAAAGCCAGTCTTGAATGGCAGCTTTTTTCCAGCTCATTTTTGGTGCCGTTTCCAATTTTCGGGAGTGGTAAGGTGCATTATCCATCACCACAATTGAGTTTGGTCTTAATTTTAGTAAGACTCCAGCGAACCACTCCTCAAAACAAACTGCATTCATCTCATCATGGTAATCTTCACAATTTTTCTTTGCTTCAAAAATCATGAGCCCCTCTTCCAGGAAGCCTTCTTCACTACCTATATGGCTAATTATGAGACGTTTGCCTTTTCCAGATGGGTTTTTTAATCCAGTGGTCAGTCCCTCCAAAAACGCTTGCCGAGATGATGTGACTTGCTTGTCCACCCAAGTTTTTTTTACAGTATGACCTTAAATCACATATAGTACATGAACATTCAATATTACTATTAAATTTAATGTAAATGTATATTAATTCAAAATGTTAGCCTTACCTGCGTTAACCCAAGTTTCATCTTGATAATATATATGTCTCCCTTCTCGTCGAAACTGACATATAGATCGCAAGTAACGCTGGCGCCATGTTATTATATCATTTCGATCAATAAGTGTGCTCTTGCGTGACCGTGCAACAAATTTAAAATTAAGATGCTTCAAAATTTTTCTGAGGGTGTCTTTGGAAACCTTGGGCATTTCTGGATCATCGTTCATCACTTGTAAAATCTGAAATAGTAAATTTTATAATAGTTTGGAATCATTACTTATATATAAAAGATGTAGGTATAAAATAATACTGTCTGACTGATTGACTAACCTTTGCAATGGTTGGAGGTTCATTTCGGTAAAAGAACTGATGAACTATTCGTCGTATTGCGGAGAATGTAAATTCATCAATTTTATCTTTGAAACTTCGCTTTGGTCCAGTTTTTTTAGGGGGAGTTGGCGGCGCACCTTTATTTACTTCCTTCAAAACGTTACAAACAGAGCGTGAGGTTATTCCCAATATGTGAGCAACTTTGTTCATACATTCATTTTCTTCCACAACTTCAAAGGCCTCCAATTGCGCAGAAGTTTCATTTTTCACGTACTTATATGCGTTGCGGATCATTACTTTTTCAGTAACAGTGAAAGCTTTTCGTGGACGTTTTTTTCTTGGAGACAAGAAAACATCCACGTCTTTTTGTGATGTACTTGGCGGAGGATCCATTTTGATGGAAAACCAAAACAAATAGATTCACTCAAAGTTCACAAAAAACTATAAACGTAACAACAAACACAACGTAACAAAACTTTAACAAAAACCCAACAAAATAACAAAATATCGATTCGCAATGAAACGAGATATTCGTGCAGTCAGACTAGGAGAATGAAGCCGAATGACAAGATAAACAAAATGGCGATAGCTGCACGAGCGCGCACGGGTTGCCAATACAGAAAACTATCTAGGCTCTTTTATTATAAGTTTTGTTTTTAATATAAAAAAAAACAAAAATATTAACTTTTTATAAAATAAAGCAGCGGTTACTAATTAATAAATAATTGTTATGAATAATTATGTATTTATTTAAATAAAAATCAATAATTTAGTCTTTAATTGGCACACCAATATTATGATTACATAAACATAAATCGCGATTGTTTATCGATTTTTGTGTTCATCACTACACTATTATATGTGGTATCATTATTTTACAAAATGACAGTAGCTAATGTCAAATGTGGAATCGAATTATAATTCCGACTATAGACATATTAAATTTTTAATAAAAATATTTAAATAATCGTATGACATGTAAAAAATAATGTCCTCTCCATAAATTGTAATAGATGTAATTTTAAATAGGTATATATTTTTCTAATTAAAAATTGATAAAAATCCATCGAAATTTAAGTGTAGAGGTTTATAGTGTAAGAGACAAATTGTACATACCTCACATCATAAAAACAATTGTGATCTGAGATATAAACATTGTTTCGACATCAAACAAAGTATGTATAGAAAAACAAAGGGTTTACATTCCACGGGTTAATTGTACTTAAATTACTTATAATGTGCAATACTTTATAGTAACTATGTGATCAAAACTCACAGTTTTGGTGTAAAAGACATCGATCAGACATTTGAATTATTTTTTTACCATTATTCAACGTTTATACTTAATCGTTGCTCTAAACAGAAAAAATAAAAATAGAAAAAAGAAACGATTCTGACAGGATCGCAATAAAGGGTTGAGAGATACGTAAATTAAGATACGAGTGATTAGTTGAATAATCGATTTAATACCATGTACCGGCTATAGACCTCACAATAAACTTATCATACCGCAACATACCACCAGCCTATGTTTCTCCACTGCGGGATATAGGCCGCTCCCAAGGCTAGTCTCGTCACAAGACATAATGTCCGGCTCTTCTCATCCAGCCACGACCGGCGAACTTCTTCTTCAAGTAACCGGTCCACCAGGCCAGAAGGCGTCCCCCACAAACGCAGTATGGGAAGCCTTCCAATCAAATTCAGTTGTGAACAATCAAAATAATAGTATCTACGACGACATATATGTATATGCCGACGTATGTTACACTTATATGTTTGTGCGGTATAGATCTTTCCACCACATCACAGTACTACAACGTTATTTTGCTTTTGGCGTCATTTTCCCGCCTTTGAAATAACTTTACTATCTGCAAAGGAAGGTATGTAATAATTCAAACGCCTGATTGGTCAATACTTTACCTCCTTCAATATTATGTAAAGATAAGGTTTTACATTTATTATTCCAATAGCTGTGGGTAAGCCAATTAGAATTTATTTTTGAATATAATATAATCCTTACCTACACTTTTTATTTTATTTCCTTGCTTCTTAATAATCCTATATTGTCTTCAACATACATGTTTCATTTAATTTTATTATTACTCTACGGTATTCCTTCAGTTAGTAACACGTTAAATTAGAAGTTATAGAACCCTGACCAATATAACCAATGTACCATTTACCCGGATAAGATTTTGACATATATTCATAGTTAAAAAGGTGTTTTATACACTTGAAACCGGTAGTTTGAACTCGCCCCTACTACAATGTTTCTTGTGTTGAATTAATCCTTTAATCTACAACAGCAACTGTCAAAGTTCTTACAAAAGAACAATAGTCTAATGATTAAATAGGTACCTAATCTAACTTCAACTCTTCAGTAGAGAAAGTACAGAACCATTGTTCTAATTTGTAGCTGCAGAGGAAATAAATACGATACAATGCTTTCCTTTAACAACTCGTAACAATCTATTGTTAACTATTGAATCTGATTCCTGAGGAAACAAGTTTAAATTAATTCGCTCAATTCTTTGAACAGGTTTAATAAATTGCATTCGATTGTTATAGCCACAAAATTAATGCCGATGTTTCTTTTGTAAAGATAAAATTTGCGCCTCACTAAGGCTAGTAACCGAATAACTGTGCTATCTTCTATAAATAAAACATTAAATTTTCCAAGCGCCTGCCAAACTTGTAAAGCAACAAACTAACTCTATGCGAAAAATGTGACATGTGACAATACAGGTGTTCAATTATTCATTCCTAGTGCACCTTCGATCCGAATTAAGTTTACGATGCCCGATGAACGCGTTTGCAGACCGACACGACCGGCATTAATATTCATAAAGTCCGGTCCCGGACCTCTAACCTCCACTCGTAAACTGGCACCTTAAACATGAATAAAATGAGACCACTGAACATCATACATTTGTTCCATCCCGTGGAGTGTTGAGTGCCATCATTTATTCCGCTTACATTTCTATGTACCGAAAATATGCGTAAACATTCACGTGGATTTTAACTCTATAATTGATGATGTGTTTGATACGAACTTGTTAGAGGAATCGACGTGTTTGTTACCTTGTTTGCAAAATAATCGCCAAATACAGCACAGTTCCCTAGAACAGAGAAATGGTCCAACAAAGATAATTCCAAATGATTCTGAGTACAACAAAAAATAATCAAAATCTACAAATGATAGCACCAGCCTTCTCGCGTGTTCCATGAAGGTTAGATGAAGTTAGTGTGTCGACACGGGTGCTATTTAATACCAGTGGCCTGCCCATACATGAAGGGGCATGATTGGCAAGATATTCCATCGGATGTCTTGCCAATATCAAGCGCGATACTATTCGGATCTAAAAGAGGCGGTATGTTGACAGTGGCAAGAACCGACACACGCTTAAAAGTCAAGAAAGTCAATGATGTCCCCTAGCACATCCTAACACTAATCCTAATCGATTAACATCCTTAACACAAGGACATCTGTCTAAAAAACATACTTCGGTACCGAATTGGAGGCTGATTTCAAGAAGAGTGTTAGTGTCAAGGTAGATTGCCGGGTTTGCTAAAGGGATAGCTTTTAGCCACCATATTAATCTGTGGTAATGGCGAATTATTTATTTTAATTTTGTGTAAACAATGTTGAATTTTGACATATTATTTACCACAAGGGCTCATAAACATGCATGAAGACAAATGAATACAATATGCTTATCTCTAAATATTTAAAGGACAATATCTGACACTTGTTACAAGGCAGGGGGTTATCACTGTTAGTTGTGTACTTGTGTAGGTATATGATGGTATAAAATTGTCAAAACGTATAATGGAGTTACCTAAACACACCTGTATTGGCACATTGATAAACTGTTTAGCGTTTTACTAGCCGTGGGTTTTGCCCTAATAGAATGCTAGTACTCATCCCGGCTAAAGTAATACGCATCGACTATGATCGGCTAGCTTCGGTTTTGTAGAGCGTATCGGCACACAACAGAGACGACGCTCTACAAAACCGAAGCTAACCGATAGCCTCTTTCTAAAAGCCGATGTGTATTACTTTCAGCCGCGAAATGTAACTAACAAATCATGGATGATTTTTATATTTTATTTTTAGTGGCAATCTTTAAGAGGCCTATCTATATCCTAAGCAGAGATATATAAGGTATATATTTTTAAAAATAAAAATCGTACATTTTAACTTTTTTGAAAACATTTTTTCATTATTTAAATTTTAACAATATAATATTTAAATCTGCAGTAAATCTAGATTATTTTTTTTTTAATTTTAGACTGTGTTGTACAAGTAATAAGTTATTAATATAAAGATTTTTAAGTTGGCAACAAACTAAAGTATCTATTTACAATAAAAACCACTTGGTCTTAGAGAGCACTTTAACGTGTCAATGAGTACACACATATTGACCTATTTCCGACTTGATTATTTTAATTGATCTGACTGTATCTGCGTCTTAACCGTTCATAGACAAGCTCTTACATTTGAATATTCATTAACAGACCGTATAATTATAATTATTAATGTAACACGACGTGGGTGTTGTCAGGATTATGCGCCTTACTTGATAATAAAATACATCATTATATAGTACATCGAGCATAGGGCTAATGGCGAAGCCATAAATAACATCGAGAACCCAAAACATGAAGCTTTTTAAATACATTAACTACTTCTTATCAAATCCTTCTACGTGGAGAAGGCCTACTTCTTCTTCGTGTAGTGCCGTCTTCTAACGAAGGCTGGCAATCATCATAGCTACTAATTGTACTTTTGAAGCAGCAACATGAAATTGTGAACGAGTGCCCTTGCCATACCATTGGCATAAGTTCTTTAGCCAGGATGTCCTTAGTCTGCCGGGCCTCCTCCTGCCCTTGAGTTGGAGGAGCTCGTATTTGTTATTTCTCATTATATGACCGAAATACTGGAATTTCCCCATCTTAATGTCCTGCACGATCTCTGCATCTTTGCCCACTCTCTGCCACACTGTAGTATTAGGAACTCGGTGAGTCCGCGAGATCCTAGACGTTGTCCGGTCCACCCACCTGGGCTTCTGTGAGTGCCCAGGTCTCGACTCCGTAGAGGAGAAGGCCTGAATGGCCTGCTGTCCAATCTCAATTATACTCGTATATTTTAAAGCATTATAATGCTAATTAGTATTATTGTACTAACAGCAGTCAAAAATTTCTTTAAATTTCTTATTCTTAATGATATAAGTAAAGTTACGTACGAATGAATCTTCATAAATCAATGATACTAGCGTAACTGTAGATATACTATTTCAATTAGCTCTCATACAGATTAACATTTCATCAATTGTACGTGTTATGTAAAATAATGCAATAGATTGTAATAAAACGTTCTTATTGTAAACATTCAGTACGAATTATACACTTTTTGGATTTGTACAATAATTTTGGAAATAACTTAGGGTTGCTGAAATAATGTTAAATTAAAATGGTTCATTAGAATGTAGCGCGGGTGACTATTCAACTCATTCAATTTATCTAACGAACGACATTTACCGGTCAATGGTACCCTAAAACTTCGTAGACACTTTAAGGCTTATTGAAATTGCTGCGATATTTGAGTATGGTTATGTAGCCTCAATTACGGCAATAAGGCGTCGAATACATCGGATATTTGTATCCACCGCGATATCGTCGAGTCAAAATCTGTATTAGCATTTGTACCGATGTCCCCATATCCAAATCTCACAATTGGGATAATGTCGCAACTCGGCCGTGACATTTACTCATACCCACTAAGGCGACTAAGGGTTTATAAAACAGCTATCACAAGCCCCGAGGAACTACACCACTTCTATAAGAGTGAACTCGTCAACCCGCTCGGCCAGCGTGCCGTTTTAAGGCCTTACACTCCTCATGCACAAGAAATGGGGAAGCTCGTGTCCAGTAGTGGACGATAAAAAGGCTCGTTATGGTATTTACAATATAATAACCATAACTGAGTATATGTAAATAAACAAATTAAAGAAAATACTAATAGCGCTTTCCTCTTATACAGTGACATTCTGATTAACGAAAAGGGTAAAAAATATTATTAAAACATTCAGTTTGGGAACACTTCATATAGTAGATAACAATTAAAGTAATTTATGTGTATTATTTAAAACTCTTGAGACTTATGTAATTTAAGATTCATGTAATTTATTTTAGTGTAGAATGTTTATTAGACTGAACATATAGTATCAAAATCTCAGTAACGTTCAAGAAATGCTTAGATTCACAGTAAAATTACAGGAAAATTGTCAGTCCCAACATTTACTGTCAATTTTGAATCATTTGCTAGAATGTTACATTATATTATATCCAAAGAAGTTAGTTCAAGTAATCATTAATCATTAGTAATCATTAGTTTTATAATATTTGCCTCAAACTCCATGTTTTTTAGAGTAAATAAATACAGTACTTACACACTAATAATCTATTTAGTTCAACCTGTTGAAGTAACAACTTCAACGTGGATTTCATCATATATCTATACTAATATAATAAAAAGGTAAAATTGTGTGTTTGTATGTATGTTGGGGGTAATCTCTGGAACTACTGAACCCTAAAAAAATTCTTTCACAAATAGGAAGCTACATTATCCATGTCTAATATAGGCTATATTTTATTTTGAAATTTAGAAAAAAAAATTGAAAAAAAAAACGTAACCCGAAGCGAAGCGAGGGCGGGTCGCTAGTCTATTATAAACAGGTATAGCTGCAAGAAATGTTTTCATATTTTTTGTGATCATTTAGCCGCTAGACTTACTTATGTAAAGCCCAGAAGCAGTAAATAATTTCTTTCACCCCAACACGGATCGTAAATTACGAAACTTGTTTTCTTAGAATTTCATTTGAAACAAAGTAAGTCTCAAGAATAATCTGTATTTTGTTATAAATTAATTAACTTTCAAGTAATCTGTACACCTTACAAGAACAAGATGAATGTTAAATTAAAGACGTCGCCGCTCGTTAAGGCAATTACCACCGAAGATCAAATGAGCATAATTTGAAATTGCTGTGAGCAACGGCGCGAGAGGAAACAGGGTACACTAAAATGTTAGAGATGGTTTCCCGCGGATCAGATTTCATTTATTTACATAATCGGTTGCACACTCTATACATAGTTATTAAATATAACACTTTATAATTATAATGAATGACATCTAAAAGGAATAATAATTATTTATTATTGTGGTCGATATCTAGGACGACTTCAGATAGAGGTGGATCGACAATTTGAAACAATTTGTCGGTATTAATGGAATGAGAAGAGCGGAAGATTGTGTGTGGTGACGAGAAGTGGATAGACCCATATCCATGTATATTAATAGTATATTATAGAATAAAACCATAGAGTCAAACACAGTAATAATTTAAAAATCGTATCACTCATGCGTCGTCGTGCCGAGTATACTGACCTATTAAAACACATGAGTCGAGGCAATAACAAAATTATATCAATAACGCTTGAAAATAAAAATCTCTCTCTGTAAGCCGAGCCCAGCAATAACGAGATTTTCAAAAAGTAATTTACCTAGGAAAACAACTCGCGAGGTGAAATGGGAAAAATAATGGGAGCGAATATGCAATTATCCCTTTTCATTGCTCGCGACGTGCTTGGATGGAACAACAACAAAAGGGTCCCGGGTCTGTAGGCATTTAAATCCTAAGTCAAATCTCATTAGAGATCATGCTCATAACGCGAAATGGTGTAATTAGACCGCATCTGATGTTGTACTAGTACAGTTATATGGTAATAATGCGTATTAATATTGTGCAGTCTCAGGAAAATCGGATGTGAAAATCAAAGGGCTTTTCCGCACACAATTCTTTGGGTACAAAAGGAGCATAGTCGCTGGAGACTTCATTCTCTTATAAAAAAGGTACCGTAAATTAAATAGAACACATTTTTTCTTTAGTCATGGCGTAGTAGAAAAATTTCGCCGTTAATGAAAAAACCGTCGTTTCCCGAAACGAAGGCTTTATTCAGAACTTCATCCATCTCAGTCAATTCGAATGAAAGTACCGTACCATACGAAAACTTTACACTTATCGTGGTACCTCTTCAATCGCACTCGAAAAGTAGCCGCATTAATATTAATTCACTAGACCCGGGACTTCGGACGGCGCTACGTTCTGAACAGAGTTTACAATGCTTTTACTCCAATGTCGCCTTCCCATTACCAGTTCAGAAACATATAGTTAGATAAACGGAGGTACGAAAAAGCAATGGTTACGTCGGGATCAAAATGGGGCAGGCCATGTTTGTATTTTAAGGTGAAATGGTGCGTAGGCATGGAAGCCACGTATATCCCAAAGAGTCGTAAACTCGTTAGGATAAAATGAAAGCGTGCACTGTTTGCGGTTCCTTGGGGAATTATAAGTGTGTGCGCCCCTGTGAAAGGATTTTAATATTAAAAAGGTTCGCCAGTCAAAACAGTGGAGAGTTTTCAGTGTGTCCCCGAAAGTGAATATTTACTAAGGCTCAATTTTTGATATCGTTTTAAAAATGTCCAAGATTTTGCTGTGTATTACGGGACTTTATAGAAAGGTAGAAAGTCAGTTCAATGGATTTTTTCCCCGGAAGCGTATAAGAAGGGACGAGGACAAAAACAAAAACAAGCAACAACTTGTCTAAATTTAAATGTTCAAAAATGAAATAAACTTTAATAGTTTTATTGGAAGGAATTACTAACCATTTATAATTTTAAAATTAATCAATGTTTAAGAATGGATTATTATACTTAATACAATAATCAATTATTATACTTACCAGTTCATTTATTATTTTCTAGTTACATTAAATTCCTGTCCCCAATATGTAACTATAAAATAATGGAATTTGGCCTTTTTCTATATCCTCACATTATTGTAGCTTCGAGTTTGTCAACGAAATATAAAATAATTTTAACCCCGTTATACTAACTCCAATTACCCCTCATAGACTTACTTACCTTAAGCCATTAGAGGCTGTGACCGAGGTCTACGGGGAAAAATGTCCCTAATCCGGTGACTTATTCACCGTGTGTCCTTAAAAGCGTGTAATTAACAGTATCCTGGCGACCTCGACGCGACTCTCCCTTTAATAAAGCAAGAATAACTATTTCACAGAGTATTTGAACCTTAACAAATTTTCAACGTTTGCTATTTATGTAAATACAAGATTATTTTTTTTAATAAGTAACAGAATATAGACAGTGATTCATAAAATAAATTATATATATATTTTAGTATTTGTATTTTATTATTGTATTTAATTTATTTAAAATTTATATGTATATATTTGGAGTAACCGCTTAGTCGCCTTTTACGAGACCCACCGGAACAGATGGGGTGGTGCTATTCTATAGCTGAAAGACACCACAAGTCCTGAGGAACTACACCGCCTCTAAAACAGTCCTAAAAACCTCTAAAAGGGACTCGCCAACCCGTTTGACCAGCGTGACGTTTTAAGGCCATACCTCATGCTCATGACAACAAGACAATGAGGAGGCCCATGTCCAGCAGTGGAAACTGAAAGGGCTCGTTGCATTGCATATTTGCTACATTTATAATATTATTATTTATAACATATTTAAAACCGATTTGATGAAATTGTGTCGTAGAGTTACGAATAGATCCGACGTCTCGTACAAATAGCCCTCATGGTACCAGACTGTGCCTAGTGTAGGGTCCATAGGTAAATCTTATTCAATTACTTTCTGCGAATCGAATATCATTGCATGTACGATAGAATATCAATATTGATAAAATAATTAATATATTTTAAATTGAGAATGTAACCAAGACAAAATTCATGGTTGTCTCAAAAAACGCCGACTTGGATTCCATTATGGCGGTAACAGGCCAAAAATTGAGTTTGCAAATTTAAAAATTTTAGCACCGGCCGAATGAAGACTGGGAAAGTGTTATGGATATAAAAACCCGCATTGAAATCGCTAGGAATGCCTTCACCAACATGATAAAAGTTCTTTGCAAATGAAATCTCAAGATCTGCTTGCGCATCCGTCTCCTCCAGTGTTATATCGGGCCCATTCCTCTATACGGATGCGAGTCCTGGACAATGAACGTGGAGCTTAGTAAACATATATAAGCGTTCGAAATGTGGGCGTACAGACGAATGCTGGCCATCAGTTGAACGCACCAATGAAGAAAACCTTATTTACGACGAGTAGATCAGAAACGCGAACTCTTGTAGACCGTCAAGTGCCGAAAAGTTGCTTATCTGAGTCACGTGCTAAGGCATGAAAGATACGAACTTTTGCAACTAATTATGATGGGCAACCAATTGCCGGAAACAGGCGTGTTGGTCGCAGGAAGAGTCATGGCTGTATAACATACGGGAGTGGACTGGCATCACGAATGCCGCCGGAACCGTTTCGCCTCGCGACAGACACGGCAAAATATTCGGAGCTGATTGCCAACCTCCACTAGTTGGAGAAGCACCACAAGAAGAAGAAAGCTGAGTATAAAATTATAATTTTAAATTCTGCATGATCCATGTTGGGTGTCCAAATGTTTTTGATTTTATTATTCTCGAGAAAAGTGCAATGAATATAATCATTATTAGCGATCTCTGAACGAATGAAAAGATTATTTAATGAAATTATTATTATTATCTCTACTTATTTGCTTGTTATTCGTTATTTGCATATTTTATTTGACTTTATTCATATTCATTTTTAATTTTTGTGGAATGGTATATTGTAAACTGAGGTTGAGATTAGCGATTGGTAACTCCGGATTCAATTAATCAAAACATCCGAAACCGCGATCGGAGCCGAAACTCTTAATGATTCCGGCTAACTGTTATTGACTCCGAGGAGTTATTTATTCCTTTCATTTTTGGATTGCTGAGTTACATGAACGAACATGATGCAAAGCGAATGAGTCGCTCTCAGGCTCTTATAAAAAATAAGTAGGTGAATCAAAGGAATCATTAAGAGGAGTTGGATCCGCGAGCGGAGCCCGATTAAATAAGCTGAAACACTCCGAGGAGTCGTGAATACCCACCACTAGTTGAGATCCCTCACCGACCTAAGTTAATAAGTTATATAATACCTAGTTGCTGAGATTTTTCGAATAGTTTTCGAATATCAGCGAATTTCTTCGATTTGTTATTTCTTTTTTTTTAGTTATTTATAAATAATATTAACCGAAATAACTCTTAATAAGATTGTTTTGAGTACATTAAAACATGAAAATTAATAATCTCTTAAACTTTTAATTTCATTATACATATCTATTTGACCTCTGACTTAAAAATAAGCATGTCAAACAAAACCCATTCTCAATGTGTGATACAAATAACACAATGAGGAAGTAAGTGGAAGCAACCATAGTTATAAAACAATGAAGGAACCCGCCACATTTCCTTCACAAAACTCTCCCACGAAATAAACAGTCAATTGTATAGGTTTTGCAAGTGCCACATTGTATAAGTAATAATCAGTTCCTATAAAATACGTAACTATACACTTAGGCAATTATTTATGAGTTAAAATACTATTATCTATTTCACACGTGTTTACTCAAAAATACTGACAAAATACAAATTTTAAATATTGTTTATAAGACTGCCACTAGACTCTATTACTGCCACTAGAAATCGTGTTGTACCTCTATATGTAATATAGTACATAATAGTGAAGGAACATATGGAATGCTAGCTAGCAGTGCCCGCGACACGTTACGGTGAGGCATCTGTAGGGAACGCTGTAATGGATTTGGAAATTACGAAGTTTTAAAAAGTCCAAAGATATTTTCATAACACTTTAAAAACCCATCCAACGATACCCTGTATTTTCTGTCTTCATTTTTCGCAAAATGAAAACAAAAAAATTTCAATATCGACGTTTACATTCATAGTTATTTTATATCGATAATTATCTTGTGAAAAATGTAAAGTTTTATCACCGAATCTGTTGAAGCAATATTAGAATATCTCTAGACTCTAGACCATAACTGTGGTTCAAAGTAATTATAATAGTAACAGATACTTTCCAGATAGCAGTCGAAAACAGTTGGAAAACAATTAAATGGAGCTACTTGAAAACGAAATTGAACATTGTAATTGTTACCTAATGCCGGTTGTAATTATAAAAGTTAATTTAGAACATTACGTAATCCCAGTTCCAAAACTGGAATCAGTGAATTATAACTAAACATGCTCCCGTTTTAGTAGTAATTGGCTAAATATTTGATAGTCGGATAAGTCGCGGCCTTTTTGAACGTATATATTTAGCGTGCTGTTTCTGGACAACACTGATTACTGCCGGGAAAGTGATATACCGTTTGACAGATATTTTTTTGGAATGGCGAAAAATTGAAATTACATATTAAATTTTTTACCATTTCATATTTTTTATCAATTTTAAAATGGAGGTAAATAAGAAGAAAAATATATATGTTTTACAAAATTCATGATTGTCTCAAGAAACGCCGACTTGGATTCCATTATGGCGGTAACAGGCCAAAAACTTCAAAGAGTTTGTAAATTTAAATATTTGAGCACCGGCCGAATGAAGACTGGGAAAGTGTTATGGATATAAAAACCCACATTAAAATCGCTGGTAATGCCTTCACCAACATGAGAAAAGTTCTTTGCAACCAAAATCTCAAGATCTCCTTGCGCATCCGTCTCCTCCAGTGTTACATCTGGCCGATGTTTCTATACGGATGCGAGTCCTGGACAATGAACTTACAATGATATGTTTGTATGAACGGTAGTCAATAGTAATTAATATTTATTAGCTAAAATAAAGTTTTTACTAACGTTACCGTTATTACAGTGACGCTAAATGGATAAAAAACAACGAGTTATTGTCTAATGGATAATAATGCTGGCAGAGCTAGCACCCTATTGGCCGTCTGTCTTATACGAGAGCGCCATTACATTAACATTCTATGTTATTCAGCTCCCTGCTGACATTGCCACATGATTTATAATCCAATTTATACTAATCCAGGTGATCTGAACTACCTACACAATGTATTTCAGGCAATTAGCCAAATCTCTTAACGTGATTAACAGAAGGTTATGAATTTCTGATGATGCTGGCAATTCGATGATGCTATCTTGGACGTGTAGTGTCAGCCAATTTTAAAATAGCACCATTCCATTTATTTTACGGGTGTCGTAAAAGACGACTAAGGGATAACAAAGCCGCTACCACACATCCCGAGGAACTACACCACCTCCAACAGTAGACTCGCCAACCATCTTGGCCAGCGTGTCGTTTTCGGACAATTTATATCCCTCATGGACAATGTTCAAAAGGAGATCCATGACCAGCAGTGGACGAAATAAAAACCGGTTAGGTTTCGGATCCAATCTCGACCGACTAGTAGAACAGAAAATAGAAATGTCATTCATGGACTCATTTCGGTGTTTTCTTTTATTACAGATGTTGTGTTTGTTTGTTTAATGATATTCTTATTTATTACAGATGTTGTGTTTGTTTAATGATATTCTTATTTATTACAGATGTTGTGTTTGTTTAATGATATTCTTATTTATTACAGATGTTGTGTTTGTTTAATGATATTCTTATTTATTACAGATGTTGTGTATGTTTGTTTAATGATATTCTTATTTATTACAGATGTTGTGTTTGTTTAATGATATTCTTATTTATTACAGATGTTGTGTTTGTTTAATGATATTCTTATTTATTACAGATGTTGTGTTTGTTTGTTTAATGATATTCTTATTTGACAATGAAATTGAAACACTAGAAGGTACTTAAATATTAGAACTAAGGGCTGCAGTCCTTAAATAGTCTTTGAAGAATCTCAAAGTCGGGCTATAAGTACGAGTACATAATATTGCATGCAGTTCAAAGGATCACTTCGAATAGACCTGTTTTTAATAGTTCCCAGTGACATGTGATGGAACAGAACAACGAAAATGTTGTTAGTTACTCTTTTCAAAAAATGATTTTAAATGTTAAATTTAATGACAAAAATGCTTTGCCTCAATTAAGTAGGTACTGTAATCTATCAGAACTTTGGAAATAACTACAGCCCACAAAAAACCGCAGAAAATCGACACAAGTCAATTTGCAACCGAATTTACAAAATAAACCTCAAATATAATTTGTTAGAGTAGGCAATATTATGATTTTCTCTCTGAATGACTCTACTGGTCTGACCTGCGTGACGTCATACCTGCGTACACGTCGGGGAAAGTTTCCACATTCTTAGGCCCAATTGTTCGCCACTGTACATCTCGTATAGTGATATACGCCCATTGTACGTATTCCGTTACATAACTAGTCGAAACTGTAATTAAATGTTGCGTGTCCACAGAAACTGTGCTAAAAGTGACCTTTACTGTATGTACGAAGTAGGACAGCCTTCATAAAGAGCAGCTGTACTTGAGTTATAGAGACAGACACACAAACAGGCTTTTATAACTAGAATGATCTGAGTAAGGAACCTAAAAGGCCTGAAAAGGAAGGTATGACCGCTAATGGCAATACTGCTGGATGCTGGTGATATTTGGTAGGTCCTTCGAGGTCTTTGTTGTATAGAAAGAGCATCAAACTGGCGGGCGGCTCGCGAGATGGCAAGTGGTTACCGCCGCCCATATACACCTGCAACACTAGGCGGAATGTGGATACGCTGCCAACCCTGTAGGATCCTATTCATAACCTTTTTCTTGAATAGCTAAATGGGAAAATTTTTTAGCATCTTATATGTCTTTTGCTAAATTTTCTTGTTAGAATCACAACCAAATGATGATTTCTGATTTCAATTTGTTTCGTATAAAAGAAAAATAAAGAAGAGTTAATAATAGTCTATGCAGCGATTCTCACCAGACGACAAAGACCAGTATACAATAAACAGTACTGGCCAATCAAGCATTTTCAACGTATTCAATAAGCAGTTGGGTAGCGCCAACCGCAAGTATAACTTCCTAGAACAAATCTATTTATTCAGTTAAATCAATAAATACGATTTTTTTAAATCAACGCAAGAAGTCGTTTCCGAACGCAAAAAGGTGTTTAATTGTGGAAACGCTCGGTTGACGAATGCTTTATTTAGATATTAGGATTATGCGATTCATACATGCCAAAAAGAAATCTTTTGAAGTAAACAATTTTGAATTTTTTGAGAGGGAAGCGCTAGCTGCAATCCAACAGCCGCTGGGCGCGCTCGACTGACCACGTTGCCCCTCTCTCACAGAAGACTACCTTGAAATGTACTGCATTTCCTACTTTATCTTATTTCCCTAATGTCCGTACGTGTTTCGGTAGTGAGTGAGATGTGCCAGAGCCCATTTCAATCCCATCCTATCGCTCCCCATTTTCTCAACCCTTTCTGCAAATCTGGTAGGCAGCGCATCCGGGGGCGTGCCAACGTTTCTCATTTTGGACTAATGTTGACATGTATCGCGGATGTCTATGGGCGACAGTATCCACTTACCATCAGGTGGACTGTATGCTCGTCTGCCGCCTTCGTATATAAAATAAAATAAAACCGCCTTAAGTTTTGAGAACAAATAGTAATCACTGGGAGCCATGTCAGGTCTATAGGATGGAAACAGCAACTTTCGCAACTGCGGCGGCGTGGACGGGTGCACTGGAGAAGCCGCACACCTTTGCTTAGTTTTCCACGACGTTTCTGCTTGATTGCTTCTCGTAATTGCTCCATAAGGTTAACATAATAACTTCCAGCCACCGTAGTATTGCGTTCTTTTATGTTTATAAGCAATATTTCTTGACAATCCCAGAATATCGAAACCATAATATTTTTGGTGGACCTTTGCCTTTCTAGGCGGTGCTTCACCAGAACGACGCCACTTCATCGACTCCTTTTTGGAAAGGGGATCATAGTAAAAAACCATAGTTTCATCTCCAGTAACAATTGACTCCAAAAAATCGTTTCCGTTTCTCTGAAAGGCCTCCAAAGGTTTCTTAGAGCACGCTACTCTTTTACTTCACTGCACACTTGTAAGAAGTGTTTCCCAACACTTCGGGTTGGGAAACACATCTCGGGCTAACTTTATTCATATGAAGATGTTCATAAAGAATCCTAAGGACTGTAGTTTCTGAAAGCCCTGTCGTTTATTAGTTTTTACTGTAGTTTTTAGTCGTCGGTCGCTCAGAACTTCTTCCACTAATCTGATGTTGTTTGGAGGGAGTGCCTCAACGGTCGACCCGACCCAAGCGAGGTTTTTCGTCGGTGGACTCTCGTCCTAAACAAAATTGCTTCCACCAATATTTGACGTTGGAAAATGATGGCGACGAATCCCCGTACACATTATCCGACCTTTGTTTGATATCGGTCGGGCTTAATAAGGAACTTATTATCCTTTGTAAAGAACTTACTTAATAAACAGTTTATTTTGCGACTTCCTGTTGCTCTAAGAATCGAGGAATCAAAACTAACGAGGGTTAAACTCTAAAAATTATACACGAATTAACAGGATAAATGACGTGTAAATTGTTTTTTTAGATATCTATAAATATGTCAGGCCAGAAACTTTTGGACCTCAATGGTACATATGTGTGTGTGCGCCGTTGTATTTTGCATTTGGGTGGGTTATTAATATGTATGCCGCCATATCTGAGTTTGTGTATAGATAACAGTAACTTATATACGTGTGCGTGATTGAGGGAAGCGTTGTGGTTCATTCTCGGTGCAGTAAACATTTTTATTTGGTAATTGTAATAATTGAGGCTGCTAAATGTAGGTAAGGTAATATTTGTAATATGTATTTGTCAGTTTTTGTCCTAAATAAATGGATTGTATGCATTTTAACCTCAAGTATTCCATAAGATAATGTAACACCTGTCATATTTTAGATAAAGCTGTAAAAATAGCAAGGAACTGGTTAATAGTTAATCGTAGGGTGGTACGAGCATAATGTGGTTGTCTTTAAGAACTGGCTTGAGTTCATTCTCCAGACAGGTAAATCCCACGAGAGAATTTCATAAGGATTACTTAAAAGTATTTTTTTTTTCAAAAATAATATGTCTTGGGGGTATATTTTATTGTTTTTGATTCTATTTTTGAGTAACAAAAAGCGAGCCTCGCCGCTGCTCAAGTTCCACTCACACAAACATAATCACCTGTGTGGTAGTGTGCGAGTGCCGTAGTCGCATTCTTACCTGCGCCCGAGCGTGTCGTCTCGAAGAAAGCCTCAGTACTGACCTGGCGGCCGTCGCAAACGCACAGGCCTGCCGACCATGTGATAAGACCTTGTGACTCAAGTGTGGTGATTTTTGTGTTACAGCACAGTGCCCGTGCGTTAACCCCAACCCCTGATAGTGAATAACCGGATTTTTTGCTTGGGACGCGCCGCGGCGTGCAAAAGGTAAGCATCATTTTCATAGAGTCACTGACTTGACTGTCTGACTCCAGTTATTTATTATATGTACCTGTATTTATGTGTTTACGCCGATACTTCTCAAGCGAGTGATAATTTAAGGTAATGTGAAAGTTTCGACGATCGATCGTCGAGTTCGAGGAGTCAACGGAGTTGACACACTTTTGGTTCAGGTGTGGTGTGGTTAGCAGGTGGGCGCGCCCGCTCTGTGTCAGTAATACGTGTCCGACCAAAAATTCCGATCTCGCGAGACCGCTTTCGGATAGTTAGGCAACTTTCTTCGGTGGACAAGATTTTTGATAGCTGATATAACATTATACATCTACCGTCGACTCCATTTGGATATCATAAATACTACAGAAAACTAATCAGCCGAAACGAAAATAAAAGCTCGAGAGTACGACACCGTACAGAAGACATCAACGCGCTGCGCGCAGTCAGCGGTATTATTATAATTCAATCTCCTTTCAAATTACACGCTTCAGTTACAGTTTATAGCAGTTGACAGACTGCATTTTTATGAGTTTAACTGTACAGTGGAACAATAATCGCAGCATATTTTTCGTAGAAACTGTGGGTACAGAACGATGAACATGATCTTGTAGATTAACTTTTTAATTTAAGAAAAGTACAGATAAACAACATCCGTGGCGTATCACATAAACAAGGCGAACGAGGACAGTGTCGAGTACACTGAGAATCTTGTGACGAGGTGGAACCGGTCCCGCTCACCCCCCGTACCTCCAGCCACCTTCCCTCCCGCGTTATTACCTCAGCCACTCACGATGCGCCTGGATGCCTCCCTTGTGTCTATACTTTAATGCATGCACACGAAAGACACGAACGTAAAAGTTAGAACCTAAACATTCATGTATGACGTAGGTAAACTTAGCTTTTAGCATAAATGTAAATGTGTTTTTACAGCTCCGTAAAATTTTCACAATTGAAATGTTTTGATAAATTTTAGACTAACTGTAATACGGCAGTAATAACGGGAGTGTAGCTAATGCCTAGATTTAAAAAACTACAACTAAGTATAGGACCGATAATTATAAGCGGTGAGGTACACGGCTCCTCGAATGAAGTCATGTACCGGGAAGCGCACTGTAGACCGATAACTTAAAGAACTTCGCCGATGGTGGTTGACTCAGAAGAGCTCAAGATCGTGTGTAAGCTTTGTAAGAGGCCTATATTCAGCAGTGGAGAGACATAAGTTGATGGTATGGTATGGTATATTTGTAAGACATAAAAACGGCGTAACGATAAGACCATGCGACAGCAATAGCTGGTGAAGACGGTCGAACCAAAATAGGCATCATATTTAAAAAAGACTACTTTTATGATTATAATCGATAATAATAATGTGCACATGAAGGTTGGTTGGTAGAGAATGCCTCAAGGCATTAGCTTGCCCTGTGAGATGAGAATTATAATGTGCAATTATGTTTTTGAAAAATAAAATCTTCTCAATAAAATCAAAAGACGACAACACTTATAAGAAACTGAAATCCGAATGATTCTCACCAAAGAACTATCGATTGTATCTAGCACTTACTATCAACATGATCTAGATGAGAATTATTTGCGCATAGAAGCTAGATGTAAAGCTAGCAAGTCGCATTTAGTATCGCTCTTATGGATCGAGCATGCTGCTAATTGTTCTACTATGTTATATCACTCTCGTAGTTTGCAATTCACATAGTTGTTTTATCTATGATTTCACAGGAATGTGTTATTGTTATTTCTAATGATAAAAGCAGTTCACATTACATTTGTGAATTCTAAAAACAATAACTTGTTCTTTCCCTTTGTTCGTCCTTTTAAATTTTATTGCTAATATTTTGATAATTACAACAGTCGTAATGTTCGTAATGCATTATTACCAAGAAAGTAACATATAAACTAAACTTGTAAAAAAATCCTTATTTGCAATCCATTCATAGTGTCCTTTGTTTCCCTTGTTTTTGTACCTACCTAGAGAATGCATCTTGTAGACAGGTATAAAAATAGATTTGATTTTATGTTGAATTTAATTTAATTTAATTGCATTTTACTAACATGGTTTTAATTTTTTTCTACTAACAATTTTATGCATGAAATATTCTGAATTAAATAAATGATTATTATAGTGGGATGCTTCCTCAACCATACATATCACAGAAGCACTTGGCACTAGTCATTGTGTTCTCACTATGTTTATAAAACTTTCAGGAATAGTTATAAACTTTTTTTGTACTCCCATAACCCTTTTCAGCGTGACGACGCATTCTAGACCATAGCAGGAGCTACGTCAAATGTCAAATATTGATGGTCAGACTCATTCAAGGTTCTACGCATTGATGTAAACATAAGAACAGAAAATACTATTATATATAATAATATAAAACTGCAGAATATTTCTTGATGCCACACTGAAATTATATTTATGGGGAATAAGTGAAACAATATCGAATCGAGATTTTAATGGTCAAATATTGCAACTTTTTTGTGTAGTTATTTATTTATGTATCCACTTACGCACGCGTGTTCTATTCGAACCAAAGTTTCTATTTCACGGGTCTGCTGGAAGAGATACTTGTCTTTTGTACATCTCCTCTAATTTAATCATATATAAATATAACGTAGTATTGTGTTTACGATAAAATAAATAAATAGTTTTAGTGATTATGAGAACACGTGTAATGGAGTACAGGTTAGTTAAACTGCAGACAATATCTAATACTCGTATAAAATACTCAATACTTTATTGCATTCCACAATGTGTTTAGAAATTGGTGACCTTAAACTATGAAAACATTGTGGACCAGTAGCACAGCAATTAGGAGAGAGGGGAACTCAAATTTATACTAAAATAATTAAAATTGATCAATCAGATTTAAATTAAAATAATGAAAAATATAATTAATTAATTAAAATTTCAATTTAATTCAAATTAATCAAATAAACCATCTCATTAAATTAATAAAATATATATAATCATCAATTAATTACAACTCAAATATATAAATAAAATAAAATAATAATAAATTTCAATTCAATTAATAAAATAAAAATAGACCACCTACGCGATACGTGAAATAGTTTTTTTTCATATATAATTATCGCAAAAACCAACAGGAATTAGTTAAATGACAATACCGTGTGTTGTCTTGGATGTGTATGTGTGTTATTCTGTAGATTATTGAATTCCTCTCCAATTTAAACACATGTAATGGATACTAGATAGACGAAACCTGACCTACCTGTATGCCAAGTTCCATTCGGATCTATTCTTTTTATTTTTTATTTACTAGTGGGCGGACGAGCAAGCGGTCCCACGTGATGGTAAGTGTTACCGCCGCCCATGGACACCTGCAACACCAGGAGATATGCGGACGCGCCGCCGACCTTGCAAAATCCTATTCACAGCTCTCTTGAAGAACCCCATATCGTAGCTTAATGGAAAGACCTCTTGAGGCAGTTCGTTCCACAGCCTATGGGTTCGCGGTATAAAGTATTTTTTGGACCGAACAGTGCGCGTCACCTCCGTATCGAGGAAATGCGGATGGACCGCACTTCTGTGACGGGAGGTGCGGTTGTAGAAACCCGAGGTGGGAATTATGTTGAACAATTCTTCAGAGCAATCCCCATTGTACAGGCGGTAGAACACACAGAGAGACGCAACGTCTCTCCGACTGCTGAGACGTGAGAGTGGGATCGTCGACAATACGAACAGCACGTAGTTGGATGGAATCAAATGAGTCCAGTTGGTATTTCGGTGCGCCGGCCCAAAGATGAGAGCAATACTCCATATGGGGCCTCACCTGAGCTTTAGTCATTAGATACTAACTACTACGATACATACCTATTCGTAGTAGGAACGAAGTTAGAATAGCTACGAGCAAACGCTTTAAAATGACATTAAATGGTTTTAAACTATTCTTAACGGGTCTTCGTTAAGTTCGAATATGAGCAACATCGGTTCAGTAGATCCAGAATTATGACGGTGTAAACTTTACAAAAAAATCCAAAACGTCCAAGTCTGTACAATTATAGACGTCAATTCAATGTATATACATAATATATATAAATCCGCGTATATACAATGTATAGACATGGATTATGACAACAAATAGTACAAAGTGTCGTTGCACAGTTACAATCTATCAACAATAACAGTTTTAAACTGTCGCTTAATAGCGTTCATCCAGCTCAACAACTTTTCTTTAAAAAGTTTTTTTTTTCTATAGTGTACTTAAAATGGGAACATCTCCATATGGCCGCTGAAATCGGTTTTTATTTTGAAACAACCATATTTAATAAAATTCAAAACTATCGACAAATTCCTCAATTCGTACGGAAATGTAAGTCTTCTACATGAATCTCTCAGCCTACATCCACATTTAATTTAATTACTGTAATGAATTCAGTTCCGGGATCTCAGGTCGCCACCGCGTAACCTTCACCGTCACTTCAACGTCACTTCAGCTTCTAGATATAACGCTCTTTGTATATTAAGATGATAATAATGATATCTCTACATTATTATTGATTAACTAAGTAACATTTTATTTTTTTTAATAAATTCTGCACCCTATTACTAGCAAAATATAACAACATTTGATTATACTACAATTAGTATAATAGCCATAAAATCTATAAAAGATGATTTTCTAACTTCCAAAAATTTTAACTTTTGAATATATCACGATTTACTTTGAAGAATCTCCATTTGTGTTTCGTCTTTTACCTGGAAATCTTTTATTCTTCTCAAGATAAGATGTCATTTTAGAAACTTTTTGGAACTTCTTAATATACCCATATCTTTTTTGAATATAGGCCTGCAAGTAAAGGTGTTGACCCAAGACTCGCCACCACATACAATCTTCCACTCTTCTCATCTAGCTACTACCAGCGAAGTTCTTGAAGTGGTCGGTTCACCAAACCGGAGAACGTCCCACACTTCGATTATCAGTGCATGGTCTCAGTTCAAGGACTCATTTACCACATCGGTTGTTGATCCTGCAGCAGATATCGCCGACTCATTGCAACTTCAGCTTGCTAATTCTGTTGTAAAAGCAAAAGAAGAATAAAAAACAAAAGACAACAAAAATGGTAGACGTCATGACCAACTAGATGGCTTCGGCCGGCGGGTTCCTACACTGTGAACTACGTAGGTGACGTCTTTGTGGGACTTGCGTGTGTCTAATTAAGCAGCATTGCGTGTGCCTCAACGCAGACAAACTAATTAGGCAATTATTTAATTATATCTTCTGAGATTGAAAAAAATAATTATATAAATACTCCAATAAACCATAATAAAGTACCTACTTATAAAAACAAGAAGTACGAATAGTATTAGTTGTGAAGAAAGTACCTATTTTTAGAAATTGTAGGGAATTCTTATTTATTTTTCAACATAAATAACAGTAGCGGTGCCCGCGACTTCATTCGCTTGAAGTTAGTAATTTTCCCGTGGGGTATTCCGTAATGGATCTGAATAAAAAGTACCGTAAATGTACCCGTACCGTACCCGACACGTAAGCTATACTATAGCTATGCCAAATTTCATTAATATCCGTCCAGTGGTTTTTGTGTGATGCGCGTTCAGACAGACAAAAATTCCAAAAAATATTGTTTTGGGCTCTACATCATTCGTACTATAGATTACAATCACTTTTTTCAAAAAATATTACACATAGAGAGCCAGCTTTGTACGAGTACGATTCTATTAGGGTTTTTATTATTTTATTTTCATGTATTGTGTGTATATATGTATTGATAAGCACAAAATAGCACATCTGCCGAAGACATGCGTGGAGAACGGTTAGCCGCCGTTATAGCGAAGCGGGTCATGCGCGCGGACGCGTCGCGTGCGCACTTTCAACACGTCTAGTGTTTAGTATACGATGAAACACTGATATAAACCAGTTACACGTTGGGAAATAGCACAGATTTTCTTCAGAATGTTATATATGTCAACTATTTTCCACTGAAGAGAATGTTATTTTCACATTTAATGCATATGGTGCTTGATTCTCGGCTTTTGAATTGTTTATAACTCAAATATTCTTATATGATTTATTCGAAAGGCCATTATTATTCTATAATACTACCACGCACAAGAAAACAGTTTTTGTGCATAGATTTAAATTATTCTGAAATCATTAACGTTAACGAAGTCGATTACGATTTTATTTAAGTGCCTACACCATTCGAAATAACTATGGTAAAAAGAACTTTTAAGTATAGGTTATTAACTGTGAAACAAAATATCAGTTGAAGGACTTGATTGATCAATTTTATGTGCGATGACGTAATACCACAATATCCGCAATACGAACAATAATTCGACTTATATTCATCACAGGTCCTGTGGCGCAACGGATAACGCGTCTGACTACGGATCAGAAGATTCCAGGTTCGAATCCTGGCAGGATCGACTTAATTCTTTTTCCTATTTTCTATAAAACGTTTAAATACTTTTGCAAATTTATTGCATAAAACTTACTGAAAAACATACATACTTAGAAAAAGAAAAGACACGACATGGGTATTTAATTCATGATATGCAAATACTATTGAAATTTACTTCAAACGCTTTAAATCTGCATTCATGTTTATTATGATATAGTTTAATTAACAAGTGAAATTAACATGTGCAAGCTGCATACTAACAACTAACATAATTTGCAAAATACTAACACAGATAATTAATTAGATATTACGTATACTGTGTTCAGTCTCTAATATTTTGATCCTAAATCTATCTAGTGTATATAAAATTTCTATGTATTTAAAATCTTCATATTACAAATCTAGCACGTGTTTTTAAAATATTCATAAATTCAATTGTTTTATTTTAATTAAGATAAAATAGGACAATTATCAACAAATATTGCACAAAACAAAAAAAATATTGCGAATTTTATATTTTTTTATGTTTTTTCTTACCTCTGGGAAGATCTATAAAGGCGGCCCTTTATGTTTGATCCTTTATAGCAAAGAAGAGTGCCATACAGCAAAGGTCATTATTAGTCGTATTTAGTCTTGAAAAACCGCAATAAGACTTCACATAGGCATCAGTGGGGAAATCACAAGTTATCGTAGGTATCTTTATATCAAGGAACTATAAAAATTAAATTTTCACTGTAACAACCTACTTATTTTTATAGATACTCATAAACTTACAAAAAAGAAAGTATTGTGCGCTTCAAAGTTTAAAAAAATAAACAAATAGACAGACACTATTAGAATTTTAGTCCACATTATTGTATTTTCTTCACTACCTCTGTTTATTTGCCAATCCTAACAAGAGGGTAAACAGAAACAAATACGGCTTATTGATTAACAAGACACGTCTGCAGGAATAAAACAAACAAGGCAACCCTTCCGCACTATTTACTGCACAAAGCCTGGTAATGAATTCGATTATCCAAAGAGAATCCGCGCTTCCCGTCTCGACTTCCGACGATTCAACTTGACAACAACACAATGACAATAACTTCACTTCCCAAATACAAAGAATAACCTTATAGCAAAACTCTTAAGAACAAAATTCCAATGGCATTTAGTTTGCGACGAGCAAATAAGTTGCTATCTTCGCCAAGACAGTTGATGACACCAAATGGCACTCGGTAGAATGTTTAATAATTTTGCAAGGTGTTTTATTGAGTGACTAAATCGTGACTTTAACCTCATCCTTATTTTGCGAAATTTTGCAATATCAGCAAATACTTATTACGCCATGTATTAAAGTATTTTTGGATATAAGCGAAAATTTAATATCGTTACGAGTGTGAAGATATATTTCTCCAGCGGCTAGATATTTGATCACATTTTATTCTACTTGGATACTCCACAATCCCCATATTATTTTTTTGCCACTAATGTTTTTCTGTGTTGGGATGATATCTCGACGTATTCGTATAATCCGATACGACATAATATTAAATCGTGTTTTATTAAATCGTATTTCGACCTCTTCTTTATGATTTGATAGACTAAATAGAATTCCTAGTGTTATAAGTTTAAGTGTTTTACTTACTGTGTATCTTTTTTTCTTTAAAGATGCCGATATTAGAACACTTGTTTTTATAAATAATCTTTAGTATATTTTTGCCATCTTTTTCGTCTATACCATATGCGAAAAATTTGTCATTTTGTAGTTCTCTTCTACGTTCTACGAGTTTTAAGAATATACATCCCTCGTGCACAAAACAATGTGCACGAGAAGGCCCATGTCCAGCATTGGATCACTATTAATTTTCTGTTTTTTTTTATTTCCTACCATATGAGCAAATTCCTACCATATGAAATTTTCATTTGCTCCTGAAGAAGTATTGAATATTTCTAGAAAGTCTTTAGTGCATAGGACATATGGAAGTGTTCAATGAATAGATCCAAAGCACGTGTCCTTCCTTAACTACCGAGTTAGACACTATTAACACCGATCACTCAACGCCACAGTTGAACGATGTTTGTCATTGGTCCACCCACAAACACGTTAATTTGCATTCGTGCCAGCTCACGTTCGCGTATTTAGGAAACGGTTGGAATCTCTGTGTAACGGTCAGACCCGTCGCGCCGGTCCCCGCGACTCGATGGTTAACTCAGATTGCTAGTGACGATAACTTATTGACAGTATCAATTCAATTATTGACAGCCATGTTTTCTTAAATGTTATTTTATTTTTAAGAGAGATTGCAGACATAGTAACAATATAACGAAAAAGAGTAGACATGTTTTTTATATATCTCCACAAATATGCAGCTATATACAAAGAATAAATTATGGCCTAAATGTTAATATAAAAAAAAACTAAAAAAGCATTTAAATAAATTTAAATTAAAGGGAGAAATGTAACAACTGAAGAAATGTAAGAGAGTGCAAAGGTTCTATTTTAGAAAAGTAATCTTTGCCATGTCTTTCTTAGTGTTCATAATAAAATTTTAAACATATTTGTGTTCATAATTCACCAGAATTCTAATAGCTAATGTTCATGCTTGTTAAAATCTGTCGTGGATATATCAAAAATTCTAAAATTCAAAAATTTCCATTCTAAAATAACAATATTATAGGTACATTTGTTCTGTATAATTTCATGATAATTTCAGTGTTTCACGGCAGCAAGGATACTAAAACAGACATAGTTTCAATTAGTTCCATTTAATTTTAATATATTTTTCGATCGTTTAACTATATTGATTCATGTTTCAAACATAATGCGTTCTGGTTATTTGTTTCGGTTTTCCTAACAAATAAAATCGATATTTCTTCCATATCTACATAATTAGTCTTTAGATCGACATGCGTATGTTCATAAATGCACCAGTTTTATTAAGTTAACACAGAGTAGGTAGGCACAGCTCCAGTAGTTCTCCCCTTCACTAAAGCGACCTTGTCTCCTCGCAAGGCTCGCTGTCGTTCACCTCGCAGGAATGTAACCAATAATGTCACTGTTTACGAGCCTACGGATAAGTTTTGTCAGAAATAATGCTTTTTATGTTCGTCACGATTGAAATGATTTTACGTTCGTCATGAAGGGACGCTCTCCAAGTCTGTTGGGTTTCAAATTTTCGTTACTACTTTTTCTATCTGAACCATGGTAATATAAGAATATACACATAGCAAAAGAAAAATTTAATAAAGACATTGATTTCAGAAGTTTTGCAATAGATTTTTTTAGGGTACGATGGAACTGACATGTGCCAAGGCATAAAAGTTCCTTAAAAATAAGAAAAAAAAGAATAGATTTTTAAACCGAAAGCAATAAGTCATTATGACCTTTAATAATTACACACAAGTATTTAACATTCCATATTACCGAGGAAAATAAACAGTGTGTTAAATACTGGTAGTACATGCAAACTTGCTAAAACTGGACTCATTTTAGTGATTTATCAATTAATATAATCCGTCCTCTTTCATATTGAATGAACACCATATTTATTATCAGTGTACTTAGACATAACGTACCGTATAGTATATAAATTGAATACCTATATTTGTATATTAAAGTTAAACATTACAATTCGTAAAGAATATTAAGCGAATGGTCGTCATAGTAACGGTTGTCAAATCTATGTTAATATTTATTTGTGTTTATTCTAATAAATTCATTGTATGCAGTCGGCCTCAGTCAGGAATGTAGTACGTTGCGAACTAACCGGTCCGCAAATGTACGAGTAGCAGTAGATTTAGCCCACTACTTCTATTTATAATTACATTTTACAAATTTTGCAACAATCCATCAATGTATTGAGAACTTGACGACATACCTGCTATATAGATTGCGACTAATATAGACCTAATTTATTTTATTTATTATTTTTAATAATGTATTATAGGTACGCACAAATCATATAATTAAATCATATTGGGGGCCTTTCTCACCACCTCCTGATAAAGTAACTGTTAAAAATCTGATAGATAAATTATCTGTCAATTACATTTAGCTGATACTGACTTTCTGATGCCTGCTGATACCTTATCAGATGGTGGTGAGAAAGGCCCTTATTATTGTACTTACAAATGTTTCTGTGTGTTGTAAGGAACTGTTAGACATAGAATTATGTAAATGATGTTAGAGTACATGGGAAGGTTAATTAATTAAAGTACAAATGTCCTGTACAATATTGTACTGGTTTAACATGTGAATTCATTAAAACTGGACTAGTTGATTGGGGGAGTGAGAGACGACTGGCGTGGTGACCGCCCAGTATATCTGCCGTTCGTTAACTAAAAAGCAACTATGATAAGTTTGTATAGATATAATTTGAAAGACAGGCCGATAAAGGATTTTCAGCTTTCTTACACTGTGTAAAAAATCCAAAATCGGCATTTTATCACTTAGCCGCCCTTTAGTTAGCAGACGGCAGATTATAACGCAATCAAGCTCTGTTATAAAAAAGTTTATCTATCACCGTGTCATTCTGTGTCGAAAATTGTGTCCCCACGTCAAGTCTGCATTTAGATACATGTACTAGTTCCTGTTTATTTGATCATAGCGATATAAGAATACAATACACTCGTAGCGGCAAATGTTTTTTATCTCCTTTAACTTTCCTGATTGTCAAATGACAACGCTGCTTTTGACGCCTCCAAAACCTATACAATGGATCTTACACAATTTTTGTTTCTACGAACTTCTTATACGACAGTGCGGTGATTGTGGAGCCCATGTTTTCATTGAATTATGCTCTTTACTGCTTTAATGTAAGGTTTCAATCTCAGTAGAAAGTAATGTTAGTTACAAAATTTTGTGATATTGACCCAGTAACTTTACCAGTGATATCTGTTTACCAGCTCTTATTTAACGTTACGATAAATTTTCTAACAATAGGTATTAGTAATTCTCTAAACATTTGGGAGACTTAAAACAAACCATTCATTTTTAAACTGATATGATTTCAGCCTGCACTGCGTTCCACTGCAGGGCACACGCCTCCACAGTAGTAACACTAAGGGAGTTTCGGGTCACAATTTACCATGCTGGGCCCAGTACGGATTGGTGTACATACATATTCCAGATTTTTTTTATTTCTCAAGTATTCGTGTTTCCTCTCGTTGTTGCCTTTCACCGCCGAGGTAGTGATAATTTTAAAAAATCTTTACTTCAGTAGAAAATCAGCGGTACGCGCCGGTGATTTGAACTCACGAGCACATTAATGTGAGTGATAGCCTAGGGGCTATCACCGCTTTTTAAGCTAATATTAGACATAAGATTACAAAGTTACACAAGCAGCCCCCATAAATCCCCTGCTCTGTTTAAGTCTAAACGTTTACTTACAATGAGGGAACTGAGAAACGCACATGGATGGAGACCAAATTTTAAATAACTTCAGTTAAAATTTAATCTACCATATCATACCATCAGCCTGTGTCTCTTCACTGCTGGACATTGGCTTCTCCCGAAGTCACACATGATCTTGTGCTCTAACCACTTCCGGCGACGTCTTAAAAGTCGTCAGTTCACTTAACCGCAGGGCGTCTCACTCTACGTTTCCCAGTACAAGCCTTCAAATGGATACCATTCGTCCACTACTTATGTATATCTCATTCTATTATTGTGTTCAAAACATAATCATATCGTAACACACTTAAAGTTCAACGAAATAACAACTAAAGTGCTTAACACGTAATTAATATTTTAACAAAGTTAAACTATAATCCTTTGATAAGGCTTCCGGCATGTTAACACCACTATTTGACGGGAAAACTTTCTCTTTGCACAGAAATCCATTTTACAAACTAATTATACAATAGTTGTTACAAACTTTGTTCTCTTTATTTTCATAAAACTTAAATAGGTTAGTGAAATTTTCATATTATTTTTTTTATAAAAGACAACTGGCGACGTTTAGTTTCTAACGATAAAATTTTTAGAGCGTAAAAAATCTTCAACTGTTTCTGGTAATTTAATTTAGATAATTTAATATCACTGAGCAATTTGTACTATCTAATTGTATCAAAGAATACATTTTTACTGAAATAATAATTCGTAGGATGCAGTAACACAAGTACATCTTGAGTTCTGTGTAACAACGACATAAAATTGTACAGCAGCATTCCATAAAAAATTAGAAACGTTGCTAAAAGGTGGAAAACGGTAGAAACATGTCGACAATCACGATAGTACTTGTAGACTAAATGCTTATTATGAAATATAACGTGAAATCGGGCGTCGGACCGGTTACTACGGCAACGAATATCCGCTCAATAACTGCCAATATGTTCTACAATATCAATGACAATCTACAAAAAATAAAGAAATCGTTCGTTCGTGAGAACATTGGCTGTACGTTCGTGCCTATTATTGTACGTATTTTTATATTAGCCCTATTTTCACGACGACCTTCTATCTAGCGACAGTTATGCATTTCAATACGTAAATAAAACATGGTATCAATTATGTGCAAAACCGTTGTGATACAGTTTCATAGAGCGCATTTCAATCGGATTACGTGAGCGCACGTAATTCACACTACTGATATACAAGGAAGTGGCAAAAATGACACACAGCACGCACCTAAACCAACTATTTCATAAGATAGTAAATAGTTCAGCTCCATTACATGTAGGGGAGAACGAAGTTCAGATAAATTTTATCACGTATGTAATGCCCATAACCACACCGCTGGAATACGTGAGGATCATCATTTATACGTGGTGTATTCGCTAAACACATATTTTTAAAGAGATCGGCATTTAGTTTAACTTTATTGTACGGTATAACTTGAATGCTAACTTTGAGAACGATATCTAATTTCACAGCGGTTACGTTTATTAGGTAAATTACTTAGTAGTCCGAGCTTAAGACCTGGCAAGGCTTACTTGAGCCAAATCTTTCCTAAGCCTCTTCAAATCTGAGATTGAAACAATAACATAACATTTATTATTCTACTATCGTCTCACGGACACTGCCAGAATAATAAATATTAACACTACATAGCTGCTCGCTAAAGAAACTGACGATATCGCCACGGCACTTTCCAACACCCAGCGAATACAAAGTAATGTTTTAAGTACCTACCTGTCTACTACAAAATCTAATAATGTGAAAGCCACGTTTAAAAATATTGGATAAATAAAGCAAGCAAAAGTTAAGATATCGAACTTGGAATCCTGGAATCCGATAACAGAAGACTTTGGCAATTTAAATTGTATAAGTCCAATCCCATTCCAACTCTTTAAGGATTATTCCCAGATCTCCTACTTATATTTCGTTGAAAATACGGACTGAATTCATTAAATAAAGCCTTAAAAGATAAAGCCTTTTGTGCGAATTCTTTAAATTATACGTATATGTTATAATAGTATTAGAAAAGTTCAGTGTGGCAACATTATGCACTACAAAGTATGTGTTAAACAATTAACGAGTGCATTGCTGATGCAACTGACGTGATTGTTTTGCGAAGAAGCATGAATTTAGAGCATTTCTCTCAATTTATGTTTGCTGCCCATAGGTATGTGCTTGGATTGCTCAAGTCTGTCAGACTAGCCAAGATTTTAAGATCGACACTTCCATTATTATTTAGTTCCATATTTGTTCTGTGTAATTTGTACGTAGCAAAACACATTCTTTTACGAACGTTGCATCAAATAATAGTTAACACAGGCAGTTGCATTGACATTTGCGTTTTTGCAATCAAGTAATCAGTAAGTCAGTCTCACGCTATCTGTGCATTACATTATTAGTGTTAGCTGTGAATTTAATTCTCAATTAACAAATATATAAAAATACATATTAAATGTTGGAAATACGACAACCCGATTTTACAGACTATCACGCGTTGAATACGCGACCCCACCTTTGCCCGGTGAAGCTGAAAATAAAAGGTCATGCTACGAGTATGTATATATATACAGGTAAATTTGCAATAAAAGAGCTCCTAATAAAAATTTTGTTCCCGCATTCTCGTTACTGGAAATCCCCGTGAAGTCTTTGTTCTCAAAACTAGAAGAAGAAGGCCGGGATTCCCGGAAATTTAAAACAATCCACGATATTAAACACTACTTTAGCGAATAAACACAATCTAATGAAGTCAATTTGTTACTTGCTATACGAAATTGTAAAAAGATTTTTTATTTAAATTATTTATATAAAAAAACCTTCATTTTATCTAGGTCAATAAGATTTTAATTTTGAGGACATGGATGCATATATACCTATATAACATACGCAAATAATGATAGTTATAAAGATAGTAGGAAGTGAAAACACAAGATGGTCTTTGATTACAAACTCTCAACTTGGTTGAGGTGATAATACCAAAAGGATGGTCTCTACTCAAAACCAATAGTCAAAGGTGATTGAGAATAAATACATCAATTCCGTCCAAGTAAAGACAAGTTCACATTTTTCCACATTTCCGAAAAGACTAAAAATTTTATACTACCGAGACGGCTCAAATCTCATATCAAGCGATACAGTAGTTTTTGAATTAATGCGAGGTCGTACGGATAGACGAATAATAACTTTTACTAATAAGCTTCCAGTTTTGATGAAACCCTAAAAACTAATAATTACCTAATTGATTGTAGCTTTAATTCACGATTAAAGTTCCGTTTAAAATTGACATTTTAAAGGGTTAGGTACCAGAATCTCTGGAATAGAAAAGAGCTGTCAATTTCAAAAAAAATTAAAATACATGTACATTAATTGTGACTAATTTATTAGTCTGTCATTAATACGTGTCGAATCTGATTTCCAATACATAACAATGAATTTGCTTTGTTCATCATTTTTCAACAGGTATCAGCGTTAATAATTCTTTGCAGTTTTCAATGTCAAGTGGTTATTTAGAAATAACCACGCAATGGAATGCAAACGCTTAATTTTCAACGTCATCAGATCAGTTTTTGTGCCCATTGACATTGAAATATTAAGAGAAAAATAATGAAATGAGAAGCAGACTGAACGGGCAGCAAATTGATCGCAGCAAATTTAAAGGTGGGTTAGGTTTAGGATGACGGTAACTTCGAGAAATGAAGTTGAGGTTTTGTTTGATTATTGTAAAAATTGTGTATTATGCGTTTAGTGGTTTGATAGTGATCATTTAATAGTAATAGTTAAAAGTGATTTTCGTTCGTGGTGATTGTAATAATGAAAGAAAAGCATGGAATTGTTTTTCGTGTTCATCCAAGGAGTCCTCTTCTGTCCTTAGTAAACCTACTATCGATTTACTGAGCGACTCCTGACTTACTTCGACGGCACTGGCCAACGGACATTGTAAGGATACGTTTTAGCCTTTGAAATACTTCATTATGACACTGGCAGAGTGTTCTAATTGCACCATTGAGAAAAAATGGTTTGGGTTCTGTAGTGACAATATAGGAGTCATCATGATTTGCTGCTCATTTAGTATTTTTTGCTGCTAAGACAAATATATATACAGCCTAAGACATTAAAGACAGTCGGGTGCATCGAGAGCCTTGAACTTTTCGCCTTAAGCGAGTCTAGAGGACCTACATACCAACACCGGTTGTATCATTTCAAAACGTTATTTACGTCTAGGTACTTATAGTTTGCTGCGGTTCTCCTCATAGGTATTTTATCAATAATATTCATGATTTTATATTCGTGATCTCACAAGGATTCACCTGTAGTGTAGTGAGTCATGATTCCGTAATCAATGTTTATTCATTTCGTACAACTTATTTATTGTTAATAAACTTTGAATAAGTAACTAGTTTGTTTGGATCTTCTTACATCAGACTTGTTGACCCGATTGTTCAACATATTTTTTGCATACTTGACTTGTTTTGTCGTAGTAAAGATTGTGTTCAAATCTAGAAATAAATATTTATCAATTTCGATGCTTTATTTAAGCTTTTACATACAATTAATGTCATGCAGAAGGGGGACTTAATGGCATTCTCCGCAGTCAACCTTTGGTTAAACAGATGAGGGACGGGTTGAGCATTAAAGTCTCGTTTGAATATAATATAAAATATACGTATGCCTACATAAATATATGTATATAAACTAAATATATTACAAATAATATATACAATGTACATACCTACAGCAAATAATTATATAGAAGAATATATAAATAGGTATATATATACACAAATAATACATTACATGTTTTATGTGAATGAGGGCTAAAACTTCAACCGTCCTCTGACGAGGGCGGAGGACGCGAGAAAATTAAACGTGAAAGTACAGTAAATGTACAGCAAAGACCTTTTCCGTTGAGCTGGCTCACAAAACACGAGGCATCATTGGGGCGTCTCTCTCGTTAGCCCCATTCAACTCTTCGCGTCCATGACTTTAGAAACCAGCTTTTTATTTTTGTATTTTTTTCGTGTTGCTCATTCGACGGCTGTTCTTTCATTTTGACGTATTCTGGCGAAGCTTTCTGTTCCGATTGAACATTGATTTATAATGTTGTCTCTGAACTACAAGGGATGGCAGACAAAGGTCTAATTGAATTAACGTGTACATATACGTACTCTCTAGATAGATTTGTCAATATTTCAACGTGTTTCATATACTTTGCACAGTTGGAACATTTATCGATTTATATATTATACAATTTTTTTAATAAAATGCCTTGCCTAATCGATTGCAGGAACTAAGTTTACCAATGATTTTTTTTGGGACGGGTGGCGTGAATACAATAAGTATGCGCGAGTAAAACGACGATCCAAACACAACCGGTTGGCCTTGTGCTTAAGCTACTCGGATCCTTCTCGGTTTGGAATTTTAAATTGGCGAGCCTTAACCGACGTTCTATGTGCCCAAACAAATTTATAAGAACTACGTGTTGAACGGCCATAAATTCTACAATAAGAAATGGTTCATATTTGTTTATTCAGATGTAACTCAGAATCGCTAATTTTAATTAAACCTTAACTAATGTACTCGTATGTTCTATAAAATCCCACAATATAATCTTAAATTATCCGTAAGATCGAAGCCACGCGTAAAATTTAGATTTAAAGGCACTTGTTTTCATTTATTGTTTGTCATATAAAATTTTTATCCGTTTATTTCTTCCATTTTATTATCTCCTGTAAGTAAAAATTTCTGTCGATTAATGTCAATCCCTCTTTCTCATTTCGACGTGTCATTCGCATATAAATAGGGTCATATTTGTGGTTATTGACAGTAGATACCTACTTATTATTTTCGCGAAAAATATTTTCATCGGAATTCATCGTATTACAAAAAATCCTTCATGCCGTATATGAATTTATACTATATTTAAATGAAAAAGATACATAAAAGCATTTCTAAGAAACTACAGGACATTAATACATTCTAGAATACTCTAGGACTTTGTGATATACGAAAAAAATATTCAATAAACTTTTGTTATAAACCGGAGTCACGGATTGCTCCGCGCGTACCAAAATAGGTAAGTACTTTCTTTCTTCACTCGTCTGCGCCAGGTAGAATCTTTTTTGTTCGGAAATCGCATGTTCACAAAAATATAATGGCTAGTAATTACCGTGAGAATAGTTTGAGAAGTCTTTAAAGTTATGGGCGGTTTAGGTGAAATCTGTCAAACGTAAGTTACTGGTTACCTCACCAAATAGTTTTAAAACCGGTTTTTTGAAACGCGCATGCCATTCTGAAGATAAAAGAAGCCTCCGGTTTATTGTCCTGAGTCACGTCAGCTTACGGACTTAAAATATGTCTTACGACAATACAGTGGGAGATGTGAGAGGGAAAACATATGCACCTAGGTATGTATTTTTATTATTATTATAGTCGTTTTATATAATATGTATGTACGTTATCTGAGATTAAAGGGACTTATTTTTGGTACAAACTCATTTATTTATTTACTCTTTTTGCACTATATTGTACAGAGGCGGACTCAATTCCTTAAGGCATTCTCTAGCAGTCGATCGTTGGTTAAATGTGAAAAATTAAAGCGGATGCAGAAGAAATTAAACAGTAAAGCTTAATTCATCCTTATAAATATTAATAATATAATACATTGTTAATTTAATTGTACAATAAAATATATAAACATACATACTACAAATATATTAAATAAAATATATTAAATATAAGTATATAGATCATACATATTAATAAGATAAAATAAATATAATACTTGTAATACATACACACTCGTACATCTATATATATAAAAGAGGATGTTGGTATATTTGATGTTAATAGACTTGAACACCGTCTGACCGATCACCATGAAAGTTGGCACATATATTTATTTTTTCATGGAGAAGGTTTCTATGCTATCGAATTTGTTGTAACTCGTCACTAAATGGCGCTGCAGCACATCAACTTCTATACTGTTAAACCGATCGCCATGAAAATTGGTATACATAGATATTTGAGCACGGAGAATATTTTTGGAGCTATCGAGTTTGTTATAACTCGCCACTAGATGGCACTGCAGCACGTCAACTTCTATAGCAGGACAACGTCTGCGGGGTTTTGCTAGTATAATATAAATATAGAGAAAAAAGGAGTAAAATGCCATCAGCTCTGTAGATTTCGGAGATAGTGTTCCCAACCTCGTGAGGCTGTTTTTATTAAGAGCCTTCTTAAGTCAGTAGGGAGCGAGTTCCAGTCTTGTTGCCCGAGCGCCGAAGGAAGTCAAGGGGAATCTAGGTTGCTATATTCATTACAAGTGTATAAACAATATTAGTTATGCTAATGACACGGTACTGTTGAGCCCAGCAATCAGTGCTCTTAGAAAGCTCTTAGCCTGTTGTGAGAGGTATGCTGAAGTCCATGGCCTTACATATAAGCCCCGAAAAGTGAAGTGGTGGTACCTAATTATGTTCCTCCTATCGTATTAAATGACAGACCTCTGAAAAGAATGACCATCTTCAAATACTTGGGTCATATAACAGCTGATGACCTCGGGGACGACCTTGACATTGAAAGGTAGCGAAGGGCGTTGTCAGTGTGGAATAATATGCTGACTTGTAGGTTTGTTCGATGTTGCAAAGAGGTAAAAATAACACTATTTAAAGCTTATTGCCAATCATTTTATTCGAGCAGCCTATGGGTCAAGTATACTCAACGGTCCTACGGCGCCCTTCGCATTCAATATAATAATGCCTTCAGGATGTTGCTGTGACTCCCCCGCTTTTGTAGAGCATCAATAATGTTTGCGGAGGCGGCTTTAACAGATGGCTTCCAAGTCATCATGAGAAAGAAGGCAGACTCGTTGATGAGAAAAGTGAGGGAGAGTGGCAATAGCATCCTAAGGACGATTGTGGCCAAGGCCGACAGTCCCTTCCAGACGCAGTAAATGAAACTGGTTTTAAGTATAATTTAATACTTTTAAAAAAAAATACTGGTTTAAGTACTTACTAACAAAATCTATGGACATTGTCCGAAATAAGGAAATTATTCTTATAAGGAAAGATCTATTTTTTTATGGACGAAGGCGGCAGACGAGCATACAGTCCACCTGATGGTAAATGGATACTGTCGCCCATAGACATCCGCGATACATGCCAACATTAGTCCAAAATGATAAACATTGGCACGCCCCCTGATGCGCTGCCTACCTTTGGAGAGGATTTGGAAAAGAGTTGGGAAAATGGGGAGGGGTAGGATGGGAATGGGCTCTGGCACATCTCACTCACTATCGAAACACGTACGTACATACATTAGGGAAATAAGATAAAGTGGGAAATGCAGTACATTTCAAGGTAGTCTTCTGTGTGAGAAGGGTAACATGGCCAGTGGAGCGCGCCCAGCGGGTGTTGGATAAAGTTGGATAATAAACCAGTAATAATTTCCGAGCGGGTATTAACTAAACTATATAACATTATTACATATTAAGAAATATATAATACATATTATATATATATATATATATATATATATATATATATATAAATATATAAATATATAAATCTGGGATACTAGGGAGTTCGCTTGTGAGTAGTTAGGTAGAATTGTACATTGATATTATCCCATATACCTAATCAAGTTAACATTTTTGTAATTTATAACTATTGTTGATACAAGATATATACTATTGTTGATTATACATACAAGCTTCGAAAAAATGGTTTTACATGTCTATTGGACATTTGTTAAATACGCTGCGCTGAAACGTACCCTCCTATAATTTAGACAATGGTAGCCATAAAATGTTTCAAAGTACGAGTGTCTCCATTCACTTTATCCCGTCTTCATTCAGAATATATTATTAATATCCACAAAAATGAAGCTAAATTTAAAAGAAATTATTTAAACCTACCGACATGACTACCGACCGACGGATCTCGTGATCTCTCGCACAGAAAGTTTGTGTTTACATTATCTGTACTTGATGATTGCTCGTCTCAACATAATCGTCCATTACTGAATCAACTGGTGTGGAAGAGTGGGGTTACAATCCATCATCTTGACGAAATGTATTTCTACTTCGTCACACATAAAAAATACACGGATGACGTACGATGAATCAAAGAACTGTTAACAACGGTATATATTTACAACACATCATCAGAATACATATGAGTACCTAATTATGGATTAACCGTAAATGATTCTAAGTAGCCTCATTTAAGTACCTATCTCGATTTCGTGTACCTACATCCTTTGCTTGAACTACTGAAATTATTGTTATTTAAGCTATGGATAAATACGAGTACCTACCTACTATTTAGTTAATTATTAATCTATATCCTTTCATAAGTTTTATTTTTATTTAACATTACTATGTAATTAAACCTAAACTGCACCTGCGTTCTGTTTACTGTTTGATCTGGTGGAAGTAAAGAAAGCCATAAGGCATTAAATGTGCCTTTTGTAAATGTCAAATATACTTTCAAATGAATAAAAAAAAATACACAATGTAAGCTTCACTCTGTATGCCATAAATCTCACAAGTATCAATGACGATGGCCAATATTTTAGGTACATGAGATACTAAATGTTAGAAGCGAAACGAAAGTGTCATTTTCCAACTACAAATAAAAATGCATCGTCACGGAACCACATAGGAGGGCGAGGTAAAAGGAAGCCGCACTATTACTTGACAGCTAACATTAAGTGTCGTTCAACCATCTCCGATAGCGATGACGTTTTCACTTTTACCATCAAACAAGTCGATTCCGCGGCTCACGATCCCCGTGACAGGAAAACAAAATGGCGCCGCAAAAAAGCGCGACACCAGCAACGGCGTTCACGATTATCGTATTAGAATAATAATGCAGTACGCAGGAGATATCTAGATCGTACTTCCACATTGCGATTTGCGACTAACTAACACCTGATACAGGCCTATAACTAGCGCATATTTTACACCTGTCATCCACAATCGAGGGCGGCCGACTTAGCAATTACAAGTTTAACCATAATCTTAGCTGACAATTAACGCTATCCTATTTCTAAGAGAAGCAGTAACCAATTGACCAATTGTTATTTGTGCCATGTCGCGCGCCCGTGGCAAGAGCTAAATGCGTAAACCAACTAACGGTGTCGGTTCAACGAACGGAAAGTGGTGCTGCTAATAATAATTCGCCACCCGCTACGTATGGGAAGTCCAATCGCCTACCCTCCATATCGAGTGCATCCGTTATTTATTTGAGGAAGTGCAGTAGGATAGAAACTGTGAGTAATATTGGATGACTTTCAAACGTATCAAACATGAAAACAACAGCACCGAATATTACACGTGAAGGTCGGTTTGAATTCGCTAAAAGTTATAATTCAAGTTGAGTTACGTAACTAACTTCACTGGTATTATATAAAAACGTGTCGAAATAGCACTTCAAGTTAAAACGAGTTGAAAATTAAATGAAAAAGTAAAATTTACTAACACAAATAACGTCTCTGGCAGACCACGAAATTCATTTCATACGTGACGATGTGAAGAGTTTTTATATTCTAAGCTTTAGGTAAGCAGTCATTTATTAAATTTGAAGTAGCACGACATAAAGCCTTTATGCTTTCGTTTTATATTTCTTCGTGTCCAACTTTATATTTTAACTTTTACTTTTTGGTCGTGACACAGCCTAATCTTGCATCTTGAAACTAGATTTTTATCGTAATTTCAATATACCGTAATCAGATTCTGGAAACAAAAGGAAAAAATCATCATAAAATGTCTTCGACTGGCTAATTGTTTTATATATTATTCTACATTAAATGTAACTTTTACTACCAGTAAACTGGTACAACGTGTATTCAACTGTTGACTAATTTTCTAACGAGATTTTTTTATTTCAGAGCATGCCTTAAAATTATTCCGTGAAATTATACCAAGTGAAAAATGTCAGTGGCTGTCACATGAGACCTCTAACAAATAATGTTTATGCTCAGTTTAAAACACTTAGATAATACCTAAGAATTTCAAAGAATGTTCTCCTTTTATACATCTTTTTGTATTAACACATGCTCTTTCTACCGCACTTAAAAGAACTTAGTAAAGTCGTCCTAACCCAAGAACAATGTGTGTGAAATCCGAAATCTCACAGAACAATTCGGATTCTTCGACACCAATAACTTTCACGCGACCCACTAATTAAATCCCAGTCACATACGTCTGCATATGAAACTAGAAAGGGAGAGACAAGATAATTGTTTCTAATGCCATCATTAAGTCCGCCAATCGCAGGAAGTACCTACAAGCGTACACGACCCACTGACCGACAAAGTCCTTAAAACCTAAGTCTTAGGTCTTGTTAGCTGCGGAAACACCTACTTAATGTTCGACGTGGCTTTCTCGGGGTCAATTACTGGTCGAACGTTTAAAGGTAACTTTACTTCTGGCCTTTATCTATTCGCAATGTTACAACGTATTTGTAGGTGCAAATATTAGATACAATTAAAAATTGTCGATACGTTAATTTTCGATGCGGAATTATTTATGACTCTTTCCTTCCTTTCGATGTAGGTACTCGTATGTATACATATGAAAGGCGCGTCGATCGCCATATACGAGAGAACAGAAAAAGGCTGTAACTGTAAAATAGTCAATGGAGTGACACCGACAATGAAGAGGTTCGGTCCGTTTTAGGTGTCCGTCACGTATCTGTTGTCGTACGTGGATCGTTTGCTGGGGCGGAACGGAACGCGGCACGTACCGACTTTCCAACGCATCAGGCACAAATGAAACGTAAACATCCCTGGTGGTATTTAACTACTTTTCCTATTGTTGATTTTCACCGCTCGTTATTATTGGTATTTTTGATGACTACTAGACAATTTGAAATATAAATATCAACAAAAAATTTGTAACAGTATTACAGTTGATAGTTAGTTATACGAATTGTGAAAGGGACTTGATTTATTGAAACATTTATAGCGATTAGGTATTTAATGTAGGTGTTGGAAACTGATTTCCGCCATCTTGTGGTCTGCAATGCGAGTGCATTCCGTTACACGGAGCGAGCATGCCCCTCCACTGGCACGCTAGTTGCGTGCTTGATTAACGAAGCAGCACCTAATGACGATAACGCAAGATCATTCACATTGCATTGTAGAAGACTCAAGGATACTAGCTCGGCAATTAGCGCGAGAGACATTATCATTGCTCTAACTTTTAACAGAGCTACTTTATACAAAGATTATGACTTTTATTTTATCGTCAATAAGACACAAAACAATGGCCGTGAATGTCTAAGTTTCGTGCTATAGTAAATGATTAGGTAATGACTATAGATGCAATAAACGCGAAAGATGCAAGCGTATACTAACTTCTCTGGTGTATTATTATTACAACAACGAATTTACGAGCCCAAACGGTTGATAATAAATCTAATCTAAAAGAGTTTTCATATTCATTGCTTCGCTTGTCCAATATACGTAGATATGATAGTAAATGTAAATTAGTCCTAATTTTCATAAGAATTAATATTGTTTATGGAATGTTTCGATAGTACTCTTAAACAACAGCGACTTCTGATTAAAATCAATTCAATATGTTGATATTGAGTACAATTTTTAACATACCTACACATGGGAAGTGCATTTATGAATAGCTCTAGAGAAACCATACGACTACAAAACACACCAACTAGGTACTATTCCTAGCCAACTGTATTCGCCTGTTACCAACGTAGGGTGAACCAAACCTCGTTCTAGAACTTCTGGATCTATTGATACGCTCGACTATCAATAACGCTGTGTGGTATTTGGATAACAAATTACAGTTAGCTCCTGTTACGGCACGAGCTAACTAGGACAGACAATTTCACCTACCGTAAACTGATGTTATCGATACATGAACGCTCATACGATAAGCTTCAACTTTTTTTGCAATATCGTTTAAACAATGCCTTTTATTTCGTTTGCAGGTAATACCAGATTGCAGTTAGAGGCAGTTACGAGGAAGTGCGAACCATAAAGGTGCCGCGTTTGAACAGGTGCTCGTCGATTATTGTACAACATTACCCATCCTCTTACAAGTGCTCAAACACATTGAGCAAAGAAAAAGCGATACCTCTCACTTTCTTCGGCCATATCTTAATTTCGGTCTCACTCACATATGCGCAATGTGAAAGTGATTTTCGACAGCAGCTAATCAATTCTCAATGTTCAATCCATAATAATTATTACCCACAATAAAGTCCGGAATGTTGTTATTTTCTATTTAACTAGCGTTTTCAATTGTAATTTAGGTATATCTTAATATTTGCACGGGCAATCATCATATTATAACACGGTCATCATCACATTTGAAGCAATACGTTAGTTAACAAATAATCTTGCACAATCTTAGAGAATTTGTTATGTAACCATTTGATAGGTACCTACTATAAAATCGGTATTTTAGTTCATTATAAATTTAACGGGTAAATGTTAGTAACAAAAGTTATTCATTAACGTTTGAAGAACATAAAAATCTTGTCTTAATTATTAAAACCATTATGTAACTGACATTTCCTAATATATTGTCGGGGATTGAGATGGATTGACGTCAAGCAGCAGACTATTTAAATTAATATTGGGTCAGTCACACCACTGACAGATACTTACATATATTCACACTGAACTATATAGTGCTGCCTTGTACTTCATCGGTCGGCTTCCTATCATAGATAGAAAATCATAAATAAATCTACTACTGGCTTACGTGCCCGTCATCAATCGGTCATTTATGGAAACTTTACATTCGCCGACATATATATTGTATATATATATATATATATATATCTTTATATTTATTTTTAGCTAGATATGCTTACTTCAATAATAATTTTAATTGCAGAAACTACTAGTGTGTGTGTAACTGCCATACCATCAGCCTATGTCTCTCCATAGCTGGATATAGGCCTCTCCTAAAGCGCACCAGCACACCCAGTCCTCCACTCTTCTTATCCAGCCACTAGCGGCAAACTTCTTCAAGTCGTCGCATCATCTGATCGCAAGGCATCCCTCGCTGCGATCAAATAAAAAGTTTAATAAAAGCGCTTTATATATAATAAATATTAAAACAGGTAACCTCGAATTGGATTTTCAATAAAATGTTCAGTCAGATAATCAATTAAATAAATGTGAAGTTTCGCAGAATCGAAAAGCAAAATATAAATGTAAAGAATCGCTGCTTTTATGATGTATCATACATTAATTATATATTATGATTAATTAAATTATGCCAGTATGAGCATTGTTGATATATCAGTTTAAAATTGTTTGCTATAATGTAACGGTGAACCGCATTCCGCCATTATATGTTTTACGAGTTTATTTGTCAATCGAAATTATTATTCAGGACAACTTTGGCAAAGTTCCCGTTGCCTGCGGTCCTTGTCAACACAATAACGGAGTCGGATCGTTGGCCTCAATTCACCTGCACACATAGAAACCGACCACTCGTATTTATCAGGAAGTAGTATTGAGAACAGGTGGTTAATTAAACTAATATAACACTGTTACTTCAACATCGCCTTTAGCACAGGCGACTCTGTCAATACAATTTGTTCGCAAAATTCTTTATAAACAGAACTTGTAAGAAAATTGTACATTTAGATTTAAATCTAAGTTACCAAAAAATTATATATCACATACGTTTTGTAGTCGCGCAGCGCCTTTATAGAACTTGTAACATGTTGATAACGATATCATAATATTACGTAGTAATGTACATTTCGCAAGTGTCATGTACATTATTCAGTATCAGTTTATGAAAAAAATATTTAAGCACTTAAGAGCTAACCACAAATATAACAGACAGCAGATTGATTGTGGCCAGATGTGGACAACTTCTTATGTTGTACTAGCTTTTTGCCTACGGCTTCGCCCGCGTGGATTTTGTTTTAAAAGTAATGGGCTATAAAAGTAAGTTTATAAGTAAAGTAGTAATGGGGGGGAAAAAATATGGGATTAAAATGTGTGATTTCAGGCTACTTCTCAGCCAAAATTTCTTTGAAATCAGTGAAGTAATTTAGTCGCGAAGTCATAACAAACAAACGGACAGACAAACACAATTACCGAATTTTAATATTAGTGTGGACAAGGCCAGTCAAAACCTGAAGCAATAGATGCGGAACATGCAGAGACGGGCTTGAACAACACTTTTTTGTAACTATTTTTTATTTTTATTGTACATACTACATTACTGTCTTCCCCTCCTTCCAATAAGATTTCTAAAAATCCTTCCTTACAAATGCAAATGCTTGCTTCCTTACAATACATGCAAATTGTGCAAATTTCATGTTTCTAGTTTCAGCGAATTAGGCTCGGGGATGACGAATCAGTCAGTGGGTTAATCAGGACATCCCTTTTTATAGGATTTTGGTTGTAATAAGTTATTTATAGTAAATATCTGTCGAGAACAGTAAAGCAAAAAAAAAACAATTGGTATTTATAATTTAGATGCTTCATTCTATAAAACAAGTTGCACCGATTTTTTAAGAATAACGATTAAGAGAAAAACATAACATTCCATGACCTCATAACACAATACATATAACTTTATTAAACTCCTTGAATTTGATATGAAAAAGTTGATAAGAAAAGATCAAAATAGATCTAAAAGTTCATTGACAGTTTTCATCGCCATTTTAATTAACTAAATTAATCAATAAATCAAATTAAAAAGTATTCGATATTTTCAATTCATAATTAAATTCACTACACCTATAATTCCTTTTTACTCGTTATGTCATTTTAAATCCCATGGCGAAACGGTTCGCAAGCTTCACGAGCCATCGGGCGTTTCTATTTGAAGTTCAATTATGTAACAGACAACTCTTGTGTAATCACTTTTGCCTTAAATGATTAGCGAAATTCCTATCAACATTGATTATTCTTAGTTGTACAGTTAGCAAATTATGCGCAAATTAATTACATCTCAATATTAACTCCACACATTGTTATGGAAATTTATAACGCATTTGCCTAACAGTGAGTAATTCAAAAGCGTGAGACAATATTTCGAAAAACACCTGTTATTTTGCGGGTAATCATAAGCAGGTCAGTTCGCGGCTGTTTCCCATAATGACAATGGTCAATTAAGTGGGGCGTCTCGCCCCGATTCGACGGTTGGTTCCATAACGGAATGTGGGAGAACTCATAATTTAAATGAGCCATAAAATATACAAAAAGAAAATAATCTTCATTCACACATTCATCAGGGTTACAATCAGCACACAAATTTGTTTACCTACTTGTAATTAATAAAATAATAATAGTTTTTTTTTTCACTCTTGAATACAGCGGACTGTCGCTTGAAGGCTGTGCCCTAGAATTTGTATCTTGCTCCTTTCGTGGCGCTTTCATGGTTCATGAATGTATGTACTAGAAGATTAAGAAAAATCGGCCAAAGGTTTTCTATCCGAGTGCCACTTGACACCAAGACTGTAACCTTTCTGAAAAACTGGAAACGCTGTTGTTGACGTCGTGGGGCTCCTCCGCCGCCGTAACTTCTGTGTTCTGTGTACTCTAGCCCAAGAACACAGCACAACAATGGGCTTTGCTGTGTACACAGGCACAGAAAAGGCTTCGAATAAGCTTCCAAGCCTAGTGTCGGGGTTTTGATGTTGGAGTGACCTCCGGCCTGTGTGGTCCGCAACACCTGGCGAGCAATCCCTATCCGCAACCTGAGGACGCGTCCTCTAGAGATACAGGCTCCCCGAGGAAATTATTAATGAACAGTAAATAATAAAATCATATCTTCCATAAAATGCAAAACAATGTATCCAATAAATGAATAAAGCTCTAATGAAATCAGCAATGATGCCATACGTGAGCACAACAATGCTTGCCCGCATTAAGCAATACTGTTTTATCGCAACAAATTTATCGTCCCATCAGCAAAAACAATGGAGGTGTCGCCGCTAATCTCTCTCAATCTGAACACAAATTATTGTGGTTACGTACTTATTGGAGGCTGAGAATTCGCTCGCCTCTATCTGAGACCGCGACATAAATTCTACGTACCCAGTGAAAATCATAGTTAATGGATAATAAACCTGAACAATAAATAACGTTGACACAGTTGAACGCGACTACGTATTATTAAGGGATTTATAATTTATTATAAATTCTATAAAACAGTGAATAATGCCTAGTTGAGAAAGGTAATTTCCAATCCTTTAAATGAACTAGAAAACTTTCAGTCTTATCTTATCAAAAATCTAAAAAAATACCAATAAGTGCAGTAGGTACAATCACTAAATTCAAAGGATAATCGATATCTATACATAGTCGACGACACAATTACAACAAATCTGAATAGACATTGTAAACAAAAAACGAAAGAGAAGTGAAATTATTCCTGCATATTCAATCATTTTATTGTTATATATATTTCAAACAGACTTGTAAACAAAATTTGTTAAGGATTTCTAACAAACTCGTTTCTAGTACTCGTAGATCAGCCTGGTTCATCTATGAGTCAGCACATTGAAACTAAAAATAAATTGAATATTAGTACAGAAACGGTAACCTGAGGCTAATCTCACGGTTGTAAGCGCACACGCAGCATTAATGAAAGACAATGGGTGAAGGAAGCTCTCGCGACGTGGGAACAGGCCACGGGGGCACGTCGACGAGAGAACAAGAATTATGAGGATGGCTCAATCGTTTATTGCTCTGATTACTTCCTAAGGTTTTAATATAATCTGAGTATATTCTTACGCTTGAACCTCTCTCTGCCTCTTGTGAGACCACTCGTTATAAAACATTTACATTTTCAAACATCAGATTAATTAAGGTTAAGGATGTTTCATACAATACCATCAGATCGCTTCTCGTCCAGCCACTGCGGGCGAATTTCTTCAAGTCCTTGGTACATCTTGCCAGAGAGCGTCCCACGCTGTGTAGGTTAAAGATGTAGCTCCAAGTATCTGTAGTGAATTCCAAAACTAAATAAAAAAATATTCCTTGGAAAAAAATGCAAACTCAAGCTATTCTTTGATTGTTCTCATGTTACCGCATTTCAAATACTGAATGGATATTGGTATTATTAAATTAATACTTTGACAATACGATAACACCAAATCTAATTTGGTATTATCGAATGAGTACTTTGAGTAAACGCGGTAAATAAACTTAGACAAGTAAATAACATATCCGTTCGTCGGTTACTTATCGTACTATGTCGAAATCCAAATTAAATCATTCGTGTTCGCTACCAATACCATTGACGCAACCTCCTGCAACCGTTAAGGAAACATGCACTTTAAATCAATCATTATAAAAATGCAAAATTATTAAATCTTTTTCCTTGAATTCATTTTACAGAAAACCTCAAACTCAAACTATGCTTCTACAGCGCTTCACAAATATTTTATAGAAATTTCGTAAGAACTATTCAAAGGAGTACGCAGATTTTATTATTTGAACAAAATATTTAGGGACCCTAACAATATTGAGAGAAAATTAAGACAAGCATGAGAATATAATTTTCATTGCGTTCTAAATAAACAAAACTTTGTCATATTTATCACGCTTAGATATAATTACAGAAATCCAATCACTTAACATCGTAAACAAGTACATAAATTATTATGCACTTAGATTAGGTAATCTCATAAGTGCTTACACGATTTACTTTTAAAAATAAAAGGTATTTTTTAAGCTGAAGGTGGTAGACGGCCATGCGGTTCACGTGATGGTAACTGCCTACCGCCGCCGATGGTCAGGTGCAACACCAGAGGGTATGTGGGTGCACTGCCGGCCTTGTAAAATGATATTCACAGCTTTCTTGAAGAACCCCATGTCGTAGCGTAGGGGAAAAACCTCAGCAGGCAGTTCATTCTACAATTTTCGGGTAATCACGTATTTATTAAATCAATAAAAATAATTATCTAGATAATAGGATAGCCCTAACGGTGAAACATCTGTATATGTTTAGATCCAAATAAATATTTATGATTACCAATTATTGATTTTAGTAATTGAAATTACCAACACATGCAAAAAAACATTTACGATTGACGAAGATATTGTGTTTCATCAGTTCATCACATTGTTATGTGTGGTAAATTGAAAACAAAGCAGTCCCGACCGGTTCAGAAATGACATCATCGAAGGTTGAAAAGGTTATTGCTGATTTATTAAAACCGCCCACTGCCACATTTTATTTCCTGTAACAAGCGAATGCCATCGTCCATGCTAATTTAAAAAAATTTGCTGGTCCCGTTGCTTTCATCAGTTTTGATGACATAACCAGCTTAATTTTTGGTATATTAATAAAAAGTTTACTTTTAGAATAATGGGATAATTAACCACAAAGGTCCATGAATCCTATTTTGAATTGAAACCATACTATGTGTCTGTCTATTTTAGGATACAGGGCTTTCCTCTCCCGTCGCACACGATTTTCTGATCTTGTCACTCCCGACGGCTTTCTTTAAGTGAGTGATCCACCTGATCCAAGGGGGTACGCGGTAATTATTAATTAAAAATTTGTTAAAATGAAAAATGAGAATGAGAAAAATTTTCAGTTGTTCAAAATATGGTAAAGATGTCTTCTTCAACGATAAGTTAAAATTGGATTATTGTTAAAACAAACAAATTAAAATTATGCTTTTATTTTTGTCTGTCTAATTAAGAACTTATAACTTTGCAAGTCTCTACCTTTAGAATTATTTCTAACGAATTACTCGTATTAGCGTTAAAAGTAGATTTCAAAGAAATTTTCTAGATATCCTTATCGGGCGGTGGCATTTCTGGTCTTCATTGTAAATTGTTATTGAATGCATTTATAATTTACAGTGAGAGCGAGAATACCCTAGGGGCATCTATCTTGACTCACTTTCGTATAGTCATGAGTTCTGAACCCGTGCCGTATCACTGAGTTTCTATTTACGTTCTTAGTTTTCAATTATAACTAGCGGTGAAGGAAATCATCGAGAGGAAATAAGTATGCCCGAGAATTATTAAAGTCTCGTTCAAGCTTAAAAGTCTGAGGTATTCGTGCTATTTGACCGGTTTTAATGATTTTGACAGCCCTGGGCATAAACTTTCGGCGATGAAGGTTACTTTCTCAGAAGGCCACTTTTTGTGAACATCACATGCTGACTAGGACACTTTCTGACGAAGTCACTTTGTGTGTAGGTCACTCATCTCTAGTCATATTATACATATTTAGATTTTTATGCGATAACTCCCCTAAAAATATTATGATACGGGTATTCAAAAGACTTATGGAGGGGGACAACTCTTTTGAATACATACATATTTTTTAATTTTAAAATATTAGAGTAACAGCATTTTGCAGAAAGATTACAACTTACAACTATTATTTCCAGAGCAAAAATAAAAACAGAATACATTTCTGATGTTACAGGGAATGAAAAAAGACCACATTAATACATTTACTGATTAATTGCGAAAGGTTGCGTGACCTACCCAGAAAGTGGCATAGTCAGAATGTGACGTTCACAGAAATTGATCTACTTCGCCGTAAGGATACTATACACCAACCGACACTGGGCCTGTGTGGCGGATTATGGCCTAAAACTCCCTCTAGTCAAGGTCTGTACCTTGCAGTGGGACGTTATAGTCCGGTATTACGTTAACTATATGTTGAAGTAAAATTAATGAGGTAATTTTAGACAAGTCAGTTCTTACATCATCTACATACAAGTATAATGAGTATACATACGTCATAATGAGTATAATAAAAATAGCAGACGCATCAAGGCGAAGTCGTTAATGTTTTTGTGAACCCATGACATCACGGCTACAGCAAGCCTGCACGCAAGAAATACAACATTATTTGCTATTCATGTTCCATTAACGAGTACCACTTCATTTATAGATTACCGTCGTTTTCTCAGCAACATGTAATCAAAACATACTCTGTATGAAAAATGAAACATAAAATCTAGCTTTGTTTTGGAGTTTATCAATTGACATTTGACATCGATATCAGCCTATAACGTCCCACTGATGGGCCAAGGTCTCTCCTAGTAAATAATAGGAAGTATAGGAATATAAGAAGTTTCGTGCCCTAATCCACCCCCTATTCAACTCTGACCAACTAAACTGATGAATTGGAACTGATTAACTATGTTTCTTTCCCAGTGGAACAACTGTTTGATTGGTCGGATAGTAAGTAATTCCTTCTTCGCCAATTTAGTGATAATCGAAAAATTCGCACAAGTATAAACACAATGACATGGGCCAAGGCTCAAAGTTACAACCTCAAGGAATTTCAGTAGAGAGTAGAGAGTTCAGTACCCTACACCTACGTTTAGACAGAGACGTGCATCACGTATAACCAAATAGGCAGAATTTATTTATTTATTTAAACTTTAGTTCACAAAGAAACATTGTACAAAAAGCGGACTCAATGCCTAGTGGCATTCTCTGCCAGTAAACCTTAAGTTAAACAGAAACACGAAGGGCGGTGCATCGTGCAATCAATAAGAAATAACTACAAACAATACATATAATACAATATACATATAATACCCACGTACAATAATAATAATACATATATTGATAATAATTAATAATTAATTGATTAATAATTTACCATGTAACTAACATTTATCTAACTCTAAACCTGCAAGGCTAGAGCGGGCGAAGTCGCCGGCGATCGCTAATGTTGGTAGTACTCCTCACATTTTCCAGTCGATTAAAAACAATATATAAATATAATTCCAATCCAGTCCAATCCAATACAATAAATTATCAAGCATGGCGGCCTGAGGTAACCAACACAGCCGTAAATTAATTGATGAGGTGATAATTGATTACATATCCATAATTTGATTTATTGAGACTAGAGGTCTTTCCATTAAGCTACGATATGGGGTTCTTCAAGAGAGCTGTGAACAGGATTTTGCTAGGTCGGCGGCGCGCCCGCATACCCCCTGGTGTTACAGGTGTCCATGGGCGGCGGTAACACTTACCATCACGTGGGACCGCTTGCTCGTCCGCCCACTAGTACATAAAAAAAAAAAGTTTACCTTAGATATTTCATTGATTTGGTTTTGTTTTCGGCAAATTAGATAAAAACGGACTACAGATATCTGCGTACGGCCACTACCATTTATCAAGTTTATGCACTTATTATAAAATTATGCACGCCTCTGCCCCTAGACCATTGCCGCTTAACAATTGGATATTTTTTTAATACTTTTTTCTGTTGTGGGATCTAACTACCAGAAAATATTCATTATACGACTAAAGCATTCAGAACACAAAGTCTCCCGCTATAACGCTGTTCGCACCTGCGTCGAGACACCTATCGCCCTTGCTCCACTTTAATCTCTCGAACGAAATTAATTTGGCTTTATTTACTTGCTGCAGTCGCACGTGACTGCGAAACCGTTGAACAATGAATTTCTAAGTGCTATTATGAAACACTTCGGCGAATACGCAAGATTGCTTTACCCTAGCTTCACGTAACAAATACAAGTATATATTGTACGTCGCATAGTTTTATTGTACTGCTTTTTTATTACAATTTTATGCAATTCATCGATGAATTCCTCAGACTCTCCCAAACATGTTTATATACCTACAGTCCTGTGACTGAAAAACGCAAAACGTGAAACACGCCAACTGATTTTAAATATATAAAATATACAAGACCAAAACTCGATAGTCCAGACGTTTTGAACTTCGGCTAGGGTTGCCAATTTTGAAACGGATGTGCGAGATCACATCTGAATTATTGACTGAATCGACCATTCCGATGTGAGGCAGAGCTGCAAAAAGTGGGAGCCAAAGATATTTTGCCTTCCAATATAGATAGATATCCATGAAACTTGTAAAATCGGCAATATTGGAAGGTTTATTTGAGTAGAAAAATATCAAACTGCCATAAATCAAGTGATACCCAACACTTTTTTATTTCGGTCAATGATGTTGGTTACAATACACAAAATTGTTAATTAATACGGATCATCCCTCCGTAACTATTTATTTATAAAAACTTCATTGCACAAGTATTTGACATGTACAAAAGGCGGACTTGATGCCTAACGGCATTATCTACCAGTCAACCACCAGATCTAACAGTAAACAGAACGCGGGTGCAGTTTTAGTTTAAATATATACATAATAAACTTAAACAAAAATATATAAAATAGAAAATACAGATATATACACAAGAATACACTTTATATATACACAAGAATACACTTTATATGTGGATTATACATACACACTATTATAATAAATAACTATCTTAATAGTTTCGAAGTGCATTGATTGGTTTTGAAAGTTGAGTATGTACCTACATACTCAGTTTTAAAGCGCGAAATCTCGTATAACGAGACATTTAGCGTCCCGTGCGTACATAATGCGGGACGCCTCATCCAAGGCCCTAGAAACGGGTCATCATGGCTCTCGTGGGATTGTTAGCAACTCTAGTTCCTGCTACAAATCGGCGCTGTGTGCCATTTTTTGTACACAACTTGCCCCTTCAGCAAACATTTTAATCTCGCAGTTCTATTGGATTGTTCTTAAATTTTTAGTTATTTGATCAGTCAAACGCGTCTCGCTCTACAGAGCCACTAATACAAAAGAGAATTGAAGGTCAAAGATAGTTTACAGCTTGATAGGTTAACGTTTACTGTCATTTTATGATTGTTAGATTTATTATATTGTTAGTTCTAGAAGGAAACTCTTTCAGTCGGCCTTAGGCATATCGGTCCGTGGCATGTTGAAAATTAACAAACAATGTCACTTAAACACTACGTACAAAATTAAGTAAATAAAAAAGTAACAATTATCTATTAGTACAATAAAGAGGAACAACAATATTGAATCTTTAAAAAAATACATGTAATAAATTAACTCTGTATGCCGGATTAGACTAAATATTTAAATTAGGTTTGTACAGCAACTCATTACCTGAACAAACGTCATTAATATCAATCGGCAATCATGACGAGTGCAATGAAATCTGTACTAAGTAAACAACCGCCCAGTAAATGGAATTGAACAGAATTTTCACTTACTTATTAACATGATTTATATATTATGCACGTTCCAATTAAAGCCTTTAATAGATTATGATCTAATAATGTTAAAATATTACCCATATTACTTAGTTAGTAATATCAATATTACTTAAAATGATAGCCAGTAATAAGCAATTTTATATTTCGTTAAATTTTATGGTTATTATATTTCAGTAAAATAGCCCTTTGCATTTGTATGTATATATATGTATATAAATATATATATATATATATATATATATTAGAGATGAAACGGATAGATGTTGTGCCGGATACCGGATACCGGATATTCGGCCAACCTTAAAGCCGGATAGCCGAATATCCGGCCGGATAGTCGAGTGGCGACTCGTTACAAGAGTGAATCACTAAGCGATCGGGCGGACTCGGGTGATTTCGGGCCCTTTCGTTTATGAGTGACATTAGCGCTTTATTGTCTTCTTGAATTGATTGCAAATACGATCATAAGAGGTTATGAAAAAACGTGTTCTTGTTGTCTGAGTTTGTGGTCATTTTATTGTCATTTTTTTTTCTATAAATTTAAAGTAAGGTACCGAAGAAAAATGTCTTCGATAAGAAAAAGATCACCTTTATGGAAATATTTTGATATAAAAAGTAACGATCAAAAGTTTGCTATTTGTTCGTTATGTAATGTTAAAATTTCTCGTGGTGGGGAAGGAAAAAAGGCAGGTATGTACCAAACAAAACTAGTTTCTCTTTTTATATGTGTTTAATTATTTGATGGACTTTATCACAGATCGAACGAATTATTAAATGTTGTGGTTAGGTAAATAAGTTGAACAGGTGTAAGTTAAGTACATTACGTTTCAAAAATGCATACCGCGGTTCGGACTGGTAATTAGTTAACTTGTAGCTATCTTGAAACTGATAAATTCTTCAAAAAAAATTAATAATGGGTTTATTTATTATTTAATGGTCCTTCAGAATTTTGGTAATTATTTCTGCTTTTGCACTTCTCTTTATTTTATACCACTTTTGTATAAGACAAAATATATTTTAATGAAAACTTTCATCGTTTGTCGTGTTTCATCATATGCACTGCACTTTTAATTTAAAGTCGATCGAATTTACAAGTCAAGTTAGTAGGTAACATAGTTTTGTTAACGATATAACCTACACTCGTATTTTCGTTTTCTAGGTACTAGTGCCATGAAGAATCATCTAAAAACAAAACATCCTGATGAATTTAGTACACTGAATATTAATATAGATTTAGCCAATGCCGAGCCAACTACAATTGCGTTAGCTAACCTGGGGACAAGTTCTTCGAAAAATATGCAATTGAGCTTGAAAGAATCATTCGAAAGAAAATCACTTTGGGACGTTAATGATCCAAAAGCCAAGAAATATCATTATTTAATAGCAGAAATGATTGCACTTGACAACGAGCCATTATCCATAGTAGAAAGAACCGGATTCAACAGACTCCTAGAACAAGCTTTACCCCGCTATAAATTGCCAAGCCGTACGTTTATTACTCAAAAAATTATTCCTGACATCTATGACAGAATTTATGAGAAAATCAAAAGTAACATTGCAGGTGCTCCTGCAATTTCGGTGACATCTGACATATGGACTTGCTTACATAATAACGCCAGCTTCCTGAGCTTCACAGCCCATTGGTTATCTTCTGATTTCAAACTAGAACACGGAGTTCTTGCAATGAAGCCCTTCTCAGGTACACACACAGGAGAAAATATAGCAAAGGAGCTTAATGCTGTCGCGGACCGCTGGGATATTGAACATGATAAAATACATTTACTGATTCATGATAGTGGGGCCAATATGGTGAAGGGCGTTCGATTAGCTGAGTACGACTCGGCTAGATGCTTCATACATACGCTCCAGAGAGCTATAACCGAGTCACTCAAAGTCCAACCTGAAGTAACAACAATGATTGCTGCTGGTAGACGGCTTGTTACGCACTTTAACCACTCGGGTTTAGCTCAAGAAAAACTACTGGCGATTAAAAAAGAGTTAAATTTACCCGAGCATCAATTGGTTCAAGATATTAATACAAGGTGGAATTCCACCTTTTATATGATAGAACGTCTATTAGAACAAAAGCGGGCCTTATCGTTATATGTTGCTGATCATGATAAACTCACCAATTTGACTCACCAACAGTGGTGTTTGATGGAGCAATGTATCAAATTACTGAAACCCTTTGAAGAAATAACCAAATTAACAAGTTTTGGTTTGTCCTGCGTATCAGAAGTGATACCACACGTTGCAGCCCTAAAAAAGTATTTAGACAAAGATGAAACTAAGCAAAGAACACCTGATTTACCAAACATGAGGGTCTCATTGAGAGCAGAATTAGAAAGTCGTTTCAACTTCTTAAATCAAGACTACAACTACTTGGTTGCAACTTACCTGGACCCCAGATTTAAAACAAACTTTTTGGGTATTATTGAAGCGGAAAGAGCTCGCCAGAACATTCTATTGGAATTCATGAAAATGTCTTGCGAAGAAACCTCCAACAGCAGTTCATGTTCATCGCCAGTCAAAAAAAGTAGAAGAGAAGAGTCGGCTGTATCTTGCGAAGCTCATGATACCTTTTGGGATTGCTTTAATGAGGTAGCGACAGAAAATGACACTAGTCAATGTCACGATCAAGGAAAAAACGCAATGGCGTGTGAAATTGATTCTTATCTGAATTCAGTGCGCATTGGTCGCGATCGTGATCCTTGTATTTGGTGGTCAGCTAATGCTGTACAATACCCAAACTTAACGAAGTTTACTAGAGTTTATCTTTCAGCGCCCTGCAGCAGTGTATATAGCGAAAGACTTTTTTCGGAAGCTGGCCTTGTATACGAAGACAAGCGAAACCGTCTGTTGCCTTTTAACGCAGATAAATTGGTATTTATTAATCATAATTTGCCCTTAGTGCAGTTTGAGTATTAATTTTTTTGTTTTGTTATTAAAAATTCATGAGTCTCTATGTTAAATAAAGTGCCTTCAATCTTTATGTCGTATTTATTTGAAATCCGGTATCCGGCCGGATACTCGTTTCTTATCCGGTATTCGGCCGGATTTAAAATTTGAGCCGGATAGGCCGGTTACCGGATAGTTACCGAATATCCGTTTCATCTCTAATATATATATATATATATATATATATATATTGTTTTGATATGTCAACCCTATTTTTCTTTGAAATGTTTCTATTTTTCTTTGTTTTGAAATGACCAGTACCTACGTCTTTTGTAAGCAGCAAGTGCTGAATAATCTTTTCAAATACGTGGCATGATTCTGGGTGTTATATTCATCTCTCTGGATAAAATCTTTTGCTTCCGGGTGGGATTTCTTCGGATTCTCTCCTGCATAACTTCAATCCTCTGTTTAGTATGAATAGTGCGTGGACGGCCAGACCTTTTTCTGTCACAAACAGAGGGCATTTCAATGTACCTGCCAGTTGTCTGGTACACAAACATTCGGCTAATACCATGCGGATGGAAAGTTATAAAAATTGCATTTGACTCCATGCCTACTTAGTGTAATGCAATTACAGCAATACGGTTTTCATTATCACCCCACTCCATTTTAATATTAGTACAATACTTAGAATAAGCGTTATTATTCTAAGGTACAATATTTAAAAATGATTGGTGCTAAAATGAGAAGAAAAAAAACATTTATTTTTCACATGAGAATGACAGATTCCAAATTCAAATGTAATTTACTTATTTATCTATTGTAACGGTATTTATGTAACGGCCAAACTAAGTACGAATATGCATATTGTATGATTTTACCACCCAAATAATAACGTTTAACTGTCTAGCTAGTGTAAGCGTCCGAATGTTTAAAAAACCTTAAATAATTATTTCCCATTTATTTGCATTTATTGTGAACGTGTATTAAAAATCTGATGTTAATAAATTTTGATAATTTAAACTCAATTATAATAATAACTGATCATTGGCCACTTTAGCCAAAATTATTAAAGTTTTCTAGCATTCTCCTTTGATCTCACTTATACCTACAGACAAGTCTGAATGTTTCTGAAACATGTGTCTGAAGCTTTGATTTCATTACAGTCACGCCTAGGATTGACTGAAATAGATTATTTTGGTTTCGGTTCACTAAATTTAGTCACTCCTAGGATTACCGAAAACCCAAAAGTCAAAGCTCTAAACTAAAATATATTTAGGGGTTTGACCAAAGCCATTGGTCAATCCTAGGTTTGACTAGTCCGTCCGCGAAGTGACCGCACTACGAACTTTGACCATAACAGATATAAAAACTTTTGACACATTTTTCTTCCAATCGCCTTTTTCCTATTACCTGCGTTTTAAGCTAGTTTTATAAAGCAGTGATGGTAGCAAACAAACAAACAATGCAAAACATACAGGCTTTTATAGTAGTAATTATGATCGAAACTAAACTGAAATTCGAGATGTTTATACGGAGTGTTTAACTCTGTGATATTTGTTTTATAGCGTCGAACAGGAGTTTAGTTTTGTCGATATTATTCAAATAATTTTGAATTCATAGATATCGGCCCCTCGGCCTGTAACATCCCACTGCTGGGTGCAAGCCTCCTCTTGCAATAACAAGAGGTCATAATCAACCACGCAGACCCTATTCTTATTGGCGGATATCAGACATGTCCCGTATTATCTTAATTCCCGATCACGTGGCAATCATCACGTTTTCATTCAATGCCGAACTGATGATGATTGAAAATCCCTACTGAAATAGAAATACAGTGGTACGGACCGCAGTTGAAACTCATGACATCACGAATGTGAGTTGAGATTTCAGAATAGATACCCTTAGGCTAACCCCGCTCTTGTCATGTTATTCATAGTTTACACAAACGTATTTCGTCTACTTACACTAATTGCTTGTATCTACGTATAATATCTGCTTTTGTAAACAGAAGATGGTTTCGTGCCATATACTACCCGGGCGCGTTTGCTAGACGATGCTATTATGATCTATACCTATCTCTGTTAACATAAGCCAAATAGGTTCAGTAGTTTCAAAACCACGACGCTGTTGTATTCAAAACTACGACGCTGTTGTTTTCTAAACTACGACGCTGTTGTATTCAAAACTACGACACTGTTGCATTCAAAATCACGACGCTGTTGTATTCAAAAAATCTCAAAAAGTCATGTCTAATGAACAAATGAACATCAAATTGGATATATCATTAGATAGGGATCGTAATGCTCTACAGCTTCTATCTAAACTGACTTCTACTGACTTCTACTGACTTCTCTTCAACATCCGAAGGTTGCCTAGAAGAAACCGCTTTATCGATAAGGCCGCCGGTTGTATAATACTTTTTGGTGTACAATAAACTGTAACTATCTATAAAGTGTATTATCTATTTATCTTATCTATCTAAACTCTAAACATATTTTTTCTAAAACATACGGAACATATGGGCATGCTGGATACTGAGTCCTGCTGCTTGCATCGTGGGTAACGTTACTAGCAGCTAACACAGTAACTACTGTGAAATGTACTGCGTTTCCCACTTTATTATTCTATTTCCCCAATGTACGTACGTGTTTCGACCAAATCATATGCCATGTGAGATATGCCAAATCAATTCTTTTAAATATCTAAATGTAGGAAGCACATCCGAGGGCGTACCAACGTTTGTCATTCTGGACCGATGTTGGCATGTATCGCGAATGTCCATGGGCAACATTATCCACTTACCACCAGGCGAAATATCTGCTCTTCTGCAGCCTTTTCTTTTCGTTTATTTAAAAAAAAATAAAAAATAACGAATCTCGTGTCTGACTGGCGCCTACCATCGGTTTTTCTTTTTCTTTCGGGATTCCTCAAGATATTTGACAAGACACCCAAAAATTCGTATATAAAAACAACAAAGAAATCAACATAGAGGTGAGGTTCGTTACCCGTAAACGATCACCGCTAAATGCAAAGTACCTACCTAAACTAAATTGAAATTGAGCGTATGTTTACATAACCTCATTTGCTAAATAACGTAGAACGGAGTGGGGGGGGGGGGTAGTATGTTGTTTGTAGTTTATACTACAATGTATTCCATGTATCAAGATCTACAGCTTTATTATATTTGTTCCAGATTTACGATGTTGATAAGGTGTCCGGCGGCACTGAGTGTCGTCGCGCTCCTTCTCGCCGCCACACCCACACCCACTAGCTCAGAGGTAACCTAACTTTGTTCTATATTAGAGTTGCAACGAATATTCGGTTACTATTCGGTATTCGACCTATTCGGCCCATTTTCGATATTCGGCCGAATACCGAATATTAAATTACTATTCGGCCGAATACGGAATACCTATAGGTAAGTTGTTTTGCAAGCAGGATATTTTATCATGAAAATAACCTACTTTTTTATAATTTTATATGTTTATTTTTCTATTGGTAATAATAACATATCTACATAAAAGCGGTAGATTGTGGTGTAAAAATAAGTTTTTGCATTACGAGGAAGAAGCCTGTTTCCCGAGTAAACACTGCTTCCAGGTGGGGACAAATACTTTGCAGCAAGCTTTATGCAAGATGGCCTTGAGAAAATGTTGCTTTATTTTTTGCCCACCAAAAAATTAAATTTTTATTCCTATGTAATTATTTAGATTAAGGTCTGCTACAATTTCGTTGTCATCACCTGACGTTACTGCGCTTACGCGATTACCGCGGAATAAAGGGAGCGCGAGCCAATCAAAGGACAGTGTGAGCTGTGCCTCTCTGCACTTAGACAAATTGGCGCGAATATTCGGCTTTTCGGCCGAGGACCCCACCGAATATTCGGTATTCGGCGGAAGGCCGAATATACTATTCGTTGCAACACTATTATATATCCGTTATAAGTTTAAGATTACCTACGCACTAGGTAGCCTCAAGATATTCAGCGAAGTAAAGTGTGAAGCCCAGCATAGATCGAGCTGGAGGCGTACTGAATTTTGTCCCATCGAAGGGTGTCGGAAATTAAGACAGGTAGCCTGGCTGCGGCAGCCATAATTTGTACCAGTCAAAGACCGTAAATTAAACACCAGTTCAATATTGACGTGAAGATCGCAATGACAGTTGGCGTGATAACTGGAATGAAAGACGCATAGACTACAGATACGCGATATCTATGAAAATAAGTTATCAACGCGGGCGCATAAAATGAAAGCTATTCAAAATACATAAATTGACATCTCATTAACCCCAATTTCTGGGTGCATTTTATGACGAACAAGACTTTAAGTAACGTTATTCCCTGTTCCTGATTCTTGTTTATCTATTCAAAGGAAGAACTACTATGGCAGCTATTACGGGCTATTTGGTATCTACCCTTCCGTGTCCCGTTGGCTGCCAGCACCTACTTCTGTGATTGTATGTCTTAAAATGGATACTACTGTCACTCGTAAAACGTAGGTACTTGGCTAAAAAGTGTTAGTGCACCCATTTGGGTAAATTCTCATAAAATTCAAAGACTATGTTTGACCGTCACATATTAAATTGCCTCTTTACTATACTCATCAAACATATTAACATCTCTAAAATTATCGCGAATTTCAGCGCAGGAACGTAATTAAACACTGAATATATTGTAACCAATGACGTACAATATGACCTAGCGATGGCAACTAGTAAGCTTAAGAGAACCTTCGGGATCATATTCAGTGTGAAGTGCCGTAAACTCCCATATCTCTTAGTGTCCTGCGCTATCCCTTAACGTATGAAGAATAATTGCATTATTTAACCACTGCTTTAGTTAAAATTAAGATCGTATTAAAAGAGTGAGTAAGGACAAATTTTGGGGCCGTGTTTCCAGCATATAATATTTTTTACAGTAAAAAGGTAGCAGATAATCAGACAGCTGACCTGGTGGTAAATGAATATACTTATGCCTATAGAAATCCGTAATACTTTTAAACAATAAGGTTAAAAATGGTGAGGAATATGGTATAAACCGATGCAAGGAATTTTTTCTCACTCTATTATACTCGGTCTTCTTCGGAGGGAGGCGACCTTTTAATAATACATATAACAGGTAACTTATTACGTTAACTAACCGCAACCCATGCGTGACCTATAAATGAAACAATAAGGTTTCATTAAAAATGTATTGTTGAATAATCGAGTATTGATCCTCTTGAGGTAAATAAACAGCGGATGTTCCACAGCCTCCTTGTCTCTCAATCATGTTCGCATTCGCATTGTTTTGTAAACAAACGGTCGGATTATTGAACTATTATTGCGTAGGTTGTTTCGCAAAGTTATAACTCTATGTATGTATATGCACGTTCCATTATGGCTGTCGCGGTTTATAGCAGTAATCTACCCGTCAGTAATTCCATCTAATCAGTGAACAAACGGCGATCACCTCCGTTCCTACAAAAAAAAATGCACAAACGCAGGATACGAGTATTTGTATATCGTCAAATTTCGTAATTTAGTTGTACAATGTCCATCAAAATAGCGAATATTTCGTTTTAACATAGCTGTAAAAACCAAAAAATCTTAAAAACAAATGACATTATAAGGCATTCGTTCAGTAGGTACTTATAGTTAGCCGTAACCATAGAATCTTAGGTCATAAAACACAAACACCAATTTAAAAAAAGGAAGAATTAAATAGACAAAACAACGTTCATAGCTTGCCTAACAAGGCCATATAAAAAAAAGTTAAAATTCCTTTCATTGTACCATCGTCCAAGAGCGCTTAGTACCACGTGAGTAATACGGATTTTTACTTAGTACAAATATCAAAAAATAACTTAAGAACTATGGAGTGCTTAATCGATTTTATACTTACGCAAATAAATATTAGGTAGGCTAATAATTTTAATTGTATTTTAATTGCCCCAATTTAAATTTTATAAAATTTATTTAAAATGTAAAGTAGCTTTTAATACCTACGACATATAGCTACAGTATCATCATAATCTGTAACTTGCCATCTGCTAGGCAGCGACATTATATCCACGTCATAATGTAATGACGTCACGTCATCATAATCCCTTTGGAGATCATCTCTGCTGACGAATTTTTTCCCTTGTAAATGTTCACCCAATGATCGGAAAATATGATAATCCGAAGGTGCCATGTCAGGATATACCAGAATACGATGGATACACCAGCAGAATCCAACCAAATCCTAAAATTTTTGGCGAATACATTTGGCAGTATATGGGTTGGCGTTATCGTGCAAAAAGTAAACTCAATCCTGTTGGCTACGAATCTTACACGTTAAAGCGTGTAACAGCTGATACTACACCATCGCATTAACCGTAGATCACTCCGGCAGCAATTCCCAGTGGACGACACCTTTGACATTCCACCAGCGGCTTAACTTTATCTTTCTGGGGTATAATTCCGATTTCGGCGTTGTAATTCCCGTGTCCCCTGCCCTAAGCCATTGGGTGTTTGCGCGTATGGTTAACATACATTACCCACTTCTCACCGGCGGTTACCACTTGCATCAACCATTCAAAATTGTGCTTCATTGTCAATAAATGTTGACAACCCGGTAATGCAACTAGTGTGGAGACAATTCAGGGGAATCCAAACGCCGCATTTTGAAACTTTTCTTAACTCGTGCAAATGCTTCCCTATTGTGCTATAAACACAGCCTAGCTCCTCAGCCAGTCCCCGTGTCGTCCGTCGCGGATCCTCTTCAATTAGTTGTTGTAAACGTTGCACATCCACTTCCGCAGGCCGGCCGGTATGAGATATGTCTTCCAGATCGTAGTGCCCTTCCTTGAATTTCCTAAACCAAATTTTCACTGTTGCGTAAGTTAACGTGGAATTGCCCATGGCGTGGCATATATCATGAGCCACGATCTTTGCGTCGTGACCCTGGCGAAACTCATAAAGGAGAAGCGTCCGTGATAAATTTATTTTTCTGATACTCTTAAGTCCACTGATGTAATTCTGATTACTGACAATAAGTGCACGGTCCAGCCTATTTATACTCACACGAGATAATATTCTAGAAACTTCCAGAACGCTTTAATAATGGTCGAGATTTCGGGCTAAAAAAATATTAGCCAACCTAATAAAAAATAAATGTAATAAGAACCGGTCCAAAGATATTTAGGTTTTAACTATAGAAATTACATAACAGAAAAATTAATTATCAAGTTCTTATAGTTAAGACTTCAGTTTGTATACGGGATGTGTCCGGACTATTGCTGAAACCTGAAATCATGAATTCTACATGATTTTGTGTTCGTTGATATACAAGTATAATGTTACACTTATTTTTTTAAAATAATTAGTTTTTCTGCTTGATATTTGGAAACATATGAAAAAATTAAAAAAAAATTATGAAATAATATTTTTTTGCACAAAATGATTTGGAGACTTTTCATCCTTAAAATTATGAATGGTATTTATAGTTTCAGGTTTCGTAAATAGTTTAGACACCCCCAGTATACGTGCCTATTTAGTTTTAATTATGTCCCCATTCCCCAAATGCTTTTTCAATATACAGTTTATCAAAAACGGACCGCGCATATTAATTGCATTTATTTAATTCACTTCTAGTTGTCTTCTAGTGTCACTTCTACCTTGTCTTCAATCATTTATTACGCAGTACAAACACTTCGGTTGTGATTAAACAATAATTAAATGTTATATCACGTCAATATCAATAATCGTATTAAACTTCATTATTAAAATATGCGGAGAAATATCCAAAAACTACATTTGTGTATCATTTGCCACACCACATTTATTGAGTGTGGTCAATTCTTTTGATTGAGATTATTTAACATTTCCATACACGATGTAACAAAAATTCTATGTACTCAACAGAAATAATACCTACTGTAAAAAATTATGAAATTTGTTCACAACATAATGTAAGCAACAAATTGGATTCTTAAAATTACCCAATAAAATCCCTTTGACATGACATAATACGTCATTATATTAATATTAAAAGACATGACAAAACGTACAAGTTCTGAGTTTCAGTCATTAGTTAAGAATTTTAATTATATACCGACAGAGATACATAAATATGTTCTTATTTATAAACTTTTACCTATTAATCTCGTTTGGTTTTTCTTCTTTCTTGTTTGCACCTCGTTATAACACCTTCTCCGGTCGACGTCCTCTCCTTGAAGACTGGAAGACAATGTCCTGTAGCAGAAAGCCCGCCTATTGGTACTCTGTAAGTAAATACTTACAAAACCAAAAACTTATTAACTAATAGAGCTGATTACTACATACGGAGACTGATTATGGCAAAGCACCAACTGTAATCCAAGAATAGAATTAAATTTAAATAAATTGCCCAATCTAAACATCTTTAAGTCTTGTCACAAGGACCGGAAAACAAATTAAAATTAGAGGTTAAGGTGTTAAATTTTAGAGGCTAATAATTTTCAAGGAAATGTATTCGTAATTCTAATGAAAAAAGACGTACTTGATAACGGAAAAACAAGAGTAGGTACGTAAGCCGATACAAGTAAACAAAATTTATTTAGTTAAGAATAACCTTAACCTTTTATAAACCTTAAAGTATTCCCAATCCCACAAGAGGGAAAAATATCCCATATGGCTCCCAAATTGAACACCTACTAGAAAATCCAGCCTAAAAAGTTTTGGAGAAATACGACTCATTCGTCTTTTACTCGTTATACATATTAAAACAGCAACACAATAGGTGATAAATAGAAGGAACTCGGGTACTACTACGCATAAAGGTCGCTATAGGCTAGAAAAACATCCGGCAAATAACTTTCGAATTGTTCCTTCCGCTCTATCGCCACTTTATGTAACAATTAGTACGATTCTTTCTAGCGATGATCAAATAATCTTGTTTTAAAGAAATCACTGGATCGGTCTCTAAAGCGCGGTCACGGGCGGCGAGTGTCCTCGCCTGTACACTTTCCCTAGTTTGGCAAGCGAACCGAAATATTTCATGCTATCACGACTACCCCGTTTAGTATAAAATGTATAAAACCCGAACGGAAATCTGTGAAATGGACCTCAGACTTGATTCAGTATTATAATATGTAAATCCGAAGCCGTAGACGTGTCGCCGAATAAAAAGCTATGGAGAATATTATAATATTAGGGAGTATAGATTACTTGGATTACGCGTTCCTTGGTAGATTGAAATATCAATTATGGCTGATTAAGATTGGGATCATCTGCGCCTTAGCTTAAAAATACACAATATATTTCGGATAAAATTGAACGGGGAGATTTTAGCTGTGGATATTATATAATAATTATCCATTGGGTATTACATATTTTAAGAGGCTTAACATCAGTAGGTAGCCCACAAAATTCGTAGGGAAATATCGACTAAGAATATGACTGAAAATAATATGTATATTTTATTTTTTCAGGGCAACCTCTTCACGTGTCCAAATGGTGAGTAAAATTATAATTTAAATAATCGAAATGTATAATTACATTTCGTACCATTTAGCATTTGCTATTCAAACTATTCGTCTGAACATTCAGAGATTTGGATTTTTTATTAACCTTGGACGTATAATAAAATTCAGCTCAGTTATTGTTTTAATTACTCAGAGTTTGATATATAATAATTTCGCTAGGTCAACGCTCAATGTTATTATCGCTATAATCGTACATTTTAATGTTTAATTCACATTTAGCTCTTACATAATGTTGAGGCTTTTGCCAATAGCCTACATTTATAGTGGGTTCACACATTGGATAAGATTACATATATTAATTTATTTGCAGTATTGAGTTACAATAGAAATCAATTCTACGAGTAGTTTATTAAATAAAGTTAATAAGTACGGGAAGAACAATTTAGGTGAAAAAGCAATAGAAATTATTTTAAATGGCAATATTGCTTTTGTTAGTGATATTGATTGCATGTGACATAATTCATGACATGGTCCAATTTATTGCATGTAAATACTACGCACATGTATGTATACATGTTGTCGTAACAAACAATGGCGTCGAGACTTGAATTGTGTTGCAACACTTCCCACAGTTTGTGCTCCTACGCTGTGCTTTAACCAATTATAAATGTTATTTTAACCACTGTCATATTGTACTAATCATTTCTATGTAGGCAGTAATTATATAGGTAGTTGTTTTGTTTCTTCACCTACTTACTTTGTCCATAAGATGTTATTACTAAGACCCTTTGTCGGCCATAGTCGGCTAATGCTTCACTATGTAAAAATGTTGGTTGGCTCAATTTATTAACGATGAAGATAAATAGAGGCCTGAGTGTGGGTTTTTCGTTTGCGCTAATATTGCATTTGCGCTTATATCGCCTAGCGATCGTATTTAGAAATTTAACATGAAAATTATTCTACTGTAGAAGAACCGATGGCGTCTTTTCCATTCAATTATTATTTATTGTTACTTAAAATTAACATTTTTATTTATAACAGACATCAAAAAACACCGCACTGAACTGAAAGTCACGAAAGATTTGCAGCAAAAACCTTTTCGTAAAGTTGCTCCATAGCATAGCAACTAGCGAAGTATTCATAAATTGAGTTAAAGTTATCTCTGTTTTGTATTGTTTCGGGCATAGGGTGAAGTCGGCTAAAGAGGGAAGCCGTTGCCTATATATCGTGCAAAGGGGGGGAAAATGACTATGTATGACTTACTATATAGAAACAGCTAAGTGTGGCTATGGCTAACTATATTTGTAGACACAGAAATCCGCACTTATTTATAAGTACAATTAATTCTGATACTGTTATAGGTCACTATTATATCGGTTACTTATAACAATGTCAGAACAGTATTCTCACTATTTTCTAAGGTATTTCACAAAAGCTAAGTGAACTAAAGTTTTTATCTCACAGATAAAGTAGTTCGATATCAAGACTAAATTATACTAAATGAGTCATTATAAATATAATTAGTGCCAGGTATCTCATAAACTTTTATAATAATATTGCAAAGTCTAGTTTGACGTGGAACAAAAATCCGTTACTTAAGTACCAATATGCCTCACACAGTTCTTTAAGTGTACCTACCTCAGTAACTAAGCCAGTAAACGTACTAGGATCGATTTCTCTTTAATTCCTAATTCATAATGTATCCGTTTCTTCATTATGAAGATATAAAAAGATGCACAATATTTACATTGTCAAAGAACGAACTTCGCACATATTGGACACAGCCCAACACACCAAAACTTCGTAATACACACATCATCACGATGTTTTCCTTCACTACCGAGCTAATTATAAATGGAAAAGTTGGTACTTAAATAGAATCTACTGATTTGGGTTTTGAACTCACTACCTTCTGAATGTGAATCGAAAATAGATACACTCAGGTTATCATCACCTATCATAAACGGTGATTTTTCTAACATGGAAATCAAACGATTTCGATTATTAGATGTTGACGCCACAGCAACCGTAGACGCAACATTATTGAATTTGACACTGCTGATATTGCAAAATCTTCCCGTTAGAGGGTAGATCTTCTGGAAGGTACTTTATATTTTCTATATCTGTATCTTTATATACCTGAATTTTATTTATATGTGTAATTTATTTCTATAAAATCGGAAGTCAACGAACATGAGCGAAATCGTCAGGATTCTTATCCATTACCGTTACTGAATGTTACTGCGGTCTCTAATTTATATTTACTAGGATGTTGGTTGACCACTCTTTACGAGTAGACATCCGCTCCTTTCCACCTCTGCCTCGTAAAAATGTGTATAAATATGTATGTGGCGAGGCGTGACTCATTATAGTAGACGTGTCGCGATGTCGTGTCGTGAAACGGTCGCTCGTAGTTCCATTTCTTTGTGGTTTTATTTTTTAATGACCTTGCACATCCGCATACTGCGCCACTGATATCATAAAAATACGACCACTACAACGCGTAAAATAGTTTCTAGTTGCTGTATGTAGGCCAGTCAAAATTTTAGATACATAAAAACAATTGGATTCCACGGCACCTATATTTTTATCTCTTCAATGTATACTACATTTTGCATAAATTTCTGGAACAGGAATGTGGTTATGCTAAAAGCATAACGATGTTAATAGGAAGATTAACTCGTAAGGTCACTTAAGAGTTCTATCGAGCAATTTCCGAATTACTGCTGGGAGCGCTCCAGATTTTCATCAACCACATAATTAGTGCAAGGAAATTGCCTCGACACAAACGAACTACAACCTACAACGTACCTACCTACACATAACTAAGACTTGAGTAATCTCAAACTGGATTTCTGTCATGGCAGTGACTAAATAACAGGATGTTGGTAAACCTTGAGGAAATGTAATATTCTTTGCTCATAAAATCTCCGTCGTTCTGTGCAGGAGAGCAATTTTGAATTTCGTATTACCAGCAATAAGTCGGGCTCAGTCAACTTTCCGCTTCTTTGATTCGTCACCCGGTAAATACGATTTTGTAAGGTCTCGCCAAAACAGCTTAATAAAAAATAAATTGTACAATAAATAAATAAAGTGTACATAAATAATAACATAGATAAGAGACAGAACACAATACAGTGTACAAACATACATAGAAATCTTTTGAGTTCGATAGAACAAAAACCAATTGTCAGATAGATATGGCACATACACAAGTCATGTACGAGAATAAGCCAAAATCAAGTTTTTCAAGGGCACAATCTAAAAGTTTAATGTTTGTGTTTTCACGTTGAATATCGAGATATCACTTTAATGCTGAAATCGAGTTCCCTGAAACTATTGAGTATTAAAAGATTTAATTGTTTTATTGTAAAACCGACGTGTTAGAGGTTTTAATTGAAAGTTTTGTATATTTCGAGTTATCAACTTATTCTTGCCCGGCAAGAAATAATTATATTATGTAGATATATTTATTATCAACTAATAACTGTTTCTACATAATAATGAATGAATAATGAATACATGGATAATGAAGACTTTTTTTCTCTATCTGTATCAGTCAAAAAATAAAGTCATATAAATTGTCATTTAGTAATAAAATATAAGCACTTTTACCTTGACTCTATTCATAGACAATATTCAACATTTATCTCAATCAACACACATTTGTCAAATAATATTAACGAAGGACTAATAAGTTCTATTCTAGCTCTGTTTCTCATAGGAATTTACTGAATACAAGACGTCTGTAGACAGATTGAATCAATTCCAACTTGAAATTTAGATGTGTAACTTGTCGCTCGCTGACTCCTTCACTTAATAGAATTACCACAAGTGCAAACATAATCTATACCTTTATTCTCAACCAAGCGTTTAATAGTGTTAACCTTTACATTCTAAAAACAATTCTAACACACATACTGATTGATTGTCCTTTGATGTGCAAATTATTTTTGCTTTGACCCCAATGTGAAATCTTGACACAACTTTGTTTTATTGCATCCTACCTATAATTGTCGTCAATGTTCTGTCCTTCTACGAGTATAAGTATCCTCAGGTCCAACATCTCAACTAGCTGTAATCACACCAGTACATATATAATAACTCCACAGTTTGATTAAATCAAGGAAACAGCTTATTAATTGCAACGTGAAAAGATACTACTATAGATATATACTTAGTTTACTATCCTCTAGAAGTACCTAAATCAATTTAGGGACAATTATTTGTTTAAGTAGTATAAACAAAGCCTACGAAACGCTTCTGTCTGTATGTTCGCGATAAATTCGAAAACGATTTGATGAGGTATGCGACATCAGTTAAGGCACATTGATGTTCTATGCATGACGAGTAGAAATTATGGCAGTCGTGAATGAAATCGAAGAATGAATCGTGCATGAAAAGCAACGATCCAAAATTTCCAAGCTATAAACAGGACATCTTTGATGCGTAACAACACAAATTGAATTCTTTAAATTTTTAAGTGAGTACATTGTACTACCCTTATTTTCTATCACCATTACGTAGGTGAATACTTTCTAATATATTGTCTATAATGACACTAACTTCTTAATACCATGAGTACCTTAATTCTTAATACCTTAATGTTTGTTTGTACGAATAAAGCATACGCACATATCCTTTGAGAATAATCTTTGACAGAAAACTTGTTTGTATAAATAAACGGATTTGCAAATATGTTACGGTTTTAAAGTTTTCATCACCCAACTGTTGCTTAAAGCCGTAGATAATAAGAGAATCGAGAATTCCGTGTGATCACTTATCGTGGTACCGCACAATTGTGCGGTACTGCGGTGCGGTCTCCAACAATACAAGCGTAGTTAATGATACTCCCAACAAATATTAGCAGCAATAATGGGTATTATTAATGTAATCAAGGATACACTAATATAATTTATTTTTGATGTGGTATGAATAAAACCATTTTCAGTTCATATAAAAATATGATACGGACTTTTTATTTTGACCGGACGTCTTTTACTTCAGGCAATATTTATACTTGACGTACGTGTCAAAGTAACAAACGGGAATAATTTTGTGTCATTTATCATCACTGATGAAGATTGGGCAATATTTTCCCAATCGTCACCACTGGGGAGAGAACGGGAGGTATGGAGTAGGAATAGACGGAATAATTCTTATATAAGTATATAATATGTATTTTTAATAATAACGGCACACTCAATGGCAAAGAACTAATGACTAGGATTCCAACTCTAATTTGTCTCTTTTTAACCAACGGTCTTAAGGCATTAAGTCCACTTCAGTGCATTATAGTGCAAAAAGTGTAAATAAATAAGGTTCCCTGTGTCGTGGGTACGAACAAACAAAACAACAAACACAAAAACAAATATACCACCCAGACCCAAAACAAACGTTTGTCTTTAAACAAATTAGACCGAGAATCAAACCCGGGACCTTTTATTACAAAGCAAGCACTATAACTAACTGAGCTAATCGGACGTCAAGATTATGTGCAGTCCAGTGCCTTTAAATTCAAATTTATTTTATTTATTACTTTTGCCCCGTGTTATTTGAAACTTGTAGTTAAAAAACCTTATTAACATAATATATTAGTTATTCTTAAAACTGAAAATGAGTTCCCACATTTATATCTAGACAACGAAAACATTTGAGACATTAAGTAGTGTACTTATAGTAAAACAGAAAATACAAAGTCAACGTTAAATAAAATTGACTCAATTTAATGAGTATAAGTAAATATACTGAGTTCTATTGTTACCTAAATATTTTATTTTATCAGTAAATATTGGTAAAAGTAGGATATCTTACAGCAACCCAGAAAATAAGATCTATAGAAACACTTTTAAGAAAAATGTCATCCAGCTATTATTAATTACGCTATTGATTGATTAACAATACTGTGCTGATTAGGACTATCCATACCATCCACCTGTCTCTCAACTGTTGAATATACGCCTCTCGTAAGGATCACCACCATACTCGGTCTTCTGCTCTTCTCATCCAGTCACTGCCGGCGACTTTCTTCAACTAGGTGTCCTACGCTGATTAGGACATCTAATGGAAATTAAATACGACAAGTCTGTAGTAGGCATATGATTAGCATTTAGCTGATTCATTCTGGCGTGACGAAACATCACCTGTTGTTAGCTTGTGTAGGAAAGGTCGAGCCCACTCGTCTAAGACCTACCATCCAATATACGCACTTTCATCAATGCCACAACGTAGGTTGCTCTGCATTAATTAAGCGTCGAATGTTACCCCGCCATTAATGTCAAGAGACTGTTAGTTCACGAACTAACTCTGTCTCGCTCGGAGCACATTGGATGGAACGCAACGTTCCTGCATACTGATTGCATCTTCAATTTGGATTGGTGAACATAACCATTAGCATATTAGGTTATTAAACACCGTGTTACTAAAATAACGAAGAACCTGCAACTAATTAAAAATTTATAAAACCGTTCTAGCGAAAAATTAAATTATTTTAGGGAATAAATCAAAAGTTAGAAACGTTAGAAAAGTTAGAAAAGTTTTGTTGTTCTGTCTAAAATTTTGGTAACGCGTAGTGACCGGGCGGAGCGTTCGGTAGTTGGAACGAGTATAATTTGTTTTACGTGACTGAGCGTAAAATAAAAATATACTAGAAATTAATAATAAGTTATGTAAAAGATACTGGTAGAATCGATTCTACCCTCGATACGGCCTCTTTCCAGATTTTGCATTATTTCAGTGACACGTAGTAGATATACAAGTTCAGAAATGTATATATAAACTTCCTAGAAAATTCAAGCTTGTGGTGAGGCGAGTGAAACGCCAGACGGTGTAAAATTGTCCCCGGTTGCAAATTTATTAGATCATTTTTTACAAGTTTGGAGAAAACGAATATTCCATTTATATTTAAATTGTTGAATAAATACCGGAAACCACTCCACACTGAATTCCTGAGTTTAAACAATGCACTTTTATCGTGCTACGAATATTTGTCTGTCCTAAATATTAGGGACGCGCCACTCGAAAAGGTAGAAATTGGCTTTGTACCGCCAGTTTAAAAAAAAGTTTTACTGGCCCTATCTAACAACAAATATCGTTTGGAAATATTGGTTTTGAAATAAATTGGTTTTTATTTTATGAATACCTCGATACATCGTAATTTCTAAACTACAGAATTGATTTTACCCATCTTATCAGAATTACAAATCAACACTATTTTTGTGCCGACTTACATTTCATTCGGAAAAGAAATGCGACCTTCACCTTGTTCATACATTTCGCTGTCCTACAAAAATTTCTTCGAATTTTCTTTGTATAAAATGCAATGGCAAGCATTCTATAGAGTATGTCTCTGTAAAGGGGGTATTTGTTTAAACAGAATAATCACGTTGTGCCGTGTGGTGTCCACCGCCTATACAATAGGACCACCACATTTCTTTCCGCGAGTGTCGTAAAAGACGACTGAGGGATAATAAAGTCACTACCACAAGCGCTGAGGAACTACACCGCTTCTGAAAGAGTGGACTCGCCAACCCGTTTGACTAGCGTGGCGTTTTTTAAGGCCATATATCCCTTATGCACAAGACAGTGTGAGCGAGGAGGCCCATGTCCTGCAGTGGCTACTGAAACGGCTGGTTGCATTGGATTGTAATCACGTTTTAATGTAATATTACAATATGATTATTTTTTATGAAAGAAGAAATGCTGAATAAAATCTCAAGAAAAGTTAATGAACTCGTGATGTCAAAGATTAACTCTAAAATAGCGATAACTTTGAAACTTCGGAGTTTATTAGAACCGGTAATGTGTATTTGATACTTTTATAAAGTCGAGATAAAATAAAACGTGAGAATGTTTTTGAAAATAAATGTACATTAATTAAACATTAGGTAGTGGAGAGTTGAAACTATGCCTCATATATTTTATTCAAAACAATAATTACCCAGTAACAATAATTAATTAATTAATTGAGATATCAATTTCAGGTGTAACACATGGCAGGAGAGCCTGCGTGGGTACAGATTTCAATGCCGTCTACCTCTCTAGCCTGTATCGAATTGCTAATGAAATACAAGCACTACTGCTTAGTGTTGTGTTATTTATTCATTTCAACTCATATAAGAGCTACATTCACATTTAAATAATCATTTACTTAAATACACCCGAAACTTTTCCAAAGCCTGAACCCATGGGTTCTATTCATGATTTTGGATTCATTAACATAAAAATTCCACAATTTTTTTACGAATTTCCATTTTTGATCAGTTTTTATTGATTATTTTCATTATTTTGTGTAAAATCCAACCAAAAAAAAATTAGACTTCGGAAAAAGTATACTTCCACTACTTACTCTCTTTGTACTTCCATTACGTTTCTCGTTCAATTTACATTTCAGTTTAGTCAATTACGTTCAAAGTAAGGAACTAATGAAATTCAAAGTTGTCAAATATCAGTTTATATAAGTTGTTCTTAGTTAAAGCTTGATGATGACGATAGTGAATTTTATAATTTAACCCTGTTGCTATGGTTAAATAACTATTTATTTACCTTGTTGATAACTTGCTCGGTTAATTATTCACAACTATCTGAAGAGTAACAGCAAATCTATTTTATAATACAATAGATACCTATTTGTTGGAATGTTCAACAACAGGCAGTTGTAGTTATTTCTGGCTCGTCAAAAATTTCAAAACAACGTCAGCACCACAGAGCAAGGAAAATGAATCTCGAATGTTGAACAAACGGACGTAAACTATTGTCCAATTACAGGCTACAGTCTGCTTTCACCGCGCTGAGTTGTGTAGCTGAAGATAAATACAATGGACTGAGCATGCTTTTAGTAAAACCAACCCCTTTCATAGTGATACTATAATGTGCAGTTTAGGATTAGTTGAACAATGTTAACCAAAGTTATAGTTGTTTGACTCAATAGGTGTAAAAATGAGATGGTGGATAGAATGAATGATAGACAAGACGGACGAATTGAATGACGAAACTACAAGAACTACAGATTATTTAACAACTCTGTACAATATGCGGTAACACTGAAAGTTAAACTCCTTGACTTATTGCAATAGATTAGTTCGGAAGCCAACATTTTACAAATACACCAATCAAAGTTAATAAAGGTATTATATTTATATAATTATAATGTAGGTACCTATTCTTCGTGTATTAAATACAATGGAAGCCTGAATTCCATAGCACAGATTTAACCTACTTTGAAGTTGATACAAGTATTTTATTAGTAAACCTCCAGAAATAGAAATATAAATCACTATATTATAGCCCCAAGGTTGGCGGAGAAAATGCTTTTAGCATTATGTTATTAGCATTTTAGATTTTACAGAATATAAGAATATAATGCACAGGAGATAACTACATGTTCTCTCATGTAATCGTGTATAACAATATTGTTTTATGTGTACACTTAAATATATAAATAAATAATCCATCTATAAATAATTTATGCACCTATAACTATTTCCTGTCAGCTGTCGGTCCTGTAAACTGTTAGGTAATCCCCAAACTTTCTAAACGCCTTTCTTGTGTAGAAATCTAAACAACATCACATATAGCTGCGTTATCGATCCATCGTAATTGCAACCCCTATTTTACAGCGCAAGCTTCACCAAGCCCGTTAAGACGTGACCTCAAAGGCAGCTAATCGCGATCGCAGATACGCAATGTAATAACAACCTTGTGTTAGATTAACTACCGCTAGCGAATAACTGGATTGCATCTCAACATAGATATGGGTTATGGAGCCGTGGGCTGTGCTTTAGGCTTACGGCGGAAGTAAGTAAACGTGTACGAGTATTGAGAATAAATTGGTTTAATTAGAAATTACTGTTGCGTTCATACTAATTTGTAACGCTGGCTTATCATCATTAAACTTTGTAGAATCTCAATCTAGTTGCATTATTTATTTATTTATCTAAAAGAGAATAAAAAAGATCGCAATGAGAATCGCAAAATATGTTGATGTCATGAGAATTCAACTCATTATGAATAATCAGACAGTTTTAGGATTTTTAACAATATAATTTTTCGATGCATCATTGTGTCAAATAGTTTAACTTAGTAAACTATTCGTTATTTTTTAAAATATATTAAGTTAATTTGAAAATAAAATAAATATAATAAATGAAATAAGACAGATGGATAAAACTCTTTATTGCACACGAAAACAAAATAAAACATTACGGACGTCGTAAACATATGAAATGCACAAAAGACGCTATTATTGCTAAAAGCGATCTTTACCAGAGAGACAACCTTCAGTTAGAAAGGAAATAAATATTTTAATCACAAGTAGATAGTGTACCATACCATCAGCCTGTTTCTCTCCACTGCTTGATATAGGCCTCTCCCAAGGAACGCCACACGCAGTCTTCAGCTCTTCTCATCCAGCCACCACCGGCGACTTTCATCAAGTCGTCAATCCACCTGGCCGGAGGGCATCTCAGGCTACGTTTCTCGGCACGTGGATAGTGTACAGTATATATAATTTCATATACAATTATTTGCGTCACTAAATGAAAATCACATATACTCCGGTTTAAAACTACACTGCCTTATTCTTGTAGGACTAGCACTAACTTGCGCTGTTGCTTTAACAACAAACATGGACATACAAGAATTCTCTCCAAGAGTAACTACTACCAGCATTGCTTTCATCTCGATTTCTATGACGTATATATGTAGTTTAGTAAATATGTGCAATAAATATTGTTTCGTGTGAATAATAAAAGATACATAAAGGCCTCGCTTATCATCTATTGTTATTCTATACCTGTTAAATGTGAACTTACCGTATTGTGATTATTAATTAATGTGAATCATCCATCAATCAGGCTTTGACAAAAACAAAGGATTAAATAAATTGTACGCCTATAGAGTTACATCGGGCGATGTGTAATGAATGATGCTGACCTCGTTACTCTTTCCGCGTGTACATATTTTTATTACAGCCTTTAGCCATCCATTGCTGAATGTAGGTGTTCTCATGCTGACGCTATTCTTCTCTCTCACGCCAATTATCCGTCTATGTAGCGGGTAATTGGCTACGACACCCTGTTCTATGTCTCCGCTCAGACACTCTCGTCGTCTAACTTTCATTTGGCAGTCGGTTCAGATGTTTGACCTACACCTCCCTTAGTAGGGAGGTGCACGCTGCAATCCTGCAGCCGCTGTATTTCTGTGTGTACATACGTGTTTCGGTAGTGAATAAGATATGCCAGATCCTATTACCAACCCATCCTGTCCTATCCCCTCCCAATTTCCAAACCCTTTTTCTAAATCTGTTCTTAAGTTTCCAAAGGTAGGCAGTGCAACCAGGAACATGCCAAATGCCGACGTTTGGCATTCTGTACTGATGTTGACATATATCGCGGATGTTCATCGGTGACAGTATCCATTTACCATCAGGTGGACTGTCTGCCACCTTAATTCTATAAAAAAACTTCAGTTTTGCGTCCTTTCTCCATGTCAATGATTTTGATTTTTATCAAGATAGTGTGATTAGGAACATTATCTGTCTCTGAGGGAGACACCAATTATTACATTGTTCCATGACTCTCTTAATGATTCGCATCTTTTCCATTATTTCCTTTGTTAAGGACCCGATTTCGGAAGGTAACTTACAGTGAATAAACCACACTGGTTGGAAAATCTGGTTTAGATATTCCCTAAAGTTTAAAAACCTAGGTATCTAATTATTAAAGATTCTAAAATATCAAGATTAAAATCTATTCCTAATTTCAGTATTTTGTTTTACAAACAACCTTAACTAAGAAAGATTTAAGCATTAAGTTCTCAACAAGAAAGTTTTGAGCTCAGATAATATTGCAACACACGCCTTCCACATTCCCACAATTTTAGTTCAAAACTCTTAATGATCTTTCATCAATTCATCAATTCTGAATTTGCCATAGTCATCAAACTTTAGAGTCACGTGTACTAAACGGCTTAACTATAATAGTCCCCCATTATACCGGTTGTCGAATGTCAATTGCGTCGGGTATATAGGCCTATTAGGTTTATTCTAAACTTGGCACGCATCTGCTATGAGATTTGGAGCATCACAATCTGGGTCAGTTGTTTAGTAAGGCGGACTTGATGCTCGCATCGATGCGAAGCTTAACAATAGTGGTTAAGACAACAATTGCAATCTGACAGTAGTTGAATGGTCTGAATGTTATACACGTTTGTGTAGACAATTCGTTACTGTACCTTCCGATGACAAGGAGTTGTAACTATTGAATATTCTTACTGGAAGTTTCATTAAAAATCCCATCAATACTTACTTTTACATTACTTAAGTTATTTTTGATAATGTATATTTAGGACAAGGCGTCGTGCAATACAACGAAAATAGTATTAAGAGAATTGATTAGATATTTTTTATCTAACAAGACAATGCAGGCTTTGTGCTAGTAGAGTCAATTGAGCGGCAAACGGGCGTGCAGCCTTGAAGGCTCACATTCGTAATGAGTGAAAGGCGCCGCGTCGATCATACATAGCCTAAACGTGACTCACCAATGACTTTTAATATGCGAATATATTATCATAACATAAATATAGCTTAGAAATCAAATGACAGACAATAATTTCAATATTTGTAACTAAGTGCTCCACATAGAGATTAATGAAAAAGCTTTAAACAACACTCAAATTCTATCACCAATTCAACTGACCAAAGGTCTCTCACAGAGTCCCTCGTTGATCAAAGCTAGTTGTAATTCATTCTCCGGTGCATCAGCGTATCCACTAGTCCTTCAAACGGTTACACGAAGGCACTTTACAGAAATGACCCGTAGACACTGGAAACCCGGTCGACATTTGAAACCAAACATGAATGTCGATTCGATACTCGACAGTTATAACTAAAGCATGTCATCCATGACCGGACCTGGGAATAGAATCTTGTTGACAAAGCGACACGTTAATTACGGTATACCGCAAGAGAAACTATTTGCTGAGGGTAAAATTAAATGTCAACAAAATGTTTACCATCATTAATAGGCATGATGTCGTCATATTATGAAGCATTAAACCGTTTTAAGGTTAGAATTTACTCAAACCCTAATCAATTGTTCATGCACAATTAAAGTAAAAAGTCTTTATGTACGATTATCAAGACTATTGTCAATAACAACGTACACAATATGAGCCCTTTATTATATTGCAGCATGGACCTCTCACAAAACTCAAACAACAGACGATCTTTCACTTTTTTTTGCAATCTGTTACAAAATTTATATACATTTGTAACTATAATTTCACTTTAAGGTTTTACATAGATTATATACTATTATTATTATTATTACTATGTTATTGTTACATTGGAGTCAATGATGTCAGTGAATTATTTTATTGAAGAAAAATAATTTCTCTCGAAGCTATTGGTATTGTATTAAAACGGCAGCTTTGAAACTGCCATTTTTAATACAATACGACTAAAAATATTGATATGAGAATATCAAGTTAGGAGTGTATATATATAATGCATTCTGCAGTAACATAACTGGGTCAAACACATTGCATCGCGTAGTGGAGGTGTCAGTGAAGCGTGCCGCTATATCGCGGTCTTCGCGATCAGTCGCCAAACTCAACGCGCTCTAATTGTTTACTTTTTTTCATGTTCACACGCACGGTAATGTGTTTGCATGTGTAAGTTTTGTAGTAATAAAGGCACACATTAGTAAGTAACTAAGTATTCTTTATTGTAACCACAGATAAACACAATATAATATAAATCATAATGAATAGTGTATAAAAGACGGTCTTATCGCTATTAGCGATCTCTTTCAGACAATCTCTGGGTTAGAGAATTGACAAAAATAACTGCCAGATAGATGAAGCACTTACATACTTATACATACATAACAACATAATATGAATTTACTATTTACTTACCGAAAACCCACTCGTATTCCAACTCACCCAAAAGACCCCAATGACCCCTAGAACAACCATTCCGAAATTAATGATAGCTCTTCGAAGTGTTTCCCCAACTAAAAATTCCTTTCAACCCAATCCAAATTTAAAGTGGAAAGGACATCGATTAATAATTGGAAACTGTGATCGTCCGTTAATCCTAAATTAGTAACATTTATAGCAAATAGAAATTGTTTTCCAAGTTTTCGCATCACAATAGCGGGTGGTTAACTAGTCAGTGGGTGTAATCCAAAGCAATCTGTTGTTAACGTGCGATTTACTCATGATCGTGACAAATTGGGTCGTGGTAACCTTATTAGAGGGTGTAAATTTTTCGTGAAATTGTTTTCTGTTACTCGATACGGTAAACAAATCGATGTGTAGAAATATAAATCTAGAGTTCTGCACAGATACTTTTCTTCGCTATACATGCTGTGTTCCTAAGTTTCTCAATAGCAAAAAAAGAACGTCGACAATTTGACACCGCAATTCACATCTTTTACAAGTTTCCATTCACATATGTTTGCATATATGACATTGAAAAAATCGTTAAAAATTTCGACAGCCCAACATATCGATACTTTTCTAAGTTCTCGACAAAATATTATTTGTGCCGATTTATTATATAGATATTGTTCTCGAGTAGGTAATATTAAAAGCATCGTATGCAAAAGTATCGGTTTCAAATAAAAATGTACTCAATAAATAATAATAATAAAAATAATACATAACTTATCCAATATTGGGTATCTACTTAAAAATTATAGGAATTCATTTTCTCCGACTAAAATTTTACGCTGTATGAAAAATACAGCCCAACGAATATTTAATGAGAAAGTTAGTTTTGAAGTAAATAGAAAGGCATTGAATTTAAGAATAATGCGTGTGGAAATTTTAGTTGACACGACGACGTGTCCGACATACAATCTGCACCAATTTATGTTTCTGTCCTAGGCCACTAATATTAAGACTAGCTCTTTATGTAGAACCAAACAGTTTTAGATATCACATCTATGTAGAATTAGCTTGGCAGATGTATTTATCATAGAAAAAAATCGTATTTTCTACAATCTTACTGTTTCTAATTTCATTTTGCGGTTTTCTCTTGATGATTACTTTAGTGGTTTCAAATTCCTGAACAACGACAAAGCGTAATTTGTCGTGCTGATAGGTAATTTTTTTCTTTTTTTTTTATGTACGTAGGCGGCAGACGAGCATACAGTCCACCTGATGGTAAGTGGATACAGTCGCCCATAGACATCCGCGATACATGCCAACATTAGTCCAAAATGACAAATGTTGGCACGCCCCCGGATGCGCTGCCTACCTTTGGAGATATAGGAATGGATTTGGAGAAAGGGTTAGGAAAATGGGGAGGGATAGGATGGGATGGGAATGGGCTCTGGCACATCTCACTCAGTACCGAAACACGTACGTACATTGGGGAAATACGATAAAGTGGGAAATGCAGTACATTTCAAGGTAGTCTTCTGTGAGAGAGGGGTAACGTGGGCAGTCGAGCGCGCCCAGCGGCTGTTGGATTGCAGCGTGCACTCTCCCCCTCACAAATTTGCGATAACTTTCAAATATATAAGTAATCTGTATTTTCTTTGTTGTTTAGTCTATCCTCGATTCGCAATCGATCATGAGTACGAACTTAAACTTCTACCACTGGGTTTTATTTAAGCATAGATTTTTCCGTTAATCACTAACTTGATGGTAAAGAAAAACATCGTAAAGAAAAACGGTAGTATCTGCGTGCCCGCGAATTAATTTTAAAATTGCTGGGGCACATGCAGCATTCGGCGATCCCTTTTAGGCAGAGCGAGCGTCGTGGGTCCAAAAACTCTTTGCGACTGCAAAGGGAGGCTTGTGTCTTACTGTGGGACATTATAAGCTGACATCGTTGTCGTCATTTTCAGTACTTCGGATTAATCCCGCGAGTCCGTTGACAGCGCTTGTTTTTATATGAGAAAAAGAACACGGATGTAAAAGTGAGTGCAGTGCGATTGACATGTAGGTACGTGTATATTATACGGGTTCACGCGCTTCTTGCTCTATTGAGGATGCGTCTTCGATCATCGTCGTTATTATTATTTTATCATTGTTATTGTTACATCTGTCAATTCCTAACTTTTATAAGAGCAATTATTATCAATTACTACCAATACTCCCTTTTTCAGTACTACCTATTTCTATATTTTAAATTTTATTTTTCCCAAAATAAAGTCTCTTAATTATGTAATTTAAGTACTAATTATATGAATAGGAGAGTCTACTTACACAGGTATTTCTTATTCTGAATAAGAGATCCCTGCTACGTTAATCACCATGTCTGATTAAGCTAATATACACATTTTTTACAATCTCCAAAAAATGTAGCTTTCCCGGTGAAAACATTTTCGTAGCGACATGTTTAGTGAGAACCGGCTAATATTTTCACTAAGCCCTTGACTAATAGTGAAAGCTATTGTTTGTCCAACAATATTTATTTATAATATAGTTACACATGCATTTCTATTACTGACAAGTTTACACCTACAGTTCATTAGAAAAGCATTTTTTGAGTGTTTATACTAAACCGTTTACACAGTCGGAAGCTTTTACATTATTTGATATTTGAAATTTGCTTGAGATTTTGAATATTGAAATTGCATCAACATCTAATTTAGTAATTATACAATATAATCTATAACGTCTCAATATAGGACACATGCCACCCTTTCTATATCACTAGGGGCCATAACCAGGAGGGCACAATGCAGATTGGTGGAGGGTGGAGGGAGGAAAAATCTCGAGCATGAGTATGCTCGAGATTTTTTTAAATTCTCAAGCATGTGGGTTCTCTCATGGTGATTTCCTTCACCGTCGAGATAGTGCTATTTTTTAAAAACCCATACTTAAGTAGAAATTCATTGATACGGGCCGAGAATTTGAACTAATGACCTCATGAATGGGAGTGATGAATAGATACCCATACACTATCACCGCGTATATAAAAAAAAAACTTCTTATGCAAATAATATCGTAATTCACTAATATTTTTTAAAAATAAAATTTGTGTTTATTTTTAAATGTGTTCCCGTACCAATATTTACTGTTGACTACCCTACAAGTATTAAAAATTCTTTCATCGTTTTTGTTTCCTGGCAAATTTAATATTACAACACATTTAATTTTATTTACAGGATGGGAGTTGAAAGGATTACACTGTTACAAATTCTTCAACATCAGACATTCCTGGGAAAAAGCAGCAGAGTTATGTCGAAGGTAAAATTTTAAAATTCTTGTATATAATTCATATTAATATGATATTTAAACTTTGACGTTAAAAGTATAAACAAAATCAAAATAAAAAAAAACTTATTCCTAAAAGTTTATTCAAAAATTCTGTAAATAAATTTACCTTTCAGGTACGGAAGCGAGCTCATGGTTGTAGACAGTTATACAGAAAACAATATGACAGCCAGTATGGTGCCGGCTAGTCCAAGCAACAACCATTACTGGCTGGGTTTAGCAACTGTAGATGATCTCCGAACAAATACTCTGGAATCTGCTGCTGGAACCTTAGTTTCACAGTATGCTGGATTTTGGGATCTAAGACAACCCAACCCTAAGGATGGGGAATGCGTAGATGTCCATGTCATGTCAGACAGTCAGTCTTGGGAGCTCACCACCTGCGAAACGCTTCTGCCTTTTATGTGTAGAGCTAATGCTTGTCCAAATGGTAAGTTTACCGCGTTAACAAATTACGATATAAAATTTGTTTACAAAATAGCATGACGGTAAACGGAAGTTTAACGGTCAATGCAAAGGTTGTTAAAACAATTGTGTAAATAACATTTCTTTTCCAGGAACCTTCCATTGTTCAAACGGAAGATGCATCAACGCAGCCTTCAAATGTGACAAGCAAGACGATTGTGGTGACGCTTCCGACGAAATGGACTGCGCTTCCGAATGTCACTTTTATATGGCGAGCAGTGGTGACGTATTAGAAAGTCCGAATTATCCTCATAAATATCCTGCATTTAGCGAATGCAAATGGACACTCGAAGGCCCACAAGGCCAAAATATTGTTTTACAGTTCCAAGATTTCGAGACTGAAAAATCTTTTGACACTGTTCAAATCTTAGTAGGCGGCAGGACCGAAGACAAATCTGTCAATCTAGCGACCGTATCTGGAAAACAAGACTTATCGAACAAACTTTTCGTATCTGCTTCGAACTTTATGATTATCAAATTTAGCACGGATGGGTCTGTAGAACGGAAAGGATTCCGTGCTTCTTGGAAGACTGAGTCATCAAATTGCGGTGGAATTTTAAGGGCTACTCCCCAAGGCCAAGTGTTGACGTCACCTGGTTATCCCAATGGTTCTCCTGGTGGTTTAGAATGCATGTACATCATTGAAGCTCAACCGGGAAGAATAGTTTCATTAGAAATAGAGGATTTAGAATTAGGAATAAATAGAGATTACATTGTTGTTAAAGATGGAAACACACCTTCTAGCCCCGTGCTTGCAAGGTTGACAGGACCAGGAGAGGAAAACCAAAAAGTTGTTATATCTACTACAAATCATTTGTACATGTATTTCCGGACAAGTCTAGGTGATTCTAAGAAGGGCTTCAATATGCGATATTCACAAGGATGCAAAGCGACAATAATCGCCGCGAATGGTACATTTACTTCACCTGCTTACGGTCTCGCAAACTACCCTAACAATCAAGAATGTTTATACAGAATAAAGAATCCCAATGGTGGTCCTCTATCACTAAAATTCGACGAGTTTAGCATACATCCTTCAGACGTAGTCCAAGTTTTTGACGGATCGAGCACAAGTGGATTAAGATTGCATTCAGAGAATGGGTTTACTGTGAAGCCTAGAATTACATTAACTGCTTCCAGTGGAGAAATGTTAATACGATTTGTTTCTGATGCACTACATAATGGAGAAGGCTGGAAGGCGACGTTCTCAGCAGGTAAGCAGTTAAGGTGTAATATATTATTATTATAATAATCATAGAATTTATAGTAATATAGAAATTAGGACAAAAACGGAAATGATTAATACTATTCGTCGTTACAGATTGCCCACCTTTAAAATCCGGCCTAGGTGCTCTTGCCTCAAACAGAGACACCGCCTTTGGAACAGTTGTTACATTCTCATGCCCAATCGGTCAAGAATTTGCTACTGGAAAATCCCGAATCACTACCAAATGTATGGATGGAGGAAAATGGTCAACTACTTACATCCCAAGTTGTCAAGGTGAGTAAAATTTTATTATTATTATTATTGTCATATATTCTAAGTGTTCATATAATACTAGTACTTATTTACTATGTTTTTCACTGTATAATTTGATTAATTCCTTTTCAGAGGTATACTGCGGTCCCGTTCCACAAATCGATAATGGTTTTTCTATTGGATCTACCAATGTCACCTACCGAGGTGTTGCAACTTATCAATGTTACGCAGGATTTGCTTTTCCAACTGGACAGCCTATTGAAAGAATCTCTTGTCTTTCTGACGGAAGATGGGAACGAACACCTACTTGTCTTGGTAAGAATAAATCAATCATATAATTATTTATTTATCCAATATAGGACTTGTCGTATTATTTAGATTAAGATTAACACAATATTTTTCAACAGCATCACAATGTGTGGCTCTTCCTGATGTTCAACACGCCAATGTTACTATATTAAATGGAGGAGGTAGAAGTTACGGTACTATCGTACGATATGAATGTGAACCTGGTTACGTACGCAGCGGCGAACCGGTTCTTCTTTGCATGAGCAATGGGACGTGGTCAGGAGATGTCCCCACATGCACAAAAGCCATTTGTCCCAAGTTCCCCGAAATCAAGAACGGACTTATAGTCGATCACACGAGAGTTTATATGTATGGCGATGAAGCACGCGTCCAATGTTTCAAAGGTAAAATAATAATCCCTAACTAATTTCTAATTACTTATTTCTATATATCTATTCTATTAATTGAATACCTCATTAATTTTTGACACAAATTGTTGGCATTAATTTCAGGTTACAAACTTAATGGACCTAGCGTACTTAAATGTGGACCAAATCAAGAATTTGACGCACCGCCAACATGCGACGACATCAACGAATGTCTTAACAGTCAATGCGACACTGCTTCCACGAAGTGCAAGAATACGCAAGGTGGCTTCTTCTGCCCATGTCGACCTGGTTTTGCACCAAGTTTAGATTGCAGACCAGTCGGTGATCTAGGACTTATCAATGGTGCCATTCCTGACGAATCCATAACTATATCGGCCCCTGAACCCGGATATCATGGTGGGGTAAGTGTTAATAACGAGTTCTATTTGAAACGTCCCATGATGATGTGATTTTCTGAAAATATGTAAATGTACATTTTTTATTTCAGATGGTCCGTCTTAATAACGGAGGTGGTTGGTGCGGCAACAACTTAGAAGCGGGAGCTAACTGGGTCTTTGTAGACTTGAGAGCGCCCACTATTATTAGAGGATTCAGAACTATGAGCGTCATGCGAGCTGATGGCAATATTGCATTTACATCAGCAATAAGGATCCAGTACACAAATGATTTGACTGATGTTTTCAAGGATTACACTAATCCCGATGGTACAGCAGTAGAATTCCGCATCTTAGAACCTACACTATCAGTCCTAAATTTGCCAATGCCAATTGAAGCGCAATACGTGAAATTCAAAATTCAGGATTATGTTGGAGCACCTTGCCTTAAGCTTGAAATTATGGGTTGTGCTCGTCTGGATTGTTCAGACATCAATGAGTGTGGTGAAAATAACGGAGGCTGTGATCAGAAATGTATAAACACGTGAGTAATTTGAATTTATTAATATTACAATTTAATATTAACACTGTTATTCAAAATTTAAATAATCGATAAAATGTTAACTTCTAGCCCTGGAAACTTTTCTTGCTCCTGTAACATCGGATACGAGCTTTATTCGGCTAATGGTACAGCCGGATTCGCTATCGAAAAATCCGAAACTGGTGACAGGGATGGTGACACTTATCAAAAGAATAAATCTTGTGTACCAGTTATGTGTCCACCTCTTGCTTCTCCTGAAAACGGCAAATTATTGTCTACGACGAACGTATATCACTTCGGTGATATTGTCCAATTCCAATGCGATTTCGGATACGTGATGTCTGGATTCTCCTCATTGCTTTGTACCTCAAGTGGTACTTGGAACGGAACTGCTCCCGAATGCCAATGTAAGCAAAAATCTTGAGAAAAATGTTATAATAAAGTGAAAAATAACAACAGTCATTTAATCTTTATGTTGACCTTTCAGATGCCAGGTGTGTCACACTATCTGATGACAAAAACGATGGTCTTAGAGTGATAAGAGATGACCCAGAAAGCGTACTTGTGCCATATAGAGATAATGTTACTATAACGTGTACATCTGCGGGAAGACAACTGAGAAATACTCTTACTTCATCTTTCAGACAATGCGTCTACGATCCTAAACCGGTAAGTTCATAACATTAAACAATTTTTAAAATATTGTAAAAGAACTTTTCTCAAAAATTAAACATATTTTATAGGGTCTTCCCGATTACTGGCTATCTGGTGCCCAACCTCAATGTCCCAGAAAAGATTGCGGTGTTCCAATGCCTACACCTGGAGCTGAATATGGTCAATACCTTGATACTAGATACCAAAGTTCATTTTTCTTTGGCTGCCAAAATACTTTCAAACTTGCTGGACAAACTAGCAAACACGATAACGTAGTACGATGTCAAGCAAATGGAGTTTGGGACTTCGGAGATTTGAGATGTGAAGGTCCAGTTTGTGAAGATCCAGGTAGACCTGCAGACGGTTACCAAATTTCAAGAAGTTACGAACAAGGGTCAGAAGTTCTTTTCGGATGTTCAAGACCTGGATATATACTAATCAATCCCAGACCTATTACTTGTATACGTGAGCCTGAATGTAAAGTTATCAGACCTCTTGGCTTGGCTTCAGGAAGAATACCGGATTCAGCTATTAATTCAACATCAGAGAGACCTAATTACGAAGCAAGAAATATCAGGCTCAATTCCGTAACGGGTTGGTGTGGAAAACAAGAAGCGTTCACCTATGTCAGTGTTGATTTAGGCAAAGTCTACAGAGTTAAAGCAATTTTAGTAAAAGGTGTTGTTACCTCAGATATCGTAGGCAGACCCACAGAAATTAGATTCTTTTATAAACAAGCTGAAAATGAAAACTATGTTGTTTACTTCCCCAACTTCAACTTGACAATGAGAGATCCAGGAAACTATGGTGAATTGGCAATGATAACGTTGCCTAAATATGTACAGGCTAGATTCGTTATATTAGGCATTGTAAGCTTTATGGATAACGCTTGTCTGAAATTTGAGCTGATGGGTTGTGACGAGCCTTCCGCTGAACCCTTGTTAGGTTACGACTACGGATATTCACCTTGTGTTGGTAAGTAATACTAGCGTGTATTTTATACTTTGTAACATGCTTTATTGTATTTCTTACATACTTTTTTTTTCTTCTAGATAATGAGCCACCAGTTTTCCAAAATTGCCCACAGCAACCAATTATCGTGCAAACGGATGTCAACGGCGGCCTTCTACCTGTAAACTTTACTGAGCCGACTGCAATTGATAATTCTGGCGCAATCGCTAGATTAGAAGTGACTCCTCAACATTTTAGAACTCCAATACAAGTCTTCCACAACATGGTGGTACGCTATGTGGCCTTCGATTTTGATGGTAATGTTGCCATTTGCGAAGTTAACATTACAGTACCAGATCACACGCCTCCAAGACTAAGTTGTCCACAGAGTTACGTTATAGAATTAGTGGACAAACAAGACAGTTATGCAGTAAACTTTAATGAAACCAGAAAAAGAATCAACGCAACAGATGCATCAGGAGAAGTATATTTGAAATTTGAACCAGAAAGAGCTGTCATTCCTATTCGTGGTTATGAAAATGTAACTGTTATCGCTTCAGATAAATATGGAAACAAAGCTCAATGTCACTTCCAAGTAAGTTATATTTTCTATAGTTATAGAAGTCACATAAATAATTTGTTATATGCACAGTCGTTTTTTTTGCTAATAATTTACTTTTATTTTTAGGTGTCAGTACAAGCTACACCTTGTGTTGATTGGGAACTTACACCACCAGCGAACGGAGCTCTCAACTGCCTACCTGGTGATAGAGGAATCCAATGTATAGCAACTTGTAGCCCAGGCTTCCGATTTACAGATGGTGAACCAGTAAAAACATTCGTGTGCGAAACTAAACGACAATGGATGCCTACTGCCGTTGTACCCGATTGTGTGTCTGAAAGTAAGTTTTCTTGTTCGTTCATTATATGTACTCGTATTAGGTGCTTACCTATGAAATGACAGATTTTATTACTGGCCACTTTGAGTTTAGATATCTTCTGTTCTAATTCGAATTTCAAAATAAAAGCAAAATGCATCTAATAGCTACGATGCTCTTATTTCTAAATCAGTACCTATTTCATTTGTTTTTCTGTACCTACCTAAATTTTGTTCATGTGATTGTCTTGAAATTAAAATCGATAAATTGAAAATTCGTGGTATTTTTGAATATGAGTTTTATCACGGCTCCAGCGCAAGTTAGACAAAATATCAATACTGTGAATGGATCAAACACCACAAACGATCGCACCGTGCTTCGATGGTTTGAACGCTTCTGTTCTGGAAATTTCGATCCTATGGATGAGCCCCACGGACGACCTACAACCAAGGTTAATAACGATGAATTAAAGGCTATAGTGGAAGCATATCCATCTCAAAGTACAGCTGAGTCAGCAGCAGGGTTTGATGTTAGTGACAGAACAATGTTGGTTCATCTGCATCAAATCAGCAAAATAAAGAAGCTCGAAAAGTGGGTACCTAACGAACTGAACAAACGTCAGCGACAACAACGTGTCGAAGTGTACACTGTATTATTGAACCGTCACAAAAACGAACGAATTATGAATCGCTTGTGATAAACCTGTGATGAGAAATGGATCCTATACGATAACCGCAAACGTTCGTATGAGTGGCTGGATCCAGGAGTTGCAGCCCAAGAATGTCCAAAACGCAAGATAACTAAGAACAAGCTACTGGCATCAGTTTGGTGGTCCTGTGCCGGTTCGAGCTGGTCAAACGCTTAAGGCAGATGTGTACTGTAAGGAGCTGCATACGATGATCGAAAAGCTGGCAACAAAGCAATGAAGTTTGGTCAATCGCTCATCTCCACTTGTTCTTCATGACAATGCTCGCCGTCACACTTCTCATACGACAGTTTTAAAGCTTCAATAGCTGGATTTGGAGACTCTCCCTCACCCACCATACTCATCGTACCTTACCCCGACTTTTTGCAAGGAAAATTTTTTTATTTTGAAGTAGGTGTGATTACGGCTTTTGAGGAATTCATTGATACCCGTCCACGAGACTTTGACAAGTGGCATCAATCAACTGTTTGTGAGTTGGCAAAAGTGTGTTTATAATGTGGGTCAATATTTCGACTAACATAATAAATATTTTTGTAAACAAAGGATTTTTTCAGTTTCTCATACAAATCGGTCATTTGATATAATAGGTAAGCGTAAAGAACCCCACATGGGTTTCTTTAGGAATCAATAAAATCATTATCAATAAAAAAAACTGTTTAAATTTTTTCCTATGTAAACTGTTATATTATAATATTTTTTTAATTGTTCTAGATACTCAGCAGGCTGCTTATCACGTTGTAGCTAGTGTTCAGTATCGAGCTCTTGGAGCAGTATCCAATGCATGTCTGCCACAGTACAAAGACTTGCTTGCTCAATATGACAGCATATTAAACGAAAGGTTAACACAACGTTGTTCTGCTGTAAACGTCAACATCAACGTAACATTCGTGAAAGCGATGCCAAGTCTTCTTGATGAGAATGTAGTCAAAATGGACTTCATCTTAGCAATCACACCAGCCATAAAACAAACTCAACTGTATGACCTTTGTGGTTCGACTTTGAATCTTATTTTCGATCTCTCCGTACCATATGCCAGTGCTTTAATAGAGCCCGTACTTAATGTTTCATCTATTGGAAACCAATGCCCACCATTGCGAGCAATCAGAAGTTCAATATCCAGAGGATTTACCTGCAGTGTGGGAGAAGTACTAAATATGGACACAAATGATGTCCCTAGATGCTGTAAGTAACCATTTTATTATTATAGTATAAATCAAAAGCAAGTAACTTTATTTATCAACTCGTCATTTATTCATTGAATAATTTATATTTTAGTGCATTGTCCTGCTGGAACCTTCGCCGGAGAAAAACAAAAGAGCTGCACAATGTGCTCTCGTGGATTCTTCCAAAACCAAGCACGTCAAGGATCATGTCTTAAATGCCCACAAGGAACATTTACAAGAGAAGAAGGTTCAAAGGATATAACTGACTGCATACCAGTGTGTGGGTACGGGACATACTCTCCGACTGGCTTAGTACCTTGCTTGGAATGTCCAAGGAATAGTTACACAGCAGAACCACCTGTAGGCGGATTCAAAGACTGTCAAGCTTGTCCTGTAAACACCTTTACCTACCAACCAGCGGCGCCAGGAAGAGATAAATGTAGAGCAAAGTGTACTCCTGGTACTTATTCGCCAACTGGTTTGGCTCCTTGCTCCCAATGTCCTAGAAATTTTTATCAAAATTTGCTTGGTCAGACGCTTTGTATGGAATGCCCGACGAATATGAAGACTGTAGGTACAGGATCCACAGGGCTAGAGGAATGTTTGCCAGTAGAGTGCTCCAACAGTGCCTGCCAGCACGGAGGTCTTTGCATACCTAAGGGACACGGCGTTCAATGTTACTGCCCGGCTGGATTCTCTGGACGTAGATGCGAAATCGACATCCATGAATGTGCAAGTCAACCTTGTTACAACGGTGGAACCTGTACAGACCTTCCACAAGGATACAGGTGTTCTTGTCCTCCTGGCTATGGTGGAATTAACTGTCAAGAAGAAAAGTCTGACTGTAGAAATGACACCTGTCCTGAACGTGCTATGTGCAAAGATGAACCTGGATTCAATAATTACACCTGTCTCTGTAGAGCGGGTTATACTGGTGTTGACTGCGATGTTACGGTAAATAAATCCTAAAAGATTTTTTTAAATATTTTTTTTGTCTTTTATGTACCTACTAAATATCTTTGTTTATATTGTAGATCGATCCGTGTTCAGCTAACGGAAACCCTTGTACAAATGGCGCAACATGCATTGCTCTTCAGCAAGGTCGATTCAAATGTGAATGCTTGCCAGGCTGGGAAGGTCAACTCTGCGAAACTAACACCGATGATTGTATTGAAAAACCTTGTCTCTTGGGCGCGCCTTGCACTGATTTAGTTAACGACTTTAGTTGTGCATGTCCGCCTGGTTTCACTGGAAAACGTTGTCATGAAAAGATAGACCTATGTGCAAATGAACCTTGCAAACACGGTGTTTGTGTAGACAAACTCTTTATACATCAATGCGTTTGCGATCCTGGCTGGACTGGACCAGCTTGCGATATCAACATCAACGAATGTGTTATTTCATCTTGCGAAAATGGTGGACAATGCATGGATGGTATTGATGACTTCACGTGTAATTGCGAAGCAGGATATACTGGCAAAAAATGTCAACACACAATTGACGATTGCGCTTCCAACCCCTGCCAGAATGGTGCTACGTGTGTCGACCAAATAGAAGGTTTTATATGTAAATGTCGACCAGGATTCGTAGGTCTACAATGTGAGACAGAAATTGACGAATGTTTGAATGAGCCTTGTAACCCCATTGGAACGGAACGTTGTGTTGACATGGATAATAAGTACCAGTGTGTTTGCCGAGAAGGTTTCACGGGAGAAATGTGTGAAATAAACATCGACGACTGTGCATCAGATCCTTGCTTTAACGGAGGAACATGTAAAGATGAAATTGGAAATTACAAGTGCAACTGCTTTCCAGGATGGACCGGTAAACGTTGCGAAAGGGATATTGGCAATTGTGCGAATAGACCCTGTCAAAATAATGCTAACTGCATAGACCTATTCCAAGATTACTTCTGCGTGTAAGTATAGTTCCCTATCAGTTTTCCAGTCAACTTCTTGTTGACAGTTTTAATATTCCCTTATATTTTTTTCAGTTGCCCAAGCGGAACAGACGGAAAACAATGTGAAACTGCCCCTGAAAGATGTATTGGTGATCCTTGCATGCATAGTGGCAAATGTCAAGATTACGGTTCTGGTCTCAACTGCACTTGTTCCCTAGATTACACGGGCATTGGATGCCAATATGAATTCGATGCTTGCGAAGCAGGTCTTTGTCAGAGCGGAGCTACCTGCGTCGATGAAGGCGAAGGATACACATGTATTTGCGCTCCAGGTTTCAAAGGAAAGAACTGCGACGAAGATATCGTGGATTGTAAAGAGAACTCATGCCCACCATCAGCAACGTGCATTGACTTACCTGGCAGATTCTACTGCCAATGTCCATTCAATCTTACTGGTGACGACTGCAGAAAGAGTAAGAATATTATGCTCTTGGAAGTATTATTTTTTTATATTGTTTAGCGTTACACATTATAAAATGAATATTTTTCTTCCAGCAATAAGTGTAGACTATGATCTATACTTCAGCGATCCATTGCGTTCAAGTGCCGCTCAAGTAGTACCTTTCGACACTGGATCTGCGGACAGTTTAACTATTGCTATGTGGGTCCAATATACCCAACAAGACGAGGGTGGAATATTCTTCACTGCTTACAGCGTGAGGTATGTTCATTCGTTCCATTACATAATATTAATTATTCAACTTGACGTATTTTTACAGTATCTAACAAATATTTTTTCGTTCTAGTAATTCCCATATTGCGCTAAACAGAAGACCTATCATCCAAGCTCATTCAAACGGTGTTCAAGTTTCTCTATTCCCTGAACTCCAAGATGTGTATCTAAGCTTCGGCGAATTTGCCACTGTCAATGATGGACAGTGGCACCACGTCGCTTTGGTCTGGGATGGCAACAATGGTGGCGACCTCACACTTATTACTGAAGGGCTAATTGCCAGCAAGTTAGAAGGATATGGCAGCGGACGAACACTGCCAAAATAGTAAGCAGACACTTGTTTTATTATTTGGTAATATTTTATAAAGAAAATATGAAATACTAAGAAATCTATTCCCTTTTTCAGTGTTTGGGTAACATTGGGCAAACCTCAATCAGATAATCCAAAGGCCTATACAGAATCTGGATTTCAAGGACATTTAACTAAAGTTCAAATATGGAATCGTGCACTCGATGTCACTAATGATATCCAGAAACAAGTGCGAGATTGTAGAACTGAGCCAGTCCTTTACAATGCCCTGGTATTAACATGGGCTGGGTATGAAGATGTTGTTGGAGGCGTAGAAAGGATTGTACCGTCACATTGCGGTCAGAGGGTATGCCCGAACGGTTACACTGGCGCTAAATGTCAGCAATTACAAGTTGACAAAGAATCACCAAGAGTTGATCGCTGTCCTGGTGATTTGTGGGTCATCGCGAAGAATGGATCCTCCATAGTTAATTGGGACGCGCCCGCTTTCAGTGATAATGTAGGAGTTGCAAGAGTTGTTGAGAAATCTGGACATAGACCTGGGCAGATTCTTGCATGGGGAGCATATGATATTGCTTACGTTGCATACGATGCTGCTGGCAACGCCGCTACTTGCACTTTCAAAGTTACTGTTTTATGTAAGTACCACTAATATAATAGCTACCATTCTTTTTAAGAAGGTACTATAATAAGTTTTTTTTTTATCTTGGAATTTGTATTTGAATGTACTTGTACATTTTCTAGCGGAATTCTGTCCTCCTCTGACCGATCCTCTTGGAGGCTACCAATCATGCCGGGACTGGGGTGCAGGGGGGCAATTTAAGGTGTGCGAGATTGCCTGTCGCGACGGCCTTAGATTTTCGCAACCCGTGCCTCCCTTCTATACTTGCGGAGCTGAAGGATTCTGGCGACCAACTGCCCACCCAACATTGCCTCTTGTTTATCCTGCCTGTTCACGTAAGCCATCTTTTATTAAATGAACCCCGAAATTGATTATGGAATTTGTTCTAAGAATTTCTTCTTTACCTACATTTATTTTGCAGCTGCTTCACCAGCACAACGTGTCTTCAAAGTGTCGATGTTGTTTCCAAGCTCAGTGCTCTGTAATGACGCCGGACAAGCTGTCCTACGACAGAAGGTTCGAGGCGCTATCAATCAACTCAACAGGGATTGGAACTTCTGTTCTTATGCTATTGATGGTAAAGTTGAATTTTTAAAAGACTAGACTTCTTAGCTTAGATTGGTTAATAACTCGTATGGCTCATAACTAAAATTTGATGTATTAAACTAGGTACTCGCGAATGCAAGGAGCTTGATATCAACGTAAAATGCGACCACCGTGGTAATGTCCGTCAAACAAGACAAGTATCAACTGCCCCTGCAACAGGGGGTGAAGACACGTACGTGCTAGACGCCATCATACCGGTGGAAGAGTGAGTATTAAATTACACTCTTTTTACATTTTGTATTTCTTTTAAATGTCAACTTACACTTCGTTCTTTGGTAATCTAATTCAAACTGGGCCTCTTATTGTATGATTAAGATAGAAAAATATACACCGTAATTAGATCATCAAAGGGCTGTTTGTGTTCTGTAGCCAGGTGTTGGAGTAGTTACACGTGCCAGTGGTATTCTACAGCAATGTACTTTAGTGCACTACCTTGTTAGAAATTTTATACTAGACTACGGGCATCATTTTTATTAAAAAATAAAAGTTATGTATCAATCACAAAGCACTATTAGTTCTTCTGTATGATGAGATATACTTAGTCTAGCCATAAATATTGTTACAATAAAGAAAAATAGATAAATTATATTTGAATTTGGAATCTGTCATTCTCACGTGAAAAATAAATATTTTTTCTTATTTTGGAGCCGATCATTATTAAATATTGTACTAATATTAAAATAGTGTGGGCTGATAACGAAAACCGTTTTGCTGTAATTGTATTACACAATGTAGGCTTGTAGCGAAATGTAATTTTTAAACCTCCGTCCGATTGGTATTGGACGAGTGTCTGTGTTCCGGGCTATTGGTAGGTACATCGAAACGTCCTCTGTTTGTGATAGAAAAAGATCTGGCCGTCAACGCACTATTCGTACTAAACAGACGATTAACGCTGTGAAGGAGAGAATCCGAAGAAATCCCATCCGAAAGCAAAAGATTTTATCTGAAGATAAAATATTTAATAATAAGGGTGGTGATAGCACCCAGAACCATTCACATATTTTAAAAGATAATTTAGACTTGCTGCTTCAAAAGACGTACTGTTCATTTCTTAACTGATAATTTAAATAAAAATAGTGTTGACAAATCTAAACAACTTCTTCGGCAGAACGCAAAGGGAGGGACGAGAAAATGTTCACCATTTAGGAACAGTTTAACAAGCAGAATGATGAAGTTTATGCTCATAACTCTAGAGAAGCTGCTCAATTGGTCAGTAGGTTGCAACGTGGCCACTATTCAGCTTTCAGTATTCCACTATAGTATGATGGGGTGTTAGCTAACAAGGTATGACTAAACTATATTAACATGAAAAGATATTAAAATATCGGCTCAATCAAAATACAATTCTTGAGAAAGTCGTAAAGCCTCTTAACAACACCCTGTTCCATAACCAAGAGTAGTCCTTTCAGCAAGACTCCGCACCAGGTCATAAGGCGGTTATATAATCCCGATATTAAACCGCTCGATTATGATTTATGGTCTGTTTTAGGGAGCATGGTATACTCTAAACGTCGAGATAATATTGAATCCCTAAAACATTCCATAAGGGTAGCAGTTGCCAATTTTCCCATGGACAGGGTGCGCGTTTCGATCGAAAATTGGCCACAACGTTTCAAAGATTATATCAAAGCAAATGGTGACTTTGCTTTTATATGGTATAATCTTTAATTAATTTTAATTCAGAGCATACCTCTTAAGATCTAGAAGAGTATCGGGATCCTTGGTGTCGACATTTCCAGCAAAGTCGAATTTCGGAGTCATCTGGAAAATAAAACCAAAATGGCCTCCAAAAAGCTCGGTATGCTGAACAGAGCGAAGCGCTGGGTAGCTCCTAACGCTCTACAAAGCTAAGGTTAGGCCCCATATGGAGAACTGCTCACATCTCTGGGCTGGCGCACCGAAATATCAATTGGCCCATTTGACTCCATTCAACGACGTGCGTTCGAATTGTCGACGATCTCGCTATCACGGACGGTTTAGAACCCCTCAGCATTCGGATAGACGTTGCGTCTCTCTGTGTGTTCTACCGCCTGTACAATGGGGAATGCTCTGAAGAATTGTTTTGTATAATTCCCACCTCGGGTTTCTACAACCGCACCTCCCGTCACAGAAGTGCGGTCCATCCGCATTTCCTCGATACGGAGGTGTCGCGCACTGTTCGGTCCAAAAAATACTTTATACCGCGAACCCGTAGGCTGTAGAACGAACTGCCTCAAGAGGTCTTTCCATTAAGCTACGATATGGGGTTCTTCAAGAAAGCTGTGAATAGGATTTCGCAAGGTCGGCGGCGCACCCGCATAGCCCCTGGTGTTGCAGGTGTCCATGGGCGGCGGTAACACTTACCATCGCGTGGGACCGCTTGCTCGTCCGCCCACTTCACTATAAAAAAAAAATTGTGACATTCGAATAAACGTTATATTTTTCAAATGCTTACCTGTTTTTTTCTAAAATAACATTATTCTAATAAAATGATAATGTAAAAATAAAAATATCAATGTTTTCTTTGTAACAATATTTATGGCTATACTATGTATAGCACGTTCTTCACATTAGAATAACATATTAATACATACAATATTAGATGTAATTCTGTAAATTAGGTTTTCAAAGTACCTAAAATGTAGATAGGTGTTGGAGTAGTTCCATTTATTTTAATACACTAAGTAGTAACTTAGTTACTTTAGTACTACCTAGTACTACTACCTAGAAACTCCACTGTATCTTTTGAGTTACCTTTTACTACTCTGTTACCACCACATATCAGTGTAGCAATGAAGCCTATAATTATAATTTTCAATTGTTGCACTGTGTATTATTAAGATATAAAGCATGTTCTTCACCTCACAATTGCATGTGTTTTATCTGGCACTTAGGGCGCGAAGCGGTAGGGAGGGTCGACAAGCGGGCGATACGTACAGCGTTGAGATCGCTTTCCCGGCTGTCAAGTAAGTTGTTTGCATGCCCTTGTAGCACTTAAGCACTGTTATCCCTTGTGTAAAACTTCTGTTTATAAGACTTGTGCCTGTTGATCCCTTTGACAATTGGATAAAGTGATGGTATCAATCTTATATTGGAGTAAAAAATTAACAATATCAATACAAGACATAGTTAAAAAGTGTGGCTTTGTTATTTAGATAAAGCTTGGAACTGGCTAGCTTAAAAAGAATTTCGTGGTATGCTTGAATTTCATATATATTTTAGAATCACAAAGATTATAAGCGGACATTAATTTTATATGACAAATTCTAACAACTTTTCTGTTTGGGCAGCGACCCAGTGATCCACAGCGGCAACAACGAGCGTTCCACTGTGCAACGATTGCTGGAGAAACTTATTCTCGAAGACGAACAGTTCGACGTGAGAAATATCCTTCCGAATACGGTACCGGATCCGGCTAGCTTAGAACTGGTCTCCGACTACGCCTGTCCCATGGGACAAGTGGTTATGGCTCCTGATTGCGGTAAATATGCGTTTTAAAAATAAGTAATATTTGTCGGCTAATTCCACGGGTCGCCCCTCAACAGATTCGTCCAATGGGTCGAAATACTGAAATTTAAAATATATTTTTTTTATTCATTAAATCGTCCCAAAAGCAAATTGAATGGGAAGTACAGTTAGGTAATAAACTAAAAGTATATTTAATTTACCTAATTTTATTATCAAAAAGATAATTAAACGTAACGATTAATGTTAGTTTCTTAACAATCTTAATTTTAATATATTGGAATTAGTAGGTTGGAAGACAATTATATTAAAATATTGGAAATTTAGTAGGTACGGACAACATTTGTTTATAATGCATATTTTTTTAATGATGTTCAATTTTCAAATCGATATCGAAAACCGTTAGCGCAATAGTTATAATCCTATTTGAATAAATTAGATTATAACTATTGCGCTAACGGTTTCCAAAATAAGTTAAGTGTTCTTCTCTCGAATACGTTGTCGAAACTTAACGAGTCAAACCAGAGCAGCCCAGTACTTCGAACGACTGTAGAACTACTGACCTGTATGACTGTAGGGGGAGAGTGTACGCTGCATTCCCACACCCGCTGGGCGCACCCGACTGGCCACGTTAACCCTCTCTAGTAGAAGACTACATTGAAATGTACTGCATTTCCTACTTTATCGTATTTCCCCAATGTACGTACCGTGTTACGGTAGTGAGTGAGATATGCCAGAGCCCATTCCCTTCCCATTTTCTCACGCATTCTCCCAATCCATTTCTTAATCTGCAAAGGTGGGCAGCGCATTCGAAGCCGTGCCAACGTTTGTCATTCTGGTCTGATGTTGGCATGTATCGCGGATGTCTATGGACGACAGTATCCACTTACCATCAGGTGGACAAGACATAAATATGCTCGTTTTATTAAAAAAATGTAAAAAAGAAATATTTTAAAGGGACGTCAGTTTTCTGTTAACTTTGAGACATTTTGCTATTAATAATGAACAAGTGTAAATATTTGGCGCAAGAGTTATATCTGAAGGACCCAGTCAATAAGGTTAATAATTTTAGTCAACATTTAATAAATAATAAGACAATATTTAATCATTTTAGAGAAAATGACTTTATTTAGTCATTTACAAATATACAAACAAGATCAAAATATACATTTGATTTGAAAATTTTACTCTACTGTACCACATACAGCTTGAAAAAATAAATGGGACGATAAGTATAATGAACAAAAATATTATCTATCTTTAATATTCCCATTTCGTCTTAATAGGACGAAATTTTGTGGGACGAGCTGTGGAATTAGTCCATTTGTGTCGATATCATTAGTCATATCACACAGAAAATAAACCAAAATGAGAGCTAAAATAACAAAACAGTATAGTATTTGAGAGACGAAATATTTTATAAATCAAAAAGCGAGTTTAATATTATATTATTTTCTAACATCGCTGCAAACTCTTGAAGTTCATTTAATTAAACTAAATGAAACCTCTGCGAATAAGAAAATTTGAGAATACTTTATACAACATAAAAAGTTTTGATTAAAAATACTTTTACAAACATTTTCATAAATGATAAGCTTCTTTTATTCAATACATTTACACTGGAGATGTTATCGTGGAATCAAATTTTCGCAGATTTTAAGTACTTAATCGCAAAAGCAAAAGATTCTTTAAAATAACCCTTACATTATATATTTATTTATTTTTTATTATCCCCAGTGGCGTGCGCGGTCGGCACATATTTGGATGCTTCCAGTGACAGTTGTAAGCCTTGTCCAGCCGGTACCTATCAATCCGAAGCAGGACAATTGCAGTGCACCGCTTGCCCCAGCATCGCGGGACAACCTGGCGTCACTCAGGCGACTGGAGCGAGAAGCGCAGCTGATTGCAAAGGTAAGTAATACCAAGCAATGATTTGGCGCTAGAATCGTATGTCGTTTAATCTAAGTGATCGATCAGCAACTAAGAAAGCTGAATAACCCTAGCACACAACTTAACCTACCTTGGCTTCTTCACTTTTTTTTAGATAATATTATAAAACAACCTTTTCAAAATTTTATTATATGTATAATAAACTTCAAAAACCTCATTTTTGGAACGTCAAAAACCTTGCAGTAAAATATCTTCTGGAAATATACTTAAACACAAAAGATACCAGACATAAAAGATACCAGACATAAAAGATACAAGACATAAAAGATACCAGACATAAAATATACCAGACATAAAATAATAATTAAGATTACAGCCTAGTAAACAAAAAAACAAACAATATTACAAAGCAAAGGGATACATAATAGCAACAAATCTTATCTGAAACTACGCCGCACAAGACCATGTATATTGTTTACTCACAAAGTTATGTAATAACTGAAATGATTTATAAACAGAACCTACCTTTTACCTACAGAACCTACAGTATATTGTGTGAAATAATGAAAGGAAACGTTTATTGGTGACGAAGAAACGTAGTTGTTACTTACGTAATTTCACATACTTGTTTAACCCCTGACCTTTAATTAATTTGTGTCTAACAAGAACACAACATTGTTATAATTTTATCAACATAATTGTATTACGGCTGTTTATCGGCTGATATCACAAATGGTAACAGATGCCGCCGACTCATAATAACTGAGAAATTAGGTCAGAAAAGTTACGATGTTCAGTCATGGGCAACCGACTGTAGGAGTAGTGAAGAACTTTCGAGATTAGCGAAACAAACTTACCGTGTGCCTCCATTATTTATCAAAATGCTTCCCTTAGATCTTATCTTATTTGGCTAAGGTTTAATTCAGATGATAATGTTTTAGTTAACCATTAGTAATAATAGGGCTAATTCCTCTGGTGACCACCTATTAGAAGACAATTTAGACAACAGAAAAAGCGTTTTAGAGCAGAAGCTTCAATACTAAAACCAGGGACCGAAAATAATCTCGAAAAATAAAACATTCTATAAAATCCTCTAAAAACAATCATAACAATTAAAAGCATATCTAAACACCAATATCTTTAACCAAATATCCCTTGCAGAGAGATGTGCTGCTGGTAAATATTATGATGCCGAAGCTGAACTCTGCCGTCCTTGCGGTCATGGCTCCTACCAGCCCCGCGAAGGAGCGTTTACTTGCATCGCCTGCCCTAGAGGCCAAACCACTCGAGCGACGGAGGCTGTGTCAGCAGCTGAGTGCCGTGATGATTGTCCTTCGGGTGAGTAGATATTTATATTTTGAGTCTTTCAATTGTAAGGAATTATTTTAAAAGAAAATTCTTATATTTCATATCATTATAATTGTTTCCTCATCCTGTGATTGATCCGATCCACACAGCGTAAAGTTTCTGATTGGCTTCTCTTAGCACCCCACAGTGAAATAAACTGAAATAAAATTGTGAATAATTATATGTGTACACAACACTCAGCACAACAAAGATTTAACATATGGTAGACTTGTAACGACCAAGAAAAAAATCAATATAAAATTTAGAAATTTCCTTATTCCGAATTTAACAAGTTTTATTCTATTCCGTCAGTAACTCTTTCCTCTCTATAATGAAACCTGTTCTTCAGTTGAAAAACACTCGTAGCTTTATGAAAACAGATCATAGTTAAACAGATTGCTGAAAGCATTTCTCACAAGTGCTTAATCTTCCCAAGAGAGTAACAATGAAAGTTTTATAACGCCTTAGGAAAACAAAAGTTATTGTGAAACTTTATTAAGTCACTTGAAACCTGAAAGTGGGAGATTATTTGCGTGAGTTTACTCCTGTATTATCTGTTTAAAAGCATTTGGAGATGTTTTCTATTGTCGATGGTCTTTGTTATTTGTTCAATTAATACAATATGAAGAATTATGATAGGTAAACAACTTCACATGAGTTCTACATCACGTCAATTTAATTAGAAGTTACTTAATTTCTTCGACTTACATTTCGTGTTGAACCTGTTTTACACTATTCAACATAAGATACTTTTTGGCACCTATTTTTCGGCAGAATGATATGAAGTAAGTATTACTAGAATTATCACGCTAATCGACAGAATATATATCATGATTTATATGAATATAGCAAAGCTTATTTATTTATATTTTATTGCACAGAAACACTGTAAATAAAGCGGACTTAATGCCTTATGGCGTTCTCTACCAGTGAATCATTAGTTAAATGAATAATCACAAAGCTTGCCATTTAACTAATACTATCTACGGTAAACTTATGCTAGGGCGGGCGAAATTATGGACGATCGCTGGTGTTGTTAGTACCCCTCACATTTTATAGTTGATTAAAACTGCATACATCCACTACCGGTTATCATGTTTCACAACCAATGGACGTCATTGATTCCAGGCGAGCAACTAAGCAGCGATGGTGGGTGCGAACCATGCCCGCAAGGCACATGGCGTGCTAACGGAGCTGGCGCATCCTGTGCTCCGTGCCCGCCCGGTTCCACCACACCGCAAGCAGGCGCGTCTTCGCCTGACCAGTGCTCTTTACCCGTCTGCAAACCCGGTATGTATGAAAACTGTTCTAACCATGACAACTATTCAGCTGTGAAGGAAATCGTGAACTAATTTTACTTAGCGTAAGAGAAAAAATAAAAGGTTTGTGATTGTAGCTCGCAAAATTTCAGAAACTCAAAGCCCTTGACCCCGTTTATAACAAACCCTAGATCCATTAGCGAATTGCTGAAGCCTTATCGATTCGTCGATAATTTCTTAATATGTTAATGGAGTAAGCACCATTCTTGCAATTACTGCAACTGCGGCAAAATTGCCTTTTTAATCTTGCTATAGGTACTTTCGATAGTACGCTAATGGTATTCCAATAGCAGTACCGTATTAAGTTCGGCAATCTATTAAATTAATTAAAAAATATTTAATGTTACGTCACTAGTGTATCTATATCATGGAAATCGGAGGGTCAAATAAATTGACGTATCTTAGGCCCTTCTTTGCTCTGACCAAGTTTTTACAAGTACCTAAACTCTATATCGTCTATTATGTTGATTTTGTATTATAAAAATTGCACCATCTACATTTATTTGATATTGTTATCTGTTTTCTCCTTACCACCCAAAAGGTTGCCTGGGAGAGATCGCTTCGGCGATAAGGCCGCCTGATATACTTTTCGTGTTACTTACTTAGATTGTATTTTTGCAACATGTATTGGTGTACAATAAAAATTTTATCTATCTATCTTTGTAAACTGCATAAGATGCCTATAAATATGAGTCAGACAAATTATTCTATGAAGGAGAATCGACTAAAGGTCTAACGAATATTTCTATTCTTTCCACGCGTATGTATCTGCTTTACTCTCAAGGATTATTGTATGAATACTAATTGTAGCAATAAACATTATTCCAGGATCCTACCTCAACGTTACCCTGAACACGTGCATATCATGCAAGAAAGGCACATATCAGTCAGAGGCGCAGGAGACATCTTGCATACCCTGCCCTATCAATACTAGCACAAGAGGACCTGGCGCCGTGAGTAACTCAATTTCACTTGTTATATTTTTTAGTTTTTGATCCTAATTATACGCGGACGTAGCAGCGGGCAATAACTAGTATTTTAAATTGCAATTCACGATTTCACTGAAATTAACCATGTTTTAATCCGTCCCACGAACCAAACGAATGCCAAAGGTTCGATACGATTCGTTGATTCTTGCAGTTAGGTAACAAACAAACCAATTTACACTTAAAATTTTGGGTAGATAACATAATGAATGTAAAAACAAGTTATTTGTTGGATTTGACCTGAAAATCAACGTCGAGTACTTCGACAGTGCGGTTTTACGACACATGAAGTCTTTTGTCAGAAATGGATCCCCCTTGTTAATATATAAATTTTTCTTTCTTTATCTTACGCGTATGTGTCGTTATGCACAATTTCATTCTTTTTGTCGAAATCGTTACACAGGAACCAAGAAGGTTAAATTCACCTAAATTAAGTTACGAGTATTTCCATCGAGCAGTCGCACTCGAGTTTAAAATACTTCAATAACAACTAACTATCAACCTCAATCATATTTGCGGGTAAGTACGTATACCTGTAATAACTGTTAATTTTACAGACTTCTGAATCGGATTGCACGAACCCATGCGAAATGAGCGGCCCCGAAATGCACTGTGATGTCAATGCGTACTGTCTGCTTATACCTGAGACGAGTGAATTCAAGTGTCAGTGCAAGCCTGGCTTCAACGGCACCGGAAAAGTTTGTATAGGTAAGATATTTGAAACAGCTCCTTTGCAACTTCTTTTTACTCTAAGCGGCAGCAATTAATGTAAAAATATCTCAATAAGGTACATTCTTCTGATTATAACCGGAACAGCCAAAGAGTTGAATGCGTAATTTACCATTGTCATATATGTAATTTCTCCTTGCTGACAATGTGCCTAAGGCACCAAATACACGAGTGAGTCTCTCGCGGCGAGAAGATGAGTTATCGCCGAGTCGTGATATGAATATATGTGATATGAACCAACTATATGAATTAATTATTTTTTACTAACAGCAAAGATTAACGCAGTGTGCGTGCGCTAATTTGAACATCTTAACCATAGCACGTTCACCATAAGTGAGAAAATGCCAGAACTGTCAAATGGCATCTATATGCACTCAGAGATGCCCGAAGTCCTGACAAACTACGTATTATTGACTTATAGCATTTTAGTTATAATATATAGGCATTTACTTATGGCACGCTCTCATCCACATTATGACAAGTTACGCACTAAAAAGGTTTATTTATAAAACGTGCAAAGATAGTTATTTGACAATGGTGAGTGGCGCACATGGGAATAAATTAATTTAATTGACTATTTTTGACAATTTATCTTTTTATATTTATCAAATCTAAGGCTATTGTTTAAATTTTATTTATACTCAACGACATTTCGGCACGAGTTACATCGGCCAGTAGAAATAAAAGGTAGGTTAAAAAGTGTACAATACGCGAAAATCTAAAAATAATATATTTATACAGAACGAGACCCAGATGAATTGTGAATAAGCAATTTTTGGACGTTTTGGTAATCTTTTCAAGTATCTGAAAACATGTAATATAAAAGATTTGACATGAATTTTAAAGGGTGTGTCCATAACGTAAACCTACATTTAGAGTACAACAAATAAAACCCAAATAACAATTGCAGACGTGTGCCTGAACTTCTGTGACAACGGCGGCGAGTGCGTGAAGGACGCCCGCGGAGAGCCCTCGTGCCGCTGCACCGGCTCCTTCACCGGAAGGCATTGTCGCGACAAGAGCGAGTTCGCGTACATAGCCAGCGGCGTCGCGGGCGGAGTCATCTTTATCATATTCCTCGTGTTACTCGTTTGGATGATCTGTGCCAGGTTTGTAACTAACACTAGTACTATGAAGTATAGTTGGAACTATGATTGATGTGACGGTAGGAGAGTGAATGCTGCAGTCCCACAGCCGCTGAGCGCACTCGACTGGCCACGTTACCCCTCTCTCACAGAAGACGTGAATTTCCTACATTATCGTATTTCCCCAATGTACGTACGTGTTTCGGTAGTGAGTGAGATATGCCAGAGCCCATTCCCATCCCATCCTATCCGTCCCTATTTTCCCCAACCCTTTCTCCCAATGCATTCCTTAATCTGCAAAGGTAGGTAGCGCAATGGGCCCCCCCATTGCGCCAACATTTCTCATTCTGGACCGATGTTGGCATGTATCAAATTGTCTATGGACGACAGTATCCACTTACCACCAGGTGGACTGTATGCTCGTCTGCCACCTTTATCTTATATATATATTCTCACCTACCGTCGCGCCGCGCCGCCAAGTGGGGGGACTCTCCTCGTCCACACAACGTCACACTAAACAATAAGAAATCTTTCTGCAACACCACGCAAGTATGTTGGCTTGTGCTTGTGTAATGTTGTAAAGTATGTGAAGCTTGGGAAATAAGTATGTTGTATTCCGGATTAACATACTATACACGAAAGAAATCGAGGGCAAAAGTTGTAAGTCCTCTTTAAAGTGATTGATAGTTTCTTCACCATCGATTGATACTTTATTAAATGCAAGAGCAACAATTTTCTGATGCGTAGACATTTTAATGCATAAATGTAGGTGCATGTGTGACCATGAATAATTCTGAAGGTCGTCAGCGATCACTCAAACTCGCGTTCAATCACTTGTTAAAGCGCATAAACATAGCATTTGTTTTGAATGCAAATATTAAATCAACTATTAAAGCAACTACCTACCTACTTGGAAATACTACTTGGATAATAAAAGTGAAAGTTGCTGTGACATTCTAGTTACAACTTCGATAATTTTTTACGATTTACACGATTACGATAACACGACTGCTGAACGTGTTGTCAGAAAGGATGGAAAATATTGCTTTAGATATTTGTTTACAATCATCGAATTCAATTCATTTCTCTCTTCAACAGGTCAACAAAGAAGAAGGAGCCAAAGAAGACGCTAACACCAGCTATCGACCAAAACGGTTCACAAGTAAACTTCTACTACGGAGCGCATACTCCTTACGCGGAGTCCATTGCTCCTTCCCACCACTCCACTTACGCACATTACTATGACGACGAGGAAGACGGTTGGGAAATGCCGAACTTCTACAACGAGACTTATATGAAAGAGAGTCTCCATAACGGCATGAATGGAAAAATGAATAGTTTAGCGCGGTCAAACGCAAGCATCTACGGAACTAAGGACGACCTCTACGATAGATTAAAGAGGCACGCGTACCCGGGTAAGAAAGGTCAGTATATTTCGTAGCACCTAGAGTAGTGCACTTTTCCTATTTATTTTAATTTTAAAACACTCGCACTTCACTGTAGCTACTTGATGCATGTTTAATATTGAATGCTTATTCGTTGCTATGCCTAAACTAGTTACTATTAGCTCCAAACACGGTGTGCGCTAAGCCTTCCAGAGGTTCGAAACCATGGATTCTGCTCATGACTAGGTTCATTGATTTAAAATTTTAGGTACGTCTTAATGGTAGAAATATCAATTATTTGAGTTTTGTATTTGGCAAAAGTGTATGAAAAATTTAGCAGACTAGAAATGACTATTGTAGAAAATTTTCATATCAATTAACACAGCATAATAAACGAAATTCATGGTTTCCGACTTCGAGAATTGATCGGTTGTATATGGGTGTTTACTACAAAACTATTTACTATAGTATTTCCATTTCTTTATTTTCTCGATGACAGTTCTAATTTGATAGTTGTAGTGTTGTGTGACCAAATAAGTAATGATATCGATCGCATATATTTATTATATTTTGAACAAAAACAAATACAACAAAAACATTCAAATGTATTTTTTCAAGGTGGGAACACTCAATGGCCCACCGCCATTTTGTGTTTGTTTTAATCTGTCACTCGCAACAAGACGGTCGTGCTAGTCACTACATTTCTGTTCGCTGAGTTTTTTCACATTATCCATACGTTACGTTGTGTATTTTGTGTTCCTCCGTGTTGATTGCTGCCCAGCTGTCAAATATCAAAATGCCGAAAGGATCTGTTCTGAAAAGGCAGGCGAGAGAACTGGTGAATCAGATGCTTTACTGGCCTTTAAATCCAAGAAAACAGTGGACTACCACGAAGAAATGAACGCGGAGATTTACGAAGGATGGTTTAAAGAAATGGTGCAATCTCTGGAAGAACCGTCGATAATTATTATGGACAACGCTACATATCACTCCAGACAAATTGATAAAATGCCGACGCAGGCCAATAAAAAACAAGAGATAATTGACTGGCTCCAACGTCTTGGCGAAAATGTGGATAATACTTTATTAAAAGTACAATTAGTGAATATTTTAAAATCGAATAAAAGCCACCCTAAAAGATATGTTATCGACGAAATAGCTGCCGAATGTGGTCATTGGGTTCTTCGACTTCCGCCGTATCATTGCCAGTACAATGCTATAGAATTAATATGGGCACAAATCAAAGGACACGCCGCTCGAAACAATACCCATCCCCCTTTTACGGCAAACAAGATGTTAGATTTATTAAAAAATGCATGTGCGGAAGTAACTGCCGAAAACTGGGAAAAAATTGTGAGAAGAACCCAAAACATTATAGCGTCGGATTGGGAAATTCATGTGGCATTCGATAATATAGAAGTACAGGAACTTATAATAAATGTTGGGGAGAGCTCATCGAGTGACAGTGACGATTCATCAGATTTTGATTAAAATAAATAAATAAAGATTACCTGTCATTATAATTATTTCGTTTCATTGTCGAGTACCTACCTATACCTACTTATTTTACAACAGCTTCGAAAATTTTAAAGAAGTTGGCATTATCAATCAAGAATTAACACGTGTAACATCTTGTAATGAAATATAATATTAGTTAATAAATTTGTACAAAAGTATCCGGCAGTAGTTTAGTTTCTTACATTTTGTAAAAAAATATCGGATCTGTTATCGTGTTACGTTTATCGATAACTACATCCCTAAAATTGCTTTCTGGCTGACGTGACCTTGTTAATGAAATATGACGTCTTGGTGCCTAATTTTTGTTCGGAGTTTTAGGCGTTGACGCTAGAACAAAGTTATATCGACCACTGTGTGTCAGCTGTCATCGAGAAAATAAAGCAATGGAACTTGTATAGTAGTTAGATACAAAAATAATTACGATATTGATTAAAAGTAATTATGTATGGTTATCGGCCTATAACGCCCCACTGCGGGACACAGGTTCTCCGTATAATTCCTTCCGAGGGGTATAATTATAATAATTCTATGTACGAAGCAGGCCCAATGTAGATTGGTAAATATTTTACATGTTGTATGCTCTTCATTTTCTACCTCTCAAGGTATTTAGTTTTCTCACAATGTTTTCCTTCATTGCCGAGTTAATAACTAATAAAAAATTCTAGCAGCGATGAGAGCTAAGGATACTAAGGCCTAAGTAGGTACTATACTCGACTCAGTCGTGAGGCGGTGAATTTGAACACCGGCCCGCCACACCATCGTATTTCTACATTGTGTAAATTGTGGAATATTGCTTCATTTACATATTACTCGCACAAACAAGCATGTTACAGCACACATAGTAACAATCACCATGATGCAATACTTATACACGTGTTATCTTTACAGATAAGAGTGACAGCGACAGCGAGGGTCAGTAAACGTAACAAAGGACTGCGTTTTGTCGTATTCTGGTCAAACTTACATAATACTATAACGTACTAGTTTCAATTTTCGGTGTACCCGAAAAATAAGTCAATGTTGTATATCTATACAGGCGTGTCATACACAGGGCCGGATAAAGAGCTGGGCAAGCTGGGTGATCGCCCAGAGCGCCGGGTAATCGAGGGGCGCCACGTCTCAAGCGGAAAATTTGCTTTTTCATCTGATAACGAATACATATATATTTGTTATAGTAATTATATGTCACGAAAAACGCTGCCCATAAAGGGACGCTGCAGAAGTTCCGCTCGGTGCGCTAGACGCGCTTGATCCGGCCCTGGTCATACGCCCAAAAAGTACTCTTGTGGTGACAACCGAGACTTAAGTATAATTGTAGAGTGTTGTATTCTTTTAGCTTTAGTGATTACTTGATTAGGTGTAATTTTATAAAGAATGTGTATTAACACACTCACTGTTTAAATGTTACAGCCCCACCAAATATATTTTATAATTTATGTCACAAATCAATTAGTAGAAGCAATAGGTAGCCAATTATTAAAGGCACTGCATATATTTATGAAACAGTGAATGTGTTGATGGCCTGAGATTACAATCAACGAACAAAATGCTCAAGTATTTTAGGCGAGAAATGCCATATGAGAAAGCGGAGCATTGTAAAATTATTATAAATATTATATTTTTAAACTAAATTATGTTCTAACGGCATTCCATTTGATACAATTTTGTGTAAATATAATGTTTAGATATTTGTATATTTATGGTAGAGCTCAAAGTATATGTACTGGTGGTTAATATGAACCATTCATTTTTTACTATATTTGGTTAATGCTGACGCTACCGCGAATATAATTTTAGTAACTGTAAGCTAATGGTTGGTTTGTATATTATAAGCAGGACTGTATTTTCTACCTTAACAATGTATGTGAATGTGTGTGTGAATGTACATAATGTGTAGAGATGTATACGTTTTATATTATCATAATAAATATAGAAATGAACTATAATGTAAAGTATCATATCAGTACTTTTGTAATTGAATAATTAATTTTGATACTAAAATATTTAAATAAGACTATGAATTTATAACGTACCTATATGTATATTACATACCCAAAGTTGAATTTACATAAAATAGAAATTTATCTGAAGTAATTCGAAACAATAGTTGATTTCGTTCAACAAATGTCTGTTATCTTTTTTAACGAATGTACCTAGTGTTTGTAAACAATACTCATTTGGATTCCCTTTAGTGATTTTCCATCACAATAATTACCACGTTAGTGATTACGTTAACAGTAATGATTTTTTTACAAAAAATTAATGAAGTAATAAAATTTTAATACATATTTTATAATAATCAAAGATTTTTATTTCCCACCTAATCACCAATAAGTACCTATTCCCTAAAACCTACATATTCCCGAAATTGTAAAATACCTGTTTAAAGGTTAAGTTCGTGTTGAAGTATAATTCCCAGTGCTTAGGGAATTACCGCCTACAATATGTTTTTTTTTGTAGTGATTAGGTATCTGATGTAAAGTCTTACTCAATAAAATGAACTCGTCTGATTGCGAAAAAATTTATCTAATGACACGTAAATTATGAACGGACAGATCATAAAATAATAAGAAGCACAATGTCAAAGACTACACAAAAAATATTTTGCTCGAACACATGCTCGCTGGCGTTAAAAATATCAATAATATAATATTGACATAAGCACATCGTAATGTCAATAAGAGATACTCTGTCAATAGAGCCCACTTAAACACCATACGCCCCTTCGTAAGGTGGCTTATGGCGAAACCTTTCGTTTGGTTTTACCAAATTCTTCATTTACCAAGTTCGTTACTGGAAAGGGACTCTGGGCCTTTCGGACTATTTGAAAACGTATTCCTTTTGACAGTTGGTTCTGATTCTTTCTCGTTCGTGGTAAACATGCCATAGTTTGAATTCTCGCTTGTCCCCTTCAATTTTACGATTAGCTAAAATCTAAATTTAGCTAAATTAAACTTATTATAGTGTCCTTTGTAAGTATTAATTTCATACAATGCAATGAGCATCATATCACGCAGCATTCCAAGATCACGCTTTAATGCGATAATAATAAGATGATGAATGATTTTGGGTATATTTTTTTTTATTTATTTTTTTAAGGACGATGGCGGCAGATGAGCATACAGTCCACCTGATGGTAAGTGGATACTGTCGCCAATAATCAGCGATACATGCCAACATTAGTCCAAAATGACAAACGTTGGCACGCCCCCGGATGCGCTGCCTATCTTTGGAGATATAGGAATGGATTTGGAAAACGGGTTGGAAAAATCCGGAGGGATAGGATGGGAATGGGCTCTAGCACAACTCACTCACTACCGAAACACGTACGTACATTAGGGAAATAAGATAAAATGGGAAATTCAGTACATTTCAAGGTTTCTGTGAGAGAGGGGTAACGTGGCCAGTCGAGCTCGCCCAGCGGCTGTCGGATTGCAGAGTGCACTCTGCAACTCACAAAATACAAATACTAAATAATTGTATTTTGTATTTGTATTTTTTGAGTTGGAACAATTTTCTTATTCCTTAAGAATTATGCAATTATATCTACAACAATTGCTGTCATTGTTAGTAACTTAAAGATAACAGCAATATATAGATAACATTTCGATGCTCGTCTGCAACAGATAACAGATGACATTTGACTTGTGTTTGACATGGTCACGTACGACCACGCCTCAAACCACGTTCTGATATTGTGATACCCTTCTATGGACGTCATATCGATATGAGCCAATAATATCCCAATGCAGGGCACAGGGGTTCAAAGGGGTACATTGGCTTCTTATTACATCATTGTACAGACAGTAAAATATATAAGTTTGCAGGCAACTGGCCTATCACACTACGTACAACAACACACACAGGTAAATAGATACGACTTTAAGGTATTCACTGAATGTGTAACAAAATTTTACAGATGTGAATAGGAATTTAGCTGTGAATAGGATTTTGCAAGGTCGACGGCGCGCCCGCATACCTGGTGTTGCAGATGTCCATGGGCGGCAGAAACACTTACCATCACGTGGGACCGCTTGCTCTTCCGCCCACTAGTCTATAAAAAAAATTTAAAAAAAGGGCTCTCATAGTTTCCATAACTAAGTTGCAGACAAAATTTATCTATTTTGCCGTTTATATGTACATCGTAAATCGTAATGTATCTCCACTCAAATGTCAATGAATGTATTCTAATCAATCTTGTTCATTACGACAAAAATATTGGAATTGAGATATTTCTCACCATTATTCTGAATTGGGGGCAGGCCGAATGCGGCTTGTGAGCCAAAAGACTGACGTCATAATGAATAATAACAATAATAATATAACAATGAAGTTATGGTGAAAATATCGTCAACTGTATAAACATTGCATGCGAAAGGCAAGATAACATTTTACTAAAAACATAATGCAAGCCTGTTTAATTAGTTAAAATTTAACATTAAAATTAAATTTAATTTAAATGAGAATAGGTAATATTTTTATTCTGTAATTGAAACCTTATATTTTCTGAACGAAAGGACCGCTTTAAAATCATCTCTGTTATAATTTAGATTATATTCAATCAGTTCTTAATTAAACCAGCGGTCTCTCTTGAGAGCGATGATAGCACAGATATGGATGGATAGATAACGCAAGCTGTCCGCCAGCGTGCCTCAAGTCGGTGTTAAACTCCTATTTCTCACGCTGCTCGTCGTTGTTACAAAACTGTCTAATTGCGCTATAATAAATTTTAAAAATTCGTCATAAGTTATGAACCGAATCAAGGGAGATGTTTCGTTTCATCGGCGAGTGGTTTCCCATCTGTCTACGGGTGATAGCCTAGAGGTAATCTATTACCGACTTGTAATTCCTGATAGGTACTATAGGTCATATCATAGGTTCCATTCAACCCAAACCGCTGAGTTTCTGTTTAGTAACGATTTTTTTAATTATCACTAGCTCGGTGGTGAAGAAAATCATTGCGAGACAATTTGCGTGCTCAAGAATTTTAAAAAATCTGGTGCATGTTTAATCTCCAAAAATCCGCACTTGGTCCGCGTAGTGAATTATAGCCTGAAACCCCCTCGTGATTACCAGGTGTTGACGTTATACGTTATTGGCTAATAACAAGATTCATTCAAGCTAATAACCAAATTGTAAATTCATAGCTAACCTGCTCAATTCATAGCTTTACTAATTGAACAGTTTAGCTACTTTTAGTTCAGAATTAGACAAATAATAAAATTACACAATATATCAATAAATACATATCATACTATTAAAATAAAAGCGACATATTTTACTAAAAAAAGATTTAATTTTAACCTTTGTCCACAGCCACGATTAATGATACTCGAAACTTCCAAATCGAATTACAAAATTAATACAATGTTAACGACAATATAGTAATCAAAAAGTAAATGAAAATATGTTTACTTGGAATGCTTTTGATAGAATTCTTTCATGTATTTAGCGAGGGCATCGACTTCTTCGAGTGTGACTGCGTTGTATGTAGATGCACGAATACCACCAACGTCTCTGTTATATGAAATATAATGTTATATGAAATATAACATAAATTAATTAAAGATCTGTACCTAAAATTGGGTATTTGTGGAGTTCCAAGCAAAAGAGGAGCAAAAGTGGCGTTATGAGTTAATTGCTTATTACGAAAATAAAAGAATTACCTGGCCCTACGAAGTACAAAATGTTAAAATAAGAGATATTGACTATTTTTGAGGAAAATCTTTTTGAAGTTAGATGTTTAAAGACCCATGTTACAAAACAATCAGGTTTAAAGGTTTAGACCAACAAATATCCTACTATGTTCACAAAATTGCTCATTTGCATCTATATGCATATATGTCTATATGCATTTTGTTTCTTTTTAACCGGCAACACTGAACCGAATATATTGAAATATTTGACTATAAAAGAATCAAAAATACCCAACACAACTCGTTCCAAGTAATTTGCTTTTTTTATACTATGCTTTTGTGTCCAAAATTAACTAATATTTATGTTTTATTAAATTAACATCTTATGTCGTATTTATATAGGCTACTTTTGATAAGGAACAAAGAGCAATTTTATGATTGAATATGTTTTTTTGGTACCTAAATATGAAAAAAAAGTACAAAGTAAATTTAGGCTTGCGTTTTTGAGAACGAGGTAAATTTGTCATCATTTCATTCGAAAATAACTCAATAACTACGCATATTTAGTATATACATATAAATTTCTTTATATGTATAGGTTTTTGTAAAGAATTAAATTTCCTATCGAAATGGCACCTTCTAAAGTAGAAAAACATTTTTTTGAGCAAAATAAATGCAAAAAAACACGGGGAAATAAAACAAAAAATCCTTACAACCTTACAGACTGTGGACTGAATATCATTGAAATCACCATAAAATCCTTTATGATTAGAAGACGTCATTTAACTATTTAAACCAAATTGAATGTTTTAACAGATTGAAATGAAATTTGGCAGAAAATTTGTTTTGATCTATATCTCGTTTAAATTCGACGATGAAAATAAAAGTTCAAGATAAAACGTATGGAAAATAATAAAATCTCGTTCCGACTGATGCTGCCATGTGTCTATTTCCATTTCCCTAGACCCAGAAATGATACAACAACGTATGAAGCATTATAACTATACAAGATACATATAACTACTATACAAGATTAAAAGCAGCTGACAAATAAGAAATAGTCACATATGACTCTTACCTGTGTCCTTTCAACTGAATCAGTCCCAACGCCTCGGCGCCCTTCAAAAATTCTTTTTCCAGTGCGTCATTCCCAGTTGCTGATCCAATTCTAAACGGTATATTCATTTTACTTCTAACATTCTTAGCCACTGGTGCGTAGTAGAAACCATTGGATTCTTCAATAATATTATAGATTAAAGAAGACTTTTTAGTGGCCAATTCGGCCATCGTATCTAGACCACCCTTCTTTGCAATCCACTGAAGTACTCTTCCCATAATATATATCCTGTAATGAGAAAAGAATCTTAAAGAAGACTGCCAATAGTACTTATTTTGTTATGATGTCAGTATGTATATAAGAAAATAAAATCTATGATTATAAAGCATCAAAGTTCAAAATAAGGTGCCCTGTAAATGCTCTGTAAACTACAGAAATCTTTAGATTTCCGACGGATCGACGGATTTCCTTAATACCTCTATTAAGGAAATCCGTCGATCCGTCGAAATTGTCTGAAGTTTAAACAATTTCGTCAGTAAGTAAAAGTTTTAGAGTCTAAGATCTTACTGACTCAATAATTGCAATAAACATAGCATTCATAACACATCCATGTTTCAAATTCGGTGAAAAATCCAATTTTTGTATTGAGAATACGAGTCTGTTAACACAATAAAGTCTTAACCTGTAGCGTACTATGTAATGAATTATAATAGATAAATTTGTATATTGTAAAGAAATAAATACACTATTATATCTAGATTACCACTCAGCATTATACGTAAACAATACTGTAAAAACATATCGGGAATCGCTTGTAATTGACATAATGACTCTAAAAGTACCTATTAAGTTAAAGATAAACTAACGAAATAGAGAAAATATACACGGTTTACTGATAAACATCGAAAGGTAAATCCCCTTAGTGTCTGTTTATTTCATTATCATTTGTTGATAATGTAGTTATAAAACCTCAGAACAAAAGAAAAATGGTAATCTGAGTATAAAACAAGGTTTATTACTGGAAAATTGAAATTAGTTGGTTATTTATAGAACATTTTGAAGAATTTATGGTTTAGTTTAGATAGATAGATAAAACTCCTTATTGTATAAATGTTACATTACGACAACATGTTATAACAGAATACAAACGGGCGGTCTTATTGCTCTAGCTAGAGCAATTTCTTCCTAACAACCTAACCTAAATATATACATATAATAAAATGTAGTTCACACCTGGGAAATTGTGTACTTGTACCCACCAGTTAACAGTTGTTTTGGCATTTTTATTCACTTAATATGATCTGAATTTCAAACGGCTGTGGATCTTAAAATTTTAAAACCTATGAAACATACCTACAGCAGTCTATATGCTACATAGCATTAGGTAGGTAGTTTGCTTTTATTTCAATTCTTATATAAATCTGCTTCATTCCTTATAATTTAACACAGAGAAACTTTGTGGGCCATTGAGTGTGGCATTATCATTATTATCATCTATTTATCTGCAATTTCGGGGGACAGACTGGGAGTCCCACAGGCTTATCTTTTTTTTTTATATACTAGTGGGCGGACGAGTAAGCGGTCCCACGTGATGGTAAGTGTTACCGCCGCCCATGGACACCTGCAACACCAGGGAGTACGCGGGCGCGCCGCCGACCTTGCAAAATCTATCTATCCAAACAAACAAGAATTCCCCATTGATATATAAAAGTCCACGTTCACACTAATTTGTTGAACGTCCTACAGATATTTAAATAAACAAACAAAATTGTGTAAGATTTTAGAAATAGAATTTACTTCACAGTTTCACTTGCAACGTATGTAGTTACAATATGTCCTTGTTTACAATATATAAACAATAGTAACATGTTGTAACATATTGTAACAATATGTTACAATATGTGTATGTGTAATGTGTATATGTAATGTATGTATGTTAAAGAAAAATGAATAAACTATACTATCTTTTATCTTTTCCAATGACACAGTCTAACATAACAAAAAAACCTGAATTCCTTTCATGAATTCCAATTCATTGTCATGAATATATTACAAAGCTGCTTTTGCAAATAATATATTATTTGGTTTTTAATAAATTTGCTTAATGCAAAGCTCAAAAAATGTATGTTTACAGAAAAATATGCCAATTAACTCAGAATCATGAGCAGGATCCACGATTTCAGGATACAGAAATTAATTGGTTAAATAACTAAGCCTTTCTATAGACATAATAAAACCGTGATAAAGCAGTTTCAGTATATAAAATATATTTTGAAAAAATCATTGTTGTGTGTAGTCTAGTCTATGAATGATACAGAGCCCAAAAACCATTGGACGAATTTTAATAAAACTTGGCACAGTTATAGCTTATGTTCCGGGTTAAGATTTTGAATCAAAATACTTTTGAGTACTTCGGTATAAATCGGGATAGGTAATTCGTAATTCCTAAAAATCGTTCCAATCACTTTTTGTCTGACGGTGTTATCGTTTTCAATATTGCGTCTACTCTATTTTCATTAGGTCTCATACCGTTTGCGTTAAAAGTGTGTCCCATAAATGTAACCTCTGTAGCACTAAATATACACTTCTGTTTATTAAATTTAACACCGTAATTTGTTGTCCTACGTATGACCTCCATTAACCTATCATTGTATATTTTTATTACGACCCCAAATTAATAGATCATCACAGAATACCTCCACTCCCTCCATTTTAAATATTTTGGACATTTCTCTATGAAATATTTCGGGCGCGCAGTTAATCCCAAAAGGCATAAAATCTGTATCTTCCGAACGGCGTAGAAAACGTACATAACTTCGAGCTATCCTCATCCAGGCGCATCATCCAAAAACCCTTTTTGGCATCACACTTTGAAAATACTTTTGCTTCAGAAAGATTACTGGCAATTTCATCGATTGTGGGTAGCTGGAAGTGACTACGTTTGACTGCACGATTTAAATTTTTTGGGTCTAGACAGATGCGTAAGGATTTGTCCGCTTTTTCTACAATAACAATGTTTGAAACCCAATCGGTGGTACCGTCCTCTCTACCAATTATACCTAATTTTATCATATCATCTAATTCCTTTTTTAATCGTGGACGTAATTTTATAGGTATTTTTCTCCTACCACTCACTACCGGTGGAACATTTATATATACTATTATTTTACACACAGAGGGCAACCAACCAATACCATCGAATATTGTATCATTCAAATTGATATTATTAGTTGTTAATTGATTAATTCTTGCTAATAACTTTAAGGATACACACGCATTTAAACTTAGTAAATTATTACAACAAACATTCAATACATAAACATTATGATAACTTTTTTGACCATTATATTCCAATAAGGCCTTAAAATAACCCACAACCGGTAAACGGTAAACGTTTCTTGCTGATTTCTCTTAATACAATGTTACATTTATTTAATTTGTGTGCACTGAACCCCGCTTTTTTATAACATTCCAAGGACATGACGCAAGCATCCGCGCCACTGTCTAATTTAAATTTTATTTGAACACCATCCACTTTAATATTCGCAGCCCAAGATTCACGATAATAGTCCGGCGACGCCTCGATGTTTATATTATGCATGATTAACTCACTGGTCGCCGCGTAATCGTCCTCACCGTGACCGTACTCATGGTTCTCATTTTCGTCGTAGCTGTTGTTCACCATTTCCCGCGTAACCCGTACGCGACAGCACTTAGCAAAGTGACCGATCTTATCACATCGGTAACATTTTACTGAATAAGCGCTGCACCTATCACGCACACTGTGCCACAGATCACACTTTTCACACCGAGTATCACCACGACGACGTTGTAAAACTGGTTGCAGGTGGGCTCGCCCACCTCGTCCTCCACGGCCTGCGCGGATAGCAGCCCGTCGACCGCTGGCGCCAGCCGGACCCGCGTTCCACATATATTCGACGTTCCCTGCAATCGCCTGATGCGAGTTGCAGACTGCTGCCTGCTCGCTGGCACGCTCCGCCGCTCGACACCACGAACTTGCTTCTTCCAGAGTTAGGGTAGACTTAGCCAATAATTTCTCTCGCATTTGACCGTCTTTTAGTCCACGAATCAATTGAGTTAATATGAGACTGTTTTTTAAAGAGCTAAACTCACAACTCTTAGCTTTAATTTTTAAAGATCCCAAAAACTTATCAATATTTAAATCGTTTTGATAAGTTTCAAAAAACATGTCGCTCGTAATTAATATTTATTTTTGGATCATAATATTCACTAAATTTTTGACATAACGTTTTATAATCGTATTTCTCTGAATCACTCACGTCCAACTCCTCATAAATTTCTCGTCCATGTTTACCAATTATATGCATAAATAAATAAAGCACATTTTTCTTTAGAGGCTGCCGATTCCTTCCCCGATGCAATTAAAAAATAATCAAAGGCCGATTTCCAATCCCTCCAATTAACCGCCATGTTACCGTCTCCTGATAACGGCGACGGTTGTTGTATCGCAACATAATATGCCCCATCATCTTTATTTGTTTTAGCCATTATGACACGCTAAAACAAATCACTTTCTAATTAACACATTAATTTGTACGAATCCCACTTGTACTGGTTACTTTTTCACATTTTACGACACCTGACACCATGTAGTGGTGTAAGGGTCCAAGTTAAGCAAGGTGTACACTTTTTATCCAAATCCACCCTAGGGCGATCACCTAAAGTCGCGGCCACTGCTAGTTATTTAAGGATGGCCTAAAAATTGATGGATCTGAAAGGTTATATAAAGTAAGATTGCTCAAATATTATAATACACTCAATTCATAAGTATTCAACAAAATGATTTACTTACGCGAACATAGGTGGCGTATTCAAAATAGAATCTGCTTTGGCATTAACCGTCCAGTCCAGGATCGAGGGACATGTCGGCAGGGCCAGGTTGAGTAGATCTTCTCTGACAATAACTAGGGCCACACCTGAAGTGCCAATGTTTTTCTGAGCACCACCATAAATAACACCAAACTATAAAAAAAAATGTTTATTTGCGATTATGTCATATTTATTACTCAATAATTAATTGGCTGAAGTTGCTCTTTTTGACTTTATTGCCCGTCACAAAATAAAAGAAAATATAATAATTTTTGTTTGATTTACGTATTTTTTGCACGTTTTAGAAAAAGAAAGTGTTTTAACAAAAACGTCATACAGTTTGTATGTTATAGACGACAAATTTAATCTTTTTGGGATTTTCTAAAGTTTACATAATTTTCTATACTTACATATAATAAAACCGTAACAAAGCAAACATAATAAAATTTGGCTCATTCGAACTTAACCAAAATATATGTACACCCAAACTACGATATTTTTCTGCCAAATTTAATTTCAATCTCTTGAGAAGTATTGAAATAAAGATGTATTGACATTTTTTCAAAATTAGAAAGTTGTGATCTCCGCGATTTGAACTACTATTGATATGTTTATGGCTTATTCAACAACTAAACAAGAGAACAAACCCTGTATTAAAAATCAATTTCCTAAATTAACTATTGAGTTAATTTAGGAAATTTAGGAAAGGAAGAGCTTGAAAATATTCGAGGTATATTGAATAATGAAAATACAATATTGAAAATATGGTGGGAGTTAGTACTAACTCTCGTCATTCATGCAAAGAATAATAGCGTCATTGTTCTATATTGTAGTCCTTTTTTATTTTTTTTATAGAAAAGGCAGCAGATGAGTATACAGTCCACCTGGTGGTCCACAGCCATAAACAGTGTCATCCACAGCAGATGACACTGTCGTCCATAAACATCCGCGATACATGCCAACAGCAGCTGGTTGTGCTGCCTACCTATGCAGATTAAGGAATGGATTGGGAGAAAGGGTTGTAAAATGGGAAGGGATAGGGTGGGGTGGGATGAGAATGGGCTCTGGCATATCTCACTCACTACCGAAACAAGTACGTACATTGGGGAGATACGATAAAGTAGGAAATGCAGTACGTTTCAAGGTAGTCTTCTGTGAGAGGGTAACCAGTCAAGTGCGCCCAGCGGCTGTGGGAATACAGCATGCACTCTCCCTTGCCACAATCTGCTCCCCTGTTCATTTCGATTTCAAGACTTGTAAACAAACCTTTTATCTGTCATTTTTCGAAGATATTTTAATTTCATAAATTGACTTTTAGCATCTTAAACTATTTAATTTTATGATTATTAAATATATTTTCTACAAAAACCAAGAAGCTATTATTTAAAATCATCTGTAAGAAAAGGTACAAGTAAGATATATATTTGGGTATTTTACAGGAAATAATTGAGGAAAAAAAGGAAAATAACAGGAAAAAGAAAAAGAAAACAGGTAATTAATCTACTTAGTTTTCATAAAAACTAACTATACAGGGGTTCACTCTAAATCCATAACTATTGGCGTGTTATAGTGAAATTTTTCTTAAAAAATATTAATAAATATGTACAAAATTTTCTTCAGAAAGGAATATACCTATTATCTAAGAGATGACAACAATTTATATCATAATATTGATCTGTTACTTAAACACTGATAATAATAGGAATACTCATTGTAGATACTGATAATGGCATAAACTGATAATGTTCAGATATACTCTATAGTAAAAATAATATGATTTCTTACCTTAGACACATCAACTTTCTTTGACATGAAGTTTGAAGACATATCTGCTACCAGAGGCACACCTTTTGTGTCGGGAATGAAGTCGAACTCGACACCTAAAACAATTAGATTATCCAATAACAAAATTTAGTTAAAGAATATCTTAATTTTTATCTTAATGCTTAATGTTTTTTAAAAACTAAAACTAATATATTAGAAACAAGTGGTAGAGCTTGGTGCTTGCTGAAGTCTTTAATTAAACCTAAATATAAAAGTGATTTCTTATCGCAATATCCTAAATGCTTACTTAGCACTATGTTGCTAGAACTATGGGTTCAGTCAGCCACTTGGTTCTGCTGACCTAGCTATCAACAGCAAGGGCCTGTGTGACATAACTGAATACCAAATAGTTATAGTATCCAGACTATAACCAATACATAAATAATATGGCCTACTGTTGACGAATCTACCATCCAAAAGGGGAGAAGACGTGTGAGATCATTCCTGTTTGGACAGTCAAATCAATCACCTGCCTTTATTAAATGTACTTATTTTTGTAAAATTCTAAAATTAAATAATTTTTTTATAAACACCGCAGCTGCGATGCCATTTTTTGTTTGTTTTAGATGTTGTTTTTTGTGCAGCAACAATCCAGATTATGCAGACCTAATGTAGATAGTTAAAAAAAACTGAATGCAGCTCTCAACATGCACACTACCTGCCTCTACAGTCAGCTCGTGACAATGTTTGATGTAACATGAAGTAAAATGGAAAATGTAATCATGCATTTAAGATTTGTTTAACAGACAAATATTTGTTCTTGTTATTAATCCATTGTAATATGCATACTTATTATCATCACTAGAAAATACTGTAAGATTTATTTATATTTTTTCTTAAAATGTAAATTTTAAATAGTTTTATCCATAAAAATATTGAAGGGTATTTGTATGATATGACAATACATTTCTTTTTTACCTTCATGAAAATAGTAGTTGAATAGCGAATGGGTGACGTCTTTAAGTATAGTTTGGGGTTTTAAATAGTAGTTTCAGTATATTTAAATATGTTTCAGTATACCCAAAGACATGCTGTTCGAATTGTCGATGATCATACTCTCACGGGCAGTTTAGAACCCCTCAGCATTCGGAAAGACGTTGCGAAGTGTAGAAGTGCTATCCATCCGCATTTCCTCGTTACGGAGGTGTCATGTACTGTTCGGTCCAAAAATCATTTTATACCGCAAACCCATAGCCTGTGTAACGAACTGCCTCAAGAGGACTTTCCATTAAACTACAATACGCGGTTCTTCAACAAAGCTGTAAATAGGATTTTGCAAGGTCGGCGGCGCACCCGCATACACCCTGGTGTTGCAGGTGTAGTATAACAAGTATAACCTGGTTTTATAACAAAATAATGCCCTATTACATTTTTACAAGTGACTCCAAGTAGATTATGTTTCAATTGGTGGTTAGTTGTTGGTGACCGGCTAGAAAGGCTGTAGAAGAGGCAGACCTTTAATAGACCATTACTGGAAGCTCACTGTAGCACATGTTTTATTGCTAGTGTAGGTATTAGTGTTTATTAGTTATTAGTGTAGATACAATACTTTACATGGAAAAGAGAGATTCACAAGGTAAGGTAGAAGGGCAGATAATCAATTAGTCCAATGACTCATAAGCCCACTTGTTAGTACCCCGGCCTGATCTATCAAGGGTCCCAAGTATGATTCCCAGTTGGACACTCATTTGGTTAAAGGTAAATGTTTATTCAGGTCTCCATGGTGTGTTTATTTTTGTGTCTCTGGATCCACAACACAGGTAATCCTAGAGAGTCATTGAGTGTGATGTAAAAAAATACAGTAAGATTTATGGCCAAATATCCAAATAAATATCCAACCAGAATGCCACAGGCTAAGATAAGCATACACTATCAGGAGAGTATAAGGCAAAGGTAATCTGCATTTAAAAATTAAACAAATATATATATTTTAATATGTAGGTAGCTAGTTACTTAGTAATCTTTGAGAAATACATTATTTTATTAAATCATTCATAGTAGCTTGTTCATTCATTGTTTGCTTACCATGAATAGTTTCATTTGTGCAAAGGTGGACGTATGAAGCGTTGGGATCAAGATTCCACGTAGACTGTTCAGGAATATCTATGTAGCGGTCTGTGGAGGGCAAAACTAAATTCACTTTGCCATATTTTTTAGCCTCTTTCGCCGCTTTTGCTGACCAAGCTCCTGCGAAAAATACATAGATATGATATGTTTTGGACTTCTATTTGACCAGCTTCTCACTCTTCTGTAGACAATAAAAGTAAGTTGTACCTGTAACAACATAATCTGCTGTTCCTGTTCTTGATATCAAGTTAAGAGGAACAGCTGCGAATTGTCCCTGGCCACCGCCAGACAAGAACAATATTTTGTAATTGGCTGGAACATTTCTGGAACCATCAAACAATTGTTTCACGGAGTTACGTATAAAAATAGTAAATAAATCTATAGTCGGAATTTTAATTCGATTCCAGATTTGACAATTTCAGTGTTGCAACGTTATGACAAGTACTAAATAGTAACGTTGCGAAATTATTCGATACGGAAATGGAATATTTCCGGATCGATTCTTCTCGTTTATAATTTTATTCTCGTAAACTAAGTATATCAGGAAATTAAATATTTGTGAACGGATAATTTAGTTATGACGATTAATTTTATTACGGATCTGAGAGTTTTCTTTAATAATTGTGTGTGAAATAAATAAATAAATGTGATTATGAAGGAACATGAGAAATAAAACAAATAGATGTATTATGGTAATATTTTATTTTATAAATCGTCGCCGTCATCGCTATCGCTATCGCTGTCACTTTCTGTAACATTTATTATAAATGTGTCTGTGATATTGTCAATTAACATATCTAGCCTACTCATTTTTTCCTCTTCTTTGACAACATGGGATACGCATTTAGACCATTCGGTGGCCGTAATTTTTTGAATGCCTTCCTCAAATAAATTTCTCACGTCTGTCAATTTGAAGGTTTTATTGTTTTGAGCTACATGCCCCTTTACCTGAGCCCATATCAATTCGATAGGGTTCAGCTCGCAATGGTAAGGGGGCAGTCTTAAAACCGTGATCCCATGTTGTGCTGCCATTTCGTCTACAGCGTACTTATTAAAAGACTCGTTATGTGGAATCAGTTCTAAAAGCGTAGCTTTAACCATATCTGGTTCGTAATGAATATTTTTATGTAAAAGCCAGTCTTGAATGGCAGCTTTTTTCCAGCTCATTTTTGGTGCCGTTTCCAATTTTCGGGAGTGGTAAGGTGCATTATCCATCACCACAATTGAGTTTGGTCTTAATTTTGGTAAGACTCCAGCGAACCACTCCTCAAAACAAACTGCATTCATCTCATCATGGTAATCTTCACAATTTTTCTTTGCTTCAAAAATCATGAGCCCCTCTTCCAGGAAGCCTTCTTCACTACCTATATGGCTAATCATGAGACGTTTGCCTTTTCCAGATGGGTTTTTTAATCCAGTGGTCAGTCCCTCCAAAAACGCTTGCCGAGATGATGTGACTTGCTTGTCCACCCAAGTTTTTTTTACAGTATGACCTTAAATCACATATAGTACATGAACATTCAATATTACTATTAAATTTAATGTAAATGTATATTAATTCAAAATGTTAGCCTTACCTGCGTTAACCCAAGTTTCATCTTGATAATATATATGTCTCCCTTCTCGTCGAAACTGACATATAGATCGCAAGTAACGCTGGCGCCATGTTATTATATCATTTCGATCAATAAGTGTGCTCTTGCGTGACCGTGCAACAAATTTAAAATTAAGATGCTTCAAAATTTTTCTGAGGGTGTCTTTGGAAACCTTGGGCATTTCTGGATCATCGTTCATCACTTGTAAAATCTGAAATAGTAAATTTTATAATAGTTTGGAATCATTACTTATATATAAAAGATGTAGGTATAAAATAATACTGTCTGACTGATTGACTAACCTTTGCAATGGTTGGAGGTTCATTTCGGTAAAAGAACTGATGAACTATTCGTCGTATTGCGGAGAATGTAAATTCATCAATTTTATCTTTGAAACTTCGCTTTGGTCCAGTTTTTTTAGGGGGAGTTGGCGGCGCACCTTTATTTACTTCCTTCAAAACGTTACAAACAGAGCGTGAGGTTATTCCCAATATGTGAGCAACTTTGTTCATACATTCATTTTCTTCCACAACTTCAAAGGCCTCCAATTGCGCAGAAGTTTCATTTTTCACGTACTTATATGCGTTGCGGATCATTACTTTTTCAGTAACAGTGAAAGCTTTTCGTGGACGTTTTTTTCTTGGAGACAAGAAAACATCCACGTCTTTTTGTGATGTACTTGGCGGAGGATCCATTTTGATGGAAAACCAAAACAAATAGATTCACTCAAAGTTCACAAAAAACTATAAACGTAACAACAAACACAACGTAACAAAACTTTAACAAAAACCCAACAAAATAACAAAATATCGATTCGCAATTATTCGCAAACGAGATATTCGTGCAGTCAGACTAGGAGAATGAAGCCGAATGACAAGATAAACAAAATGGCGATAGCTGCACGAGCGCGCACGGGTTGCCAATACAGAAAACTATCTAGGCTCTTTTATTATAAGTTTTGTTTTTAATATAAAAAAAAACAAAAATATTAACTTTTTATAAAATAAAGCAGCGGTTACTAATTAATAAATAATTGTTATGAATAATTATGTATTTATTTAAATAAAAATCAATAATTTAGTCTTTAATTGGCACACCAATATTATGATTACATAAACATAAATCGCGATTGTTTATCGATTTTTGTGTTCATTACTACACTATTATATGTGGTATCATTATTTTACAAAATGACAGTAGCTAATGTCAAATGTGGAATCGAATTATAATTCCGACTTTAGGAAATGGAATTTCTACTTTTGACAGTTGAATTGACTGACATTTTCACTTTTTTCGTTTACTTTTTCGTTAGTCATTAAATCATCATGTTTTTTATTTCATAGAAAACTGAATTAAAAGAGATGTGGAAAAATCACTAATAAAATTTTGTATTTTAATACAAATTATTTACAAATAAATAGGAATTTGTGGGTAGGCAATTCCACCCAAATATACCATTATACCTACAGTAAAAAAATATAGAGCCATTTTGCTTCTCAGAAAAGTATTTTCTTTTATTTTTTAAATTATTTAATAACTTTTATATTATTATTTTTTCCACAACAGAACGCAGTTTTCTCTACAGATAAATAAAGAAAAAGAAAGAAAGAGACCATACAATATCTAAAAAAAATTGCTAACGAATTATCGCAAAATGATAAAAAATACAAAATAAACAATAAAGTTAATTAGATTAAGTGAATAAAATTTAGAAAGTTGATAATACAATACTCACAATAATCTACGAACCACATCCTGTATTTCTGTATTTAATTTGAAGTACGTCGGAGAACGATGACTAGTCTCCAATAAACTTATTCCTGTGCCTTCGAAATTAGTTAACTCGTTCCTTATTATTTCATAAACCTACAAAGCCACAAATTCGACAAGAAAGATTAAATACACAATACATTACTATAAATTAGTAATTTAAAAATTTATAGGGTAATTAATAACTTTACTTCTTCGGGTAACTTAGCCGGACCGGCACCGAAATTATGTACTTTTGACATGGTTATCATAGAAAGGACCAATCCTATCAAAGTCTGAAGCGAGACTAGTTCAACGAGCTATGAGCTTGGTAACTTGTTTCATTATACGATATAGCTATCGCCAGATACGATTTCAATCGTTCGTCGCCTCCACTTGACAATTTTATTTGTTATATATATATATATATATATAACATGGTTATAATATGCATGTTATATGTAAGTACGTAGATACTGATAGATGTAGGTAATCATAATACATAATATTTAAAACTAGCGACCCGCCCTCACTTCTCTTCGGTTTATAAGTTTTTTTTTAATCAGTTTCATAATAAAATATAGCCTATATTAGACACGGATAATGTAGCTTCCTATTTGTGAAAGAATTTTTGAAATCGGTTTAGTAGTTCCAGAGATTACCCCCAACATACCTACAAACACAAAATTCTATCTCTTTATTATTTATCTATTTATACATATAATAAAATTGTAACAGGCTGATGTCTGTACATTATAGATATTGAAAAAAAACTAATATGGGAGGTCTTTATTAGAGCAACAGAAGCCAAAACAACAGTTTTTAGAAATTTTGTCTGTCTGTCTGTCTGTGTGTTTGTACACGCATCACGCAAAAACTACTGCATGGAATTGAATGCAGTTTTAACCGATGTTTGCTACAGGTCTAACTTAAAATATAGGCTCCATTTTACCGTAGGAAAATATCTTATTCCGATTATTTTAAATTTAATAAACCGAAGCGAAGTGAGGGCGGGTCGCTAGTATTAAATATAAATATTAGTATAGATAGTAGTTTTAAAGAAAACGATATCTGTGTGTTTGTTTGAAATGCTCTAGCACATATTGAGTGAACAGCGTTTTAAACGATTTAGGGACTTTGTTACTGAAACGTAGCCTCAGCCGTAACTGGATCCAACAGCAGTCTGCAACATTACCTATGGCGCTGAACGTTTGAACACGTTTCGAAAATGTTTCGAATTGCTATTAATTGTTCAGTAACAGAAATGATGATGAAAATAATGTTTAATGTATATTAGTAACTTGATTTTTTTGAAGGCAACTCGCAGTACCACTCATGTCTATAAATAATTTCACGACAAAAATTAATGTGTGCCATGTGGTGTCGGCCAACTACCATATAGCACTACCCTACCTCTTCCCGCGTGTGTCGTAAGAGGAGACCAAGGAATAACAAAGCCGCCACCACAATCGCTGAGGAACTACACCACCTCTGAAAAACTGGACTCTCCAACACGTTTAGCCAACGCGCAACGTGGCGTTTTAAGGCCATAATAATATATGTACAAGACAATGTGCATGAGGAGGCCTGATTGCATTGCATTAAAACCATTAATGCACCATTTTAGTATTGAATGAACAGTGTGTATTCGTCAATTTTTTTTTTTTTTTTTTTATGTAGGTACTAAGGCGGCAGACGAGCATACAGTCCACCTGATGGTATGTGGATACTGTCGCCCATAGACATCCGCGATACATGCCAACATTAGTCCAAAATGACAAATGTTGGCACGCCCCCGGATGCGCTGCCTACCTTTGGAGATATAGGAATGGATTTGGAGAAAGGGTTGTGAAAATGGGCAGAGATAGGATGGAATGGGAATGGGCTCTGGCACATCTCACTCACTACCGAAACACGTACGTACATTGGGGAAATACGATAAAGTGGGAAATGCAGTACATTTCAAGGTAGTCTTCTGTGAGAGAGGGGTAACGTGGCCAGTCGAGCGCGCCCAGCGGCTGTTGGATTGCAGCGTGCACTCTCCCCCTCCTACATTAATTCGACAATAGCGTACATATTGCATTAAATGTGTGAAACAACGTGTTTTATTGTTGCTAAGATATTGTCGCCGTGCAGTCCGTCACATTAAAAAATTATCGCAGTTGCGGTAGGATCGGTTTTTGAATATTGAAAATTAATGGACAAAGAATCAAGCGTCGCACCGGGAGCAGACCCTCAGGCAGATATGTAAGCATATTATCATTATTGCATACAATATGTATCCAGATTTGAAAAATGAGTAAAGTACAATGACGTGCACCATAAGCCTGGAGATAGCATACGATTCGGCGGGAACAAACTAAATTATTAAAATTCTTCGATACTTGTGAGTCTTGTAGATTCCAACTTCAGAGCCTTATTACTTTGCTCGCTATTATTGAAACGAGAATGACGGACAAGGTCAGAGCCATCGTCGGGAATAGGAACTTTCCCAATTGGAAATATGTAAAGCAGCATATACTAGATGCATATTCGACAAGAAGGACATTATGACTATTAAGAATACACGAATAGCCCTTCCGGACTATCCTTATATTCTCCTTTTCCCATTTATCCCGGTCCTTTCAACCGCACCCCTGTGGTCTTTGGTTTATGGTGAGTGGTCACCCTGGGGTCGGCGTTGGTTCACAACCACAGGACCCGCAGAGTGGCGCGCCAGGAACTTGGGTTGATGAAGGTCTTCAAAATAATAACGCTGACTTGTATATTTAATGGCTTGGGGGCGTGCGGTGGAGCCCAGGAGCGAAACGGGCGATAACGAACGGTTACTTCTTGATGTACTTTACTGTACTTCTTCCAATTAAAACGGTTATTTTTGAGGCCCACGTAATTTGCTGTGTCCAGGTCCTCCGCACTCTTGCGCGCTTCAGCGCACATTCGAGTGTGAGGAACCCTTTGTACTCGTGCGTCTTCTCAGGGGGCGACGGCTCCCCTGGTCGTTGGTTGCTAACCTGTATCAACATGCACTGGTATTAAATTTTATTAATTTGCATCAGATCGCCAGGCTAGGCTGGCGGTGACTGCAGGACAAATGGTAGCAGTAACAAATAGTTACTGGAAGAACTTGTACATAATGTGAACGAACCAAATATCATTGTCATGGATAATGCAAGTTGTCACAAAGTACAAATAAATAAGCCGCCTACGACACAAAATGTCAAAGCGAAATACAGCATTGGCTTACAACAAATGGCATTCTGTTCGAAGGCCATTGCACAAAAGCTGAATTTCTTTGTCTAGTAAATAGACACAAACCAGAACCAATTTATGAATCTGATGAGCTTTTCGAGCAGCATGGTCGCGAGGTACTCAGATTGCCTTCTTACAGTAACGGATTAAGAGTTTCGGAGGTCCTAAGCATAGAGGCCGTGTAGGCCCTCTGTTGCTTGGATCATCGATCGCGCGGTATTTCAAAGAACCAAACGTTCGCGCAATGAAACGCCAGCAGAGGAGAGGAGGCCCCTGGAGAATGGGGGCCCTAAGCACGTGCTTATAATGCTTATATGTTAATCCGCCACTGTCTCCTTACCATTGCGACTTAAATACAATAGACCTCATTTGGAGTGTGGTAAATCGCAAAATTGCAAGTAAAAATGTCAACTTATCTTAAGTCGAAATGGAAAGAATTATAAGGGAAGCCTTTGAAAATGTAACTTTACAGGATTGCAAAAAAATACTGATCATGTTATCCACATAGAAAACACATATAAAGAAAGAGATAGAATCACTGAAGAAGATATATATGATAAATCCCATTAATATTATAAACGCGAAAGTTTGTGAGGATGGATGTATGGATGTTTGTTACTCTTTCACGCAAAAACTACTCAATGGATATTAATGAAACTTTACAATAATACAGCTCATACATCAGAATAATACATAGGCTATATTTATACAAATATTGTGTAAATTGGCCAAAATATAACGATAAGTGTCAAGGAAGTAGGAAAAAACTCTGCCATCTGCGAGCTATTTTGGCGTGCGCTGCAAAAACCATAAAGATGATTCACGTTACACCGTGCCGGGGCCGGGCCGTGTCACGGACGGGGCACGGTCAAAGATCTATAGTATACTTTTGTATGAACCATGCCATGCTAGACCGTGCCGGGCCCGTGCCCCGGCCGGGCCGGCGTCAAAATGTCGGTGGGTATTCTTTTCCATGTCCCGCCCCGGCCCGGCCACAGCACGTCGTAACATGAATGCGTTCGCCGGGCGCCCGGAGGGCAATCGACGACAAATTAGAGACGTGTAAGCTTTTTCAGAATATCAAATCGAAACTATATATCGATATTTGATATCGGATTTCGAAACTACATATTATTTTCTGACTATTTGATTTCTGTACGACATAACGTTTTCTTTGTTTTGATTTGCAAAAATCGATTGGTCCATTATGTTCTTGAATGAAATCCATTCAAAAGTAGATAGCAAATGTGCGAGCTTCTTCTCCGTTCAAGCCTCCAATCTAAACGAAAATTTGGATTGGATTAAGTAGATTTTTGGTAAAAGGAATTCTGAATTTAATATTACTCGTATTATCTCTCAATTATCAGAATCACTAAAATCATTTGAAATCATTTAGGAAAATAATAATAGCGAGTGCTAGAGTGATCAGAAATAGAAAAAAAAATCAGATTACGTATCTCTTTAAAAAATGTTATAATCAAAAGGGAAATTTAACTTAGAAGAAGTTCTAATATTATTTCTATTTATTCGAAAATATTTTGTTGATATTCAACGGTTGGGTGTTATTTAGCGTGATTCGGATCGTATCTGTCATTTTTCACGATTTCATTCCTTTTTCATTCAAAGTTCGCTTTAGTAGCTTAGGAAGTCGAAGTGGTGTGTTTCATTCATTTCGATTTTCACTTAACCAATAGTAGTATTTTCGCTTCGTTTTAATTTTTTATTGAAAATTAATTATATTAAAGCTAGTAAAGACCACGAAAAGTGCAATAATAACAGCGACAGGGATATGCCGCCGGTAAAAGATGATTCGATAAGGGAAACTAACTGTTTGGATATTATAAACATTGCTGAGAAGAGCCCTGCAAAGAATAGCGCTCTTGTGGATGTAAGAGCATGTAACAAACCTGCCGCAAAGGTAATTTCTCAAGTATCTAAATGAACGCTTTTAAATAGTTTGCAATAAAACAACTTTATTATGATTAGTTATTTAATCTCATCTTTCGCCAATGCCACAGTTTTATTTTTTAATCCACGATCACCTGTAACTAATACAAACTATTTTAGTAACAATAGTAGGTTTACTGAGGACGAGGACTCCTTGGAAGCACACTAAAAATTCAGTCCCACTGTATTATTTGATTATCACAAACACCATGCACGAAAAACAGAAGTATAATGAACTATCGCATAAAACACAAAATGCCTAATATACAATTTTACAATAATCAACCAATACCTCAACTCTCAAGTTGCTGTTCTCCCAAAGATCTGTCACAGAAAGTTTAAACTTGTAACCTAGATGTGTCCAAATTTTTAGATATGACAATGGCTTTTGACATGGTATGTTACAAAACTTTGCTAAGGAAAGTGGAGTGTTATGGAATAAGAGGGAAATCATTAGAATAGCTAACTAGTTATTTGAGCAAACAATGTGTAGAAATATGGCAACTAGAGGGTAATCACTATAATAGTCATAGATCGCGATATTGTGTAAATAGCAATGGTGTGTGGCAGAGCGGTATTCTCGGTCCTTTGTTATTTCTATTATATATAAATGACTTAACAGATACTACGGCATGAGTATCTTATTTGGACAATTTTTTGCAAGGAACAAAAAGTGATTCTGAACTAGCTGTGATTAGAGCTTTTGAAGAATTCATTGTTACCCATCCATAAGTCTGTTACAAGAGTGGCAGCAATCAACTGCCCGTGAGGTGGCGAATGTGTGTATATAATGTGGGTCAATATTGCAACTAAAATAATAAATATTTTCATTCATAACAGTTTCTCATACAAATCAGTCATATCATAGGCAAGCACGTAATATATGATTTATGACATTTCTAATATTAATTAATGAAGCGATGACCTTTTACCTTTTATTGTTTGCGGGATGCATAAATCCTAACCTCGCCATATTAGTTAAAATAATTATATTGACATTCACTACTTGATATAAATATTAATTATATTATTGTTCAGACCTGGGGGCATGGCTTAATATTCCATGTCCTTAATTTAAAGGCCTAATATTCCATGATTTAAATCTTTGTTTAAATTGTAGTTTATTGTAATTTATTATAGTTTTTGCATGTTGTTGTATAGAATGTGTAGCATCTGATTAAAATTGTCACCTGTTTTGTACTCACATTTTTGAAAATAAACATTTATTTATAGGTAATAAATAGTACAGTAATAAAATAAAATCCATCTGAGTAAAAATGTGTTTATTTACCCAGTGTACACATAACCCAATGTTTTACCTTGACACTTTTGTATTTTATTTATTTATAATAAAGTTACTGCTATCTTATACTTATTCTATATAAATCCTTTCTTTTTGCTAATATTTATCTAATTTAAACAAAAAACTAGTTTCTTAAAAATATAAATGTTTCTAGTATTATTATGCATATTATTATAGTAACTCGTATTCCTTTTTGTCATTTATGAAGGAGTTGAGTCGTAGAATTACCATATGGCAGAGTTGGTCATATTGAACTGTATTATCATCAATAGTCACAACCTGCAACTTCTGTTGATGAAGTTAATGTAAAAGGTAATTAATTTTATTGATGGCAAATGACACTAGCAGCTCAATTTACAGTTCTTAACTGTTTTGTTTTGTTATTCTAGTCATATGAAAAAATTAAATAACAGCAATATCTGGTTCATTTGATTATCTATGATCAATGGGTAAGAGTTTTGAAAGAAACAGTTTCTAAACAAAAAGCAAAAACATACTTAATGAGCAACAAATCATGATCAAACTATTTTTCAATAACTAAAGTAAATAATTTTATAAGAATGTCATCACATCACCAAGTCGACATGGGACCTACTATTTCTTCTGTCAGACTGTCAATAGAGAACCCACCTTTACATTTGCTGCCCATTAAGTATTTTCCACTGTTCATGTAATTCTTTCACAATTAAATTCAAAGGCACTTCATTTCACTTTTAAAATAACTGGCAATAAGAACTTTAATAGGTCTCCCTGTACTAAATACGTTTATAAAGGTTTCATCAAAAACATCATTAACATTATCAAAAATTATTGACATCAGAATGCTGATAGAGTTATATGTTATGTTCATTTAGTGACCTAAAATTTGTATTGACAGGTGCTGCAAATCGATTTACCCCTTCCCAGATTGCTCCCTCCTTTGATTGAGCCCTTGATGGTGTATTTAAAGTAGTTAAATTATATAACTATATATCTGAAGGTATTTGAAATCAATGTGTGTAATCAAAATTAAAATATCTAGAAAAAAGATTGTGTTATATATGACTTAGAAGCACTAGTTACAAAAGGGGTGTGAAACTATGTTAATGACGCCACTAACGCAGTAATGCTGTCACATCTACACACAAGTGACAGCGATGGAACCCCACCTCAAATATTCTTAAGCTCATGAACCATGAAAACCCATGATTCTATCCATGACATATGTTTAATAAGGGTTTATTTGCTTTTATTGTTGTCTAAAAAGTTAAAAAATATATCAGTTTCAAGTACAATCAACTACCCTATTGTCTCATCTTCTACATTTGAATATGTTAATAATTATGTAACTATTTTAATCTACAATTCAATCATGACTTTCTCTTTCAATATTATTTATTCAAAGCAATGAATTATTTATACCTGATTAACTTATTCATTATTTATAACATCAAAGATATGGCAATAATAATTTTACAATCATATTTAAACATTTATCTAACCATATCTGACTATTGTTTTGAAATATAAAATTATTAAAATAAATGTTACATTATCTGATGAAAGGTACCTCATTAGGCTTTCGTTTGCCAGATTTTGAGATGTTAGTAAAATCTTTTAAAAAAAATATGTTTGAGACCAAAAATCAGATGTTACCTACAGCTTGTTTCTATTTAAACAGAATCTTGAAACAACTTAATTTATTAAAAAAAAAAAAATTATGGAAAAAAGGCGGCAGACGAGCATATAATCCACCTGAGTGGATACTGTCGTCCATAGACATCTGCGATACATGCCAACATCACTCCAGAATTCAGAATGCCACATGTTGGCTGCGGATGCCCCCTGATGCGCTGCCTACCTTTGCAGGTTAAGGAATGGATTGGGAAAATAGGGACGGATAGGATAGGATGGGAATGGGCTCTGGTATATCTCACTCACTACCGAAACACGCACGTACATTGGGGAAATGGTTAAAGTAGGAAATGCAGTACATTTCAAGGTAGTCTCCTGTGAGAGAGGGGTAGGTAACGTGGCCAGTCGAGCGTGTCCAGCGGCTGCGGGAATTCAGCGTGCACTCTCCCCCCACTAACTGTCTGTGTGTTTCGTAGTGATGTAATTTGTGGTATTATATTTTAAGCGTCGAACCATGACATAAGTGTTATTTACTTGTATGGAGCCCACTGTTTCCAAAGTGGGCGGTAGTGTTCATTGTAACGCTTTGCTGACCATCATGTAACATTTTATCTTGGACAAGATTTGGGGAAAGTGCTACTGTATTGCCAAATTTGTAATATATTTTGAGTTATGCTTAAATTTTGTGCTTACTTTTAGATATTTTGATTCCAAGTAGTCACTACTTGAATTTTAAAAATTTGCAAATCAGGAAGTGATAGTGCTGGTTAAATAAGTAGTTAAAGCTTGTTTCATCATATAATGAATTGAATCTATTGATCTTTCAAAGCCACACATATCATCATAGAATTTGATTTTCTCCCAACACGGGCCGCGGCGCGACTTTGTAACGAGTATCTTTTCACTTTTTTTTCGCGTGCCGCTCTAGACACGCGCCTCTAACGCTCAGTCATAATCACAGTTAATTATTTATCATTCCGAACGTCTACAGCACAAGTACAGTGACTCTGTCTGGCTATTTAGTTGTAGGCATCTCTGTTGCACATTTTTGTTTGTTTATTTATCTGTTTGAATTTAATGCATCCTTTCTGTTATTTTGAATCTTTCAGTGTTAATGTACAGTACGCGTCATGCTGTGGAAAAATGAGTTTTATGTTTAATGTGTACTTGGTTCTTAGTGAAATGCACAGAACTGTGTAGTTTGGAAGTGTGCCTCTCATGTAGTGCATGCCTTGTTATCACATCACACTAGACTGGAGACGACATGACTAATTCACAGGTAGTATTTTTATATTTATCATTTATTTGCACTTATGTATGTGTTTTTATTTTGGTAATTGTCTGCACTTTTGAACAATATCTATTTTTTAATTTAGCAAAGTTATTAAACTGTCTAAAAAACAGTTGTATAACGGTTGACAGCTTATCATGCACATTCCTTTATAGTTCTTATTACTATTGCATTAAGATATGCAAATCAACATGGTTCATTTGGACAGCTTGCCCTTCAGGTCACCGTACGGTAAATCCAATCATTATATTATGAGCATTTAATTTATTACGTAATATGTATGTACTATCATCATAGTTAACATTTTAAATTTTATTACGTAATTGTAATTCCGTGAAATTACTTCGAGTGGCAGCTATACTATAACAAAACATGTTAATAGTTCCTTAGTTCCTACATTGCATAAGTGTGGTAGTGTAACTAATTGGCCCTAATATGCGTAGGTCGCTGCGCCTTGCGCGCGTTCATAAAATCCCTGTTTCGAAAGATTCGAAGGATCCTATTTGAGAAATTTCGATGAAAATATCTATTGCATAGATCACGACTTTCAAATTTCAAATACATCGTGACCAACCAGCTGAATACAAAACACCATATAACGAAATATAGTGGACAAAGCAAGCGGTGAGCACATTTCTTAACCAATTGAAATTAAATTCGGCACAAAATATTGTACCTTTGCCAAATCGGTTCAAACATTTCAAAATTCCACAAAAAAAATACACTCCCTATGTTATTGAATAGGGTTTTTCTTCAAACTTCAACTTATAACTAAAAACGTATGACAATATTTTAGAGGCTATTTTCATTAATAACTTTAAACACTGACAAGTAATTTGAAAGCATCCTACGTGTGTAATTAAGGAAATTAATTAACACACAATAATAGACAAAATAGAATCTGCGTCAGTTACACAATTTTTATGCAATTTGGACTATGTATTTAATTTACATGGATTACACATCACTTACAGTTCTCTTTATGATTTTTATTTACGTATTTGAGTGGATCTATTCGAGCTCTACGTATTTCGTATACTTTCTACAAAGAGTAAATAAAATCAATAAATAATAGAATAGAGTAATCAAAAAAAGTAATTTTAATTCATTAAAATGTGCAATCAGATTTTTGTTTTGTGTTCGAGTTAATCTATTGAACATCTACCCTAAGCCCTTTATTTTTTACAATGAATAGTATAATCCAAAATAATTCATATATATATATATATATATATATATATTATCAGTAAAAAGATTCAAAAAGCGGTAATTCATTTTGATTCGGTAATCAGCTTATAAGGTCCCACTACAGGACATAAACCTCCCCTTGCGATGACAGGGGGGGGGGGGGGTTTCGGGTCATAATTTATTACGCTGATCCAGTGCGTATTGGTAGATAACGATATTACACACACACTCCAGACCATTTTTTAATGTTTGGATTTGGGGGGTTTTCTCCCGATGTTTACTTTAACGCCACGATAGTAATAATTGAAAAATCGGCACGTTAATAGAAATTCAGTAGTACAAACCTAATTTCGAATTCACGACGAACGCGTGTCGATTTTAAATGCAAAAACCGAAACCATATCGCACAGACACCGCATTCAAACAGCAGCTTAGCAACTGGTTAGCATTCCAAATACGGTCCGTCTGTATACGCCCTTTTATCCTAGGCTATTACCACAGTAATGAAAAATATGATTAAGACAAGGGATGTCAAGAATTCAATTTATTATCTAAAGTGAAACTGCAATTACATAACTTGTGTCACTGTGGATTTGAACTAAAAACTAACAGCCTACGAGAAAGATGTAAAACAAAAGAATAGGTACTTGTGAAAATATGTGATATTTTCTTAGTCTGTTTTAGTTTCCCTGATATTGAGATAGAGAAATAAAAAAAAATATCTTTATTGCTTTATCTTAAGAATCTGATATTATAACATTTAATATTGTAACATTTAACAAAATATTGAAACAATTAAATTTTAAAATCTTATCCTAAGTTATACAAAAAGCCATACCGACTTAGTCCCCTTGTTAAAATAATGTTACATGTTAAAATAATGGGTATGACTGCAATAATTTACCTGAAAATGTTTTAGGTATTTCTATAAGAACAATGAATGGGTGCCTAAAACTCTCTTGTTAACACATTAAGTTTTTGATTCCATTTAGTCATGCAAATTTTATTACTGTTTTCTCTTGCGTGCCTGTCGCATAAGTTTCATATGTTGAATAGCGTAAATGGATATCTATATTGTTTTAATTAAATTGTGTGAATAATGATAAATTAGTTGATAAGTCTTGAATCATTCGATTTATCGATATTTGAACTTGCCGAATCTCTAAGAACTTATCTTTAAAATGGGGAAATTTTGCTCAAAAGATATATTTTAGAATTAATTGAATTTCTTATATCGATAAACATTATGAAATAATGGTTTCAGGTATGGTTTCGTGGCGTTAGGAGCTCAAAGTTCCGCCATGTATACGGGGTGCCGTTCAAACGGGAGCGTTGCTATGACAACATAAAGATCACGAGGAACGCCCACGACTCAAACTTTTGCGCGGTCAACCCCAAGTTTGTGGCGATTGTCACAGAGGTCGCTGGCGGTGGGGCCTTCCTTGTACTACCTCTGGATCACGTAAGTGTCAACATTTGCATTGACTTGTGGCATAGCTCAATACGATCGTGATGCCCACTATTACAACTTCAAGCAAGCTTCAAACAAAATTCAAATTTCTCGTGAATTTATATAACATAAAGAAGCCATCGATAATTACTTGTATTAACCGAATCTCTTCCGAAGCCTGATAACATAGAATCTGCTCATGATTCTAAGTTAATTGACGTATGATATTAAGTATTTTTTGATCTTTGTATTATTTGTAAAACTCAAAAAAATATTTTTTTCCTACAAAATAGATTCTTCTTCTTGTCAATGAACTCAGAATTATGAACGAAATCTATGGTTTCGGGCTTTGGGATGTTTTCGTTACATAATATACTAGTGCCGACCCTATAACTGATACATAACTTTACTAATCAGTAACAGGTGTTATTGACAAAGTGTGCCCTTTGTCAACTATGCATGGAGCAAATATTCTCACTTCATTTATTACAGATGTTAAAAGCAAGCAGCCGTTTGTATTACAACTTTGTCGCTCACTTGAAAACTATATAAATAAGAATAACCTTAGCCGTTTAAATAATGCGCGTTTTCACACACTATAATGTAAATGAATGAACAGTGTAGCTAATTAATGATTCATTAACACGATAAGTAGGCGATGATACTGAGATACAACTGAAATTTTATGAAAGAGCGTGAGAAATTACCTTGAAATTATTGTTTGGGCTTCTCTGACGCAATCTGAGAGTTAAATCTGATACGAAAACGTGCAACTGTTGCCACAGTTTAGTGCACATAATTGATGCAATTGTGAAACGACCTGTTGGCTCAGATGCAATGTAATCTACCATAGAATAGAGATGCAAATCGGGATGGTTACTATAGCCACTTCAAAACGTAATCTCTACAATATTTTACAAATTTTGATAGAATCAGTGGGTTCGATAATATCCTGTAGTAACCGTAACCAGTCCTCTTAACGTCTACTGCTGCGCATGGGCCCAGTGCATATTGTCTTGTCCATGAGGAATGTAGGACCTCAAAACGTCACGCAGTAGTTCCACTGCGCTCGTAGTAGCCCTGTGGAAAGTCGTCTTTTACGACACCCACGGACGGAAAGAGGTGCTGTGGCGCCGTTCTAAAGCTTGTAGTAACTAGTTTTAAAATATACATAATTCTTCAAAATCTATACGGTGGTTCTAACTTCGTATTCTGAATACTCCCAATCAGGTTTGATTTAAGATTTCGGAGAAAACTACCTAATGCAAAGATCATTTACTTTCATATTTCGGAAAATGTCTACACCTCGAAAGGATGATCAGCACACCCCAAAAGTACACAATTCCAAAATTTATATTATATACATGTGATGTGGCATTTTACGAATAAACCACTTGAAATGACATAAAAATAATTTAATTCAGGGGTTCCAAAATTGCAACGGTTTAAACTTTTCAAAAAAATACGTGCCAATAATACAAACGATATATTGTTGGGCAGAACTCCTGAAACTGTACATTCTGAAATTACTACTCTTCTGAAAATAGCGAACTCCATTTTTCTGACTGACTCGAGTCATCTGCGTTATTTTAAAAATGTCCACTACCTTTCAAGTAATGTCATAATATTTGATGAATAGACAGTTTTTTTGTACCTATATAATTCTGTTCTTTTTTAATGTAATAAAGTAGACATTCTTTCGCATTAAAGAAATTCGCATTCGTTTCCATATCAAATTTGAAAAATGCTTTCTAAAGCTCAGTAGTCACGCGATGCATTGTGACCTTGATTGTAACTTAACGTCACGCTTTGAACAATCGCTACATGTAAACCTACTTTGGAAAACAATATACCAATAACCAGGTGACTGGAACAACATTATTGTATGCTAAATAATAATGTTAAGTTTTTATAAGGTAGTGTCAAAAAGGTCATATTAAAATGATCTAAAACGAAAGAGTGGAGTTGAAAGTAAGTTGTAAAAATTGAAAGTTTAAATAATGCATGCGCTTGATACGAACGCGGGCTATAAATATTTATACGAATCTAAAAGTAGGACTGACTGTGAAGTGGATATTATGTCATGTTTGTAATCCATTGTATAATCCTATGACAGTTATAAATCAATAGAACGAGTATCAGCAATTAACTAAATTGATATTTATTTGCAAACAATAACACCATTAAATTATGTCAAATTGATTCAGTAACACATACGTTTCTTGGCAATCACTATTTGTTTTATGGGAGCTTAATCTGGAAAATATTGGATATAATTAGAACTTGAAACCGATTTTTCCATTGCAAAATTTAAATAATGTTTACCCTTACTTAAAAAGTTTACGGTATTGTTAAATAAGGAAGAAAATTCATGAAGGAACGGAATCCAAATATCGGTAACAAAGCGGTTTTAAACAGCGGCCTTCCTAACCTTCAAATCTAAGTTCAAAGTTCCCTTTGAACTTGATCTAACTGCCTCTCTGTGGCCCCTCGCTCCCCCGCCACTGCGACGCTCGATTTATCCTGCCATATTCGGGATTAGTCCAATCAAAGTTCAATCACCTTGATATCCACGTGAACTTAACACTATTTATTGAAATATTTATTTTGAGAAATTTTGATCGTAATTTGGGAATTACTGAATTTATTTGGACCATCTACGAACTCAATCAAGATCAACCATTTATGTACTGAATTTCTTTCAATTGGTTAAGAAATTTATAGTGGAGCGTAGGCTTTCTCGGCCGGTGTCGATATTAATTGAATCTTCCGGGCTACTTGGCCGAGGTCTTCTGGAATCTCTTCTCTTTCTTCCAAACGTTTCGACAACAACTGCGACTGTAACAGTTGCGCTCGAGAAACCGAAGAGATAACATCTCTCCGAAAGTGAACGCAGCCCCCACTGAAGATGTCAACCGCAGTTGTTGACGAAACGTTTGGAAGAAAGAGAAGAGATTCCAGAAGACCTCGGCCAAGTAGCCCGGAAGATTCGATTAATAAGAAATTTATTAATATTTTGTTAAAAAGTAGTGACAGGTAATATTTACAGTAGTGAACAATTATGTAATGTTTTCAGACTGGGCGGTTGGACTTCAACGCGAGCCGAGTGACTGGTCACAAAGGCCCCGTACTGGACATCAAGTGGAACCCGTTCAATGATAACATCATTGCCTCGTGTTCCGATGACTGCACGGTAATTTCGGGCCAATTTTTTTTTTTTTCTCTTGTAAAAGTTGGCCGAGGAAATTGACGACCATTAAGGTGTACGGTTAGACCAATTTGCCGGTTTTCGTGTTCATTATAGCTATAAAAGTGTAGCATTCTATACTGTGCGAACACATGTTATTGAGCGTACATTATGATTTAATTCCAGGAATAATTGAATCAGTATTATTGTACTGCTTCTAGATGTGTTTGAATAAAATCAATTTATAATGATACAATTGAATTTAGTCGCAAAAATATGAACAATAGTGATTATTCATTGTTATCTGCTTTTTAATATTACCTCGTCTATTATCTCGTATACAAACAATAATTAGTTTATTATCTGACAAAGGAATGCTCATCGACATCCGTTGTAGTTGTGTCGATTTTTTATTATAATAAATATTATTTTCAATATAACCTGAATCATAAACAGGTTTTTATTTGTTAATACATATCTAATCATTAATTAATTACTAAAACAATATTGCAACAATTCACCATTCTTTAACATCTTGTTTACTCTTAAATGTTAATATTTAGAACTCACTCTCCTTGCAATCAAAAAGATATTTCGGGCCTTAAGGGTCGCTGCTTTTTCGTCTGAAATAAATAAAAGCACCTAATTTTCACATACTTTTGATATTGTCAAGACATTTTTTCACTTTTATCCGTCACATTTATATCAATAGCTCCCCAGCACATCCTCACTCCAAAGATTCTTAAGGTCATATCAAGCTAATTTTCAAAAAAATCTTTTTACTTATAGGTTCACTTTCTTTTTCAGTTGTCAAATAAGCCATAAAATAATAATTTCAGAAGACGAATTCCCTATCTGCCCTCTTGAGAACAATTCATAGTAACATCAGTAACGAAACCATAAGTAACATTATATTTGGAAATATAAGAAAAGAATTTAAACAATAGTTATTCTTTTTGTTATTTTGTTTCGTTTATCCAAAACTCGCAAGTTCGTAACTCGATTTTACATTAATGACAATATTACCAAATTTTTGTAATTTTTCTCGAATGCCACCAAAATGCATTTGTGCATTTTTTCTTAGGTCGCCAGTATGGTTGGTTACATTTATTGAATCGTTTTCATAGCTCGTTTCTAAACAATTACTCGAATACTAATAGTAGTGGGTTAGTAGTGTCGTTAGTAGTCTATAAACGTAAAACGACGTAAAACGACGTCGTTAGTTGTCTATAAAAGGTATAAAATAATATTTTAATAACTAACTTTAAATTGACTTTAAAAAATTACTTACTAACTTTGCAAGTGCGTACGTAGTAGGTTCTGCACTACTCGTATTCACGAATAGTGTGGCAACGTATTTGTATTCGCGAATAATGTTTTTTGATAATGGAAACATTCCTATGCAGTATGATCATGTTGTTTAGGTGAAGCTATGGCACATTCCGGACGGTGGGCTGTCAATGCACTTGACGGAGTGGCTTGTAGAGCTGCACGGGCACAAGAGACGCGTCGCCTACATTGAGTGGCATCCCACCGCCGAGAACATTCTGTTTAGCGCCGGATTCGATTACTTGGTGAGTGTTCGATTACTCTACCTACATCTACACTGTCATTGGTGAGCGTATTACAACATCTTAGATTTTTGCAATAAGATTCAAAACTGCTAGGTTCACTTGTATTCATCCATTAATATTTTAAGGCTTTTAAGTGTCTGTCCCATTCTATTCCATAGAGTGAAGAGTATAATGGTGTAAGAGAGATAACTGTAAAAAGAAAGCACTCCCACTGGTTTATGTAGATGTCGGTATCGGTATAGCGGTTCAATTTCTGTTTAAAGAAACTTTATTCTCTATAGAACAGAAGCTCACTTCATGAGATTTTGAATCATTATATGTATTAAAAAGTTACTCTAGTGAGAAAGCATGTATTTGATTGATTGCGCATGTGTATGGACGGAGTGCGGCGCGTTTCCGCTCGTAGTAGCGTATAGTGAGTGGAACAGAGTAACAAAGTCAGACTTCAATTTAAATTTATTACTTTAGTTGGAGAAAATATCAAGTTCAGATAAAGTCGTAGAATAGTATTTTTTAGTTTAATGATAGCAGTTCAGTATTAAGACGGTGCAGGTATTTTTTAATTAACCCTGTATTAGTTTGTCTGAATCGAACCAGTTTTTTTTTGTACCACACCACTGGAATGTACTTTATACTGGAATCTTTTGCACCACTGGGCTAATAGCGAAATAAAACATTCCAGATCTTCATTTGGGACGTGGGTAAAGGTGAAGCAGTAAAGGTCCTTGACTGCCACAGTGATGTGATCTATTGCATGTCGTTCAACCGCGACGGCTCCCTACTGGCCACCACTTGCAAGGACAAGAAATTACGTGTCATTGAGCCGAGGAGCGGGATTGTGCTCTCTGTAAGTAGTATTTATAGTGTTACTAAATACAAACTCATTTGCAGCTCATCATCAACTTGTTCCATAGGCGGCTACGTGGCCCCAACCACAAAATATAATGTAGACCAAAGTTTATCTTCCAGTTAAAGCCGTGGATCCCAAGGGGGGCGATACCTGGGGCGTCATGGAGAAGCTTTGCTTAGTTGCTTAGTTTTCCACGACGTTTCTGCTTGATGGCTTCTCGTAATTGCTCTAAAAGGTTAGCATAATAGCTTCCAGTCACTGTAGTATTGCGTTCTTTTATGTCCTTTATTCTATAAGTAATATTCCTTGACAATCCCAGAATATCGATGCCATAATCTTTTTCGTGGACTGAGTCACCTTTGCCTTTCTAGTGCTTCACTAGAATAACGCCACTCCATGGACTCCATTTTGGAAAGTGGATCATCAGTAAAGAACCACAGTTTCATCCCCAGTAACAATTGTCTCCAAAAAATTGTTCTGTTTCTCTGAAAGGCCTTCAATAGTTTCTTGACCACGCTACTCATTCACTTCGCTGCACACTTGATATTATAGAAATTTTGGCACCCACCTCGTACTAGCTATATTCATATGAAGATGTTATTCATAAAAAGATGTTCATGAAGAATCCTAAGTGCGCAGGAGAATACTGAAGGATGGGAGCAGGGGCGAACGGTGTCGCTTGGCCGCTATTGCTAAGTCTACAAAATATTGTGTCTGGCTTTCCACACTGTGCCCCTACAGTCCGCAATATTTGTTAAGTGATGGTCGAAGTGGAAATCAACTCGTGAAATTCCTCGCGCGAATAATTAACCAGATTTGTCCCTGGGCATAATATAATCAATTATTATTTGCAGGAAGGCACCTGCCACTCCGGCACTAAAGCGTCCAAGTGTACGTTCCTCGGAAGTCAAGGTCGCGTGTTAACCACCGGGTTCTCGAGGTACAGCGACCGACAGTACGCCGTGTGGGAGCAGCGCGACCTCGCCAAGCCGCTCGTCTGCGAAACGATCGACAGCTCCTCCGGCGTCGTATTCCCCTACTACGACTACGACACGAACATGGTCAGTGACACTTCACATAAATGCAGATCATCCACTAAAGTGACCTCGCCAAGAAGCTCGTCTCTGAGACAATCGACTACTCCTCCGACGTAGTTTTCCTCTACTACGACACGAACATGGTCATTAACACTATTTCCTGGAAAGCATTTGTCACTAGTGTTGTTAAAGCAAGTGTTGAACGGTTATACCTTAGTAGATAAGACCATCAAACATTAAAAATGTGGACTATAACACTCACTAGCCTTTAACGCTAGAGTTCATTGGCGCTCACACAGCGCTCGAGCGCTGAGCGGTCGTTTTTACAACACTCGTTATTATATTTGTGTATTGTGGGCAGGTGTATCTCGCCGGCAAGGGCGATGGGAACATCCGCTACTACGAGGTGGTCGAGGAGCCACCCTACGTGCACTTCCTCAACCAGTTCCTCTCGGGAAACCCACAGGTCAGTGAGAGCACATTTGCGACAATTATCAGTTTGCGTGTGAATTTACACGAATGGAAGAGATAAAAGAGGAAGCATACGGGAAAAAGTATAATAGTTATCAATGTAAACGCGAAAGTATAAAAAGTTATGTCGTATAACATCGTACCTATTAATTATTTGACAATCACTTTTAAATCAATTAAAGAATTCAATAATTATTTTTGTAGTTAAATTATTATTGTAACAATAACTAAAATACTATTTTAAAATTGTTATTGCATTCAGTCCTTTTAGAATCCACTATAGAACATTTTTTTTAAATTTGTCTTAAAAACGCTACAGGTTTATATAATTTATACATTTCGCTGAACTATGGGACAGTTTGTTGGCGAATATGCTCCCAACCTTGATAAAACCTATAAAATCTTGATATAGTTGATATAAACTATGATGTGCTTTACCTATAAACATCAATAGTGTAAGTAACGCTACTAATCTCTCAAGTAATTGTCCGATAATGTCGCTTGAGCAGCTTTTTCATCACCAGTTTTATTTTAAGCTGGTGTATGAGCCTCCTAAGGTACATTGTCTTGTGCATGAGGGATATATGGCCTTATATAATATATGTCTATGTATATTGTGTGATATATACACGCTGCCCAAACGAGTTGGCGAGTCCACTCTTTCAGAGGTGGTGTAGTTCCTGAGCGCTTGTGGTAGCGGCTTTGTTATCCCTTAGTCGCCTATTATGACACCCGCGAAAAGAGGTGGGGTGGTGCTATTCCATAGTCGGCCGACATCACACGACACAACATTGTCATTGTGGATTTTTAAATAAAATTATATCATTGGATTAGTTCAACCATGTGCAATTATAAGTTAGAAATTAACCCACCGAGCAGCGTCTTTGTAAATAAATTATGAACATGTATATTTATTATTTTTAGGGTGGCTTGGGATTCATGCCAACATTAATCATGATGAGCAGATTATTTCTTTTTAAAATAATTATGGAAATAAATACTTTGTTTTTTCTCAGCCCCACTAGCGATTCATGCCTAAAGACTTAACCATGTCAGCAGATTTATTTATTTACACTTTTGTAAGTTATTACAAAACGTGGACTTTAAGTCCTTAACAGCATTATCTGCCAGTCCAACCATTGGGCTATGCAGCACATGGAGTGGTAGGGGAGTAAATAAATGTAATAAATATAGTATAGTAGATTTTCTTTTTAAATAAATTATGAAAATATTTGTTTTTAGCGTGGTCTAGGCTTCATGCCTAAGCGCGGTGTAAATACGAACGGTTGCGAAGTGTTCCGCTTCTACAAAGTGCACACATGCCGCGGACTGTGTGAACCCATCTCTATGGTCGTGCCGAGGAAGTCCGACTGTTTTCAGGTAATGTGATAATTGATTGTTACTGTATTTATAATGAATTGTTACAATAAGACATTACAGTAATACCATAAGTAGCAGGGCGAACTCATTCCTAAAAAGAGTCTCTTCCAGTCAGCCTTAGAATAACCGAGAGAGGAGTTACGTCATTAAAAAGCAGGCTACAACAAATAATACAAATATATAGGAGACATATTTGTACACTGGACACATAAACGGAAATATGAATATACCAGTGAGGTCCAAAGGTTTCTGGCCAGGCATAATTCTAGATGTCTAAAAACACAAAGTATCCGTTATTGTAATTGACATTTATCCTGCTAATTCGTGTATAATTTTTAGAGTTCACAACCCTCGTTAGGTTTGATTCCTCGACTATTAGTGGAGGAAGAAGTTCTGAGCGACCGACGGCTAAAGACGAAAGAAATAGCAGCAAGGACAGGGCTTTCAAAAACTACAGTCCTTAGGATTCTTCATGAACAACTTCATATGAATAAAGTTAGTGCGAGGTGGGTGCCAAAACTTCTTTCATGTGTGCAGCGAAGTGCACTACTAGCGTGCTCTAAGGAACTTTTGGCGCCAATCATTATTAAATATTGTACTAATATAACCGTATTGCTCTAATTGCATTACACAAAGTAGCCATGGAGCCAAATGCAATTTTTAAAACTCCATCCGTTTGATATTCACCGAATGTTTATATATTGGGCTGTTGATAGGTAACGTTCTTTGTTAGTGACAGAAAAAGGTCTGGCCGTCCACGCACTATTCGTTCTAAACAGACTATTTAACCAGAGAATCCGAAGAAATTCCGTTCGGAAGCAAAAGATTTTATCCAGAGATGAATATAGCACCCAGAACCGTGTCACATATTTTAAAAAATGATTTAGGAGTGCTGCTTTCAAAAGACTTACTGATCATTTCTTAACTGATAATTTAAAGAAAAATAGGGTTGACAAATCTAAACAACTTCTTCGGCGGTACGCAAATGGAGCTCACAGGACACATCTTATTTATGGATGAGAAAATTTTCACCATTGAGGAACATTTTAACAAGCAGAACGATCGAGTTTATGCTCATAACTATAGAAGCTGCTCAATTGGTCAATAGGGTGCAATGTGGCCATTATCCGGCTTCAGTGATAGTTTGGTGGACAAGGAGTGACTGAACCATATTATTGTGAAAATATTATTAAAACGTCGGCTCCAGTGTATCAAGATACAATTTTTGAGAAGATCGTGAAGCGTCTTAACAACAGCCTGGTCCATAACTAAGTATGGTCCATTCAGCAAGACTCAGCACCAGGTCATGATAAGGCTGGCCGTCATCTAGGCCCGGTCTTAATCCGCTCGATTATGATATATGGTCTGTTTTAGAGAGCATGGCATACTCTAAACTTGTATCCCTAAAACATTCCATAAGGGCGACAGATGCCGATTTCCCCATGGAAAGGTTGCGTGTTTCAATTGAAAACTGGCCACAACATTTGAAAGATTGTACAAAAACAAATGGTCACCATTTCGCATAAACGTTATAAATAAAATAATTTTGTCTTAATAAAATGATAATGTAAAAATAAAAATATTAATGTTTTCTTTGTAACAATATTTATAGCTAGGCTGGATATATATATGTATATATAGCAATGTCTTATGAAATAGCAAGTTACAACTTTTATGTAATCATCTTACAATACCTAAGCTTGCTTCTTCTTATTACACGTAAGATAAACACTAACTATTTTATATCCGCACTGGGCCCGCGTGGTGAATTATGGCCCGAAACTCCCTAGTGATATACTAGGGGAGGCCCGTACCCTGCGGTGGGATGTTATAGGCTGATACCAAGTATAAAGTCAAAGTCAAATGATTTATTGCATAGTTATAGCTTTGAAAAAAATTGGATAAAGCATAGGTACATCGCTATAACTTGGCGTGCACGCGTACAATATTATAAAATCTTATATATATTAATTAGCAACTATTATACACGAATACATTTATTTATTAGATTTGCCAACATTATTATTTTACACAATACATAAAATTTATACACGAATACATAGATTATTGTCTGTTACAGGAGGACTTATACCCAGACACGGCAGCGCCGCTGCCCGCGTTGTCTGCCAAGGACTGGCTCAGTGGGATGAATTCCCCACCAGTACTCATCAGCATGAAGACCGGTACGTATTATATATAGAGAGAGGGGATGGCGAAATCCCACACACAGCTGACTGGTCGCGTCCGACTGGTCGAATTACCCTAGTATCACAGAAGACTGTCTTGAAACATAACGTATTTTAGAAATAAATTAGATTTTGTAAAAGTAATTTCCTATTCTATCTCATTATGTAAGGAGTGTAGTGAGATAAGAAAATTCTCCCTTTTATTCATTATATTCTCTAATTGCCTGTAATTATATTATTAAAAGTTACTTTATCAGGAGGTGGTGAGAAAGGTCTTAAATCCGGAGACATGCTCATAATTCCTAATGATGTTGGTATGTGTACCATGGATGTCAATGAATTATAATATCCACTTATCACCCGGTGGACTGTCTGCCTATCTGTGAACATTCCATAAACACCAATTTCCTGCACGTCTTGCAGGCGTGACGATATCAACACACAAGCCGCGCACGAGCAACAAGGAGGCGCCGGCGCTGCAGCCGCAGGACGCCAACAACCGCAAGAAGTTCGCGTTCCTCTCGCGCGAGACCACGCCCGACTACCGCCCGCTCGCCACCTGGCACCACGCCAACAACAACGACAACGACGCACAGGTACCTCACATACTACTATATGATCCGATCCTAAGAAGAGAAGATGCTACGTGCAACCCAAGGAGCAACAGAGTTAATGGTAAAGGAGAGGCCTGCTAGCCATTTAGCACCACAACGACAACGCGCAGGTATATACAGTAACACGGGCCGATATCTAAAGCAGCAACGAGGCGCCGGCGCTGCACCCGCATGACGCCAACAATCGCAAGAAGTTCGCACCATAATTTCGCTAGCACCATAGTCAAAACCAATTATAATTTATGTAAGTAAGTTGTAAGTTCTTTTGAGTTATGACGTTTTAGAAAATAGTTTAATTATGAGACATTTGAAATATATAAATAGTTAATAATAAATATTATATGTATAGTTTATAAATAGTTAATAAATATATAATAAGTTTAATGATAACTATAGTTTACTTCTTGTTCTTTTCACTTAAAATTTGTATTAAACGCGAGGATTAAACAGCTATGCAATAATTTGAATTTCATCTGTCGTTACCTGTTTTAAGCAAATAAAATTAATTTTAATAGGAACAATGACAACGAATCGCAAATACGTCGCATTTTGCATATTTATTAGTGAACACTTGTCACCCGCAAATAAATTTCTACATACGTCAACAAGACACACGGCAAAGAACTTAATTATAAGTTAGTCTGGACACCCAATGGCAAATTTTATATGTGGAAAGATGAAGAGTCCCCGCCTAAATTAATTAGTTGTTTGGATACCCTAATTGACTTGGAATATATGGACTGTGTTTTGTTCGGAGTCCAATTTTCCCCTGTGAACATGAGTGTGGTGTGTCAGGTGCAAATGTTGGAGAAGTGCCAGAAGACGAGCGCAAACCAGACGACGAAGTTCCACCAGCTGCAGCGCATGTTCGGCAAGCAGACTGGCGACGCCGAGCCCGTGCCGCTCTACAAGCAGATCAACCAGGGCGACGTGTTCAGCACCGAGCACGAGGTGAGACACGCGCTATAGTTCGTACCATTTGCCAGTGCAATAGCGAGCATTCACACCTTCCTAGCATTTGTGGTGCTATTCGTGGTAGCTGCCACGTTCTCTAGATGAGTATCTAGGCTATCACTGTTCAATACCACACCCTCATTACTCGTACATATTGTACAGTTTCAACTACTGTACACTACGGCAGAATATGAAAACGCCTTCGTATAATGAGACGAGACATCAGTCTCTTCGTTTATTCACGAACGCATACTAAATGAAATGAAAAATCTTAAATTATGCAATAAATACTTTATGATAACGGCAATAAAGTTCAGAATTGTTATGTCACGTGTGTCACTTATTACCATTGATTGTGAATAAGTAAAGTTTTTAAAAGATCCTAGAATTTTATTTGAATCTATATTCTAAATTTAAACTATAATCCGGTTATTATAGCATGAGCTGACAGTTGACAGTTGACAGTTGAAAAAAACACAGTGATGAGACTTTGTTAATCGATAGTCTAGTTATGTTTCTTAAAATTATTGAATATAACTATGAATTGCGAAATTAATCGATCCTTGATAAAGGAGTTAACTTTTCTATTCAATTTATTATTAAAATACAACCCAAATATAAACCAAAACTAGAGAAGCCAGGAAATATAAATGTGTATAATGATTTGCATGATTATATAATTAAAACAGCATCAAAGCATCAAAATAAAAACCGGACTTTTTTAATTTAAATAAAATATTTTAATAAAATTACTTTAAATAATCGATCACCAACAATCCGGAAAAATATCGGTTATTAGCACAATTTACATTCCCTTACACGATAATGTGAATTAATATATGAATAATTGTGGAAAATGAATTTATAAGAACTATAAGAATTATAAGAACAATAAACACTTGACATTTCATTATTATAATTTTGCGACTCGTATATGTCATAAAAATATTGATGGTCCTATTAACTTGAAACTTGCGGGCAAAGCCGCGGCCAAACAGCTAGTTCTATATAAAATATCATTTTCTATACGTACTCCACGTCTATTTCACTTCCGCTTTCATTGTTCTCATTCACAGCCTCGGCACCTTCATTAGCATTTATTAAAAAACTATTAATGTGGTTATGAAAATCAATGTTGTTATCAAAAGCGTCTTCATTGTTGCGGTATTCGTTTTCACATTTTATGGCGTGTTTGACCTTTGACCTTTTTCTCTTATAATGACACATTTTTATGCTTATTCACGTGAACATTCTTTTTAGCAACTTAACCGTTAACTTGTGACCATTATAGTCTATCGGATTAACATCAAGGTGATATGGCGGTAATTCCACTACGCAGTGACCATGTTCTGCAAGAATGTTGTCTACGAAATATTTGGTGTGAGTTTTTATGCTGAAGAATATAACATATAACTGAGGTTTTTTTAATTGACTTCAAATGAAATATGGTGTACGAGCATTTGTACCTACGCGACGACCTAGGCCGAATGAACTTTTTAATATAAGCAATAATTTTAAATCGAGTCGAAAAACAACAGCAAACCAAACAAAACGCACGGGAAGAGATTTGGCAAAAATACAGTTTATTTATTATCGTCATTAATCTACTTTAACTAACTTGGGTGATCTTTCTTCAATTGCTCCTACCATCAACATTATTCGAACCGTACACATATATCATGATATTATAAATCCGAAAACGTGTTTGTCTGCCTCTCTGTTTGTTCCGTCTTCACCACAAAACTACTGAACCAATTTCAATTAAATTTGGCAGAGGGGGTGGTTGATATCCGGAGAAGGACATAGGATCTTTTTTATCCCGAAAAATTGATTAGATTTTCCAGGGAGAACCAAATACTTTTAAAACAAAATCACGCTCATGAAGCCGCGGACAATAGCTTGTTTCTTTATATTTGGGAATAAAATATTTTCTAAAAACAGATATGAAAGATAAATATGATATATAAAGAGATAAAAAAACATGATCCAAAATTTAGCTCAACACATGGCCCATAATCCATTTAACGTAGAACATTTGTTCTACAATATATGTATAACAAACCCATACTTCCATTTGCTAATGTCATTTATCTACAAACGTAAAAAACTAAGGAGTGCATCTTCTATATTGTTATTTATTCTGTGGTCATCATTTATTTTAGTTGCGCATCGCATTTAACCATCAAGGCGAAGAATTGAGGATCGTAAAGCGTCAACTACTAAATAGTCATCAACGAGTGCGTGAATTGGAACAACATGTTGCTGCACTAGAAGCTCGATTGCAACGGGACGAATCTTAAAAACGTTGTTTAACACAACCGCCTTATGTATAATTGTTGAACAATGGAATAGTTAGCGTGGCACTTGATCCTTATTGTTATAAGGATTAAATATCGCTTTCTAGTAGTCTTATTTGTCGGTTTTTTAAATATCGCCTATTGTGTGTACTTCCGATCAAATTTTTAACACCATTTGCAAAAGTACACAATAAGATTCACTAAAGGTCTAAAGAAACTCATAAAGACGAAAACAAACCAACCAGACTTGAACAAAACGTGTCTTTAAATAATTGAACTATAGTCTGCGAGTACATTCAGAAGTCGAATAAATAGATAAATCTCGAGCGTAAATTAGTCTGTCGTGTTTTATAGCACGGTCTGCATAGAAGTTAATTTTCAACGGCTCGATCTAAGTCTAAGCAAATCACGGTCTTAGCACCTTTCCCACCACCTCCTTATAAAGTAACTGTTACAATCTGATAGATAAATTATCTGCCAATTAAATCTAACCGATACGGACTTTCTGTTACCTTCTCATAAAGTTTCAGGCGGTGGTAAGAAAAGCCCTTGGAATCGTTTATTTATCAGAACCTGTTTTTTTCGTTTGTAAACGCTACTATTGCGTTTGCATAGACTTTTTTGTAAGATTTGAAATTTCTCAATATGTCCCCTAGAGGCGCTGCTTAATTTTCTTGTTGTGTCCATTGTTCAGGTCTGGTTGGTTTATTTTCGTGTTTATGAGTGTCTCTAGATTAGAATCTTACTGTGGACCATTGACAGTGATGTTACAAAACATCGGAAACAAGCGATGTAAATTCTCATTGCTCTTAAAATAACTTCTCGGCGTCGTCTTGTGGAAGATCACTGGAAATTCAATCAGATTCACGTTGTCTCGCTCTGACGTCCGGTACTCGATAAGATACAAGATAAAAACCATTTAAAAAAATATCTAACCCACATTTCATTTGTTACAGTAATTACTGTATTCCTCATTTTACTAGTCTCGAATGATAATTGATTGGTCTGGGTGTCTGGATGGAAGAATCCAATAATGGGTTTTGTCATGAGATAATTTTTTTATCTGTACTGTAAGTATGGGCCTAAATATTTTTAACCATATATTCAGCTTTATGAATGTAAAAAATATACAAAGTGTATAAGGAACCGTGTGCGTGTCGATTGAAGACCATACCTGAATATCGATAAAGGAATGATGTCAGGATTTAGTAGACGTTGAAAAAAATTTGTAAAGGCAATCCTGAAGATTCGTAAATGGAAATTAAACAAATTGTAAAGATTTGAAAGGTAATAATATGAATTGCTGTTAATCTATATTTGCTCGTATAAATAGTAAAACCAGAATATGACAAAGTATCTGCTTGGAAGTCATTAAGGGTTGATCCCATAAAATGTACTGACATTTGAATAATTTATGGTCAGTATACATTTATACAAAAGTTGGGGACTAATATCTCATTAAATAGTGGTTCAATAAACAAAATCACCTTATAGAATTTTTGTCAAGTTTTAGTAAACTTGACATATGTTACATGTGTAACTTATGGTCGTCACTCGAAAACTAAGTTTGTCGTATGTTTTTTGTTTATGCAAATTTTAAGAGAACTTTTACAAATTTTAGTGAGGGGTAATACATAGTTATTACAATGTACTTAGCTTCTGCTCCAATTCACATTGACCTCAACATACCTTCAAAAAAATTACATAATACCTTTTTTTGTCACAGTTGTTTCCTACACTTAAGGTAAAAAGATTGACCAAATGTGTACTAAAAATCATTGCTGGTTACAGACTTCCATTTAATGTGCTTGGAGATCACGCTAAACCTCCACGATTGAGGGCCGGCCACCTTTCAAATCGGTATATCTTTAATTTCCTTTAAAAAATATCAGGATTTTCTTGCCAATTTTTTTTCAACGTTTATTAAATCCTGACATCATTCGTTTATCGATATTCAAGTATGACCAGGAAAACCATATGAATTTTCCCAAAGCCTAAATGTGGTGACTCTGTATATTTATAAACAACTCTGTGTAAAAACAGGAAATTTCAGGATTTTTAAACTTCCGAAAAATTTTGTTATCAGTATAGAGGTATCCTTTTATTCGTTTAGAATTATATACCGGTTTACCACCGTCAGGCTTCGGGAACAGTTTTACGCCTTTTATTATGTATGAAGGTGGGTTAGAATTGTGATCTTAAGAATAATACACTGCCTATAAATATGCATGCGAGAAAGCACAAAGTAATTAGAACACTTCTCATTTCCATATTCCCCACCTTTTTCCAAATCCGTACTTAAATTTCCAAACGACAAAAATCTAAGTCAAAAATGACAAACATATTTGACTAAAGTTGGCATGTATGGCGGATGTCAATAGGCAACGGAACCCATGTACCACCAGGTGGACTGTCTGCTCGTCTGTCATCTCATTTCTATATGAAAACACTAAAAGAATACATTGGTATGTAATCTCACAAATTACGTATAGGCAAAGTTCCAAAACAAGCGAAAATAGCACTTCCAAAATTCGGCGCCTTTCTGTATTATTAAAATAGAAAAGGATGGACTAAAATTATATATCAAATTGGCCTATTTATAAGTTTTGGAACGCAGCCTATGTGTAATTGCTTTGTTTGCTCAAGTTTAAATTTGCTCACTTTAGCAAAATGTGAACACAATATTCCAATACGGTACATGACTGTCCTGAAATCGATATACTTCGACTTATTCTGAGGAATATTTTTTTTAAATTATTTAGAAAAATTGGTAGATATGAACTTGAAACGACCGTCTAGTGGCTCGAGCGACTATTCTCCCGCGGACGACCACTTTAAGTGCTTTATCTCATTTTTTTTAAATTGATATATTGTATGCAGTCAAGTGCCGTATTATGCAATTTGAGGCTTACGTGTGTTGCATTTAATATTTGACCCCATTAAATATTTAATCTCTTGTAAGCTTTCAAAATAGACGTAACGTTTCAATATTCGTGTACTGCTATATCGCTATATTCTTTGTTATTTAGCATTTGCTATTTATTGTAAATGATGTCTGCGAAGTGTTTCAGTTTAAGAAATGTCAAAATCATGAACTACATATGCTCAAAATGTATGACCATTTGGCTTAGCTGCTTAAAATATTAAGAATCGTAACTTACAAAACTGAAGGCATGAAATGTTTTTCGATTCAGTATTAAAATTCAATTTAGGATCAAATACTTATCATTCCAAAAATTTCAAGGAATAATGTTATTGTATGCGTTTGTGCAATGCCAAATGAAATGCTTTATCATACATTTGTAAATTCTTAAATAGATTGTATTTTATAAGTAGCTTGTCTCAAACTTAGGCTTGTAAGTGAAATTTAGTTGTTAAACTATAATTTGTGTAAGATTTCTTTGTGATAACGTGCTTGTGATAATCTCATGACACATTTCTTCTGTTTGTCACAAATTTGATGTTTTTTATACATTAATACCGATATTGTGTTTTCGTTTTGTAATAATAAATAGTTATATTATGTGCAATGACAAATCAGGGTTGATGTACGTTTTTTTAAAAATCGACCTTTAATTTTGTACTGTTAAAATTACTCTGTGGGGCACATTTTAAATATGCACATAAGAGTTATTTCACTCTAGCGGTACGCTGCAACCGCTGCACCGCTATCGTTACTTAGCAACTTAATGTTATAAATATTTTGTTTACAAGTAGTTTAGGTGATGATTTCACGTAACTTTGTTTGGCTTTAAACACTAAATCAACTGTTTTATAATAATTATACGAACACTACACTCATAATGCTAACCCGGGAAGAACCTAGAGGGAGGAGAGCGTGGTGACGTTTTGTGCATTCCAAAACATAAAAATGTAACTTAAAAACATTTTCCGAAACTGTTTAAACCATTTCCCTCAACGTGAACTGAAGAAATATTTTTACTAATAAATGACTTCGCAAGTTGTAAACACTAATATGCATAACACAATATGTTACATCAGCTGTTATTTATATAACGCACACGTTATATGTAGTTAGACAAATATGTTATAAAAATAAATTACAACAGTATGTTATATGAATGACCACCTCTATTCTATTACTTGTACAAGCCATTTACTTATACATTAAGATCTGCAGGTCGCAGCGCGTTAGTGTGAAATCGCTCTAAGATTTTCTGTTTTTATATGTAACATTTTTTTAATTAAATTGACATGTTAATGACTTTAATAGTCTGATTTACATTTAGCGTTACCTGTTATTGACATTACAATGATTTTGTCTTTTTTATTTGTATAAATATTATATTACAAAAATACTGGCGGTTTTAAAAGTTAGAACTATTCCAGAGCAAGCATTTATTTTCACAGATATATTGAACAATATTAGAAAAAGTGAAATTGTACAATCAAGTTACCTGATCTTTTTTAGACTAGTTCTAAGATTTTGAAGCTAGCATTGCAAAAGTAGGTAGGTACCTATGTGCTGTCACCCAAAAGACCTAGCTTATAAAAATACTTATTTCCTAAGAATTAGGTTATTTATTTATTAAACGGGTCTTAAACTCTTAGGGTTTACATATTTTAGTCATTCAACGTTTCGGCTGTATTACACCGTGGTCACGAGTTGACTCAATAACAGCCAGTTGGTTGTGACCACGCTCAATGTAATTTGGAAATTACATTGAGAATTTTTGGGATTTTTGGGAAGAAGAATGGAATTTTTGGGAGTAAAATAAGTAAACGTGTTTTATATCCGTTTAATGTATAAATGCAAATCGCAAATTTAAGTTCTAGGATTCACAACTATCAACATGAAGTAGGTATCGTAGTTTTACAACGAGTTTTTCTGCATTCCATTATCCAATTTACGGAGCATAATAATTAGTGTTTAAGTGAATGAAGTATTACTGTGCATTAGCCGGAGTAGGAATTACATAGCTAAGTCGGTGTTAATATTTATTATGTATTTTTATATCATGCTTGTGTAGCACAAATTTTCAATAAATGTTTGAACAGTATATTCTAGTTTTATTATAGTAACATGATAAGAATAAAACAGAAGTTATAAGGTACGGTAAATTGTTTTAAACCTTTCACAATAAGAAGTAAGAGGTAAATAGTTGAAGACACTTTATTAAAATCATTATTACACACATTACTCATCCTAGTCTTATAAGCAGAGGTCGGAATTAGGTAGCGTGATTTATGTACTTGCAACGAAACGTTGATATGAACGTGGACATTTCTGGGATTTTCTGAACAATAATCCCGGGAACAGTAATTTATTGCCAATAGTATATTTATATACTATCTTAAGGTACAGTGATGGTTTTTAGGATTTTATCGATATCTTAATGATAAATAAAACGAAATTATTTAATAGTACATACTTAATATATTACACACGTTAACATTCAGTTTCAGTTTTTATATTTACAAACATTAACCTACAATTCTAATCATCGGATTTTTAATACGCTTTAAATTAAAATCCCGGGGTTTCAGGAATATCCACAGTATTCTTTTGCTCTATGATATCATTGTAAGTACATAAATCACACTACCTAATTCCTACCTCTCAGTATAAGTTATAAACGTCAGATCTAAAAACTTATTTGTAAAAGATGTAAAGAAATAAAAAAAAATATGTAGAGATAAACACATAAATGGAGGGTTACAATGGAATGTTTCGTATATCAATAATACAACTTATCAATGTTTACTTAAAACAAAAAAACTTATACAAAAGATACATTATCTTTTGTAAATATGTCCATGTTAGGGGTCAGTTTACTGCCAAAGTAGATAATACAGCTATTTCTATAGGTACTATCCTTTCAACGTATTATATATACATCATATAACTTTATAGGAAACATTAATTAAATATAATGCCAATGTTCTATAGACGCGGTGTCATGTTGTTCATTAATTATGATGAGTTTAAAAATGTATAGATAATCAAATCAGTCTCATAAGGCTCATGTGTCTGTATTATTATAGGAGTAATATTAGGCCTAATATTAAAAATAAAGCAGGTACTCGTAAACTGGCTGCAGCATTGCACCCGTCAGTGTTGCAGGTGTATATACAGGTCCTGTACTCCAACTTGTCCCCTGGCTGCTGGACATAGTTACAGAAGTTACCCAGGTCCAAAGACGAGCAATACCTCTTTGTACTGATTCCACCTGGATCATACCAATAAAGTTAAAATACACACTAGTATTATACTAAATTTTAATTTACCAGTTCCAAATAGCAAACTATATTATTTAAACAAATTCAAACATTATTCTTCTTTTAAATTGATGACTGTCTTGTGTTGTATTTTTGACGGATGCTGGCACATGTCACAAATTTCCATGGCTGACCATATTTAGGTGGACTGTCTGCCATCTACCCTTCATAAGCAAACTGAAGTAAACAAAATCTGTACAAAACTGAATCGTCCACTTTCAATGACAATAACCTATTAAACATCCCACTGCAAGGCACAGGCATCCCCTAGCAAATCACGAGGGGATTTTGGGCCATAATCGCCTTATGCGGGCCCGGTACAGATTGATGGAAACTAATAAACCAAATTTTTTTAAATTCTGGGATACATATCCCATTAGCACTAGGTTTTCATAACAAACAACCTTCACACTTGAGCTGGTGATAATTTGTAACAATATGTACATAAATAGAAACTCAATGGTATGGGAAAAGATTTTTTAACTATCAACCTCTTAAATGAGAATCGAGAATAGTTAGTTTACTTAATAATGATAAGTTGCATATCAAGCACTTACGGTAAGTGACTTACCAGTATACTATATTTATCGCTTCCCATAATATAAGCATTGTATGTGCTGTGCTGTGAAACTCCAAGAAAACCGTGCATTTAATTAGTGATAGGTAAGTATAATATAATAATAAATGTAAGTACTTATACTACATCCTATTAATATTATAAACGCGAAAGTTTGTGAGGATGTATGTATGGATGTATGTTACTCTTTCACGGAAAAACTACTCAATGGATTTTAATGAAACTTTACAATAATATAGTTCATACATCAGAATAACACATAGGCTATAATTTATAAAGATATTGTGTAAATTGGCCAAAGTATAACGATATAACGAAAAGATTGTAAAAAAAAAAGAAACCTTATTGTGGTTTTATTTAATTGAAAATATAACCCATTTTCTTAAGATGTTCTAAAAAATATGTAATTTTTTTTTAATAGTTTGATCTTAAAATGGTAATATGCTAGTCACGGTCAGCTTTAGGGGTGTGAGCCGTGCGCGCGTACAGGGCGCACACGCCCAAGGGGGGCGCCTTCAATTGGAGGCGTTTTACACCGTTATTTATGAAGGGTGTGGTAAATAATTCTTTTTCGCTACCAAATGATTACTTTTCTCAGAGATACTTTTTCTCGTAAGATATTGGCTTGTGGATGCCTTTTCTTGTTTGCTGTCAAGAAATTTTAGGAAAGAAAAAGATAAGTCTTGATATGATACGATATGGGGCGGAGGCCCGGAGGGCACCACACTATGGAATATGGTAGAACAACGACATATCAAAAATGGTTTTTATACCAATGTCGCTACTGAGATACTTTTTTAACTTTATTTAATAGTTTAAGGGTTAAACGTTACTATAATGTAGGTATTTTATATAACTCATCTAAAGAATCTTTTTTTTCAATGCCACAATGTTTATTATTCTTATGGATGTCCAATTCAAGCTTGTTCTGTTCACTCATCACTTTAAAAAATAATTTCTTGTTAAACTTTGTAGGAATAAATGTAAAGTATTATACATTTCTGAAAAGCTCATCTTATGAAGACAATAAGGTTCCTTTGCTCCTTTTAAATAATTGTAGTAGACTTTTTCTGATGGTTTTTAATATTATTATAGTCAATTATTGTTCATGTATGTGATTTATTTTTCTGTTAAATTTAATAATGAATGAAAATTATATGCAATAAATTGATTCAAAAAGGATAAGTTTCTAAAATGTTACCTTTGGTAAAATTACTTATTATATTTGGTGTTATCACTTATCATGCATCCCAAAAGCCACAGAATATATCATAATAAACATGGATTAAATAAATGCAGTGAATGTTTCTGATAATGTCCTTTGGTCAGCAATAGCACACCACTGGGTAAAGAAAATAAAACTAAATAAACGCTGTTAACCATCAAGCAGTGTCTCATATTGCATTACAATATTGTCACTTGTTAGTAAACCTGTTATTTTAATGCAGAACTGGGCATTATGCACATGCTCGCATGATGTTGGCGACAACACCCCACCGTCCAAGTTCATAAGCCCATCACCACATTCCATTGTTGATGAAGAGTTGCACTGGTAGCAATCTATGGCTACACCTGTGTAGTTATAACTTATAACATTTCATGTATAGTCACTATCTCTTGATATGATCAAAGATAGAATGTTGAATGTCGTTGACTCTTAATTTTGAAGACTTCATTCGAATATGACTCAAAACTTCATTTGCACTTTGAGTCTATAGTAGAGTCGAACATGAGTCTTCCTTGAGGGGGTTCCTAGAAACCAGACGATTTATTTGCTACAATTAATGTTTCTAGAAGTGCATTCAAACAGCAACTACACAATTTAATACAGCTTTCTAGATACAGACTCTAGTTTTAAGGCTCGGTTGTTATAAGGGAGACTCGTGCTCGACGACACCAGACTAAACTAGTCCAATTCAAGCTTTGAAGTCCTAAATATTATAATAGTTGTCTTCAAAATTAAGAGTAAAGATACAATATTTTAGTGTTGTTAGTCATTTATACCAGTTACGCCTGAAGATTACCCTTTAACCAAATAATTTACATCAGTGAACAACACTGATGTCTCACCTTCATATCTTCCGACGTGTTTTATACAAAACTGAGCGTTATGAATCGATGCACAGTCGGTCAATTGCAAATCATTGTCACTATCTAAATACTCATTGCATTCAAACGGATTATTCGAATCAGTGCCTGAACACTGATAGCAGTCTATGGAATTAACTAAAATGAAACAAAAGGTAAATAAATAAATAATAAAAAAAACTTTTCAAATTAGAACACGCCCCCTTACGTACCTGATTTTAACGTTGTAAACAAAATGCATAGAAACATTATGAGTTGTCCGGTAAACTGTGCCATTATTTAACATAAGACTTATTACATGTAGTACCTATTTTAATAATGTTTTAAAATGAATATAAATTGCTAAAAATTTAGGGCGATACTGTTTAGAGTAATTTTTTCAGAAAGCAGTTTTGGATTATATGCAATGAGTCATAGTGAGTGTGTTGACTGACTACGTTGGGACTTGGGAGCAGTGTGACCGTTTTAAAAAATGGTGATCGACTAAAACTACAAGGTGCCAGTACTAAATAATACCAAAACACATGCTGAATTATACTAAAAATATACTAAAATAAAAATAAAAAGTAGAAGAGGAAAAATTGAATTAAAACACTTATTATCAGTTACTTTTTTTAATTTTACCAATTACACACCTTCATTATACAGACATATTAAAATAATAATAAATATTTACAATAAGTTTTATTACAAATAGTCAGTATTCGACGGATTATTTTTTACCATATCTTTCGATGGGTCAAATGAGACACAACCTACACTCCCTTCACTTAGACCTTGCTTAACATGCAACAGGCACGCAATATGTTTAGCTAGAAACCTGTTTCTGTATTTAATTTTTATATGATTAACTTTTGAAAAAATTCTTTTACATTCAGCGTTTGAAATGGGTATGCACATTAGACATTTTACAAAATTAGTCAAATTTTTGTACTTAGGAACATTTTTACTGTTAACAATACAACTTAATTTGCTCCAAAACTGTTCAACATTTACAGCACTAGCACTACTACTAGAACCACACATCAGGTTTTGTACCTCTGAATCATACTTAATTTGACGATATTCCTCGTCAATTAATTGTCTTACTGTATCATTTGTAGTAATGTTCGGAAACCTGTTCATAACGCTGATAAGAGATGTAAAATTTTCATAAGCCGCTACTTGTGGGTCTATGAAACGTAACTCGGAAAATATTTTTTCATTAATGGAAAATCGACATTTAAGTTGAGTACATAACTATCAAAAAGCTTAGACACCTTTTTAAAAAGTCTCTAATTACGATACTACTGTTACTTGGTTGATTTCTTAACAGCGCTATTTACCTAAGTATATCTCATGTAATTCTACAAAATTTATATTACTATTAGGATCTATGTCCTCAATAGCAGTGGCACGAATGTAGCTGCTTTTCATGTAGCAACTTAATATTGTTTTAAACATGTCAGTCAAAACCCGATAAAAAGTATGAACAACACATGCATTACCTTGAAAAATTATGTTAAACTTGTTGACTATGCAAAATATAATCTAAAAACAAAAAGTAGAGCTTTATTTGTTTATTTTCGAAACTTTCATGTAAAAAAATCGCCGAATGGCTAGGGTTATGTTCTACGAGATGTTCTTGCTGAAAATACAGTTGAAGTGCATTCCACTGTTCTACTATGCGATTTACACAGCCGTGTAGGGAGAGCCAACGTATGTCGTAGTGACGTAAAATATTGTGATGCTCTGATTCTACAAAGGTCTGAAATTCTGCAAATTCTCTTTTGCGTTTGCTACTATGGCCAAAATAATTATAGACTTCTTTCACAATTTGATCCAATGCTTTAGGCAACTTTTTACAGGCATAACTTACAGCTAATGCTGATGAATGACATGCACATTTTACAAAAATACAATTAGAATTGACCGACTTAATCTTTGCAACCACACTATTATTTCTGCCAAACATTACATTTGTTGTATCAGCTGAAAATCCTAAAATATTTTCAATGTTTAAATTTGATTCTCGCAAACTTTTACACAGCGAGTTAAAAATATTTTCAGCAGTTTCACTTGATAGATTCACAGAACATAAAAAATTTGGTTTTTACTGTATTATCCTGAACGCTATAAAACTTTATTGCAATGGCAAGTAATTTTTCTGTTGTAATGTCTGTGCTTTCATCTATAATTAATGAACAAGTAGCAGCATTACCTGATAAACTTGACGTATTTTTTATATCGGTTAATAAATGCTTTTCAAATGATGGCGCCATTACGTCGTAAACTAACTGAGCAGATTTAGTGCGTTTGCAGGAAAAACCCTTTGCAATTTCCGAATCATAAAACATTTTGCTGAATAAATCGCTGAGATGATCCATGGCCCGAAATGGTATGTTATGTTCTGCCAACGCTGCACAAAATATAAGCTCTGCTTTTCTTACTTCTTCAGATATGGGTCCTTTCCTTTGAAATCATTTATCGATCTGAAAATAAACAGTATTTGATTAATTTTCCTATCGTAAAAAATAAGTAAAATAACTACCTATTTCTTATCTTGGGAAACTAGTGTCTCATTCAGTTGAAAATTAATATTCTTGATAAAAATATTACATATGTTTGAACTATCTTTCCATCCCACAGAACCAGTTCGGCATGTATGTATACCTACACTTTCATTTATGAAAATTTCAAAATTCAGTTTTCTGAAATCGCTTGAGAATCGATTATACATGTGTGTACAACTGTACATGTACACTGGCCAAGATCCATCGGACATCCTGTACAAGTAGGACAATTAATTTATGTGCCAAAAAAAAATAAGGGACACAATAATCTTATAAATATGTTAACTTGGATATGTTTCTTACCTTGGATTGTCCACTATAATGTATAAGTTTCTGCCGATGTTTTTCAGAATCTGCATGACTTTTAATTGTTGCGATTCTGCTCAAAAATGTTGCTCCACAAGTTTTACACAAGGCGTTCTCACTATTTTTATCTTTTGTCAACCATGATGAAAATTCAGGATTTTGTTCCCACTCAGATCTATATTTCTGATCGTATTTGCGCTTTATTATCTTCACTACACACGCACGATAACACAGAGAGACATAAATAAAGAACAAAAAAATCCGTGGTCCCTTTTATACTTATTGCTAGGAATCATTTTTTAAGTTTCAGTAATTCCCCGCGACGTAGAGCATGTAACGTAGATATGTAGCTAAAGCACCATTCGCGGTTTTGTTAGCATTAACCGTTCGAAAGAGACAAAATGATACAGTTGCGGTAAACATCAGACAAAGACAAAATTATGTGAACGAAATACGAACGAATGGAAATTAGTGTTGCCCGCCCAACCCAAAAATATATCAATAATGTGTTTAAAAATGTTGAAAGTTTAAAAATGTACCAAAAAATACCAGAATATGAAAGGATACCAAAAAAAAACTAAATTAGTTTTACGGAGCCCAAATTATACCAATTTGGTACTGAATATACTAAAAACGGTCACACTGCTTGGGAGACTGGGAGTTGGGGACTTGGGGAGGTTCTTTGTTTTATCATAGCTTTTTTTTCTTTATATATGGCAATGGTGCAATTAGCACATTCCGCCAGTGTCAAGTGTCATTTTTTTTTTTACAATAATCAAACAAAAACTTTATTTCACTTCTCTTTCAGCATTGCCATGTATAAAAAGAAAAAACTTCACATCTCGAATTTCCGGCAAAAAATCCATTTTGGAAATTCAGTGCTTTTTTTGGAATTTATTTGGACACTGGCATAGTTATTGGTCCAAACAGATCAAATAATTATAAAACAAAATTGTTTTTATCACATCATTGTCCAGTACCATCTATTAGGAGTTGCTTAGTAAAGGGGTAGAAAAGTAGGTTTCTAGGTTTTTTTTTTCTAGGTTTTTTCTAGGTTCTAGTAGGTTTACTGAGGACAGTTGGAGTCCTTGGAAAATTAGCTAAAATACAGTCTCACGCTTTTATGTAATTTAATTACCTATCACAAACATTATGCACTTACACTAAGCACTTTGAAATAAACTACCACTATTGAACCACAACTCCCACAATACACAATTTTTACAATAATCAAACAAAAATTAACTTTACTTGTCGGGCTCCTGCTAAAAAGTCTAGTTCATAGCGCTTTTTTTATTTATTTATAGTTTATTTGGACGCTAGCATAAGGGACCTTGGTCCACACACTTAGTAAAAAGAAATAGCAAAAACAGAATTGTTTTTAGAACGTCGTGTCCGACCGTAGAATGTACTGAATTTCCCACTTTATACTATTCCTCCAATGTATGCACGTGTTTTGGTAGTGAGTGAGATATGTATGCCCAAAGCCAGAGAGCCCATTCGCATACCATCCTATCCCTCCACATTTTCCTGACCCTTATTCCCAAAGTTAGGCAACGCATCCGGAGGCGTGCCAACGTTTGTCATTTTGGTTGTGTGATGATGACATGTATCACAGATTTTCATGGGCGACACTATCCACTTAACAGCAGGTGGTCTTACCACCAGGTTACCACAGCTTGCCTGCTACCCTATTTGCTACTGCTACTGCCTGCTTTATGGTGAAAGAAATACAGATTTAATTAGATATTCAAAAACTTTATTCTCATATCATTTCCAAATTCACAATATTTATATAAAAATAGTTATAATATAAACCAGTAGTACCTAACATACTAACATTATTGTTAAGTAGTCTTAGTATTACTTAATAACTATGGACACATTGTTAAGATGCCAGAATAAATCTCACAATTTCGTTATTCACATAACCATTTAAACAATATACAAAATATTCAAACACTCTTTTTAATTATCTACTTATCCAAAGTATCATTATGTATTTAAATCACATATAAGCATGAGCAAACACTTATAAACTCATGTGAACTTAATTTGTACATTAAAATTCTAATTTAAATGCAATAACTTAGATATTTAAGTAGTATTTATTTAAGTTTATATGTCTTACGTTATGCAAGTGTAGAAGTGAGTAGGTAATATTGTCATCGATATAAGTCTTATAACAATGATTGTCATCACAAATTGGAATGTAGATATAATAAAAAATAAGGTATCGTTTATAAATTTATTTAAAAATTTCTAAATGTCCAAAATTGCAAAATTGTTCCAAAATTTGCAAAAAGGTCCATCAGTGGGGTATTTGATTTAGTTTTATATAACACATAAAAAAAACAAAAGAAATAGAAATATTTTTGAGAAAAGTATTTTAGTAGTTAATAATTGAAAAGAAAGCAGGTTTCTCGAGTAAATAGAATCTAAAAGGTTAATAAATCAACTTTTAACAAAAAAGTTTAAAACAATACAATAATTTAGGCACTAACTAACATTTGGACCTTTTTACTAATTTTTTGTGTTTAAAATTTTGTAGTATAAAAACATACAGTGGTGTTTCTGTTATGAATTGACCATAGACGCATATTGTAATAAAGTTCAAAAATGCATATTTTCACCGAATTTTTAGAAATGTAATATCTCGAAACTAGAACATATATATTTGGTTCATTATTGTTCGGAAGCATAGATCTTATACGTCAAAAGTTAATAATGAAACACGTGAAGAATATAAGTAACAATATTCTTTTCGGTATACATACATAAGTTTGGCACTCGTTTTATAAAAAGGGAAAAAATACACAATATCAATATATCACCATGCCATTTCCGAAAATAAAATAATGATTTCGTTGTGAAGATAAAACGAAGTTTCATAGAATAGAGAAACTTAAAGAAATAACGGTTGGAAAGTTGACCGTTACAGTATTAATTCGTTGATGAGAGTACTTAGTAAATAATAATAAAATATTGCTGTTCAATGTTCAACTGTTTTTAGTTGTCAGAACACTGCACAAATACGTACAAAAATAAAATTATAAATAGTTCACTGTATATTTTAAAATCAAAGAAGATATTTTAAAGCGTAATTTAAAATCAATAACTGAAATAATTCTAAGAAAAAAAAAATGTAAAAAAATTTGGAATATTTTTTTTTATTTCCCAAATTAAAAATCGAGTGTTAAAATCGAGTACAGTAAGTACTTTTTAGGAATCGGAAACTTCTAAATGTGCAATAAATAAAAATAAAAAATTATTCGTTTTTCCTTCAATTAATTTAAATACATAGTGGCAGATGGACATGCAGCCCATATATTGGTGGTATGTGGTTACCACTTACCACGATGAACATCTGCAACACCAAGGGAATGTAGGTGTATTGCAGACCAATCCTATCTCACAGGTTTCTTGAAGAACGCCATGTTCTAGGAAGAAACCTCAAGAATAGTTTTATACAACCCCTTAAAAGGGTGCCCTTTAATTTATGGAAACTAGTAGCTTCCATAATTACAGTACCACCGAAAATAACGTATATAGCGTAATTAATAGATGTCAGTTGTTAAGCTGTGGCCTCAGGGCCAGCGAGCCCTCCACCCAGAAGTTGGGTCGCTGCATCATGGTTTGCCACAAAGTGACTTCCTTTCCTGTGCTATCCATCCAATTCACGTGTGAACCCATATATTTTCCTATAAAGAAATATTGTTTTTGTTATTTCGAGGTCGACGATAATTTTACTTAGAATTAAATACTTAATTTTACGTAATACTTGGTATTTTAATTTAATAGAATTAAAATTTCCACCATATCCTACTCCGCCAATGTACGTACGTGTTTCGGTAGTGAGATATACCAGAGCCCATTGCCATTTCCATCCTATTCTATGCCTCGGCCCTCTCCATTTTCCTAACCCTTTCGCCAAATACACTCCTTAATCTCCAAAGGTAGGTCCTTTGGGTCCAAATACACTCCTCCTTAATCCGGGGCTGTGCCAACGTTTGTCATTCTGAACTGATGTTGGCATGTATCGCGGATGTCTCAGGGCGACAGTATCCACTTGCCACCAAGTGGACTGTTTGCTCTTCTGTCGCCTTTTTTTTATTAAAAAAAAAAAAAATTTTTCGATCGTGTCTGGTGGCGATCTTTGGGAGAGGACTATATCCAGCAGTGGAGACACGTGGTTAGTGGTATGGTATGGTGTGATATTTTGTTCTTAACTATCATATTAATTCGTTATGTTAACAGAGAGTTAAGTGTCAGTGATCGGAAAATTCCACGCGGCCGAGGACTGAATATAATATTCCCACCAAGATTTTAACATTCTCCAGTAAACTGACAGATGAAACACTAAAAAAATTCTAATGAATGTCACCTGTGCCGAGTGATAGTCGCACAGCGCCCATGAAGTCGTTGGAGGCGAGTCGGTCGCGGTCCCATAGGCTCAGCTCGAGCGCGCGCGCCGCCAGCTCGTGCGACGTGAGGCCGCGGTACGTGAACGTGTGTTCCCAGCGCGGCGTCAACGTTCGCCGGCACACGGACGTCTTCTGCTTCGCTAGTCGCCCGCGTTCCGGCAGGAGGTAGCTGGAAGGGTTATATATAAGGTAATGTTTCAAAGTACATAGTATAATATTAATGAAATTATTCTTTTACGACGCAAAAGAAAACGTCAAGAGCGTTTTTTTTTTATAAAATGATCCTATCCTATACCTCCCCACATTCACAACTCTCTCCAAATACATTCCTAAACCTCCAAAGGTAGGCCGAGAGTTTGAGGACGTGCCAACGTTTGTGATTCTGGACTGAAGTTGGCAAGTTGCCGCGGATGGCCATGGGTGACAGTATTCACTTTCCACCAGATGGACCGTATACTCGTCGGCCGCCTTCTTAAAAAAAAATGTATATAATATTTATGATAAGTAAGTACCTTTTACAGAAGACGTCGGCAAGTCCACTGGGCCTGGTGGCGACGAGGTTCTTGGCCTCCTTCACGAGCACGTGCAGCGTGCCCTTGCCGCGGCCGCCCGTAGACTCGTTCAGTTCGAACTTAAGCCCGATTATTAAATCGCCGCGAGTCCCTTGTTGCTCGTCGAATTGTTCAGTCTGTGATCACAACATTAAATAATCGAACTTATTGGCGGGCACACGAAAAGTGATCGTTGAGTTTATGACGTATTGTGGATTTTTTGGTTTAATAGTGATAGTGTAGGTACTTAACTTCAAAGTGCATAGTGTTTGGCATTTTTCGTGTGCTGCCAAAGAGGCCGTCTCTGTCGACAGTAAACCAACTATCACTTTACTGAGCGACTGCTGACTTGCTCCGACGAGACTCGACATTGGCAAAAAGTGTTTGAAATTGTTTTGACTTTAATTACGAAGAAAACTTGACACTGGCAGAATGTGCTAATTGCACCATTGCCATATATGAAATAATCCATATTAATGAGATATTAATAAATTTCAGACATGAAAAATTTGATAATGATTACGATATTTAGATATTGTTTTAAGATTGTAATTAGATATAAAACCACTTAATATGGTATGTATACCTACTCGGCAAGTTATAGTAGAGCAATTTATAAATTTTTTTTGTAACATGCCTTTATTTTCCTATAACTCAGCAATAAATGATTTTAAATTTAATTTATCCATAGAAGTAGACCGACAACGCAAGTAGGTCAAATTGCATGGAAATCAAGCATGTATCTATACATACATATAATAAAATCGTAACGGAGCCGTGTCTCAATATATACTAATATAATAAAGAGGTAAAATTGTGTGTTTGTATGTATGTTGGGGGTAATCCCTGGAACTACTGAACCGATTTCAAAAATTCTTTCACAAATAGGAAGCTACAGTATCCGTGTCTAATATAGACTATATTTTATTTTGAAATTTTGAAAAAAAAATTGGGGAAAAGGAAATTTATAAACCGAAGCGAAGCGTTGTTGTGCACTCTAGGATTATAGAGAACCCAAGTCATTTTTAGATTTTTGTCTGTCTGTATGAACTCGCCTCACGCAAAAAAACCATTGAATAGAATTTAATGAAACTTAGCATAGTTATAGCTTATGACTTGGATTAACAGTTAGTGTGTATTTTATGTCGATCCAATGTAGACTTCCCACAGGAATCACTCTAAAATACACCACGCGAACGAAGTCGCTGGCGCCGCTAGTTAAAAACCAATAAAACGAAATATCGCCCTTGTCTTAGTTCGCCACTTGTGAAGAAATTCAACAACTAATAAAATCGCAATTAGGCATTTTTGTGTTTTGTAATAACAACTTGTTAGCGACACGGGTCAAAACAGACTGAACGAGTAGCGCGAGAAGTTGGAGCTTAGTGCCAACTTCGAGCACGCAGCAACGGACAGTCGGCGATATCTGCGTACAGTACTGTGTAACCAGTTACCAGTTATAGTACTACTTATTTTGATAAAGGAAATGCGCGTTTGTTGTATTCCTATTGGACTTGACAATTGAGTTATTTTTTGTTACTAGGTATCTAAATAAGTACGGTGTAACCGTATGTAAAAGTGTAGTGTGTAACAGTACAGTGTAATAGCGTCTACAGTACGGTGCAACTATTATATGTATAGTACGATATAATAGTGTGTAAACTATTGTATAACCGTGTGTACAGCGTAACTTGTGTACAGTGCGGCGTCGGGAAACCAACTGAGTGTTGTCAAGTTTGCGTACACTAAATCAAATGTACATGTACGCACACAAGTACTGTACACTTGTGTACAGTAACCCGCCTAACAGTAAGCGTAATCGGCCTTCGTGAAGTGAAAGATCTATGATGATGTAACTGTATGTAAAGTACAGTAGAATCTCGTTAATCCGGCACCAATGCAAGTCTAGAAGTGTCGGATAACTGGAAAATTCGGATTACTGGAGTGTAGGTAAAAATGAGTAAAAGAAAACTCATAAAAATAAGTATATATTAAAAAAATCGCTTATTAATGCAATATGCTTATTATAAATTTGACAGTTACGACTGCAATTTTGTTGCGTGCGTGGGCGACGATGCTTGTATGGTCACTGCATGAAGTCAAACGCCCACGTTTCCTTTTGCACCCCTTGTTTTAGTGTTGGGTTACTGGACGTGTCGGTATATTGAATTGCCGGATTAACGGGATTCTAATGTATAGTGTAATACTTGGTTTACATGCAGCCACTGCCGCTCGACCTTGCGCTGCCCCATTTACTTTCCAAAATATTCTCGTCAAAGCGAGTGAGTGTAAACACATTGCTGCCCCATACTTCTTCCACATCCAATCTCCGGCATGGAGGACGTAGACATTGCTGCAGCGTCAGTGCAAACAGATGCAAAAAGAAGTAAATAAAATAGCAAAATGATGTAATCGCAAGAAGCGATGGCGGATGATAGATAGTATTTCATTGCAATAGAACGAACGGCAAGTGAGCGAGAGGGGAATATATAAACACTATCTTGCCACTTGCGCTACACTCCCTTTTAAATACGAGCAAAAACCGCCAACGACGGGAGCGCCGGGCAGCGGCAGTGCCATGAGGAGTGTCGGCACGAGGGACTTCTGTACATACTCGCGCTGCCCACTTCCCTGCTCAGTGCCGTGGTAACCGTGTGCAGAGTGCGGTGTGTGTGGTGTGGTTACACTCACCCTCTCGTGCAACTTGTGCCACGTGGGCGCGGGGTCGTCGAAGACGACGTCGGCCAGCGGCAGTGTGACCTCGCCTAGGAAGTCGTTGCGCCCGAACATGTCTGCGTGCCACACGCTCAGCCACAGTGTCCGCGCGGACACCGAGGCCAGCGGCTGCGCGAAGCTGAGCGTTTCCTCGAACACCGGGTTCAGCGTGTTCTTCCTCACCTTCGTTTTCCTCTTGCCGGCTTTCGACTTGTCGGGTAACAAGTACACCTGCAACGATACCATTACATCTATACATATAATCAAATCGTAACAGAGCCGCCGTGTCTGTACATGAAATATTTTTTGAAAAAATAAATTACAATATAAAGCACGAACGGTATAGAACCCAAAACCACATTTTTTGGAATTTTTGTCAGTTTTTTGTCAGCGCAACACGTAAAATCACTGGACAGAATTTTATGAAATATATAGCATGTAACTTATGACTTGGGTTAACATGTAAGGTCCATTTTATTCAGATCAATTATAGAGTAGAGTTCCCGCGGGAATTACTGAAGTTCACGCGAACGAATTCGCTGGCACCGCTAGTCTATACATATAATAAAATCGTAACAGAGCCGTGTCTGTACATGAAATATTTTTTTGAAAAAAGTCGGTGCAATATAAAGTACCTATGAATGATATAGAGCCCAAAACACAACTTTTGGAATTTTTGTGTGTCTGTCTGAACAGATGTTATATTGCAGCGCATCACACAATAAAACCCCTGGACGAATTTTAATGAAACTTGACATAGTGATATAACTTATATGCTATTAAGTCCTGTTGAGTCCTGGACGCGCTTAATTGGTCAAAAAAATTGATATTTAATCTGTTTGACACATATGAAGTAAACCACCAGTCACCATGTTTCAGGAGCTACGTTACATGCAGTAAACACACTCAGGATTTGTTTTATCGTGGCTATCTGCACGAGTTCATTTACTATAAGAATGATGTCGCAACCAAAAGGTTAGCGTCGTCACGCATTATTTTTTTAATTAATATAATATAATTAATTAATTTATATTCAGTGTTAATTATTTAATAAACTTTGTTTCAGGTTACGAGTAACGGTACCGGAAAGCGTTCAAATTTAGTAACGGAAATAAAAAAAATATGTAGTAGATTATTACTACGAATAAATAATAATAATTGAAACCACTTTCCTATAGATTTATTCATTATTTTATTATGTTATGGTGATAATTGCTTACAGACTGTGTCAACAGTCACAAATTGTAATTACAATTTTATGTGCAAGCGCTACAAACGCTTGGAAATTGATAAGACTTTCGAATAGCCATCGAAGTGCTATATCAAACTTATAACACATTCGTACATATTATAATGCAAAATAATTTTATACATACGTATAAGTAACTTTATAATTAGGTCCTAATTTAAATGTAACTTACTATTTAGGTACTAAAACAGATCTATGACCTTTACGTACCTTAACATAAGGATCAGACCGATTCCTCTTGGTGTCGACGGCAGCGAGGTCCCTACACCGTTTGACGCCCACTTCAAGGGCGCCTAGCCTGTAGTTGTACAGCAGTGAGAACTGGACTTCTCCCCTCACGGCCACGTTGCCTCTCGTGCCTTCGCCCGCGCCGGAGTACACTGATGCCATCGATTCCGAACGCGCCTGGAAATGTATATGTGTTTTATATATAATACAATGTAATAAACAAGAACACAGTCCACCTGATGGTAACTGGATACTCTCTCATCTGCGATACATGTCAACAATAGTCCAGAACGACTAACATTGACACGCACCCGGTGCACGGTGCTTTTTAGAAATTTAATAATGGATCTCACTCACCATCGAAACATGTACGTACAATGAGAGAATAGGATAAAATGGGAAATATAGTAAATTTTAGTGTAGTTTTTAAAATTGACTGCAATTAACAATCCAGTATGATATGTTGTCATCGCTTTTTTAACTCGCTACGATCGACTTGTGAAATCTTGCCTGCGCGGGAGATGTGGTGTAGGAAAATATCGTGAGGAGAACCAAGTGCTCGAAAATAAAAGAAATATATCTGGAGCATGTCTACTGTGTAATATGGGCTTGTGTAGAACTGGGTCCGCGTGGTGAAATTTAGCCCGAAACCACCTCATAATTATTAGGGGAAGCTTATGCCGTGCAATGAGATGGTATGCCCTACCGATATCGATATTAAATATAGTTAAGTCATTAATTATTTGTATTTAAGTTCTTGGAACCATTAATAGGTACATAACCCACGACACCATTTAGTACTACAAATACACATGAACATAAAATATGTAGTTGGTTCTGAATAAAAAGTTAAATATATATACCTACATTCAGATAGTATGTATCACAAACGTAAACGAACACGTCACGTGGTCACTTTTAGGCAAAAAAAAAAACACTTATTTATTTACGTTATTGATTATAATAATTAATTTCCGAATTACTGTGTGTACACACTGTTATACAATTTCACTATTTATGACTGAGCTGGTTCGCACACAAAACGTCGCATTGTTGTTTTTATGTGCTTGCATCTGTGTGCGTCACCTGACACCACTCGTACTATCGAACACGTGTAAACTGTGGAAATGTCCGACTGTTGATGAAACTCTTCCCAGAATTTTACACAAAATCACAATATCTGTCGGATTAGCTATCATTCTTTCAGCGCCTGTAAAGCTGCATATTATGAATAAAATAATAAATTCCTTGATTTTAATCTATTAAATGGAGTACATTCAGCCTACATACATATTACATTAACAAGTTACCATAAAAAGATTACACGGAAATTAATGTATGTATTTTTTTTTATAGGTACATACTTCAAAGAATCGTACTAAATCAATTGCCTACTTATGTGTGCAACGCGGAATTATTTGTAATATGTGTATGGATAAATCTTTACTGTGCTTGTTCTTTCTGTTGTAGAATGTGGATTTCTGTTCTTGTAGCTTAACGATTTATACATAGAAAAATCCGCTAGGTAACTGCAATATTCATCGAATCTGTTTAGAGATTGTCTAGTTAAATCACTGAGAAAGAAAAGTATAGAAAAATATTGCGATAAGTATATTACTTAGATCAGCGTAGGCCTCAGCCACTCGGGCGCCCCGGGCGAGATTTTCTTGAACGCCCTTTATTTCTTATGCGAATAAAATCAGTTCTCAGCCAATCAAATAAAAAAAACAGCCAAGTGCATGTCTAGAGTAGTCGAAATTAAAACCTAGACCTCTTTCAGCTCACTTAGAAATTTGAAATCTGGCATAGAGTTAGGTTTTTGGATACTATGTAAAAGATCCCATCAGAAAACGACCAAATGTTCACCTTTGCAAAGCGATGAAAGAGATGGGTAGTTATTAACAGCTACAGACTTTGGATTGGTGATTCTCCATTTTTTTTTAATTATCTCTTGTTCTGTGGTGGCATTACCCTTTCTTAACTGATTGATTCGCTGGTGCGCGGCGCCCCTCTGGCCCTGACGCCCCGGGCAACCGCCCGGATTGCCCCACCCTAAAGCCGGCACTGACTTAGATATTAAAATACATATGTGCTGAATTTTACTTTAACTGTAATATTATTATATGTGTTTCTAAACAATGTATCATTATTATGTCCTTGTTTGTAAATGTGATAAAAATCTATAACGTTCTGGAACAATTCATAAGATGTAGCGATCTTAACTACAATTTGAAGATTGACATGGATGTCTAATAAAACATTTAAAATTGAAATGTAACGTAATGCTAAACTAAATACGAGTAATATCATTTTGTCTTAAAAAAATACCCTGTTTTAGGAAATATTTTTTACATTGTTATATTTTATTTTAACATACAGTTATTTTTACTATTTTTACATTGTTATATTGATCTATCGGTGCTGTCAAGATAAAGATGACAGAAGAGACATAGAAATAAACAAAACACAAAATTTTTTTCAACATAAACAGAATTAGAATTATTTGGCGGTAAATGTGTTTGCGTAATTTAAGTAAATAAATAAAACAAAAACCTATAAAACAAAACCATTATTACTATTATTATTTTTTGTGAAATTAATATTATTTATACCACTTGTAGCACTCGTGTTAGTGAATTAATTATTCATCTATATGTTTTAGTTTATCGTAGGTGTAATTTGTAATTTACAAATTACAAATCGTATATTTGTAATCGAGTGAACTGCTACAAATTTGTTTAAATATTATAGTTAAAAAAAGACTTATCGCTGAACTTCCATCTCTTGAGCCGCGAGGTAAAACTAGTGTGTAGACAAACAGGCATGTGAAACGGGCCAGCAGACCGCATATGGCATTGAGTAATAATGTTTTATCGTATCTACCCACACTGTCACACTTATAAGGGATTAATGTTACAACATTTCGCTTAGAAGTCAACTCTAATAACTGGCCAGCCCACTTTGATTGCACTGTTTAGTTAGTTGATTTCGTGTAGTGCTTATCTTTTCAACGTGATTAATGTTGCTTTTATGAAATTTATTTATATTGTAGCATATTACCACTGATAGATAAAATATGTATGATACAATTAATATGTAGATAAAATATGTAGATAAAATATGTATGTTTAATCGATAATAAGTATAATAACATACGATACACGCATTACTACAATTTTACATAGGGACAAAAATGGTAACGGTACAGAAACTATTCAACATATTGGATCATGGCCAAAAGCAGAGTCTATATTGCACAAGTGGTCTTTGTTGTCCACATAGAACAAAACATGAACATTTCACAGAATAATACATTCGGATATTCGCTCAAGTAAATGTTTTGCAAAACCTCGTTGTTCGCAGGCGCAGACCATGTCGCAAGAGGTAACATTATACAATGGGCGACGTGGTCGCACCAAAGACAATACTCTGTTACTTACCCTTAAATCTATGTGCGAAAGGCTTGTTTTCGATTGAGGTTGTTTAGTACTTTAGGCCTACATTATGCCACTGAAGCGGTAAATCATTTATAACACCACAATGTAGTGGAACCGCGTAGTGCACCTTTGTCACATTTACAAACAAAGTAAAAGTATCTGTCGTGTTGTGTGCATGATGTACATTATGATTTCATAAATTTGTGCCGTGTCTGCGTTTATGATTTAAAAGCATTTTAAAACGACTATCATCCTGAATCTTATGGTATTGTTCATATATGATTGAACAGCCAGTAGCAGTTACTTACGATTATGGTGAGATGGCTATTATCTATTGTGTAAAATATATATCGAATTAATCCTTACCTGAAGTCCACTCCTGTTGATCGGGAAACGATCTCTGTCCAGATCCCTCTCATGTGGCAGTGGTGAGTTGGAGCGTCTGGGCAACGTGGCATGTCCCGGGGACAGCCCTTCTGATATGTATATTTCATCTGGAAATAAGAGAACAAGCGTTTAATAAAAACCACATTACAATGAGCTGGAAAATTATACTTCTCGTTTTATTGAGGCGTTAATAAAAATTTTGATTATTTATCAATCTACTGCATTGCTTTAAAAAGTATGTGGTTGGCACGACATGTCTATTGAGAAACGCTTTCAAGGGATGTGGTTTTCTTTAATATATATATATATATATATATATATATATATATATATATATATATATATGTTTAATGTGTTTAATGTTAGTTTAATGTTTTATGTTAGTCATCCATGTTTAATGTTAGTAATTTGAACGTGAATCAGATCAGAATGTGAAAAAACTGCGTGATAATTAGGTGGTAATAAGAGAAAGTGATCGAAGCAGAGCGTGCCTCAAGGATATACTTTTTTTATTGGTTCGTTACCGTCGTTTTGCAACTCGACCCAATCATCACGCTTGATGTACCGACATTTTAGCCCTCTTGTGAGGGAGTTGTCGCACCACTCTAACGATTTCAAAAAAATGTCTGTCTCACCGGATTTTAATGTACTGCAGCGGCTGTTATTTTCTGAAGATGGTGGTCGCGGTGCGTCTGGTTGATACGTTATTGTCCTAATACGATATTTAGACCCTAAACTTATAGACGTGGCAGCTTGCTCACTACAAATTAAAAGTTTACTCGTTGATTTCGATAATTCGTCATCTATTGCTTTAGTGACGGTTAATGTGGGCAACTGATCATGAACTGGTTTCGGTGTTTCTTTGTTCAACGTATAACTGCTCCTTATAGGTCCCGCCAAAGAAGAATTAGGATCGTCGATCGGAGAATCAAATTCATCCTCTGAATTTGATTTGCAACAACAGCAACAGTAACAACGAAGGAATTCGTAAAACGTTATTTTCTTTTCCCTAAGACCAACGCGACGGTTTGTACTATAAATGTTGACTGACTGATACGCGGACGAAGGAGACTCCACTACGTTGCTAGTGCTGCGATTATCGAAAGATGAGTATCTGGGGTCCGCTCTGTGGCTGATCAAAGTCGCCATCGCACCACATTAAACACAACACCACGTTAAACACGACCGTTTTTAACTAAATAAAATTACATTATGGTAATTCCACATGAAATCCACTTTTTATCGTATCCTGCGCGCTGATTGTTTCCTGTTGCCTCGCAGTAGGTACATAGTAGGCGATATCATCGGACCTTAGCACAATGCACAATTTGAACACAAAGTGAATTGACAGTAATTAAATAAGGTTATGGAGCTAAAGTTACAATAACGTATAAATGTGCGTTAGGTCGGTATCACCGCCAGGTGTGGTGTGGTATATTATATATAACAAGTCAGTTGACAAAAAAACTTCATCAATTAAAATAAACATACCGAAAAATACATACATTACATATGTAGAAATAAACGTTTAATGAGAGAAATATTGTAAACGCTGTCGAGTTTAAAACTCAGTCGATTTAAAAATGTTTTCAGATTCTTTGAAGTTCTAAGATAGTAGACTAATCTAAAGACATTTGTATTGGATTAGTTTGACCATCTTTAAGTTGTTAGGAATTGGTTGAGATGCAAATTTATTTTCATTTATTGAACTTAATAAGGATGGATTTACGAGTATAGTTGTCGTTATATGTATTATGTTAAAATAATGAAATAAAGGTTTTTTTTATTCACAAACCTTTGTAGACAGACCTACCTATCTGACGGACATCAGGCAATAGTTACAATAAATTCCTAGGGTCAATGGATCAAATAAATTAAGCAATTTGTTTGAAAGAGTTACAAGTCAACCTAGGGTTGTCAATAAATTCGTTCCGTACTTAGTTTTAAGGTTATTATTTATGGATTTATAGAATTGATTTGTTTAATTTCGCAAAATCTATTTAACTGTTAACAAGGTAAGCAGGTAGGTATGCACTATTTAAGTATGGATCTATGTCATGGCCACGCTGTTTATGGATCCAATTTATGTACCTATGTATATTTGATCATAGAGCCAGATACCTCCTATACCTACCTATTTATTTGTTAAAAGTACCGTTCTACGTGTAGCTATATTTCGCCGTGTTGGATACAGGATGTCATCGAACCGTTCCCGACGCTTGAAATCATGGATTTCGTTCATGATTTTGAATTGATTGACATACCAATCTTCTTTTAAGATTTTTTTTGAGTTTTATTAAAACTTTTCTTAGAAATTTGTTAAATACAAAGCCCAAGTATTTATAGGTATTTTTACATAAAACACATTAACATTAAATGAGTAATTATGAGTAGATTTCATGGTTTTAGGCTTCGGTAAGGTTCGGTTACATTTATATTGTATATATATATATATATATATATATATATATATATATATATATATATATAATAGTGTTTCAGGGAATTGACACTATAAAATAAACAACATTGAGTTTCTCTGCAACAAAAGAACCATTTATTGTTTCTTTCACATTTAATTATTTACTACACAGTATTTAGCACAGTATTTTATAGTAAAAATCCTACCTGCAACAAAAGAAACGACATTTAAGTTTATTCTTCAAATGTCAATCCCTTTCGCTTCAGACAACAGACAAATTCACAAATCACAAACTATCGAAATCAACAACGCCATCTTCATCTACCCATAAATTCGAAGAAATAGATTTTCTTTATATATATATATATATATAGGAATATTGGTCTAACTTAAACATGTAAACGTGATGGATCCATTCATTTAATATTTGTTCAAGTTTCAACCTCTTGTCTAGTAAACTCTTTGGTCACGATCATGATTGAAATTCGAGAACCAGGATGCTAATTTATCGATTTACGATAGGATACAGAGACGGACAGTGCAAAAGTAATTATCATCATAGATAGAAATAGTGTGAGGAAACGTATCCTCTTTTAGTAACATTGAAATTTTGTTGGCTTTTAAGGCTAGTAGGTAAGTATAGAGATAAATTAATAGGCGGTAATGAACGGTTGCGACCGAGTGTAGAAACGGAAACAGCGTGCGTGAGCGCGCGTCGTTGACGTTCCCTATCGTGGACGCGTTTCAACACTTTTCACCTCATCTCCACGCTGTTAACACACATGTGCTCCAAAGCACATCATGAGTGCACTTCAGAAATGATTAAGAAAATAGCGATAGATTTTCCAGTTAAACGTAATGGACCTGTATAACATTTCTTCACTAGGAAGTATGATTAACGTTTGTTTTTCTTAGTGAAGCAAACATATGTGGGTGTGTTTAATTATAGGTACACTTTGCAGTCTGTTTGAAGTTGTTTTTAGAAAATTAATTTACAATATTATGCCCAAAGTTGAAAGTTTTCAGAACATATCCTTGTTGTAATATTTTTTGCAGCTAAGTTTTATAAAGATAATTACTAAGATAATATTTTAAAACAGGCTTACGATGGCAAATACTAAAGTCAATACATTACAAACTAATACTTAGTTAGCGCAAGTGAGCTGAAAAATGTTGGCTATTTTATACCTGTCTGTGTCCAAAGGAATGATTTATCTTGCCTACATAAAGGAAGTTGTTATTGGACTTCCGAAGGACATTTCAATATATTATAATTACCTATTCAATATATATGTAGGTGTTGGAAACTAGAAGAACACATTCATCGTATTCGCAGTAAGTGGTGGAACTAATCCACTTGATTACAACAAAAAATACCTCGGAACACTTTCATTCTACTATTTCATCAATGAGTTGGTTTGTCAACATAAAACGTGGTCTCTTTAACTTAACAAGTTTGGGCACTTATTCAAAAGTAATATGGTCCAAATTTCAACAACGAATGAAAATGTTAAGCGCAAAGGGGCTTTGTTTCCAGTGTGAGCGGACTTCAGAGGTATTGTTTGAATGCTAATATCCCATTGATGTGACCGAGTCCAAAAAGGATGTCATTGTCACGCTGAGTCGCTCTCTCTACCGCGCGGTGAATGGTATGTACACTACTGTACAGGTAATTGTCTATGGTTGGTACTATCGGACCATATTACGTGCTCTATCGACATTCTCTTTCACTATTTCTTAGAATATTGTAACTATGTAACTAATATATATATTTTTTTTATATTTAACACGTGTAATATAGAACAGTAGTTTTTATTTCTTGTTTATTGTGAAACTATGAATGAAAACTAAATTATATAGGTATTCTAAAGTTTGCGACTCGTTGTAAGCTAGTCGATGTTAACATTCAATCCGCTGGTAGCAGTAATGCATTCAAATTGATTGCTTTTATTATTACTACGTGTGTGATAAAAAGTTACCTAGTACAATTTATTTCCCGTGTGAAGTTAAATTATATTTATCGCGTGGGTTGTTCGATTACGACACGTGCATAGTTGAACAAGAAAACAACCGCGTTGTGGTCGAAATGCAAAATCGTCACTTTTATGCAACTGTGCAGGAACCACGCGACGACGATAATGACCAGACAGATACAAGTACGTACTTAGGTAATGATAAGTTTGTAACTTGCCTTTACTATGTAGTATTTACGATGACGATATAGCAATCTTGCGTTCATCATGGAACATCAACCGACGCCGTTGAAAATTAGAAACAATGAGGATTTTTATCAGATCCATATAGCCTTAGTAGACGTTTTGCTAATATGGTAAACAATCATGCGATGTACACGACCATGACATCACGTTGCAATCATTGTGGATAACAAATAGACAAACATTCATTCTCGTTGTTGGTTTTGACAGTTAGAGAAGTTTCACACGAGTTGACCTGTGATAATATTTAAAATGATAGATATTAAAACAGAGAGAATTTGTAGGGTAAAACAATATTGTTAAAGTGCATTGCCACTGTCCACTAAACAACTTTCAAGTGCTTATAAGATTAAAACAAATTGCTTTGAAGGACATTGAACGGATAGAACACTGCGGTCGACACTGTGGAACAGATGCTAATTATAAAAAGACGTTGTAAATGGAAAAAAAAAATAGCGGAAAAACAAGTTTTGTCAGTCACATTTAGAATTGTTTGTAAATTAACACTTTCATAGTTAATTTAATTTTGGAACGTCTATTCATAAAATTGGTACCTACCTACAAGTTTTTTGAACAGATGAGAAATAGTGTATATTTTTTCCAGTAGTTTTGTACCGAATCTGTAATTTGCTTGCGATATAGATAACTCATTAAAATAATTTGATAATATACATTGATTTATAAATTAATATATTGATTATAAATTGTTAAAGGGGCAAGAATACAAAATGTTATGTAATTGTGTGTTACCTACATTCATTGACAGTTTGAAAAATATTCAATCATATTCATAAAATAATACAACATTATTAATATCATTCATTGTCTTTCTTATGTAATCATAACATCAATGTATTCATTGTTATTGTAACGGTCGATTGCTAATGAAATATGATGCAATTTGTCGCACTAACACCAAAAACATTATTTGCGATAAATTATAATAACAAAAACAATTCCACTATGATTTCAATATAAACAGAGGCCAAACAACTACGGGTGTAGCTGGCGCCACTATCAATGTTGGTTGTACAAATTATTTCTCACCATTTTATCAGAACATTTAACGTAAAAACCATAGACTATACATTTATATAAATAAGAAATAAAGATATAAAAAATGCATTACTTAGATAAAAAATAGATACAAGAAATAGGTGCGGCGCATTCTACTTTTGTAGCAAACGCCTAATGATAGCGGGTTTTTCCAAATACTGCTGTAAGTATGGGTAACTTTGTCGAAATACTACTTCGAAACTTCATAAATCCTTAAAGTATATCAGTATATCAGTACAAGCTTACTCATTTATCTAAATGGCCATAAAAACCACAAACAATTCCATACTTGTACCAAGCAGGAACACATGCACTTAATGTTCATATTTCATACATACATTAGATACGATTTATGCTCATGTAGGTACTTTAATACTCTATAATTAGGGTTGTCTACCGTATTTTATATGAAATATATTTCATTTACAATTCATACAGAAAGCATACACGAGTTTTGTAATGAAATAAGCAAAGAAAAGAATAAACACTATATTTAAAAAAAAATCTAGAAATATCCGACTGAAAAGTAATAAGTTAATAAAAATCTTTGAAATTGTAGCAGATAACAGATGTTGTAGCACACACTGAACACATAACATTGTAAAATACTATCTAAATGAGTTCACACGTGGGTAACATAGAAACATTGGTAAAAAGCTAACACATATACCTACGATACATGTCCGTTCACGAATCTACTTAACCTGAATATATGACAATGAAAATGCCTAGTTTTATTTGAATTTATAATTAGTTATTTACGTGTCAGTCAGCCTGTCAGCCCTATCACACGAAGCCGCGGAAGACTACTCTTAACGAGGAACGTAATCGTAGGTGCTTAGAAGGTTAACAACATTTTTATGTGCAGGCGCAGTTGAAGAAGATAAGGGATTATAAATAAGGGATTTATATTATTGACTTTGTTTTATAAAATAGATAATACTAACTCTAGATAACGAAATTAAACATTTTAATTCTTTTTTGTGCAAATAAAGCTTTTATTCAAATTTACTAGTATTAGACGGTCGAGTAGCTTAGTATTACTATTTTAAAATAAATAGTTGGCAATAAGGCAGTCGTCGGCTCATCGCTACAAATGCTACAATCCACTAAAGCATGCAACTCTAAGAGCTGCGGATGTTCTTGTATTTCTACAGCGTAAAGAAACTAAGAAAGTATTACATTTGTTATCATTATACTATTGTTATTTAAACAACATCAAATACAGTTTACATTCCACGGAGCGTGACTTTAAGAGCACAACGTCAGAAATAAAAATGAATTAGTGTATTTTACACTTTCTTTAGCACTATCCATTTAATCGCATGTGGTTGCAATCTCTAATAATATGTTGATGGCAATCTCTACTTTTTCATTTACATTTCAATTAAAATATAAATATAACAAAGAAAATGTTATGCTGACTGTGAATGTTACAATTGAAAATATTAATATTATAGGTATAGCACGTGCATAAGGTTATCTGATGATTGACTTGAAATGGATACTTCACCAAAATCACTTAATCTTATCGCATTATTCATTATTACGTGTGTCTTTACGTCACAGTCATGCAGTCAACTACTGTATTAGTGAAATTGAAGAGAGCGGATTTTACTACATTTTCGTACTATAATCATTCCAACAAGAAATTGATCCAACAAGCGCACGAGTACTGTTTGACCTTTAAATGAGAATTCTTCTGAAAAACTACAAAAGCTATATATGTGTATAAAACCGTGATAATAGATTTTAACGATTTCTGTTGAATCTTTTGCAAACCTATTGTGAGTTGGTATTATTTGTTTGTATAGCTCCAGACATAGTTAATTTCCTATAGGATTTTCCGTGTCTAGAGGTGTTCGGTATTGTTTAGTTAAACGGTCGTTTATGTCACTACTTTTAGTATAGACACATTGTAAGACACATTTTTATCACTAGTTAGAAACGAAATAGCTATTTTGTAACCGATGCAAAACTGTGTTCATGTGTTAGTAATGAGGATGAGCTTAATTAAGTTAAGGATTAACTAATTATAACTATTATATTATAATTTATAATTGATAACTAATTATAAATTTATATGAAGTTTAACAGACACTTGACACCAGTCAGGACAAATATGAGTGATTAAAAAAGTTGCGCGATATACAAGAATATGTATCATTATTAGACTGTTCAAAGTTAAAAACAAAAATACCTACCTCATATTATGGAACATCATATGAACATAAAAAGTTTCTTACAATATTGAAATACATAAAATGTAGCTATAAAAGTCCAATAACATGTCGGCATAGAAAGTACGATTAGACGTAAACACTGTTGAATGATGTTTTCCCATAGAGAAGATAGAAAGTGGTCGCGGTAACCTTTGCTAGCTAGAGTCTTATTATCACGCTGGTTATGAAAACGATACATCATCTTATAAGTACATATATTGTAAGTTGTAACTGTTAAGGATATATTTTGTAACGTGTATAAAAGAAAATACAGTTCGCTTTATTTTGATTAGGTACGCATAAAATATTGTAAAATATTTGTTTGTTTTCTATGGTGATATTCGAGTAATATAACACTGCGATAATGTTAATAAAGATAAAAGGATGATACGTAAAGTACATCAGTTTGCACGCAAACAATACGGCAAATGCAATAAGTTCCAGTAAATACACATAAAATTAAAATAAATAAAATTAAATTTCTTAAAGTGCATATGGATACAGACTACAAAGACCAATTAAGTTGAAGGTCTGTGTTGCAAGTAAAGGAGAATGAACCCGATGTTGCGCTGTTGTGTGACTTATCTGTTTGATCACTTCAAGATAAAACCACACGCGGTAAACGCACGTTTCATAACTGTTGAATTATAATTTACTGTTGACACTTTTATACTTTAGCTTAGTTCTCAAAAATTAATGTTGTTTGAAATTGAAAAGCATTGTCCATATTTATTGATTTAGTCTAAGATGTGTTTTCTATTTTTTATCTAACGTCCTTATAATTTTTATTTATTACCCAGCTAGAGAGTGTTGGCGTTAATCGTTTATTTAGTTCAGTAAAATATACAAATATACATTACAAACATTATAAAAAATATAGTCGTAAAATAATTGTAAATAACTGTTAGTCATTAATCGTTAGTCGACTAACTGAATCTTACTGAGAAAAAAAAATCGTTTAAAAGTAAGTAATCTAATGATTACTAAAATGAATAATTACAATAGTCCGATTCGTAATTGTTTTAGCTTTCCGATAAACTCCAATCAACATTTTATTAATCATCAATGTATAAAAAATCAATGTCAACACCGCCTAGAAATAAATCGACATCTGTAATTTTCTTCGTAATGTAAAGTTTTCCAAAATAGATTTCTTTTTCTAAATATGTATCTTAATTTTGCAAGTCTAAATCAAACATCATAAATTACGTCGTAAATTGAGAATGAATAATTTAGACTAAACTACGTGAAACGCATATATATTAGATACAATGGCAACATTAAAGGGAAGCAATCTAATCGGCAATCACTGTAAACTGTACAACGGTTTTTGAAGTGTACGAAGGTAACGTTATTGTCTAAGAATGAACTCATCCGTTCTTGCGTCATTCTGGACAGAGGCTGCGCTGGTTGGCCTCGCTTTGATCTTTGGTGCGATCTCTACCTTCGCAGAACTTTACAAACTTGACTGCTTTTATGTTACCAGTTACTAAACTTAAAAATAAATCGTATGAAGAATTAATTATTTACTGTTTTACTACCTGAGGTGATTTAGTTCAATGCAGTGTTAAATGGAGTTATACAAAGGAGCAAAGCAATGAGTTGTTTTCATTTGCAAATTTATTCGCCTAGATGTATAATCACAGTTAATATTGACAATACTGCCTATATAATCAATGATATCAGTAACTTCTATTACTACATGTGGTTTAACAACTAACTTACAGTTACTTAGCAACAGGTCAATCTACACCAAAAAGCATTGTAACAAATAGTTATTATTTTCCATTCATTGACGTATGAGACAAAAAGTAAATAAGAGTTTAATAGAAATCATTGTGTTTTATTTAAATTAGAGTCTAGAGTGAGTCTTTACTTCTTGTTTAAGTTATATCTAACATATAGGCTACAACGTAAAAACTTAACCCGAGGAAAACGCTAGTGATAACATTTATATTTAAAAAACACTGCCTTTGTTGTTTTACCTTTTGTCTCAAACTAATAATGAATATGGTATAGATTCAAATGATTTTAGGTATTTCAATGTGTAGTTGACTGTATGTTCCGTTTAAGTATTACTCTAAGACGCATATTAACTGCTGGTCCAAGAGCAGATAGTTCTGAACGACAGTAAATACGATCAAAGTAGGTGCATGAACGTAAAAATGATCCGCATAAAAGCTCTCTCGTACGGTACACGGTCACTCCTCGGTAATTTTCCGACTATTTCCTTCAAAAAACATTTCCTCTTGACGCGGTGACTGAACACCGCTCAGTTACCGTAGGGAGATAAGGAATGCGTATCGTTTGAGGTTCGGTCGGAGTAGCGCGTGCGCACGTTCGCGATGTTACTTCACCTCCGCCTACCCGCGTTCTCATACTTCCCGCGCCCGCAGTCACGACACTTCCACGGAATGTCTATACAATAATGTAACACCACGCTGCCTGACCTTTCATTACAAAATAAAATTATTGTCAGACTCTGTTGACATTTCTGGTATTTTGAAACCAGAAGCGTGACGAAGTTTACCTTGATATCTTCTCGAAACCTATTGACATAACTAATTTTGGTCGTTAGAACCTTTAATTTACAAGTCATTATTGTCATTATTGGCACATTGTACTTATGAAGTCAAAGGAACTAGTTTAAAATAAGACTAATGAATGTGTGACTAATTCCGAAATAATTAAAGTTATTGTAGATTTAGCAGAACGAACGAATATAGTCGGCTTTCATTAACAGCCTGATTAGTTCTCGGAGTTTGAAATATTAATAGAAGTAAAATCTAAAGTGAAAGCATTTAATAATATGTCATTAAAGTAGCAAACAACACAATTGGTCACATGACGTCGATAAAAAACTGAGTTCGTGAACAATGACTCCCGAGTTTCATTTCAGCTGCGAACTTAATGTTGACAAGTACTTGAACGATGTGCGCGCCTAACCATAGATACAAAACCTGAGATGAAAATATTATTGAATTGGATACTGAAATGCTGTTTAAATTACTTGATTGTGTTCAGTAATTCAGAACACGTGTATTCAATTGGCACAAAACAATAGACAAAACTGTTGAATAAACACCATCGTGCACAAAGGAAACGTGTTAACATAAAAATAATAATAATAGAAAAACTAGTTTGTATGATTAGAAAAAGGTCGGTTACATCATTGTATCCTCTTAGCATCAATACTTGTATCCTGTTCTTGATTTAACTATACTAGATATTATAAAACTTTCTGTAATAATAAGTTTTGGCTATAAACTCAACAGATGAATCATTGAACTTTTTTTTAAACAGGATGCGGTTATCGTAAATAAGAGTATGTATTTGAATAACAACATTTGTCAACTACCCTTTGCAACCAGACAATATTGACCAGTGACTGACTACTAAGCGTGAAACCAAAACCACAGTAAAACAATCGAAACGAAAATACGCACTTAAATATTTGCCTATAGAGCAACTGACAGATCGAATTTCTCACTTTCAAAACGTAGGAATAAATGAATAATTTCTGTGAAGTTAGAATTAGCTGATAACAGTAGTAAATACAAATTTTATTACCAGTCAGTTTTATACTTAAAATATAAAATCCATAACATAATCCATGTTACATGTCTATTGCAATTTCCGATAGCAAATACGTGATGTTATATCACGAATGCGTATCTTTTGAACCCGAATTTTTGACAACTGATAAACGATTTGGCCTCTTCCAAGGACGGCCCCGCCAAGGTGCTTGAGAAGAGGTCTATATCCAGCGGTGAAGAGACACAAGCTGATGGTATGGTATGGATAAAGGTTTAGAATAAAATCATAAACATTTGGTATTAATATGGGGAATCTATAGACGTTTTATTCATAAAGTCAAGGCCCTGAAGCTTCAAGGTTATCCATTCATCAGTGTATAGTTTATTATGCATGTCATGGATAAATTTACGTTGTACAAATACGAATACAACCGGCTTGTACATAATACATTTGGTTTGAAGTTATTTATCTTAGAATTTTGTGTTTTCTTTAACATTGGTACCTACACAACACATTAAATAAACCTACGTTTACACAGAACATTAAAAAAAAGAATGCACAAACAAGTATACAAGTAAATGCATGTAGTATACTGGTTTATTGGTAAATGGAATAGCTCCATCCGGGGGGTAGTAGTATGGAGAGTAACGATTTTCACTATTACATACTCTGACCAAAAGTTGTTAGTTTCCGAGATTTTTAAGATTTCGTATGTTTCTCAAACAATTCTACCTACCATAAAACTCAATTATTTTGTTAATTAAAGATTTCCTATTGACTTTTTCTGTTTTAAAACTTAGTTCAGTATTGCAGTGAACTGATACGAAAGTAAAACTATCTAGAACTATCTATGATATTTAAGTTTAGTTTTATCAAGAAAGACTTCAAAGTGTTAAGCAGTCCCCAAAAAGTGTAATTTACCTGTTTATGTCAAAACAATAACAATCGCACAAATGAGGAACAATGAGCGCAGCATGTTAGGTACTTGAAAAGGCTGGGTTACCTGGAATTGTCGGAAATTCTTTGATGTTAGTATCTCGTGGGTTATAGCTGACAAACTAAACTTGTTATTTATTGAGTATTTACACTTACTGTAGTCGATTTTTTTTTAAATAAACAGACTCGTTTTCACATGTTTAGTAATTTTCATTGTTTTTTTTTAGTTTTAGTGTCCCTCATTTATTATTCTTAGTTCAGCTAGAGAGTTTTACTTTCGTATCAATTCACTGCAATACTAAACTAAGCTTTAAAATAAAAAAAGTCAATAGGAAATCTTAAATTAATAAAATAATTGAGTTTTATCGATGGTAGGTAGAATTATTTGAGAAAAATACAAAATCTTAAATATCTCTGAAACTATCAACTCTTTGCCAGGGTATGAAATAGTAAAAAATAATCGCTACTCCATACTATTATCCCCTAAAAGGAACTGTTCTATTTACCAGTAACCTCACATATATACAATATACATACATATATGTACTCTTTTAATGCAAGATTTATAAATGAGAAATTTCAAGGGTACGCAAAAAATTAAGTAGATTACAGACATTATAGTAATGTAATCGAACATGTATCCTAATAATATATTTTAGTATCTACGTGGATTATAGTTCGATATAAAGTTCATAAAAAATAAGAATACGATTAATTTGTTTTCCTCGGAAAGATATCTGTTGTAAAAGTTAAAAAATAATCGGTGATATCACCAAGAACACGTTTCTCAATTTAAACTATTAGCATAATCATCATTTTATTAATTAAGTGCTCTGTGATTAGATGCATGGAGTTCGATTTCGCGCGTTATTTACAATAATTCCATTTAGGATAAACTACGAAAGTTATACATGCGCAGTTTGAGTATAGAAAATAACAGCTATGTATTCAGTTTTGATTTCTGTTTTCCGTTAAATAAAATCCGCATACGTTTTATCGAGAGATTGAACACAATCAAATAATACGCTATGTCAAATTATTGTAGTTACGCATTATTGTATTAAAATGAAGAGGGACAAGGCCTTCGCCCTCATTTCCTTCTATACTTACGTCACGCGAAACTTAGCGTGATAATGCGTTAATACGAACGTCAAAGTAACAAAGTAAGCAAGTGAATTGTCCTGACTTAAGATCATGTCGCGTGTGCTCGTGCGATTGTGATTACGTCTGATAAACCGGAAATGATATCGGGAAACTGGTTTTCGAAGTTTTGAAAGGTGTTATTTAACTTACGTATGACCTGAAGAATGGGATCAACATTTGGTGTCACCTTGATATTTTTGTTACAAAACTGGCATTTGGTATTTAAAGAAGATATATTATGTGACGTTATCACGGAAAAGGGGACCTTGTTGTCGGTTGGTTCCACTAGTCAAGATATTCAGACTAGTGAAATCACAAAAAAATATGTTTTTTTTTTAATCTACATTAAAGATCAGATATTAAAGCGAGTTTTTGACTATACACATTCTTAAAACAACGAAATTTTGAAAAAGAAAGTCTTGTTCAATGTTTAGAGAAAAGGTTCCTCTTGTTGTCGGTTGTATCCCGTTCGGTGCTTGCGGCGCGCGCTTCAAACGAACTTCAAATCAAATCATTTTATTGTGGACCATGTACATGTGTTTATTATATTTATATAACATGTTATATTATTTATTGCTATAAATCACTATTTATTAATGCCACTTGTTGGCGTAACACAAAAGGCATCCGTCTTTGTATTGCGTGATTTTTTTTTTATAGGTAAGCGGCAGACGAGCATACCACAGTCCACCTAGTGGTAAGTGTATACTGTCGCCTATGGACATCCACCGTATATGCCAACTTCAGTCCACAATGACAAATGTTGGCACGCCCCCGGATGCACAGCCTGCCTTTGAAGATGTAGGAATGGATTTAGAGGAAGGGTTGCGAAAATGAGGAGGGATAGGATGGGATGGGAATGGCAATCTCACACACTAGCGAAACACGTACGTACATTGAGGAGTAAGATAAAGTAGGATATGTAGTACATTTCAAAGCAGCCTTCTGTGAGATTGGAGACTATATGTATTCAGGTGAAAGCAATAACTATAATAAGTGATTTTGAATGCTCAAATATAATTTTACAATAATATTTAAGATAAATACACTACACTTTTTATGACCGAGAAAATGTATGGAGAGAAATATCAACAATTTATAATACTAAACTTTGAAAGTAAAGGAAAAGGAAAGTAAGAGTAAACTTTAGGAGAAGTAAGAGACTTTACTGGGTAAATTCGATAACAGTGGTATTACTATTAAATTGGCACAATATGTTGATTTTTATTAGGTTTATAACAATTTGTTGACACTAAATATAACAATACGTGCCTACACAAGGTCAATGTTTATAAGTAACGACACTTATAGTGCCATTACTCATTGGTGTACTAACTTAAGGTCGACTATTATATAGAAGATCTTAGTCACAAACAAAGAGATAAACACAATAAACAGTTAGATCTAGTTTTCAAGTGGGCCATGTTGTTCTAAACAGCGTGACGCGTTACAATTGGGTCAGTTATTGAGATTTAATGATGTATTATCTTCGATAAGGCTTCAACGTGTGAAGTACTTACTCTAAAAGTCAATGACTCAATGGCTAATATTCTACAAATAACCAAAAATAAGGCAGTTTCTCGATCCGTGACTGTTAACTGGCGCGTGGAGACCATTTCGTCTTGATGAAGAAGAGTTTATTGACCTAACGGGTTTAGAGAACACTTATCTATTTACTAAGCTAATTATTGTAGCAAAAACATCAAACAATGAATAGTCTTCTAATTAGTGTAGGAAGTGAATTCAAATAGATTGTCTAATCTATAACATTAATTTGCGTAGTCGTAATAAAGTCTAGAGTATATTAGGTGAAAGTATAAATCTATTAAGTTGACAATTATGTAATAGTGTGCCATGACTTTAAACGCATGGAACTAAAAGGATCATCTTTGCGATAAAATGAGGTCCGAAGAATTCACAGTTGACCGTTTAAATTGCAAATAGTTTATTACATAATTCGGTAACATCTCCGCTCAAAAGAATTCAACGTAACAACTCATTGAAAAGAGTAATCTGCGATAAGCTGTAATTTAACTCGAGGTTTGTTGGGAAAAGAGGCGGTCACGCAACGCACTAAGTGGGTTAAACTAGCAACTGACAAAGAATACTAATGGCACTATAATTATGGGAGATATTTGCTACGTTCGTTGACTTTAGTATTTTAATACGTCGTAATAGCCATTCACGTATTCGAAGAAAGTAGCTTGAGGTAAACAACTCCAATGGAGTATATAACTGTATTATATGTAGGCTAAAAGAGATTGAGAGTGGTTTTTTAAATAATAGTAATTACTTTAATAACTTTTAATTATCACATTTAAATTTAAAAAATAATCAGTAATTTTTGTCGATACCCTCATTTCTAAACATGAATTAAACCAATAACTTTATGAATCGTCGTGGTGCAATTGGGTTTACACCAATCGCAAACTTTTCTTGTGCTATTGAACGTACCAGCCATCTGGCGTAAAGGCGGGTCGTATCATGACCTCCTTAGTCACTCCGCGTAAACAAACGACGACAAACTATGCTGCTACAAGTTTTCTGTTCACCCTAAACAAGTGCTACTGCGAACGTTTAAAGTATAATTTATGTTATTTCAATAGTAACACGTGTAGCACGTGGAGTTGTTAGTATTGCTTTATAGTTCGCCTGTCGGTGATTTGATTATGATTGGTTAATCAAGACTGGATATTGCAAAGTAAACCCTAGTAATTATTGACTGTCGATTCTCCATTCGCTTTTATTGTATAAAAAAATAAATAAAATTTAATTCTTCAGTTACCTTTCTCATTATTTGAAGAGTTAAACAAGGATGATTAATTTGCCATTGATAAAATAGTAAATTTAACGAGTAACAAACTCTCCATTGATCAATACTGGGGGTTTCTTGACTAATTGTTCAGGGCTATTACGAATTCATTGGCAAATTGTTCAAGGTTTCATGACCAAGAATATCTTGGCATACCTAAAACAGCGCTTTTAGAGACTGGAGCGCTGCATTAGCTAAAACTACACAAACTTGTACAATTTAGCAAAAAAAAATCATTTATTTAATCATACGTAGTGGGTATTTTATATTCTTAAGTTGAATTCTAATCATCTTCATAATCTAGGTGTCTTTAGAGTTCCACAAGTCTCTTTGTTTGTCATGAAGTCATGAATTACTTGCAATGAACAATGTACGAGTAGGTACATACCTATACATAAATTGATTTACATTAGTTTATAACGTCTCAACTGGTATCACTTTGAAATCTATCACGAGAGTGTTTCAGGCCACAATCTACTAAAATGTTGTTTGGTATTTCGTGGTCTGCAATTTTTGATATGCCGACAAATACCAATTTAAAAGTATTGCTGGGAAAAAAAGGTTGGGAAAGACGGCATTTGATTATTATGTAGTTATAGTATTAATTACTAAGTCTTAGCGCTTATGTTATTGTTTTTTGGAAAATTTACTGAAATCTCAGTCTGTTTTTGTAGTCTGTTACATTGCTCAGTCATAAGCCATATAAGTGACTGTCTAAAATTATCATTTTATGATTGTATTAAGACGCCATGCCCTATCATGTTACATAAATATAGCACATGAAATCACTAAATAAATAAAGGGAAATAATCAAATGGGCAGCAGAAATACTGAAAGTAGCAGCAAATTTGAAAGTGGGTTAGATTTAGGTTCTCTGATTACAATAAAGATATAGGGGTAACGGGTCGGCTTTGTATCGACTTCTTAATAATTAAAAATGTTTGATTTTGGTTATTCAAAAATAGTTTGTTTTGTTGATCATGATTTGCTGTTTGCTTGGTATTTTTTTGCTGCTCGTTTAAATACAAGCCGTAAATAAATAACTCACCTTGTAAACTTGGTGCAGATGCCGGTGCAGCAGGTGGGGGTAGATGTGCCGTAGGCGGTAGTCTTCTTCGTCTCGGTGCGTGGAGTCCAGGAGCGGAAGCCGCCCGGGTGGCCGTTCGGAAACCGGGAGCCCGGTACCGGGCGGATTTCACCGGGCCGGTCGGTGGGGTGCCCGCTATGGTTGGAAGACGAGGCAGCGAACCGGCACGTTGCTCCTCTTCAGACTACGGGAAACGTCGACGTGTTATCTTGATGCTAAACTTATTATGATGCTTGGTTGATGACGCATCATAAGACATTCTAGAAACGATGTTGAAGCTATCATTTAAATACCGGTCTATTTTGGATGTACGGTGAGCGAATATATGGACTTGTTATTTTTATGCTGGAATTGTTATAACGTAAGCCTTAAAGTTAAACTAAATATCAATTGGGAAGCTACCTTCTAAATGCCAGTCCATTTGATGGATGTATGGTGAGTGCTGAGAAAATTCTGGAGATGCGTGGATCGTTGATAAAAGATGACATAATAATAAAATTGAATGAACGCTCAAATAGATTATACAAACTATTGGAAGAGGGGTAGATGAAATGTGTTACCTCATGTATATGCAAAAAACGTGTTTGTACCATATACATAAAGAGGCTTTTTCAATGCTTGAAATTTGAAATTCTGTATTAAAGTAGTTTCAGATTGACATATCAGATTGACTAACACATTGTTGCTAATAATTATGTAACTAGCTTTGATTATAGTCTGATTCTGTAGAGAAAGTTTAGCAACTGAATAAATTATCAAGATCATTTAGTGTACTATATTTTATAGTAGAATTTACAGGCCAGTTTTGTGTATTATGTTCTGTGTATAGCTTTAAACAAATATACAGTCAAGGAAGTTTATCTGTCATTTATAAACAAAAAGCATCGGGTTTTTATTGAGAAGCATTGGGATACTATACAAACATGAAAATTAAGTGAATGTTTGAATCCGTTTTAGGACCTACATCTATATATTACAAACAGCTAGAGTTTAGAGTTTCTTCAAAATGTAGTGAAACGCCCTTCTTGTTCGCAAACAATGAAAATTCAAAAAAATCGTAGTCTCACTTAAATTTGTGGCACGCAATTGTGGCAGATACAACAACGTTGAATTCGTTGAGATGAAGAAGCACAATGTTAAGCAACATTATTATTTTAGAAATAAATAATATTTAGTGATCTTTATAGTTATTAATAATCGTCACGCTATGGGATATCACAAAATACGATAAAAATCCGTGTCAAATAAATTTAAAATAGACTAAAATTTCTTAATTCGTTTGTTGTGGCCATTTAATGTTACTGTTATTAAAGTAATTTTTGTCTTACTATATTTTGTAACATAATAGTTAATTATTGTTTTTGTAACATCAAAACAATGGAGTTGATAATATGCAATTTATGCAAATGTTTCTGATCATACTTTGTATATTCTGATATATTGCAAAACCTATAGAGATACGTTTTGTAGTTAAAACACGGGCGGATATTAAAGATCGTATTTGATGTAAATTTTTAGAAATTTTACACGATGGTACGCCTATCCTAGATATATAAAAATTTGAGTTCTGCCAAAGCTCTTATTATAGTAGAGTATCTATTATTATTATTAAAATTATATAGTATCTAACATATAATAGTTTTTGTTGGGAATTAGCTGTTATCTTTTGAGTCATGCCATAAACAAAAGATATATATCAGTACGTGTGAAAACAGCTTTTACCAAATCTGTACTACCGATAGCAATTATTATATAGCGATTTTTATGTTGTTATTCGAGGACGTGACTTTGATATTACATTTTTAAAACATAAATAATTACCAAAACAATGAGGTTATCAGTAATTAAATTAGGAGATATAAACTCACCTCAGCGTCAGGTGCGGAGGCTCGTCGCCTGCCGCGCCACAATCTATCTTCACTTCCACCAATAGCCCCACAACTCCTCGAGTGCGACTTTTGCGCCGCCAGTTCAGCTCCAGCCGGTGATCTCCGGGCTTCACACCCTGCGCCACCCAGCGTGCCCCTAGAATCTGCCGCTAACAGTGCCGACTCGAAACTACCCCGCCACGAGAACCTCTCACAGTCACTAGCAACACTTCCCCTACTCGCCGTAGCTTCTAAGATATCGTGAGACCGACTGCGAGCCAGCGCCCCCGGCTCAGATGCACTATCGTCGTCTGTACTAGGAGATGCACCACCGGACACTTCATGCATTAACGCCACTAGTCTACCCCCAATGTGTCGCATTACTTTTCCGAATAGGGGCGGGGATCCTTCGCCTGCGCGCCCTAACGTAGCGGCAAGCTTCCGGTAAGCGCCGGCAGCGTCACGCTCTAACGATCCTCCACCACCATTGCCGCGATCAAACTCGTCGATTATTTCTCGACAGCTCTCCGATATTTGTTTTCTTAAGGCGGTCCTATTGGCCGCAGTACCCTCTAAATCTGAGCCGGCGTAATCCGATGAATCGTATGAGTCACTCCAAGTATCTTCACTCGATAAATATTCTACTATTTCACGTACTTCTTCGTCTCGTATTCCTGGCACAGTTTTCATTAATCTCGTTAGTTCGCTTTCGAAGTATAGTAATTGGGGAGGTTTTGGAGGTCGCGAGCTTTCAGAATTTGAAGGTACAGGTGTTGATACTCGAACATTAGCGGTGTTTACCATTTGTTTGAAAAATTGACGCATTTTTGTCATCATTAGGTTCGTTTCTTCATCTGAGGACCAGTTATTGAAGCTGTCCTTACGGGTAAGTGAACTCGACGGTGGGCATGAAGTCGGAGGGCCCTCTATTCGTTCTTCTATTTCGGGTCTAATTTCCTCTATAATTTCTTCTAATTCTGTTTTCGGTTCATGCGATCTAGCAAATTCTGAACTGGAATCGCCATTCCTCAACAGATCGTCACAGCTACCAACAAAGCCACTATCTCTACTCGTTTGTTTTTTAGATTCAGAGAGTTCAGATCCAAGGGGTGGGAATTCAGGTCGAGGCGTCAATCTACCATCTTCGCCTTCTGAAACAGATCTAGTGTCATCTCGAGTCTCTTCTGCAAATTCGGTTGACAATCGTCGTTCGTCAGCCGGCGAGCCTCGCGTCTTTTTGTTTTGTTTCTTTCTTTTAGATTCGCCTTGCATATCGAGCCTTTCAGAGGAATCGTGTCCATGTTCAGTTTCTGTACTCGAGCCATCAGATACTTCCTGAGCATCTTGAGAGGGCTCCTCTCCAGTTAACAGATTGTCTAATGACGAAGAGTGTGATCGAGGAGTGCCGCGCGCGCGAACCAGTCGCTTTCGCCGTTGTTCAGGGCTTTGCCTACCTTCACTGTCACTCCCCACGCTCCCGGAGCCATCCGAATCACGTCTCTCCTGATTGAATCCCATAAAACCAGATAAAAAATATTTTTCCAGGCGCGATGACACGAGATCGTCATTATCACCACTCCTTTCAGGTTGTTCCGTGTCAACAATAGATTCACCACCCTCACTGCACACACTAGACGTTTCGGATACGAGTTCCTCATCGTCACGCACATTTCTTCCGTCACCGAGTCCGAAGAAAAAGTATTTTTCTAGTTCAGTCGCCGATATGGGTCGCTGTTTTCTTGTCGTCGTTTGTTCCGTTTCGCTTTCTTCGCAGCTTTCTTCCACTATTGTGTGTAATGTGAAGTCTAGGGAACGCCTACAGTATGAAAAATCTTCACCACGGGCGGGCAAAGAAGCTTCGTCGCCGGAGTCGGTGTCGGAAGGTGAGGTGCCTTCGTCCTCGTCATGGCTGATGTCCTCAACCCATGAGTCGTCATCGGCGAGTCCCTCCTCGAGGCATACCACTGCCGAGAGAGTGTCGGAATTGCTAACGACGGTCACCCCGCCCGAAGGCTGTGGCGCTTCGTCGTCGGTCGGTCGTTCGTCTGGTTGCTGATCGTTGTGTTGTGGGGTGGTTTCAGTCGGCTCCTCGTTCTCCGAGTTGGTGTGGTGCACAGTGATGTCGCGCATGAGCTGCGTCGTGTCCGACGTGACGACGGAGACGCGATCGTGCGTTATCATAACGCGGCTGGTAAAGCACGCGCCGTCCGCCCGGGCCGTGCGCGAGCGGCCAACTGTAGTGACGGCAGGTGCGCCCGCGCCCCCCTCCGCCTCCGTGCAAACCGGTCGCGCACCGTGCAGTTTCTCCGTCTCTTGATCCTCCAGTAATTCTTTCTTCAATAGTTCACTGAGCGTGCGTTCGATACCTTTAAACAGATCTATTTTTTCTATGGTCGGCAAACTTGAATTGTCTTCCTCGGGCTCCGGTGAAGGCGCTAATTTCGTTAATAGCCCGTGTGTACTTTCGTTCGAAATTAATTTTTCATTATTGTATTTCTCATTAGGTAGCTTCACTGAGACTTTTACTTTCATATCACTTTCCGCATTGAAATTATTATCTAATGAATCATAATCAATGTTTTTAGAGTCATTTTGACTTCGGTTAATGTCACTAATTTCGTTGTAGTCATTATCTAAATTATTATTTTCTATGCTGCAAGATGCATTAAAACTATTATATTTTTCGCATGTTTCACTTTGAAGCAAGTTTTCGTCACAGAATTTAACGAAATTAGACTTTTGAACTGCACTATTACATTTGCCTTCGTCATTATTATTCCCATATGGTATTATAGGATATTCCTCAGAAAAATTTATTGAATCCATAAGCACAATACTTGAAGTTTCATTATTGTTTGAAACGCTTTCGTTTGATTCTGCGCTACGATTTATTTTATTTTGTATAGCCACTTCTACGGCTATTATTTCTAGACTATCAGATTTTTTGTCGTAGGAATCATCACAGTCAATGCCACTACTGTCCGCGTTATCCTCCAAATCTGACGACGAATCTGCTGGGTTGACGACGAACACACGAGAAAACCGCCCTCCCCCTCCTCCTGAATCATCTGAATCTTCGTCAGATGTAGCAGGTTCCTCAGGGGCACCACTGGTTAAGTCGTAGCTTCGTTGTGCCACACCCGTCTCCGAATCACTGGAATTACCTGACTCGTTCGAGGAAGGAAAAGCTTTCTCCGAGTCCAAATGACCTGGCATATCGTCTGCTTGTTCAGGCGACGACACTGATAAAGAATCCTCGGCAATCACCTTGATTCCGTCTGACGTTTCGCGTTGAACTGGCGTGTCAATACTTTTATCTTCCTTATCGTTATCGCGGGGCTGTGGGGCCTGTGTTGTTTCGGACTGTATCGCCTTATCAGTAATTTCTACAGTGGTCATCTCGAGTGTTTTTGTTTGTGGTAAAGCGGTGGCGGTGGCAGCGGCGGTGACGGCAACGGCGGCAGCCGTGGTGAGGCGAGCGAAAGCCGCTGCATTGAGAGGCGGAAAGCCGGGGTACGTGTTCCAGTGCGGCGTCGGCGGGGTTTGTGGGAACGCGAGCAGTGCAGGCCAGAGCGCGGCAGGGACAGGAACTGGTACCGGAACGGGGACGGCGACTATGCGAGGTTCAGCACCGCAAGAACACGGTCGCGGGCAGGCTTGTTGCGTATGTTTGGTAGGTGGTGGTGTGTGGTGCGCCGCCGCCGCGCCGGGTTCAAAATAGTCCCAGTCACAGTCGTCGGGCGCGGGCGGCGCGGCGGACGACGCAGTCGAGGAGGAGTCCTCCGTGTCCTCACGGCACGACGAATCCGAGCTGAGGAACACGAGTCGATAGTCCTCGGGACGCATGCGACCGGCCTCCGGCTCGCTTGCCTCGCCTGGCTCGCTGCTGACGCCCCACTCTGAAAATCAAAACAAAAATGAATATGGATATTCAAATATCAAGTTATATACTAAATGTAGTTATATACATACTAGTATTAAGTTAGACGTTAGAGTATGTGTGGTTAGCTTTGATTCCCGTGAAAATTTTATAATTGATCTAGATAAAAGTACCCTAAATGTAAACCTGGTACATAGGCTATGATAAATATGCGAAGTGTCATAAAAATCCGTCCATTGGTTTGCGCGTGATGCGAGTTCAGAGAAACAGACAAAAATTTCAAAAATATTCATTTGGCCTTCGTATTAGGTACTCGAATTTTATACAGAAACATTTTATATTCTGTATAAAATTTTATAACATTATATAAAAGTGTTAAATGTCCAGCTTTGGTACAATTTCATTATATGTATAAATTTAGTATACTAGTATAATCTAATATCCAGCAAGAATTACTTTACTGTCTATTAAACAATAAACACTACAGGAAAAAGAACGCCTTTGCATTTGTATATAGCAACGAGCCGATACTCAGCAATAGGCTTGCATAATTAAAGTGTAAGGCGCTTTGTTATATGCCATTCACAATTAGATCAAACTCAACTTATAAAAAAAGTTGTGAATGCCTTTAATATTAAATATTGAATTGAATTTTATTAGTGGAATGTCTAGTAAAATTTATACATTTTCATGTAAAATAAGACTCATAAGAATAATGCAGTTGCAGCTCCCGAAAATGCAAAAGTTACAAAACCTGATACACCATTATGGAGGTAATAATAACGGATACAGATAAATGCACAGATTAAAACGAACGAACGGTAATTAAAACAGAAATCACGATTTGCGCGTAGACGGAAATGAAATAAAACTAAATGTATATAATACATTATTATGACATTGTTTGTAGGAGTAGTCGTAATTTCTAAGACAATTCTGGGCCTGTTGAGCACGTGAGCCGCGGAATGCCATGGTTTTGTGATCGCAATCATGCTAATGCTGATCGGTAGAAAGCACCACGGATGGGTGGCCGCGCTCCGTCGTGAGTTGAAAGCGACATGCTACACGAACCTATCTCGTCGAGAGAACTATTCTCAGATTTACTCGCCTTGGCGATGGCGCAGTATTAAAATGTTCGACTTTACATAGCACATTGTACAATCATAGATAATATTAAAGTTTGCAAAATTATTCATACAATAAATATACATAGGTACAAGTAAATTGATATAAAATTGTTTCAATGGATAATAGTACTTAGGTATTAAATAGCATATTTATGAAGGTTATAAAACGTTTAAAAGTTTGATAAATGTTTATGCGTGGTTACAGTTATACAAGTGTTGTTTGAAAAGCTGACTGCGTATCATAATGAATAATGATAGACTGTATCGTGATTATGTTACATGAAATCCATGAAGATCAAGGGAACGATTCAAAGATGAAAAATGAATATTGGAGCGATTTATGATAGCAATCTTACACGCTTTCCAGATAGAACAAAACCAGACAGTGACATAAATCACGGTGCGATTCTTGGACAATTGAGATTTAATATAACGTAGTACATGCGGAAAAAATAGTAGCGGATTAAAAAAGAGAGTACGTGAGACTGCAAAAAGTAGTTAATAAAAATATTGTCGAATGATTCAAGAATAACACCGCTGTTGTTTCTGCGCCGAGATGCATTGAGCCACGGTTTTCTCCAACATTTCCTAGATAGAAATATAGTTCCCGGGTTGGCGATGTTCACTACAGTGACGGGCAACACGACAACAAAATGAGATGATTGCTATACTCTCCCTTCCACTACGTAAAACGTACTTGAGTGTAATAAATAGACTGCGAATTTTTTGTCAGGGTATAATAACGTCCCGTTATTATTACCCATATACGGAGAACGCAAATAGAAGGTCATTATTTAAAAATCGCGTAAATTGTAGACGTTTACGTGTACGGTAACATTAAAAGTGCTCGTAGTATTTTATTTTTCGTTGAAATAACAACGTTGTGGGCAGGTGTTGAATGTAGGCCAAAATAAAGACAATGTAGGAACACGTATGTATCGATGCTAAAAAAGTGGTCTTAGAAAAATAAGTAGAGAAAAGGCAGTGAAAACGAGTGAACGGTTGAAAGGTGCTTATCCAGAAGTAGTAAAATAGTAGTAGGCTGATGATGTTGTAGATCTACAAATAAAATAATACAAGTGTCTGTAAATTACTTCTTTTTATTTTAAAATGTATTGATGATATCCTTATGTAATTTATGTCATATATGTCCTAACACATATACAAACATCTATTGACAGTGTATACAATCTTCTCGTCTTTTATGTCTGCACCATAATTGTCTATCAGTTTATAAATGATACGTTACTTCCTTTTGAGAACTGTACACTCCATTTGAGTGTGCAAGCGGATGTCGCGCTTGATGTAACTGCAATAATTACTTTATTTATATGAATATTACTAAACAGATGTTAAATAAATCCCACGCATTCAATCAGGACGTATTTGCGTAGGTACATAATCTGAATAGCAATAACATAAACCTCTTACGGTACCAGCTTCGCTTCGGTTGTTTCCTGAGTTTACTTTTATGAACGTCTTTGAGTTGGTGAGTCTTTTTTAAATGGGCGGCGGTGACCACTTACCATCATGTAGCCCGCTCGCTGGTCTGCTATCTATTCTATATATATAAAAAAAGAATTCACATCACAGGAGTACACGTAGTAGTAATTAACAGCTCGTAAATTATGAGACGTTGTTTTGAAGACTTTTCGAGTACTAGCTTCTACTCGCAGTTTCGGACTAAGGAGCTGTAAAAGTTTTTTAACACCTGTAAAAGCACCGACATGATAGATTTCACGGATGAAAATCCATCCAGTAGTTTTGAGTAATTCTATTAAATTTTTTTTTTTATTTCAATCTATAACTCGACTTCCTTGTCTCATATGAAGAGTTTTCCTTCTGGATACTTAGCTATGCTTAAACAAACAGGAATACAGACAAACATTTTAAAAACTATTGGGTTTTGGGTTCTGTATCTTCTAAAGAGACCCCTCGCCCCAATTTTATTAATTAAGTGAATGTACAGACAACCCTTTTACTGTTTTATTATATGTATGTATAGATAATGTAGAAAATGTGCTAAAATAGCGGTAAAAAAAGAATAGAGACAAGAGTATTGAACGTGATTATATGTGAATTTCTTTATTATATTGTTGTTAAACAATTTTTAAACGTGATCACATGCCATATTTTCAAAATATTTGTTTAGAGAACAAAGTGCTTTTCGTGCACACCGATTGCTGCGTCAATCAATAGAAAAGAGACAACTTAATGCAAATTGCACCCATTTGCATGTTATTAACAATTGTGATCATTTGTAATCGTGTTTTATAAGTAGATGTCCGCATAATTTACACGCATGATTTCTTTTTCAAACCATAATTATTTAAATTCATGATATTTCATTAGGGTAATTAAGTTCATTTCTGTGAAATTTTCTCTTAATAAATTACGTAATAAGTAAAAGCCTGGATGGAGTAGTAGTGAGAAACCGTCAACTCTTTGCTACCTGCAACAGTCATTCCGAAAAAATTCAAACATAACTATACTGTGATTATCATTATGGAGTTTTTAAGGTAGTAACCAGCACAGGGGGCACAAGGGGTCTTTGTAATCAAATCAGTATTCAATATCGGACAATGAAAGTAAGTGTTGAACACGTTGGCGCCAATTCAAGGCTCAGTTGCCTAAGTCGGCGTGGACGTGGGATGAGAGGAGGCTGTGCGAGGTCGGCCTATACGACAACATTTATTTGTAGTTCAAATTTTGAACTTGTCCCTTATATTCTTAATGTAACAAGCCTCGTTATTCTCGCCAATTGAAGTCGACGAATAAAAGATGAAAAGGGCCTCAGATGCACTGCCTGCCTTTAGAGAATGGATTTGGAGAAAGGGTTGGGAAAAAGGGAAGGCGAATGGGCTCTGGCAAATCTCACTTTCTATCTAAACACGTATATACATTGGAGAATAGGATAGTGTGTAATGCAGTACATTTCGAGGTAGTCTTCTGTGAGAGAGGGGTAACGAGGCCAGTCGAGTGCGCTCAGCGGCAGTGGGATTGTAGCGTGCAAGATATGTACCTTTTCCGTAAATAATTTCCCCTCTCGTAATAAAGTGACCTAATACTGGATTTATAAGCTGCAATCTCTCTTCAAGGAAATCTGAGTCGCAGTTCAACCCCAAACCTTCCAATGACTCATGCTATACCGAGATCTTGAGTGGTTCATTGTAATGTTTAATTCTTTAATAAATTAATCGCACCATACTTTGTGAATGAGATGTTATCGATTGACTTTCTAGTTTCACGGTGGGCTAATCGTAGGTTAGTAGTTAGGAAACGGTCCGATGGTGAAGATAGTTCTGTTCAGTGGGATTTTATGTGGAAAACGTTTAAATCGCTCTGTTGCAAGATAATAGCTACAGCGTATGTAAAAGTAAATTAAACGTATTGCCACAGTTAAACTGCTCCACAATTTGCCTTAGTATTAGGTAACGATTTTATAAGTAACTACAGTATTGTTTCAAGTAATATTATAAATATGAAAGTTGATTTGTTTGTTAAGTAATTACATACTATAAAATATAACAATTGATGAATGACTACCAAACTTGGCATATGTGTAATTCTTAGGCTGGATTAATACAGGATAGTATTCTCGGTCAATATGGGCTAAGGCAAGTTGCTTATATTCTTTAAATTCTTATATAAATATAAATTCTTTAAAAGAGAAATTAATTTAAATTATGTCGGTTTAAATTAGGTTATCATCATGACTCGATCGAGTAATTTTATTATTTCGTCTTACGAATCCTATTTACCTATATTAGTTAGACTAATTCAAAGGCATTGAGGATTGGAAGTAGTGAGTAAATGTAAGATTTAGGATCAACAATATTGAATTAAATTAAAATTTGACATGCTAAAATTCTAAAACGTTGTTTTTTAAATGTTTTAACCTAAGCAACGTAAATAAATACAAATCTGAACCTGGGTGGTTGGATATAAAATATATTGATGACGGTCAGATTTTGTTACAAAAAAGGCCTAAGAGAAAATATTGTCGATGCATACAAAAGTGTCTTCTTGTTCAGCTATAGGTAGTATTTAAAATAGTTTTATTAAGACGAGTCATTAGGTCATCGTCATCGCGATCTGAGTTGGAACAATAATCAGTTCGTGATGCCATTGCCTGTTCCAAATTTACGTCATCCTTCTCAAAACCATAACAAATTGTCTTTTATAGCCCCAACTTATTTAGCGATGTTACCGTGGCGGATAATAGATTATTAGAAGTTAGATATTTTATTATTTATGTTAAACTAGAATTTATTGAACATTTTATTTATTGCTTTTGTTCTTTTTGCTGTCTATTTAAAGTAATATCATCATAACATAACCAAATTTTACAGCTATATTACCGTTACATTACAGGAAATAACAAACATTGTATTCTATTTTACCTAAGACTATAAATTGAATTTTTATTCAGAGAACATGTTGTGCAATATTTACATGCCGCATAATCCCTATTCAATTACGGACTTACTGATATTCGATACTTACTTTTTACCGAGTAGACAAGGTTTCCGCGTAAGGCTTCATGGGGTTTTCCTTCAAGTCACAAGTTACACTAACATAAATTACGAACAAATCCACTTGATACAACTACTGTAAATTGGGCGACTCAATTGTGTTTTTAATTAAAAATTTAGTATAACGGGCACAACAAAAGTTTTGCGCGGTTCGCGTGAACTTTAAAAAGCACAGTATACAATGACCTTTGTCTTATTTATAACCGTCACACTGAAACGTAAGTTTAAATATTAAACAAAGTTTCATTAAATCGTATTCGGGTCCGTTTCAAAGTTCGATTAATTTAGGTTTATTTTGTCGTTTCGTGGTCGGTAGGTTGTAGGTTAGGTGCGGGCGCGGGGCTGAGCGCGCAGGCGGATGTGCGCAGGGAGCCGGCCGGCCGACTGTTGCGCTCGCCATGCGCCACTAGTGCTGTGCTAGAGCCCGATTGTTTACTCTATCGACGATGTCGTGGCCATTGTTGATTTGCAAACGTTGCGACAAACCTACCGTTCAGCTGCATTTTGTTTGCTATCTATACAGGTAATACAATTGTATATATTTATTTATTTTATCATGTTTTATTTTCATTTTATTTTATTTGGGCACAAACAGTTTGTACATATGAATACATAAAATTACATATTCCATAAACATTAACAAGTGGCATACTAATATATTATAATATAATAATATATACATTATGGTTTAAGAAAGGGATACCTACTACATAAATTCTGATTTTCCTTACAAAAGTATTAGCAAATATAATAAGTAGGTACATACATGCAAAATGTACATGCAATACTAGAAAAATATTCATTATAACTTGCAAGACCGATAGATAAATGAATTTTTGGCATAGTTACATCGGGAAAAAGGTAAATCAAATAATTGGTTTTTATTCCTAATATTTAGTCGCGGACACTCAGAACATATTTTATTTAGCAAATAGGGGGAGTCAATCATGTTGTTAAGGAGTTTGTGCAGAAATATTTGATCTGTAACAGCGCGTCGGCTTTAAGACTGTATACTAACTTCGCTTAAATCTTAAATGTTTAACTTTATCTTAAGTGAGCGCTGTAGGGCTTTCAACGAATCTGTTGGAATATTATAATAAGGATTTCAAATAATACCGGCGTATTCTTACTTACTAATGTATTATAGAGTATTACGATAGTAGGTACTATTGAGTTCGAATTCCGCTCAGAATAAAATAAAGACTAACTTAACTTACTATTACGGAAAACACCCAAGTCTCGCATCGCGGACACGGATCTTAGAAATTAAATTATGATAATTCCAGTAATAACTATGATAAACGTAACAAAGAATTTATGTTTTAAATATACACAATCTGGCCATAACTACCGTTACAATAAAGAATAAAGAAATTACATTTGGCTTTGGAATCTGTCATTCTCACGCGAAAAATAAATGTTTTTATTCTCATTTTGGCGCTAATCATTATTAAATATTGTACTAATATTAAAATTGAGTGGGGTGATAACGAAAACCGTGTGGCTGTAATTGCATTACACAAAGTAGGCACAGAGCCAAATGCAATTTTTAAAACTCTCTATCCGTTTGGTATTAGCCGAATGTTTGTATACCGGGCTACTAGTAGGTACCTACATTGCAACATCCTGTTTGTGACAAAAAAAGGTCTGGCAGTTCACGCCACTATTGGTACTAAACAGACGCTTAAAGCTGTGAAAGAGAGATTCGAAGAATCCAGTCTGGAAGCAAAAGATTTTATCCATAGAGATGAATATAGGACCTAGAACCATGTCACATATTTTAATAGATGATTTAGGAGTGCTGCTTACGAAATGCGTACTGGTCATTTCTTAACTGATAATTTAAATAAAATAGGATTGACAAATTAAAACTGCTTCTTCGACGGTACGCAAAGGGAGCTCACAGACAAATCTTATTTACGCACGAAAAAATGTTCACCATTGAGGAGACTCAGCACCAGGTCACAAGGCTCGCTCAACACAGACGTGGCTAGAAAGTAAGATTCCCGAGTTCATTAAATGTGAAGACATGCGGTCATCAGGTAGGTACCGATCTTAATCCGCTCGATTATGATTTATGGTCTGTTTTAAAGAGCATGGCATACTTTAAACGTCATGATAATATTAAATCCCTAAAACATTCCATATACACTTATGCCAATTTTCCTACAGAAAAGGTGCGTATTTCAATCGAAAACTGGCCACAACGTATGAAAGATTGTATAAAAGCAAATTGTGACCATTTCGAATAAACGTTATATTTTTTAAATGTTTACCTATATATTTCTAAAATAACACAAATTCTTCTATTAAAATGATAATTTAAAAAAATATATTAATGTTTTATTTGTAACAATAGTTATGACTAGACTAGGTATATACGATATTTTATTTATGCTATATCTACTCTCTCCCCACTATAAGATGCAAGCTTTACCGAAGAGCACCTTCATAAGAAATTCAGTTCATTTAAAATCTTTACTGGGACCAGAAAGCAAATGTGTGTGTCTGTAATTCAGACTGTCAGGTAATACAGAAGTTATAAGGGAAATTCGACAGAGCTATATACTCACGCCACTTCGAAAAAAATTATTCGGTTCAAAAATATAATTTAATAAATAGTTCAATAATATTCGGAGAAAATATTTATGGAAACGCCGGGGCGCCACGAAGAATGCAATACGTCACAGTACGTGCTACGCAGTTATACTGTTTTACTTATTTCCAGTTTAGAAGACTTAAAAGTATTGTTGAACCGGGGTCAGTCTGGTAGTGCTGCTTAAGGTCTCAACGTTAACGTCAAGAAAAACAAATAGGTACATCATGGTTATGACTATCGAAAAATATGAATTTTGACAGACCTTTGTAATGACCAGAAATTGAAAAGTACAAAGTAAAGTCCAAAAGTACAAGTATTTGGGTTGCTACGTTGATCACCACGGCAACTATATTCTGGATGGAGCAGGAATGGTGCAGGATAAAGCGGTCGCAAATTTAAAGTATAATACGTGTACACTGAAACTTTTGATATATGGGTTTATAGAAGAATATTATGTATGTCCTGAAGAGATAAAGTGCGAAAATTTCTGCACGCAACAAAAAGAAAGTTTAAATATTCAGGACACATTTTACGCAACCAAAAATATGAGATCTTATACATAATCATTCAAGATCCAGTGATAAAGGAAACTTGGAAGGAGAATATCTTAGCTGAAAAATTTTCACGAATGGCTTAAAAAATCACCCGTTCGTTGTTTAGAACAGCTGTTTGTGCGCAGAAGCAGTTTGTGTTCAAATTATTGTCACAGTGTTCACCAACCTTTGATGACGAAAATAGCACCTTAAGAAGAAGAAAGATTAGCTCTTTATATGAACATCCGCTGTAAGCATCCAACGACTACTACAACTTTTAGGTTATCCTTGACTGAAAGCGTCCAGGGTGATCAGTGATACGATTTATGTGGCGTATTGTTGATTTAGGTCTTTTAGGTAAACCTAGGCGATCACAATCCATATCTTAGAACTTATTTTTTGAAAAGTTCTACTGAAGGAATCCATGTTAAAATTACGAGTCGTAACTGAAAGGACACAACAGTAGTATGACTTGTGAGTAATGAGAAGTCTGCCTGCCTCTGTAAAAATATTAGATCAAATAAAGTACAGAATTTGTATTAAATCTGAAATTCAATTGAAATATGTATCTATATTAACATTCATTCTGGATTATCTTAAAATTATCTTAACGTCCAATAAAGTAATATCAATAAAACTTGTTAATAGACTATGTCCACGTACTAGCGTACTATGTCCTCTAACGTCAATAATTATGTGAAATGGAAAATTAATATTTATTTATCTAATATACTATCGATAAACATTATCGACTTCGATGTAACCAACATCGTGACTCACCTCGCGTCTCAACGCCAACAATAAAACGTGTTTAAAGTGTAAAATGACGTAAGTGACTAGTAACGACTCAACAAAAACGCTTTACCCCAGCTGTAGAGGGCCAAAGTTTGCCACAAAAAACATTCACCAAGCGCCTGGCGTTTATGACCATTTAGAGTTTTGTACGCCTGCCGAACAATGAACTTGCACTGGCGAACTAGACCAAACAGTGTGCGAGGTAAAACAGTTTTGTGTATGGAACACGTTCTGGTTTGAGAACTAAAGAATGGCTGTTCATTCATTTGTGTTCAAGTAAGGCATGTAGGAGGTACCCAATTCTACCGCACACACACGAAACTGTCACCCATTTACCAAGTAAGTACTTCAGAAGTATGTACGCACTAAAACTATTACACACATTTAATACAACACGCACTTATTACAAGATCATAACTGTAGCCAACCTAAGTTTGATGCCATTCGCCCCAACTCTGTTCGTAGCGTGACCAGATTGTTGCTCTTCGTTTATTACAGCAAAAAATCGCCAGAATACAAGAATAAAAAGACTTTATTACAAGTAGGTTTTTTGTCAATTATAATCTAGAGACAAAACCTTGTGGCGAAGTTTGAAGGTTATAAAATCGAATTACTTAACTATTGTTGAATGAAAAACGTTACCATGTAAGTAGCTGAAGTAGGTACGAAGCGAAGTAAGTAAAAAATGTTAAGTAAAAAAAACTATGTTCAACTATTTGAATAAGCGCTATTTGATGCAAGATCTTTATTTAGTTGTAACTCAATGTCTTATTGTTACAAACAGATCATGAATTCAATTTAAAAAGGTAAATCATCATTTGCGGGGAGTATACAAAAGACTTCAACGACGTTAACTTAACACAAGGGTACTTTTTGGTTTCGGAAACAAATAGTTAAACAAGTTAGTTTTAAATTAAAACAAACATTATAAATCATAATGATTTGCATCATACTTAATTACACTATATTTAGAACACCAGACCTTTATTTTGTTTATAACTCTGTAGGAATTACGAAACTAACTAACGAAAAGAAAATACCAAGTTCTTGTAGTCATATTAAAGCTTATATTGACGTAGATGACATCATCAATTCAAATCACAGGATGTAGTGGATGTTACGATTAAAGAATCCATTATTTATTAATCAAATTACCATCAAATAAACCGAAGATGAAGATAAGATGAACAAGACAAAAATAAAGATTTTGTAAATTCCGTGACGGTTTTATAACGCATTAATGAAAATCTAGTGATGAAATGCATTAATTATGAAAATATTTTTAAACAAAAATGTAAACCATACATAAACGATACCTACCATATTGTTGGCAATTTGCAATAATTGAATACAATCTGCAATCATCGCGATCGTCATGCATAACGGAAGTTCATCTATCTAATATATAAAAATTAATGTTTGTTTGTTCGTCTTTGTGTTCCTAAACCATTCATCCGATTTCGATGAAACTTTGGTGTGATGTTGTGCGCGGGCCCGCGAAGGTTTCAGAATTAGTACAACCATTTTACAACAGGTGGCGCGCGAGTCGTTTAAAAAATTGAGTGTATTTCATATAGTTTAGCGGCAGTTCGTGTTTTCGGTGTATGAGTACGCACGCTTGACAGAATCACATTAAATTGAAGACCACGCGAACGAAGTCGCGAGCAACAGCTAGTTTAATATAAAAAGAGAAGGGTGCTTGACAATTCATTGGAACAGTTGGTCCAGCAGCGCCCACCAGTCAGAATCAAAACCCATCAAAAACTCGCTCCAAAGTAACATTAAACATTTTACAAAAACCTTATATTTGAATTTGTCAAAAAAAGTTTCCGTAAAAAGTGGCAACAAATGTGTACACATACAAATACAGATTCTTTCTCATTCCAAACGCAAATATCCGCCGTGGGTGAAAAAATTGACAAAGAAGCAAACAAAGTAGAACAGAACAAAAGAAAAGTCTCTTTTAAAAGAGACTTCTCTTTTGTTCTGTTCTATGGAGTAAAGGTTTTATTGTATGTTGAAGCCATCAGCATTCAGCAAAAATCCCCGGAAACTCGGGGTCGTTACTTTTTTTTCGGATTTCGGAATGGCTAAATTCGTGTGGCCCTAATAGCCTTTCAAGAGTTACCGGACATGTATGGTTTAGGGCGAGCGTAGAAGGCGCTCAGCCAGGAGCAAAAAGTGTGTGCAGCAACGAGCCTAAAGGCTCCCCCCGCTGGTAAACCGGCGGAAGGAACGGACCACGGCTTAGGGCGTTGCTCTGGGAGGACACCGTAGGATCGCGAGTCGGTGAGAAGCGCCCAGGCACGTGGCGATACCTGGTAAAAGTGTTGACTGAAGGCCGGTGTGTGTTCACGGTGTAGCGAGGGGGATATCCTCGTATCCGCCGGCGGGGACGGCGTATATGTGTAGCCTGTGAGTGTAGTGTAAGAACCGCATTAGTAGCACTAATTGGGTCGTCGTTGGTCTCGTCTAGGAAGTACCGAAGACGACGACGGTAACGAGGAGGGGCATTCTTATCGGGGACATAGGTTAGACTGGCAACTACTACATAGACATAACGTACAGTAATATAGCGTTTAGTAAGACTTCATGACTTCTTCAAAAAGAAGTAAATGATTAGTTGAACCATCATGTAGATGACTTATTAGAGAAGGGTTAGACTTCATACAAAATGATCGTAGGTACCTACGATTCAATGAGGGAAAGGATTCGACGACGAGAGACGAACGTCTGGATAAGAGTACCTTTCACTATTACCATCCATAGCGGAAGGTAACCTTGTCTTTGTTTATGGAAACAAATTTAGAAGTAAAAGTATTCAATGTTAAAACCTACGGATGATGCGAAGTGAATGACGGTCAATAGTAAATGTATTGTAATGTAAGACATTGAAGTCATTCGTTCATTCATTATTCACTAGCGTCTCGAAATCCCACGCATGGCCTACACTTCCGCTCATGGAAACAAAAGGACACAATCCTGTTCACAGAACATTAAATTTAGATAGAGCGACGTCTTTTTGTTTGTATTTGAAGGCGTAACTTAAGAATTGCTGGACGGATCAATAGGAATGAACCAATGAGAAGGCTATTCAACTAAAAGATTTTGAAGTATACCAAAAAGGTGTAGTAGTTGGTATTTTACGCGATCTGATAAATGAGCAATAACTAAAATAGTTCTATTTGGCGCGGTTTATCGATAGGAGACAAATCAATATGCGATGCAACACTATGTATAATATTGGGGAGTCTTCTTTTTATTATTTATTTTTGGGAGTAATTTATGACACAAATACGAGTGTATTTATCATCAGCCTCCATTTCTCCACTTTGGGATAAGTCTCTTCCAAGAATCGCCGTTAGTGGCTTAAAGAAAGGCGACGGTAGTGACTGAATCAATGGATGAGAAAAGCAGAAGATCGTGTATTTATTTATTTAACACTTTATTGCACAAAGTACTATGGACGGGCTTAATGTTACGTGGTATTTATCTTTCCACTTATGTGGCGGTGCAATTAAGGTAGGTGAAAAGGAAAATAAAAATAAATGAAAAGCATAATAAAAAATGTAGTGTATAGATACTTAAATACCTGCAAACTTATGTATGTACATTTATTGTGATTAATTTTCAGTTTTCCTACTTTTCATTACACATAATTGAGTGCCACCTATCGGAAACTAGAGTCGACATAAGGAAAAACTCGCTGAAGTCAACATCATCACTTTGTAGGATCTGTAGGAATGCTTAGAGCTTACGCTACTCTACGCTAGATGGCGGTGCTGGGCCATATGCGGTATTGAAACATGCATTTAGAATTACATGCATTCTCCTATCGATGTTAATTACATACAGTTAAAGACTGTAAACAAAATAATTTACAGCACTATAGTACATAATAATTTATTTTGTTAATTTGATTTGCCGCCGTAAGGTCTGGTCTGTCTTGTCTATATAGCCTGATAATAATTATTGGACTTTAATAAAATATATGATATAAAGGAGTTTTAGGTTTTTATGTAGAATTGTTTTAAACTCAAAAGTTCCTTTCAATAACAACCTTGCAAAGGTTTTCATAGGGTGCTGAAATTTAAAAGTTAAAAAACTGAAGAAAAAGTTATTATCTAAATTATGAAATTTGTTAAATAAAATACTTATTTCATGACCTTTTCATAGAATAAACAAAATCTATATAGATGCATGTAACATTACAAATAACTTAATAATATAACAGTTTACAATTGTACTTATAGTCTGAAGTTCAAACTGTCGTTGCAGAAAGATATAGGTCTCCATTGTTTTGTTGTATGCGCGCGTACTAATTTTGTCAAAACGCGATTGAAAACTATAACAATACCACACTATCGGCCTGTATTTCTCCACTGCTCTTTATGGGCTCGTAATCACACACGGTCTTCTGCTCTTCTCAGTCAGCAACTACTGCCAAGCTACTTTGTCGTCGTCTTTGTTTGTAACGAATAAACTCAAAAACTACTGGACCGATTTCAAAAATTCTTTCACAAATAGGAAGCTACATTATCCGTGTCTAATATAGGCTATATTTTAGGTTGATTTTTTGAAAAAAAAAAACTTATAATCTTATATAAAATTAACTAGAATTTCTAGAATTTCCCCTTTTTTACAGTTTAATTTACTGTGTTAGTAAGCATAAATTAATTGGGTTTTTAGAGTTTTTTTAGGTAATAGAAGTATTTGGATTCTGTATTTTTCTTTTCTCCGTCGTGTTTTGCCCTTATTATTATATTTTTATTATTATTATATTTTTATAAGTTTATTATAGAACCATTTTCTTGTTTAGATTTTCTATTGTTTATTTATTACCACAAAGGTTATACTTGTAAGGTTATACATTGTTATAAGGTTATACATTAAAATGCCAACAAACCCTTAAAGAGTTATATAACATTTATGTTCCCCAAACTTATCATGAACTGTGTTGTCCATAAGTCTATTAATTAAAGAAAAAATCTGTAAAAAATAATGCAGACATGGCGCGGTCAAATTTGTGACCCGTAAAATGGCGATATAGGAACGTTGTGTTGCACGGTTATCGCTATTACATGTGACCTAGGGTTAACTAGGTCGTGCGCAGTTGTATATTAACAAATCTTTCATTGCTAAAGTCAGGAAAATTGGAAAGAAAAATAAGTGATCCTTGTGCGATTCAAGCTTCCTAGATAAGCGATGACACTCCCAATTATTCTCGTGTTTATTTCAGAATTCGTGGAAGGAGAAACTAGTACAATGATATGATAACCTATTAATTAGTTTCTGCCTGTTGTGCAATGTTTGTTTGTGCAATGCGCACCAGTTCAGACCATACATATGTTCATATTTATCTATTTAAACGGGTTTGAACGCGTACGTTGAGACCCGTTTAAATAGATAAATATGTGTGAAAAACGCGAAAATCTCAAATGTCATAAATATGTTCCGTCTGAATAGAAATCAATAGGACATATGATTGATTGTTTGATTCTGCATTATTTGTGGTCGTTTTGTGTGGTTTTTGACCCTGTGATTCAGAGGGATGAGGTAATTAAAAATGGTTAAAGCTTAATTTTTCTTTTCTTCGTTAAAGTCCGTGTCGTTCGACATTTTCTATAAACCTGTACAGACCAACCCCGTACGACGTCAAACATGCGCCGTTGTGGTGTGGTAAAAGCTTAGTGAAACGCACCTGACCCGCTTTCTGTATGTAACATCCTTTCTGTGGGTTTAATACCTATCCAAATTACAGCTCTGGACATGAATTTCTAAAGAACATGAATGAATTTGTCTTTCGAAAATCTCGTATAGGGTTATAATTTCGATAATATGTAGCACTACTTGCGTAATTTCAATATATGTACATTGGGGTGTCCCAGAAAATTCAAAGTAATTGTTTTAACGCATACCCACTTATTCTTTTGTCTTATATCATAACATACGTTGGTAAATTAAATTTCATGACCTATGGACTACGGCAAAGCGTGCCGACTTGCATCGAAACAAGTACTTGCATACTTAGGCGAGATCTTCTTGCAGCGCCAGAGAGAGCTAGATCAACCCGGTACCTTGTCTGGAATGGATAAAAAACTGACTGACAACGAAGAAAGGGCGCGACTAAGGGCTATTTAAGAAAAAAATCGGCGAATGAAATATTTTTCCGCGTCAGCTTCTTTAGCGTTCAACATCGTATCAACCCGTACCGGACGATTCAGCTTGCAGTTCTGGTGAAAATATAGATTCACAAAATGATCTGCCAACTGTGATTGAAATTGTGGTCGCACACAACTTGGAACTGGGACTACTGTAATCGTAACGAAGAAAAATTTAATTACTCCAAAATTAGTAGCTGCATCAGACAGGTGTCAGTTGAGTATGAGACTCTCTGTTTATTCTTCAAGCTACTATAAAGGCACTTGGACATAATATGGATGAATTTCAGATAAGAAGTGTTCCATCCAATGAATTCGCACGGTAAAAAGGAAGCCATTATAGTTAATACAGTTACTAATATACTCGTAATTAATAAAATAGTATCCTTGTAACCATATTGCGTAAATCTTTCCTACAGATTCCTAGTTATCCTACATACATAGTTATCCTACTACACTCCTTCGTAAAAGTCTTTATAATCTGTAGTTAAAATCAAGACAGGACATTTTTGACTATTGTCGGATATGTCAATACAATTACTAACAAAATTAATGAAAAATTAAGTGTTTCACTAATTCCCACAACCAAATTGCGTAAGCCTTTATTACAGATTCCCTTGAAATATGCTTCGAATTTATATTACACTAGTTACGAATTTAGTTACACTAGCATACTCCAGCGTAAAATTAGGAGACTACAAATGGGCACTCTCCTTTAAATACAGCAATTAAAATAAAACGTTATTATATTGTTATCCTGTATCATGTGGTTAAGAAATCCTGTATCATACGTCTACACGATAGTCTACATGATACGAGTAGTTAGAAAATTTAGCAAAATAATTTATTATTTTAAGAATGGTTAATGACAACAAGGACATATACTCCAAATATAATTTTATTTTATCCAAAAGTTTTGAGATATCTCGAAGCATGGACGGACGGAGCGCTAACTTAACAGATTTACTTAATTTAGCTTAATTAAGAGTTTAACGGGATTTCGATTGTGTAAATTAAAAAAAATATTATGCCCTTCGAAAGTTGAACTTTTAAACCTATCAAAAGCCTATCAATCCAACAACCGAGAGGTTCGTAAACTGCCCGATTCTTAATTATACGATATTTTATATTTGAATTTTTATTTTTGTCTTAATAGTAATTTCTATATTATTAACCTATAAAGTCACACTGCAGGCGCCTCTTGTAATCATAGGGGTTTCTGGTCATAATCCACCATGCGGGTCCAATGTGGATTGGTGGATTAATTAATCGTTAGCGGTCATTTAACATGAGTAAACTCAATCGCAAACTGCCCTATTCTTAATTTTACGATATTTTATTTTTCAATTTTTATACTCGTCTTAATAGTAATTTCTAATATATATTATTAACCTATAAGAATAAATTACAACAAGGTCTTCGTACCTGTATTCGCAGGCGTTCTGCGGCGGCGGGCGGACGTTCTTCTTACAACGGTTGACACCAACGAGTCGATTTCACTCCCGGAATCCCACCGAGACCTTTGTGGAATTGGTCGTGGCACTATTCGTCCATCATCCTCAGTGTCTCTATCACTACTTGTCGGTGGAAGGTTGGATTCATCACTCTCTGGAGGCGCTGGAGGAACTTTCACTTCTCTATTGAAAACACCAATGATATTCATATCGTCCACACATGTAAAAGGATGCGTTAAAGTCCTCCGTATATTGCTCTTCCTATGTTTAACTTTTACTGACCCCTCTGATAGGGATCTTTTGCCGTTTAACTTATTGTCCGTCTTTGTATCTCCGCGAGCGCATTTCAGGTCAGATGGAGATAAAGACTTCTTTCTAGAGTTTCGCCTCTTGTTGCACCGTTTTTGCCGGCTCGACTCTCTTGTAGTCTGCATTGTGGCTGCATTGAAAATATCTGTGAACAATGAAACGTGTATGATTTAACGGTTTGTAAAAAAAACATACGTATTGAGAATTATATTACAGTTCCATACAATAAATTTATTAATTATGTTGGAAATGTGCCTTTTTATGCATGATTTTGATCAGTAATCGCATGGCACGGATTAATAACAACCTTAACAAGTAGACATCAGACTAGGGCAGACTAGGCAGAAGTAGCGCGCGATCAGCGCGCTCTATCAGAGGAATTAATGGGAAAACTGGTGTACTATTTACTTTTTTTATCTACATTAAATGCAGTGCCAAATTAAATATTTTTGTGTAGGTCCTACGAATTGTTGCAAAATTTTTAGAATAAATACTCGTTAATATATTTGAATAATTTTGTACTTGTATATACACAGCATATATCAAGAATTAGCAGTTGATTAAGCAACCTTTAAAAATTGCTAAATAATAAAAGATATAATATAGATAAAGAGAAAAGAAGCATGTTACACAGATAAAATAAAATGAAGCGTAAATAGACTTCGAAATGGATATCTTTGTAAGATTAATACTGCAGTAGTACCTTTTGTTGTAAACCGCAACCGCAAAACAGATGAAATTTAACTACCGTTATCTACACTGCATCGGTATCACTATTTCAACAAAGGTATGTGCGTCACTATAATAAATTACCCATGCAAAATTAAAAAGTAATACAAGATTGGTTCCACAGATAATTGTACACTTTTGTTTCACAGATAATTGTTTTAGCTATCTTTAGGCAATCTTCACGTTCTGCCTAAAACTGGTGTTCCACCGGCCTCCGTCACAAACTCACGTCCTCACACACGTGAGTTAATTTTGTATTAAAAATTAAAAAGTTTAAAGGTCGCGCTTCACGGTCGGCCGTTGGCGTGCAGCGGACGCGTCTGCAGTCAACTGCTCTGTAAACTGAACTGCCGTTTTAACTGTTAACGTATTATTAACACTGTGTTGGGCGTTTTTGAAACAAGTTTTCAGGCTGTAATCTGGTACGTTCATGAAAATATCGAAGGTTGAGTAGTTGAGTTAAATAAACAAATAGTAATTAATCATCATCGTGCTATGACACTGCTTCTGGATATCCAATAGGTCCTTAGACCATGTCAATAGTCCTCTTTCAAAAGACTTGAGTCAAATAAAAATGATATTACAGTATTTGTCCATTTCCAAAATGGTTTTGGGAAAAATATCAAAACAAATATTTTATTGTAAATTTTAAAAGAAATCGCCCAGAAATACTAATCTTATCCTTTTAATTCACTTTTATAATTATTTCGAGAATATAGAAGTTGTTTTTCTTAGTTTACAATATTTAAAGGAATAATAATTGTTTTCCGCTGTATTACTCTATCGTGAATTGCAAAGAATAACTTCACGGCAAGGTGATGCGATACGGTTACTGCAGTAGCGATAACAAATCTGTATACCTCATGTTTATGAGGTTGTGTGTATCTACAACAAACGTTCTAATTGTTTTACTTCTAATGAACATTTAAAAAGCATTTAGCGTTAATTCAACTTTTGACCTAAATTACTATTACTACATCTTATATTGTTATGATTGAGATGTTTCAAAAGTGTTGTAATCTACAAAAAATGTTGGTAAAAAGAGACAAAAAAGATGCTAAGATAGGCTTCATAAAGGAAGAAAAAAAGGAAGGATGCATTTATGGATAATGGAAAAATGGATCTGTCATATAAGGTGAGATAGATATAGAGATAGATGACTTAGTTAATAGTAACCGTGATAAAATCCACAGAAAATTTCCTTTTGTGGAAGTCATAGTTAATTTTCTTTTACATAAGCAATATTCCTTTTATAGTTTGAAATTGTAAATAAATAACGATTATAAATGTCAATACAATAACAAGTAAATCTTATAGCAAATCTTTTAAATTTTACTTTTAGTATGTTTCTCTGAGAAAATGTTTACCACTTACGACTATTATACAGATGTTATTTTGTTATGATTTGCTAAATGTCAAATTTTAACTCAAATTCTTTGTAAGGGGAGTCAGTGGCTTTTAAGATAGAAATTTGTAACCTATTTACAATATAAATTGAGATACGAAATAAATAAATTTACCAAAAAAGACATTTAAGAATAACAGTCAGGTTGGAAGTTCGAACACAAATCTGTACACTTCAGACAAATTTAATGGCAAGCTATAACGACACCGTGTCAATCATTACAAAGTTGTTTAGTATAACCGTATACGAGTATGTCGATAATAACTGGTAAGTGTGACAACTTTATCTTCCCATGTGCCGGGTTACGGTGTTCCCATGGCATCAGACAATGGGCGAGACTTTATCGTTTAGTTATCTATTCCGCACTTCGGTTATTCACATTATCTTTCGAATGTTTTTCATATTTGAACAAAGATACCCTGCACGCAATGAAACATAAAAATTTTGACTGCACAACTATGATATTTTTAAGACGTGTAACTTACATTTATTACATTGACGATACAAATATTAAAGTTTATTTGACACGCAAGGAGTATAGGGAATCTCCTAAAATATTTCTGGCAGTATTATTATGATTATATAGGAAATTAAATTAACAAAGAATATCTTTCAACCTTATTAAAAAGGTTTCGTGGAAGACAGATTTCCTAAGCATTATTTATTGTTCAGTATTCTGTGTATGCTTCTGTTAGTGTTGAGAGAAATCTCTCAACCAATTATACTTGCTGCTCCCATCGAGTGAAGAGTATAATAGAATAAGGAAAACTCCTTGTCCCATTATACTTCTGACTCGTTCCGTTACACGCCGTTGTCTACCCCAATCCTTTTTCTCAATCTATTGCTAGTTCTTCAAGTTCTTCAAGCCACGAATCCGAGGGAGTGCCAACATTTGTTATTTAGAAGTTTGCCGCTTTCTTTCAGTAAAAGAAAAGTTAATTACGGCCTTTTTCCTTCGTTAATGTTGAACTGTGCACTCTATTTAAGTACATACAGGATTGCTTAAGTCGTAAACTTACTGGTCGGGCGACCAACGCCCTTCCTCTGCACTATTTATAACAGAAACATACATATGTACGAGTACATAAATTATACATCATTCCAGTACTCTTAGAAATGATTTAGTTACAATTACTATAACAAGTTATAAGGACAACTTCTCACGACATATATGCGGAAATGTAAAGGTATGTAAATGCTATTAATGGTTTATATTAAATGTAAATAAAATACATCATCGCTCCATATGTAGACGTGTATATTTAAAGTAGGTGTGTGCGTTGTAAATATAATGTAACGTGTACGTACTCGTATGTATACTAGTATAGTGTATTAAAGGTTTCAACGGCTTCCAAAGCTAGGTAATTGGATACAGGATTTTAAATAATCTTCAAAAACACTGGACATTTTTTCAATTTGTGTAGAGTTGGGTGTAGTTGCGACTGTTGCGACCGCATCACCCAACACAAAATTGTCTACTGTTTCAATCAGCATTTTTTTAGAATCATATACCGAGTCACCTGATTTAAGTTTCGGGAGAGGTCTTTCTACATCTTGTATACTGCGTGACTTACAGATAGTCTAATCTAAGCCTTTCGTATAAATTTACAACCACAAGAACCATTGGAGCTTGAAAAATCAGCAAATAGGAAACAGTTTAATAATAAATATCATAACTTGATGATTTATATTCATATGTATATACGAGTACAACTATTACCTATTTATGCATTCGATGCCATGAAAGTGCTCGCATGTACTTAGAATCCTTATTACACAATCCTCCCAATTAATATTGTGGATTCTGTCCATTATATTGCGGCATGCTAATAGTCATCATTTGTTCATAAATATAACTCCTGGTATATGTAATGGTAAAATCATAGCTGGGCATCGTTCATCAAATAGTTAACTTCGTTAATCGTTAAAGCGTTATTTTACGGATGATTTAACGGAAGTTAAAGTTAATCGTTAACTCGTTAATAGTAATATTACAACTTATGTTGTTGTACCTATATGTGAAATGAGATGTTTAGGTAGGACATGGATCACATAAAAGATACAGAAAAAAAAAACAGGATATAAATCTTTGCTTGTTTATTATTTATTTATTTATTAAAACCAACAAGAGAAATATGAATCTCAAGTCAGATAGCGAATCATAATGGTATCTGACATAATATTCAGGTTGATTAAATAATTAATGGGATATAATTATTATAAGGGTGATCAAAATTGGCAATCTTGCTGAAAATAAGAACCCGTAACATTCATTATTCATCACTGTTTGACATGAGATGCATATTTCCCTTCATGAACAATAACATATTTAAATTTTCATCTGACAGCGATGATCGTTTTGGGGTCAAATATCTTTACCCATGGAAAAAGTCGCTCAACTGCAGCACTGGAAGATATAGCGGTATTATATTTAATAAATAGATTTATTAAAATCTGTTCTCCGGCATTTTTCTCCGTTAAAATGCCGCATCGTTGAATGAGTCTTTTCATTTCATGTCCAGCCACATTTTCACTAGACTTTGGGCTTTATTTTTTAAAGATCGGTGTCCGCTAGTCTTCTCTTTAGATTGCGTGACAGAAATAAAAAAATCATCATCTTCTTCTCCATTGCTACTTCCGCAACCACCGCTTGAACTACGCCTATTAACTAACTACTGCCTATGCGCACACGACCGAACAAGTAAGAACATGTTTTTCGCGGCGAACTTTAACGATTTAACGGACTCGTAGAAAGTTAACGGAAGTTAAAGAGTCCGTTAACATTTTTAAAAATTAACTTAAAAGTTAATCCGTTACACGAAAAGTTAACTTCGTTAATTAACGATTAGCGGATTAACGGTCTTATGCCCAGCTATGGGTAAAATGAAAAGTGATAGACCAAAACGAATTCGAGTTATTAATTATTAAATTTAGTACCTGACAAATAAATTAAATTTCGTTATAACTACCTACTCTGGTGTTGTCTTGATCGCTTGTTAGTTTTAAGTAAGTTAGTTTTAGTGGAGCGATGACTCAAAACAAATATCTATTAGCTATTTGCGCAAGTGTGGTAGCATCTTATAGTTATGAATACAGTAAAAACGTCGATAGTCATCGATATTTACTTGGGAAACACTAAAGGATCTTGATTTTATTCTTTCTGTAATATTTGTGTGATAATAACATTTTTTAAAAGAAAAGTTCTTTTAAAAATCCTGTTTAGTACTTACGTTAGTCTTTTTTTTCAATTTTTATATTGAAGTGGGCGGACTAGCAAGCGGTCCTACGTGATGGTAAGTGTTACCGCCGCCCATGGACACCTGCAACACCAGGGGGTATGCGGGTGTGCCGCCGACCTTGCAAGATCATATTCATATTCCAGCGGCGAAGGGTGGGGAGGCGAGGGCTCAGACTGGTTTGTTGATGCCAGTCTGATCTCTCCCCTCCAAGAAGGGGACGTTTCTCTGTGTGCCCCAGCTGTTGGGGGCGCATGCAGAAAGAAGAATGGTGGTAGACTCTGGGATGCCTCTCGGCATTCCAGCGGCGAAGGGTGGGAGGCGGGGGCTCAGACTGGTTATCCGACGCCAGTCTGGTCTCTCCCCTCCAAGAAGGTGACGTTTCTCCGTGTGCCCCAACTGTTAGGGGCGCATGGAGACACAGGGAGGGTCTCCGCGTGTTTCGCTGTTTGGGCGGCGGACACGGCGAAGAATCAGGGATCGTCTCTGCGTGTCCCTCTGTATGAGCAGAGGGCACGGTGGAGAAGGGGGTGGTTACTCCTGGGATGACGCATACATCCCAGTGAGACTAGGGTTACTCAGGTACAGGGGCTCTGCCTGGGTGGACGGTGTTCTCCCCTTTGGTTTCTCTGCGTGTCCCTTGGAGGTTGGGGGCATTCAGAGAACCACGGACGGTCTCCGCGTGTCTCGCTGAATGGGTGGCGGGCACGGCGGGGAAACGGGTGTCGTCTCTGCGTGTCCCTCTGTATGGGCGGAGGGCACGGTGGAGAAGGGGGTGGTTACTCCTGGGATGACGCATACATCCCAGTGAGACTAGGGTTACTCAGGTACAGGGGCTCTGCCTGGGTGGACGGCGTCTCTTTCCCCATGGGCTGGCGAATATCAGTCCGGGGCCCGCACTGGCGGGCCGCCACCGCCGGGGTCGCGGACGAGTGCTGAAGCGTTCCCGTAACCTCGGCATTAGGTGGAGAGATGGAATCGTGGGGTTTTAGTCGGTAAGAGTCCGGCATACTCTCCCGCCAAGGTGTTGGCGGGGGCGTATCTCATGATGGATTTCCCCACGTAAAAAAAAAAAAAAAAGGGTAAACGACGGCCGATATGGTCGGAACGGGAGGGAGACATTGGATGAGGTTGTCTTGGGACCGTGGTTTGAGAAAGAAGAGGCCTATATCTAGCAGCGCGCAAATACGGGGTGAGAATGATGATATTATATTACATATCATATATCAAAACATTACATATCATATATCTTATCAAAACGGCGATGCCTAATCCAATATTCTAATTATTTAAAGCAGCGTAGGCTACAAGTTGAATTACGATGATTAATGACGTCATTAATATTGCACACATTAAGTTTTGAACTAAGCATTTTACTAGAAACAAATAGTAAAGAAAAGGTACTCTAGATAATAATTCGTGTCAACGTTTAATTGAATTATTATTTTCTGCATCTATTAACTGCATCGATATCGATAAGAGTAAGCTAATATAAGACCAATAGTAATGCAATAAATATAGAGTTAGGTTACGTACATTACTTAAGCTACACATAGCACACGAGTTAAAACTCGCAATTAAAAATACTCGAATATACTCGCAATTTAAAAATTGTCTTATGTACGCCCTTCAAGAATCTATTTTATATTTTTATGTGCAAACCAATTAGACGTTTTATTTTATTCATAGTTCTTATAATAATTTTATGTGTTTATCGTTCACTAATAACAAAATTACAATTGTGTGCATATTACAGAAAGAGGAAATGATTGAAAAGTATGTGTAATATTTTGTATAATATGGTGCTTTTAAGTCATATTTTTGTAGCGTATTTGTAATACTGAAAGTCATTTTAAGGTTAGTATGCGTACTAAGGTAATCAACTAAACAATGTAATGCCTATCATAAGTTTCTCTAACGATAAGGCAGACTAGCAGATGGTCCATCTGGTGGTAAATGGATACCTGTCATACATGCCAACATTAGTCTTGAATGATAAATGTTGACAAGCGCTCGGATGCTTGCTTTTGGAGATTTAAGAGTGGATTTGGAAAAAGGATGGAGATTAAGGAGCATAGTGGGATAATGAGTTTCCTCATCCCATTACACTCCCCAGCCTTCTTTAAGGTGGATAAGGAGTTAAGATTATAAAGGGAAAAGTATACTTTAAAAATATGTATATGCATATATACCACATGTCATTAACATAGGTAACGCTAAAGCTGAAAATAGGTTGTTCAGTATCGAGAATCGATTCTACCAGTTCCTACAAAACGTTTTTTTACGATTTAAAGTACAATTCTAGTAAAGGGTTTTCCAATAAGGACTTGACAACTTTTTTTCAAAATAAAATGCAAACCATTTGAGATATTTCAAAAACTTTATTATCGGGTTGAAGTACAATCAAAACATTTATGAATGGAACTCGACTTCGTTCATATGGCCACCGTGGGCACGTTTGCAGCGGTCGATTCGTTGGACCCAATTTTCGATGACTCGGCCACACATTTCGGCCGAAACGGCTGCTATTTCGCGTTCAATGTTGGCTCTGAGCTCTTCCAACGTCGTCGGCTTGTTGGCATAGACCAATGACTTGACGTAGCCCCAAAGAAAAAAGTCTAGAGGCGTTAAATCGCACGAACGAGGCGGCCAATCGACTGGTCCATTTCTTGAGATAACACGCTCATCAAACTTACTCTTCAATAAATCGATTGTAACGTGTGCTGTGTGGCTTGTGGCACCGTCCTGTTGAAACCACATGTTGTCCAATTCCAATTCGTTCCAATTCCACATGTTGTTCCAATTCGGGCCAAAAATAATCGGTAATCATGGCGCGACAACGATTACCATTCACAGTAACGTGACGATCATTATCGTCGACGAAAAAATATGGCCCTATGACGCCGCCGGCATGCAAACCGCACCAAACAGTTATTTTTTGTGGATGAAGTGGTGTTTCATGAAGCACATGTGGATTTTCACCCGACCAATAACGCATATTTTGCTTATTGACGAACCCATTGAGCCAAAAATGAGCTTCGTCACTGAAGATGATTTTGCGATGAAATTGATCATCTTGGCGCATCTTTTCCAGCGCCCAATCGGAGAACGTACGTCGCTTCAAATGGTCCATCGGCTTCAATTCCTGAGTCAGCTTGACCTTGTATGGGTGTAAACCAAGATCCTTACGCAAAATTCGCCATAAAGTGGTCTGGGCGATGTCCAACTCTTGAGAACGCCGTGGAATTGACTGCTTTGGATCATTTGCTACGGACGATTCAACGGCAGCGATATTTTCGACACTTCGACCAACCCGTTGTCTCACTGGCACGACAACATCACACAACGAATATGTAGACTCAAATTTTTGCACTAAACTTGTTACTGCCTGTCTACTAGGGCGAGAATTACGACCGAAAATCGGAGTTAACGCTCTTAAAGTAGCGGTCACAGACTCCGAATTTCTGTAATAAATTTTTATAATTTGCAGACGTTGTTCGTTCGTGTACTTTACCATGATGAAAATGTTAAGTTTACTGAATAAATTGACAGTGACAGTTCGATGATTAGTGAAAGGGTGCGTTCACAAATTGAATTCAAAGTTGTCAAGTCCCTATTGGAAAACCCCTTACATATATTTTATATACTACGCGCGTGGGTAGAGCCGTGTTTTGCGTTGTTTCAGTGACACGTTGTATATATTATATGTAGTAGTAAAATATATATTTTCTCAGTCAATATGAACATATGTTTTGCAATATGCACCATTGGACAGAATGTGCAAGCGTTACACAACGCAAGATCGGCAGTCACTTGGACGACTTCAAGTTATCTGGGACAGGCCGGTCGAATGTAGGACCTAGGCATGTAGGCACTGCGCGGTTGAGAAAATGTCGATCGAAAGATAAACATTATCAGGCCTCTCCTAGTTTTAACCGTAAAAGTAATGCCATACAAGTGTCAATAAAAGTACTAGATTAGGTATACCTACTACCGCTAATGATTTTGAGACTTGTATTGCAACAGTGAGGAAAATCTTATGTATTTACTTTTTTTATAGAAAAAATGCGACAGACAATCATACAGTTCACCTGTTGGCAGACAAGCATACAGTCCACCTGTTGGCAGACAAGCATATAGTCCACCTGTTGGCAGACAAGCATACAGTCCACCTGTTGGCAGACAAGCATATAGTCCACCTGTTGGTAAATGGATACTGTCGCCCATAGCATTACTTAAGAGTATCTTGAGCATATTTAGATATACAGCAATGCTTTCATCAGTCTTGAATATATTTAAATCTTTTATGTATATCGTGTCCCTATGGAAATATGTCTTCTCTTCTATAATTGCTGCTTGATTCTTTAACGGGTTTGAAAGGTCACAACATAATTTCAATTAGCTCGCAAATTTGCCGACTTCTAATGGCATATATTTAAAGAGTACTGGTATACATTGTATGTGACATTCGTCCCACGTGAAATGGAAATTCAATTGCGACAAAGACAACAATGCAAGCATCATAAATAAGTTCCATTACATACACACATAATAAACATGTGGCTAATAATTAGGTAACACTGGCATACACGCCGGTTACGTTACGTACACTAACGTAACCTGTGTGCATATTTTGTGATATTATAATTTATCAGTACGGCATTTGCTGAATATTGTGTTTTGAGTTATATACGTACGAGTATTTTTGCATAACTTTGATGTACTCTTACAGTGCATAGGTGTGGCATCCCAAAGAGCAAAGATCCTTGGAAATCTGTAACAATGTCAGAATCATGCAACAATCCCAGAAGAATATTCGACTTCTGGGAGGAGCTAGGGTGGCTCGAGAAGTTCATGCCCTAGGAGGGGCTCCCACCGAAAATGGTCATTTCAATCGGCTATTGTGCAAAAAATCTTGTTAAAGAGGAAGAGCATATTGGTATAATAGCAAAAAGGTACATCGGTGCTGAGCTGATGAAGTGTAAACACGTACTTTAGTTACTGATAAAGATCAACTGGGGGTTTCGTTTCTTTGGTAAATTTGCTAAATTCGAATACTGCAGTCGATACTCATAAATAATTTTCAAATTGATTGTGATCTTATTTCTTTTTAGAACGCCTCTGTGTGAGCGTTCTTCTGTAACATTTCAACTAAGTATCTTGGGTGGTGTTCAGTGGACTATCAAAAAATAATTAACCAATCTAATCTACATTGGTCCCCTGTGGTGTATTAGGTATGTCTCGAAAGCCGCTCGTGACAACAAGTGGAGGCATATACCCTGAAGTTCCAGGATACCTATATCGTACACCAATCTATCAATGACAATGTATTGTATTGATGAAAGCAAAAGTAAGAGGCAATTCAGAATATAAACTAAAAATCGAGCGATCGCAATTCAGTAGAAATAGTACTCGTAGCATTCATGTTATATTTTATATTAATTATTGAAAAATAATAACATTAGTGACAACCAATGATAGTACAATATATGATATGATACCCAATGAGATATGCGAGGAATAATTCTCCCGGTAAAACAATTTTATTTTACTCTTTTAAATAATGTACTTTATGTAACCTACTGGTCCCTATACAAGTTATATAAAGTTTACTTTCTTTCTACAAAAACCTATAAGCATTTTTTATCAATGCTTAATCGAATTAATTTGACATTGAGCTGTTAACGAACTGTGAAGATCGTGTCAATAGTAAATATTTTGCGATATTGTAGTGGCCAGTTCTTTTATATAGACGGTGGTTTTTATTAACAAGTTTCCGTCACGCTGCGCAGGCGCAAGTCGACATTTCTCAACAAGAAATATTCACTTCCTACAGATGTAGGCCTGCGGACGTTTACGTAGTTTTTCCATGGATATGAGGTACTTAAAACACATTTATGCATATTTCTTCATTAAAACTTATTTCCTTGCTGTAGTAACGCCTTTTTACTGCCTTGTGAGGTTATTGCTAGTTATTTTATGGGTAATATTCTTTTACTTTTCCAGTACAGTAAAACAGAATTTATAAAAAAATATTATTTTGTGAACTTGCAGATAAATTAGAAGACAGTATGTATTGTAATGTAATGCTGTATGTACATTCTCATTTTTAATTGTTCAGTACGACAAATCATTTGAGTGCCAATAAAAATAGCAAGCCATTTAAAATCACCTAATGGTGTAGTCAATAACAACACTTTATAATGACTACTAGTCATTGTATAATGCTTTCGGCATGATTTAAATTACAGGTAAGTTAATATAGAAACATAGATAAATTGGGAGCTTAATACAGGAGAGATGGGAATCAGTATACTTGTCTGTAGGAGGTATGTATGTATGAGACAATTCAGGTGTGTAAATGGTGAGTTCACCAAACAATATCTGTCATGCGCAAAGCTAGTATAATGGAAATCGAGTTAGGCGTATATAGACAGATGTATCTACGCATAGATGGTGCCCACATGCAGGTATTGTTTTCAACTTTGTCACCTTGATCGACTCTGTCGCCTCTCTAAAACACTTTGCAAGGTCATAAGCTTCATTATAATTAATAATTATTATTAAACTGACACTATGACATGACGTGGCCGAAAGGCTATATAGTTAATTGTCTACATAGGTATCACTTACAGAACAACTAGTGAACGAAGTAAATATAAACACGAGTACCAACTATAATTTTCTTTTAAACTGGTTTTAAACTGGAAACTGGAACACACAAATTATATTTGTATTTCTACAGAATAAATTGGTTACTGAAGGTATTATAGATGAAATTTAGATTAATAAGACTTAAAGGTTCTTTAACATTGAACTTGAGGCAAGTTTCAAAATACACAAGTTGTATACATATTTTCAAAGAAAGCGGAATCAAAATGTAGTGATTATACGAGTATCATACCACCAGCCCGTGTCTCTCCACTGCTGGATATAAGCCTCTCTCAAGGACCGCCACCACACGCGGTCTTCAGCTCTTCTCATTCAGCCACTACCGGCGACTTTCTACAAGTCGTCAGTCCACCTGGCCGGATGGCGTCCCACGCTACGGTAGGCCTGGTTCACAAATTCAGTCGTTCAGCGAGCGATGGAAAGAGCTATGCTCGGAGTTTCTTTGCTGGACAAAATCCGCAACGAAGAAATTCGATTATACGAATATTTCTATGCAATTCTAAAATTCAAGTACGACAACATTCGATCAATGACAAAGCAGAATACGACCAAATTTAGTTACGATGGATCAATGACTTATAGTCGCTTGTAGTGCCTGGAGGGGAAGTGAAAGATCATGTGTGATGGCAGACCTTTGAGGAAGTTTATTATCCAGAGGTAGAGATCTGCGATTGATGGTACGGTTTATAATGCAGACCGTTGTATTTGCTTGAATACTTGGCAGTGTTGTTTTCAATGTGACCAATAAACATAAAATCTAAAAAGTAACGAATCTATTATTATTATGAGATTTGTGAGTCACGGTGTGGGTAAAGCTCGTCAAAGACTGTGTGAACTTTACGTTCAATGACATTTCGTGTTTGATGCTCCGTTGGTTCATGCAAGGAGTTTCATTTCCTGCTTGAAATATTTCAATATTCACTTTTAATAAAATATAATAAAACTATTAAAAAAGATACAGATACATAAAGTTACGATACTTAAAAAAAATGTAAATATTTTCATTAAATCTTCATTTCAATATCAAATGAACTGTTTACTATAAAACGTATTTACTTATGTTATTTCTTTTTAAGTATATCGCAACATGATAATTAATAGGGATCACTTAAAAATTGTAGATTTGAGCAAATATTGATAATGATATTATAATTTATTTAATTTACACGATACATGTAGTAGATATATCTTCCAAAGGATTAACATTTATTTTTAATTAGTACGTTTATCTAACTTACAATAACTCATACAATAATAACTTACAACAATATAGGAGGCACCCGTGGTAGGAGAATCCTGTGTTAGAGATGCAATAAATATTATCATTATCCGTTTTGTACCGGTACATTAACTTTTTAAAGGTCAGTTACTTTTATTTAGCCTTTTTCTTCAACATCTTATTCGGATGAAAAAAGACAACCTCGAATTCTGTTGACTGCATTTTAGCGACTTTAATTTTGCCACTAGGTGTTTTCTGTATAAATGTAATGTTTATTCTCTCGTTTCAAAAGTGGATTTTTTATTTATTTTAATTAAAAAATCTATTATTTAATTGGTAGTTTATATTATATTTATGTGGGAAACGGATATTACCAATATTATAATTACATTAAAATATCTTGTGAAAGTAAAATTTCCCTTGACCAGACGTATGTGAAAGGAATGAGTACCATCTTAGAGCGGCATAATCAGTTAGTTATTTCTACGACTGTCGTGTAAAATCATTTTAAGCGTTCATAGCTTTTGGAATAATTGTATTATAGTCAAATAAAGGCTTCCTCGCCTAGTGAGGCGAAACTTGTGTATTTCATAGTTAAAAAAGAACAGATATGTTCACAATATTAAACTAAACAGGTTATGGGATTATCCCAAGTTATTAAAAGAAAATTCTATCTAACAAGTCCATGAAGAAACAAGGGGCAATTAGCGTTAGTAATCAAGCAATTCTTCACGCTTCAGTTGATATCGTATATTAATCGCCGAATTTGTCAACGAACTTATTTAGTTCATGGTCTATTGTTTCAAATTCGTGGTGCGTTTAACATTAAGATCCTGTTGAGAGACAAGTCCAATTCGTGCGTGGGTGGGTGACCTTGGACAAACGGGCTGTTGAACAGGGTTCCTTACCCGAAGATTGCAGTCCGTCTGTAGTCTGTTGCAATTCGCTTAACGTTAATGGATATGATATTTACTTACAGACTATGTTCGATTTCATTAAAACAGGTAGGCACGTTCAAATTAAAATTTTATGAATTGTGGGTCTACGATTAAGAGTGCATGACAAGTATGACAGGATTTTACTGTTAATATTGGTAATCGCAGATTTATGCATATAGGTAAATTAATTGTGATTTAATTCTTAAACACATGCTTCAGATTTCTTTTAAACAACATTTTTATAAATAAAAAATGACCTAAAAGTAGAGTGAATCGAATAGACATACTAATTTGAAACTTTTGAACAACAAAAACGTGAAAATTTTTAGTCAAAAATGTATACTTTTTGATAAGAAATGTGTGTCGGCACCGATAACTTAACGAATACTTTCGTTAAAATACATTATTAAAGAAGTGTTATATGTAGGTAGTTACGCCGTCGACAGATTACCGATTTGACATATGTCAGATTAATGTAACTAGTGATGTGACTATAGACAATCGTATCAGTAGCATTAAATATATTTAACAGATAATGATAATACTTTCACCTTGTTCTCTTTCACAAGTTTTATTAAGTCTGCTTTCAGCATCTGGACATTGGTTTCAGTGCCGTTTTTTCTGCTTTTTTTACTGGCCTGGGTAAACACTATATCCACCTGCATGGAATGGTGTGAACCATTGTCCATTAAAATAACTATGGCTCCAGCAGGCTGGTTAATAATTGATGTTCAAACCACTGTCTAAAAGTGTCAGCATTAGTGTTGCCAGGTCCAGTGTGTCAAATATTAGTCCAGTCGAATTAGATCAAAAAAGGGGCTAACCCGGAAAAAATTAAAAGCGTCAATTTTCCTTCGGAAGTCGTTTGGGGGGGTCACTGGCAGTCTACATTTCGGTTTTCGGGAGTCGCATCCTGTTGCTTCGTCCGCCATCTTGAATTGAAGGGTGAATTTTTGTTTATTGAATAACTCGTTTATTTTCAATTTTGCACGAAAAATGGTCATGACCAAAGTTGTTTAGAATTAAATTTCCCACAATTTTGGTCCTCACCAATTTTTCGCTACGAGCGATATTTTCCGATTTACACCCGAAAAGGGGAGATGAATTTTTGTTTATTAAATAACTCGTTTATTTTCAATTTCTCATGAAAAATGGTCATTACCAAAGTTGTTTAGAATTAAATTTCCAACAATTTTGGTCCTTATCAATTTTTCGCTATAATCGATATTTTTCGATTTAGATCCGAAAAGGGGTGGGAGTGAGATTTTGTTTATTGAATAACTCCTTTATTTTGAACTTTACATGAAAAATGGTCATGACCGAAGTTGTTTGGATTTGAATTTTCAACAATTTTGGTCATTATCGATTTTTCGCTATGATAGATATTTTTAGATTTTGCTCCAAAAAGGGGTGGGAGTGAATGTTTGTTTATTTAATGACTCGTTTATTTTCAATTTTACATGAAAAATGGTCATGACCGAAGTTGTTTGGATTTGAATTTTCAACAATTTTGGTCATTATCAATTTTTCGCTATGATAGATATTTTTAGATTTTGCTCCAAAAAGGGGTGGGAGTGAATGTTTGTTTATTTAATAACTTGTTCATTTTTTATTTGTCACCAAAAATGGATATTACCGAAGTTGTTTGGATTAGAATTTCCAACAATTTTGGTCATTGTCAATTTTTTGCTAAGATCGATATTTTTTTATGTTGCTCCGAAAATGGGTGGGAGTGAATGTTTGTTTATTTAATAACTTGTTCATTTTTGATTTGTCACCAAAAATGGATATTACCGAAGTTGTTTGGATTAGAATTTCCAACAATTTTGGTCATTGTCAATTTTTTGCTAAGATCCTTATTTTTCGATTTTGACCCGAAAAGGGGTGGGGGTGAAATTTTGTTTATTTAATAACTCGTTCATTTTTTATTTCACACAAAAAATGATTATGACCGAAGTTGTTTGGAATTATATGAAATTAGTTGGTGAAATTTTTTTTTCCACGAGAAATTAGAGCGTTTAAAATTCGAAATGCCCATCGTACTTTTTCGAGGGTTACGCCCATGGCTAACCGAACCGGTCTGTGTACAGCAGGGTCACGTCTAGGTATACAATAACGCCAAAAATGACGCGGCAGCTGTTCCATGACATTCGAGTGGGCCTGAGTTTCAGTTTGTGAAAACGCTCGTTGGTGAGCGGACGCTCTCTATCAACATGGTGAACTGTTTTGTGTGCGGAAAATGTCACTCACTCCCACCCCTTTTCGGGTCTAAATCGAAAAATATCGATCATAGCGAAAAATTGATAATGACCAAAATTGTTGAAAATTCAAATCCAAACAACTTCGGTCATGACCATTTTTCATGTAAAATTGAAAATAAACGAGTCATTAAATAAACAAACATTCACTCCCACCCCTTTTTGGAGCAAAATCTAAAAATATCTATCATAGCGAAAAATTGATAATGACCAAAATTGTTGAAAATTCAAATCCAAACAACTTCGGTCATGACCATTTTTCATGTAAAGTTCAAAATAAAGGAGTTATTCAATAAACAAAATCTCACTCCCACCCCTTTTCGGATCTAAATCGAAAAATATCGATTATAGCGAAAAATTGATAAGGACCAAAATTGTTGGAAATTTAATTCTAAACAACTTTGGTAATGACCATTTTTCATGAGAAATTGAAAATAAACGAGTTATTTAATAAACAAAAATTCATCCCCCCTTTTCGGGTGTAAATCGGAAAATATCGCTCGTAGCGAAAAATTGGTGAGGACCAAAATTGTGGGAAATTTAATTCTTTGGTCATGACCATTTTTCGTGCAAAATTGAAAATTACCTAGTTATTCAATAAACAAAAATTCACCCTTCAATTCAAGATGGCGGACGAAGCAACAGGGTGCGACTCCCGAAAACCGAAATGTAGACTGCCAGTGACCCCCCCAAACGACTTCCGAAGGAAAATCGACGCTTTTAATTTTTTCCGGGTCAAATCCTAATTCGACTGGGCTATATCGGGACGGAAGGTTAAAATAATCGGGAATTTGGTTTTCAAATCGGGACAGCAACAATGATTTATTTTTATCGGTCGGTATTTTTTTTTTATAATGGTATGTTACCATTGATTAGTACAACAAACATAACAAATAAAACTTAAACAAACTAGATACACTTCTTTAAAATATAACAAAATTCAAACGTAACCGTTTTGACTAATTAAATCGAATCATAATCATCTTTATCTCGCCAACACAATGCGCGCGAAGTTTAAAACTTTTATGATGACTATTTAGTCCGAGTTTGGTGAGAAAATATGAAAATGTGAAAGCAAAAATATATATCTATAAAAAGCTTATAGATATATTCGTTTTTCCTGTCAAAATTCTCGATCAAAATACAGACTAAGGAGGTTAGTGAAAAATCGGGACATTCGGCGTCCCGATCAAGGGTGAATCGGGACGTGTCACCAGGCCCCTGAAAATCGGGACGTCCCGCGCAAATCGGGACACCTGGCGACAGTAGTCAGCATTCATCTCCTCATGGTAGTCGGAAGTGCTCTTTGACTTAAAAGCCAGCAACGCGTTCTACACTAAGCCGGATCCAGCAGAACCATTGTAGCAGATAATTAATCAAGCGAGCTCCTTTGGCCATTGACACTAGATGTGGAATCTTTCATGCCGTCCGTCCACGAGCGTGAAACCATATGGTTCGCATTTCTCACGTCTCGTCGATAAACGCCACGTTTTCCCAATTTGTAATTTTCTTCGCTTCCCTTAAAAATTGGTTTATTTTGAGTATGATATCAAATCTTCCCATAACAATTTTTCTCTTGTCAGTTTTTTTTTGTATTTAAAGCCCATGTTGTTTAATATTTGTGACAATGCCGTTTTTCCTCCACTAAATAAGCCACCCTCTTTTAACGACATACAAATTATTACTCTATTCGGAAATTCATTTCTTGAATAATAATTGTAAATATGATTTCTGATAGCGTCTGCATCAAAATTGTCAACATCCATCACGAGGCTTGTTCTTCTCTTTTTTTTTGGTGTCCGTAACACATTTTCCTCACTTCCAGATGGGCCGTATTTTTATTTATTGATGTTAAAAAGTGTTTTTATACTGTTTTCAAGTGCGTGAAAAACGCGCTCTTGTACTTGGGTGACAGGCACCAAAGGTCCGCTATTTTGCTACTCACGCTCGATGTAATAGTCCTGTAATTTCATTACAAGCTCGCGGCATTGGCTATTTAAAGTTTGTCCACGTTTCGCCACTTTTACGCACTAAAACAACACGTAAATCCAATTTCGCGCACAGGTCAACGTAATATGCACGAACAACAAACAGAAGATAGGCGGGTCACAAGAAAAAGAACACCACACAACAGCAAATACTGGGGGACGTAGTCTGTGCGTACGAGTATGAACGATGCACGACTGATTGACTGACTGTTTTGCAGACACAAAATGGCGGCGCTAGTGCAGGTTGGGGTGACGATAGTTAGGCCAGTGATACCATTTTTAGCGATAATATTTTTTAAAAAATGCAATGATTTAATGATCGTTATACAATTTTTGAAAATCTTATTCGTAAATTACCCTACTTGATCTGTCACAGCTTAACCAAACACACACTTAATCTAATCACACACAAGTAATCGAATTAGTAAATTCATACACTTCTAACCTAATTCAGTACCTTGCACTATGTTTTAAAAAATAAAAAGCGACACACGACGTAACATTGTAACAGCGTGACAAGTATTTATAAAAAATGGTTTTCTTAGTTAGAATATTTAAGCCTCCAAATAATTACGTTTATTGTAAAATTTTACCTGTCATTTTCGTGTGAAATTTGTATTGAGAGCGCGTATTAACGACAAAAATAATTTTGTCGTAATTTGTACAAAGTTATCTCAATCAACTGTTCATGAACTGTCAAATCAGTATTTGCGTGCATGATTATTGAACAAAATGGTGGTAATTGGTTCGCAGGGTTTAAATACTGATTTTTTAACAAATTGTTTAATTGTGCGTTTGCGACTACACTACGGTTACCCAAGTGTCAGGGTAGTAGTACGTGTGTGCGGTTTGCCTTGTACTCGCCATCACTAGAAAGTACCGGCCGGTTAAGACAAAGGTTAGCTTTGCGTAACCTGCACGTCTAATGATCTCTTTTTACCGGCCTGGTTTGATCGATCGGATTGTTATGTAAATAGCTCGTGTGTACTGAATGGGAGATCATCTTTTTGTTTGGTTATTGTCCGATTGCGTATGTGTATGTTAACATTATTAGCGTGAGTCTCTGAAAATGTACACGGATAAATGTTTTAATTATTGATCTGTCTTGTTTTATGTTTACACCTTTATTATCTTAATAAAAGGATATAAGAAGGGGGAAAAGTTCTGTGTTTTCATTTATCTGATTTATAATCTGTGTATAAGTACACGTCGCAAAGTATATTTAAGATTTTTGGTAAATTGAAAAATATTCTCTATTTTATAATTTTTATATGTACTCCTTGTGGGGGTTAAAAATCGATGTATGTGTAGATATTTTACTCGGAGTTTGACATTTTTAATAATAATAATTTTGAGGTTGAATATGGACTAAACCTTTTAAATGACTTATAAATATTTATTTGACTGTTCAATACAAGTTTTAATAAAGTTTCACAACTTCAAACGTTACTGAAGTTAGGAATTTCAAAGTAGGCCTTTATATGTAGAACCAATCGATGTGGATTTGTGATATTATATCCCATTTCAACTTTAAGCGACAGAAGTATAAAAAATCCACCTTTAATAATAATAATTAAATAAAATATTCTTGAAGAATGTCGAAACAGTGTAAATTACAGTAACCTACTATTTTTATAAGCTGCTATAATAAATAACTCAAATAGGTAAACATAATTATAGGCGACACATAATTATCTGCAGTCATTATTAAAATTGAGGCAATTTGTACTAAGAATTTTGTAAGCACTAAATTAATCGTCAGCAAAAGGATGGGCCAACTAGTGGATTTTTTAAAAATCATACGTTATTTTGACACTGACAACTCTTTCCCGTTCAAAATATTGTCAAAATATTAGTATCATATTTCCGCGGGACAAAATGAATAGATTTACGCTTGATCAACGTTGAAAAATATTGAAAACTTATTACCAAAGTAACTGCTGTGTAGGCGAAACAGTGCGTATTTTGAAAAGAAGTTTTGGCCGAAATGAAGCACCCACGAAAATTGTGCAAAAAGTTCGTGAGACGGGCATGCTAGTGGACAATACTCACGTTCCCCGTGCTCGTACGGTGCGCACAGAAGAAAATGTCGCTGCTGTACTCGAGAGAGTGCGACTCAATCCCAGAACATCAACTCGCCATCGATCGCAACAACTCAATATTAGTCGTACTAGCCTGAAAGAATTCTGTACAAAGACCTCGGATTATTCGCTTACAAGGTCCAATTGACTCAGCAGCTGAAGGCTAATGACCATCCGCTTCTTTATCGCTTCTCGGTTTAGGCCTTAGAACAGCTCGAAACGGACGACGATTTTGCTCGAAATATCATCTTTTCTGATGAGGCGCATTTTCATCTGGGCGGCTATATTGACAAGCAAAACTGTCGCATCTGGGGCTCGGAAAACCCGCAAGTGATCATAGAGAAGCCAACACATCCTCAGAGAGTGACGGTTTAGTGCGGATTGTGGAGTGGTTGCATCATTGGCCTATATTTTTTCAAAAATGCTGCTGGAAATGCCGTTTCGGTCAACGGTGAGCGCTACAGATGCATGATAACCGACTTTTTATGGCCAGAAATTTAGGACATGGACTTGACGACCTTTGGTTTCAGCAGGATGGCGCGACATGCCATACAGCTCATGAAACAATCGATCTTTTGCGCACTAAGTTCGGTAATCGTGTAATCAGCCGTCTTGGCGATGTCAATTGGCCGCATCGGAGCTGCGATTTGTCGACGTTAGACTTCTTTTTGTGGGGTACCGTGAAAGATCGATGTTATGCAGACAATCCACAAACGATTCAGGTCCTTAAGTTGAATATTGGCCGAGCCATTCATCAGATAGAGCCCGAAACCATTAACAAAGTCTTGGAAAATTGGGTTGACAGGATGCGCTACTGCCAAGCCAGCCGAGGCAGCCACATGAATGAAATCGTATTCCTTAAATAATGGGAATGTTTGCTCTATCTAATAAAGCCATAATATTTGGATGAAAAAGTATTTTTGTTCATTTTATTGTAATTTTAAAAAGAAACTTATTTGGCCCACCCTTTATAACAAGACGAATAATAACTGTTATTCAATTTAAACTATTATTCGAAGTATGGATTAATGTACACAGAACATACATATCTTAAAGGTATATGAAATTTATTCATACCATGCTATTGGCCATGTAGTGTGTGGGCCGGCTTTAGAATAACATCACCCCCCACTATTCCCGCAGGTGTCGTAAACGGTGACTAAGGGTTAACAAAGCCGCTACCACAAGCCGCGACTATAAAGGCCAAAGTATCAATCTGCCGATTTTTCTAATTTTTAGTTTCTTTCTTTATGTAAAATAATGTTTAACATATTATGATAAACGTCTCATTGATAAGTTAAAAGCCCCGAGGAAATACACCAACTCTAGAAGAATGAGCTCGCCAACCCCCTTAGGTAGCGTTGCGTTTTAAGGTCATACATCCCTCGCGCACAAGACAATATGCATGATGAGGTCCATGTCCAGCAGTGGACGATAAAAGCGCTGATTACGGTTACGGTATACCTATACGGTGTATATACGTTTAAAATAATTTAGTTTCATAGAATTTTTGATAAAAGCTTTCTCAGAGGCTATAGGTAATATCTATTACACACACAATTTTAAGTATTCGGTCAAAAATAGAAATCAAAAGAATCAGCATGCTAAAGTATGGGCAGCAGGACCGACAACAACAACAATGGGGAATGCTCTGCAGAATTGTTCAATATAATTCCCACCTCGGGTTTCTACAACCACGCCTCCCGTGTCGGGTTTCTTACAGAAGTGCGGTCCATCCGCATTTCCTCGATACGGAGGTGTCGCGTACTGTTCAGTCCAAAAATGATTTTATACCACTAAACAGTAGGCTGTGGAACTACCTCAAGAGGACTTTCCATTACCCTACCATATGGGGTTCTTTAGGAAAGTTGTGAATAGGATTTTGCAAGGTCATGCTGCATCAGATGGAACTCTGCATGCTCGTCCACATACTTCCCTATAAAAAAAAAAACGAAAATGGATACAACGTATTGGAAAGTGCAGTGTGGGACGCTCTTAGGCCTGGTAGACTAGCGATTACGAATCTATCAATTACTAATTCTTCAAAAGAACAACATTTTTTAAGTAATTATTGTTATTTCTGACAGTGCTGACATTGTTATAATATCTGTGTGGGACTAGACAAATCTCCCTATGAGTGTCTGCTATCATCGACTGCTAGTAGGTGTCGGAATATTTACACAGGTCTTCAAAATGCAGTATCTAGCAAGTTGATCGCGTGGAAACTCAACCTGTTTCAAACGTTTGCACAAGGTCTATATTTCTGTGAACTTTGTATTAAGGAACTATAGTTAGTATGCGAGCCGATTTGTAGGAAATAACGGAACAGTTGTCAGTCGACTGTACGCAACAGTCTACCACTTGTGTTTATTGATTTAGATCATTATGACACAGTGCTAACTAACGTTTACCGAAATATTTTAAGTATGTTACAATTTTACAAGCACCAAGACATTAACAGCGAACTGGCGCGATGGCGCCATAAGTTTCTGTACTCGTGTTTTATAGATAACAACGACATTAAATTCGATAATACTGGGTTTACATATTACATCATTTTTCTGCTATCCCCAAATAAAAAATATTGTTCTTTCATCAGACAAGAAGACAGTTAAGAGAATAGTAACTGAAAATGTATTTTAAACACAAAGATACATATTTTAAATGTTGCAAATATGTTTTCGTAGATTGTGTTTATTGGTGTTAGTGTGCCAAATAATATTTCAATCGGTATCGTCATCGCGTACGTGATTGACACGTGGTAGAGTGGTATGGTGCAGTTCATCGTAGATTCAGGACGAGAGCCCCAGGCAGTAGGTTAATATAAACATACACTCCCGGTCACCTGAATCGAAGCACCCTGCTTTTACACTTTTGATGGCCTAAAGCTTAAAAAAAAAAGTTTGATCGATCAAATTTTATTTATGCAGTTTTGAAGCTGGCATACTAACCATCATTTCAGTATGTCATTATTCCAAATTGGAATAAACGATCGTGTGTCCGCCTTTCTCATGGGGAAGACTTGTATTGGATTTTTGTAGAAAACAATGGTTCACCTAAAAAAATCGTTTATTCAGTAACTTGTATTGCCTCCAAGAGCGTTTTGCGGTTTGACATGGAATCAATCAACGTCACTATGACGTGTTACGGAATGTTCTCCCTTTCTTCCTCGATGGCAGTTTTCAGATCCTGCAATGTCTGCAGGGCTGGGTGGTGAGCTGGAACACGCCTCTTTAGCTTATCCCATAAATGCTCCATGGGATTCATATCTGGGCTTCTCGCTGGCCATTCCTGCAGTATGCGCTCTTGCATTATCGTGCATAAGAACAATTCTTGGCCAAAAAATCCAACATATCACATAAATCTCTAGGCATTGACGAATGTAACGGTCGCCATTTAGTGGTGACAGCGGTGGTGCCGTCACAACCGCAGGTCCTTTTGGCTTCCGCGGAAATACCTCCTCAGTGTCCATGACCCGCCGCCATAACTCACTTTCTCTTCAATACAGCACTGGATAAAACGCTCTCCCTGGCTTCGGTACACCTTCCTCCTTCCATCATTACCATACAGCATAATTCGAATACATCTGTGAAGAGTATCTGGCTCTATTGACGTTGAATGCAATGCAAATGTTCGCGCGCAAACTGGAAGTGAGCTCGTTGTCAATTTGGGCCTATTGGCTGGCTTATGTGGTTTTGTATCACGTTCTTCGAGTCTCTTTCTGACAGTCCGAGCGCAACAGCCACACCATGAAAGTCTCGGAGCTGTTCTTGGATCTGTACTAAGGTCAGGTGACGATTTTGTAAGCTGGTCCTGAAGATAAACCGATCTTATATTTCCGTCGTTACTCGGAATTGTGGTCCTCCAGGACGGCGAACGAAGCTGCCAGTTTCCAGGTATCCATGGTATACTCTTTGAACAGCAGAACGGTGTAACTTAAGTTGTGCTTTCACAGTCCGCGAACTAAGCCCAGACTGAAGAAGTGCCACAACTTGCGCAGCTACTTCAGGCGTAGTATCCATAATTTTAAGGTCAAAATCTGTTTGCAAATCTCAGGAAAAACTGCTCCAATTCAATCTTTCTGCTTCCTTATTTTTTTCAAAACAATGAACTAACGACTTTTCTTCTGCGGTTCAAATTCGTAAATTCAAATTTGGAACAATAGCACACCAACTTTAAAACTGCAAAAAAACTTTTTCTTTGACCTAACACTATTTTTCTTTCAGGCCTTTATACATAAAAATGCAGGATGGCTTGATTCAGTTGTACCGGAGTGTATTAATACAATATTTAATATAATAATGATTGGCGCCAAAATGAGAAAAAATATTGACAATGAGAGTGACAGTTTCCAAATTCAAATATATATTGTTTTTCATTATTGTAACGGTAGGTATTATGTATCTACAGTTATATTAAATAAGTCTAATTTAGATATTAAAAAATTCTATCTGATACGAGTATTAGAGGTTTATTGAAGACATCGTTCATGCCAATGTTGATGACCTCTTAATCGAATTAAAGGGGAACGATAAGATCGTATCGGATCCAGTACTTCCCTGTGGCTCACTCACTGCCTGTGACATTAATTGGTAACTAACTGTACTGTAAGGTATAGTAAGGTAGAATTACAGAGAAGGCAAGGGGATAAATTGATAAAGCCATCGGTTTATAATTACTATTATATTTATTATGATTACTTTGGTTAAGATATACTCGTAGTACCTGTATTATTCCTCTATATTTCTTGTTCCCGTACGTAGCTTGGGACGCCTTCCAACCAGCTGGATTGATGACTTGTGGAAAGGCGCCGGTAGTGGTTGGATGAAAAGAGCAGAAGACAGTGTGTAGTGGCATTCCTTGGGAGAGACCTGTACACAGCAGTGGAGGGACCCAAGTTTTATGGTATGGTATATTTTTAACTTTAATTCTTCCATAATCATATCTATTATATTTGTAATAGGTACATAACATAAATGTAAATAAATAACGGTAAATTAATAGTTTGTAATTTAAAACAACTTTTCCGTCTGTAAAAGGTCAGTATACCGCAATGAAGTGACGGAAATGTTAATTGTCAATTAGATGTTTATTGGACCAGAATTATGTTTGATATTTTTAATTTACAAGAACCAAAAGTGGATGCATCGAGGAATTTGCAGGATTTCAAAGAGGGTGGTTTCTTTTGATCATGAAGCTTAGTGACTTGAGCTATAAAACATTAATTTACTAGATAAATATTGTGTGGAGAGAAGAGTGTGGGGAAAAGGAGGTATGAGCGTCGATCTTGGGTGCAATGTCCTGCCAGGCGGTATGTGGTACCGCGCTGCATACGTAATGCGTATAAATTACTACGGGTTCGTGATATCAAAACAACATCAAATATATAATACTGAATCTTATGACTCTGTTTGCAGAAAGACAGATGATCTAATTGATGAATGTGGCAGCATTATTAAACATATCAAGGTAATCAGCCGCAACAGCTAAAATGTAGGATTCATGCTACGTTTGATTATAATATGAATAAGTAAACAATCAAAGTCATAAGCACGATAAAAAACAGACAAATCACTTCAAAGAATAGGTACAAGAAGGTGTATGTTCTGATGAATGGACGAAGAAAAGTTGAAAAAAAGAAGGCAAGAGCAAACTCGCTAGAAACTCGACGACCAATATTGCAGAGCAGTTACATGGTACATAGGGTGACTAGGTAAATTTTGAGATACTCAAATTTCAAAAAGAGAACTCATTTGAGCTGTACGGTTTTTAAAACATTTGTTTAAGTCAAAACAAAAAAAAATAAAAATGTTTAATTTTTTTTGTGTCATTTCGCGCGCTTTTCAACAATAGAATTCGAACGAGAACATTTTTATGCAATGATGTTAGACAATTTTAAAGTTAGTTAAACATGTTTTACATAGTTTTCTCAAATTAAAGAAAGAAAATTTTCCTTGAAATATGATGAGTACGCGGTAAAGAAAATGTAGAACGAAAACCCAAAAACTACAAATTATTAAAACGATTTAACAATTACCAAAATAAAAACGTTAACGCTTTATCAAAAAGGATACTTACAAACAGATAGAGGAGTCTGTTAAGATTTCTTTAGCGGTCGTTCATGAAATTTTACACCAACACCTTCAAGTCAAGAAGCTTTGTTTGCGTTGGGTTCCTCATTGACTGCTGAACAAAAACAGGCTCGCGTGACACGGTGCAGGGAAATGATTGTAAACATCGAAAATCGAGAGGGACAGAATATATTTAATATTATTACTGGAGATGAGAGTTGGATCCATCAGTATGAATGCAGTTCGAAGCCGAGAGGCTCTGCTGAGCTGTAAAATTACTCTTACAATCGTAGAAAATCATAGCGAAAATTTTCACGAGTTAAATCCATCGTAATGCAGATACGCAATTTTTAAAATGACGCCAAAATGAAAAAAACAAACGACTGTTAGATGAAAAACTTTATTCTACAGCAAAAGAGTTCCATTTTCAAATATTGTAATTACTTTTTAAGTATTGTTTATGTAAGTGTCCAGTTCTGGAAATTTTCAGTGTGACCTATGTATACTTAAAATACTTTCTTCTAAAAAAGATATTCTCTATTAAACAGTTTAAATTTTACATTAGTTTGTAACAAGTTAATGGCGGTTTTTACCTACCTAGAACTAAATTCCTTTTGTAGTGCCTAAAAGTATATATCTACCTATTTAATTGACAACAAATCCTTGATTGTAGATATAAACTGATAGATAACGTGAACACTTAAATGCTTTAGGTTCTTTATCTGCTTCATTTATTACTTTTGTATTTTTTCTCAATCTGAGGCCATTGTTTTAGAAAAGGAAGTATTATTACGTCCTCTGTGAAACTGTCATTGTATAATTTTAGATTATTTATCATGTGAACAATAAACTGCAAAAATATTGGCTTCTTAATTGATTCCCGCGTATTAACTTATTTACAACATAATAAAGTATAACTACACATAATACTCAATCGTATCATAAGTATTTTTATTGTGATTTTCAGACACTCTTTCTGTTCCACTTCTCTGTTATTATTTATTTAGTATTCAAATAAATTATTTGTGATTGTCACCTCTTTGCTATCTAAATTGTTTAATAGATAGTTATAAAAATAGCTATTGGAGTATATATATGTAAAGTCAATGTAGCAAGTGAATAGTCATGACATCATAAAAAAAAACCTTATTAAGTTGGCAAGAAGTTTGCAAAAATGCCAAGTATCGGGTGCAGTTTAGGAACATTTACCGTTGCGTAAACGTGCGGATTATCTGATGGTATATTTTCGCTTTCGAAATGTTTACTGGCGCCGGAGACGAAAACGTAACGCACGACTATCACGATTCGTTGCGTTTTAAATGGCGTACCAAATCGATGTGCCTTCTATTTGTTTCATGATTAGAATGGCACACGAAATAAAATATAAATATTTATGGCATAAAACATTATTATGATTATCACTTGCCTATCAATTATCCATATCTTACTCTGGAATTCACCTCTTCAAGCAAGATTCTTAAACAGTTAACATGTTGTTCTTTCATGACCAATTTTCAATCTTCATGTCCCTATCAATCTTGTGATACTTACAATAAAGTTATTATAAGCAAAGGACATGTAAAATTAATAGATATTTTCAAAATGTTTCTAAGGTTTCAATATTATCAATTTCTAAGTCATAAATAGTTCTACGAAATTTAATTATACAATTTATTCATTTTTTTAATTTTAATGGATCGACATTTGCTAAGTATTTATATAAATATATTTACTATTATTTCCATCAGTTATATGAATCGTCGAATGGAGGTCACACCACTATCGATGACTTAAAAATGTTATAGTACGTATCAAAACTGCAAAATGTTCACAATTATTATCTACACCTATAAAATGTATCAAATAGGCACACCGAGAACTCAGTCGGTGGTCAGTGTACATTTGTTGTTATTTAGTGGAAGTTTTACTTTACGCACGCGTGGATTATTTTTTTAACTTTATATGTTACTAGCGGTTCGCGACTTCGTTCGCGATTCAGAAACCTTCAAGGGGGTGCGCACAGCAACTCATGAAAAGTTTCATCGCAATCGGATGAATGGTATAGGAACACATACGGGACAAACAAAGAAACATTCATTTGTATATATATGTGGTTATACCCATTGATAAATTAAGCTTATTTTTAAAAGCACATTCACAATTTCCTCTTATATACCGATCGCATATCCCCTGGTGTTGTAGGTGTCCATGGGCGGCGGTAACACTTACTATCACGTGGGACCGCTTGCTTGTCCGCCCACTATTATATAAAAAAATTTAAAAAAAATATTATTAAATATAATCTAACGATAGCGGAGTGTTTCCGTATTACAATTTACCTTAACAAGTGGTAGAATTAAGTAGAATATCGTCTGTGTTGGAAACATAAAATGTAAAAATTGTATTTTATAAAACAGCAACACCAATGTTAATATCAATTATAACATATCGCTGTAGGTATCCTCCCTTCCGAATAAAGACTTACACCAACATGGAGACAATTGTGCACTGCCAAAAAATAAGTGAAACAAGCATTACGCCTACAATTAAAGGACTTTAACAGTCAGTGTATTGTCTACATACTAATAATACCAAGTAGCGTCACGTACTCTTTTCTACTTGCGGTTATCGATTCCAAGGATATATATGTAGTTATAAATTCCGTGGTGTCTTCAAGGCATATGACTAAGTTAAAGCGTTTGCGGTCGACACGTCACGTCTAATAATAATACTCCATCATTTTCTGCGGCACAGGTATGCAAGATTACAGGATTCACAGGCCGATCCCTACAATGGTTATATAATGCTGTAAGTGACAGACAGGTTTATATACTGTACGTGTAGATTCTCATATGTTTACGGTTACTCTGAACACACAAACAACCTTTTATAGATTTTAGATTTTTTCTTATAAACAACCTTTTATGTACCTGGTTATAGAAATTTCCGATTTATGTCTATACACAGATAAAATACCTCCTAAATATTTCCAGGGGTTTCTCTTCTAAATAGATTGTTTATAATTATAAAAAAAACAGTTTCGAAGGATTCGCTTCTTTATTCATTTAGCGAGGAAGTTTTCATACACTCATTTATTGAGTACCTACCAATAACGTTCTATATACTAAGAGTATATTGCCCAAAAGAAACTTTAATAAACTTGCACTTTGGTATCTGCGGTTCAACCCGTTCTGAGCCTTGGTTACAATACTTCTTCAATTGACTCTGTCGTTGATATTTCTCTTCCAGAATATTACTTTTCTGATGTTCCTCAAATACGTCTCTACACATTTTATCCATCTTCTCTGCGGTCAGTATCTTTACAATAACAGCTCTCCTGTTCTCCTCCGATGGAATTCAACCTGACCCATTGTTGGCGCTCTTTATTGTGATATTTAAAAGAGATTTCTTTTATCATAGGAAATCTCATTTTTTTTTAAATCTTGGAAACCTGGACACTGCGTTCTTTTCTTACTGCTTTACACAAACAGAACATTGAACATATATTACAGGACGATGCAACATTGTTACAAAGACCAAATTGCAACAATACATATTTATACGTAGATAAAATGCAACGATCAGCATCATTTGTAACCTGATAATTTGTGTTATTTTGTTAAAAAGGTTTAAAAAGTAGCGGCTTTTGTCTTATATATAAAATATAAATGCGTAATGTTAATGTTTCTGCAGTACTTCGTAGTAATTGCCCGTATTTTTTGTGAAATTACTGAACCTAAACAAAATTACTGATACCAGTCCAAACGAATTTGAATGCCTTATTAAAAACTTCCCAATTAAAATAAGATAAATAATATTTTGACTGTTTAAAGAACCTGCCATCAAAATCAGTCTAGCAATACTTTTTAGATAGTTATAATGTATAATTTAAACGAACCATTCACGTAAACAACATAATAGTTTGTGAATATACTTAAATTTAGGATTTCTTAAAAAAATGTTTTGAAAAATATGAGCATAAAACAGGAATAATACTATATGTCTGCAAAGTGTAGGTTACAAAGATTCACAATTGAAGGATCATAAAAACAGTTAAGGAATCCGAATGACACTATCTGGTAGGTGAAGTAGGTACTCGTATGTAGGGAGAGTAGTTCATCGCATGAGCAATGAATTTTTATTTAAGTATGTTTGAAAATTACGGTTACATTTATAACTAAAGCGGAAAATTGTAGTCATCGAACATAATGACATGAAAATTTAATTAATCTACATTCTTGATACAATGGAACTTTTACAAGAGTAAGTGATTTGTGATGATTACAAGTATCTGATTTTGTAGTGGTGTATTATTCGTATATGTATAACGAACACAAACTTTGGACACAGTCTTTTTCTTAGAAATGTATTATCAGGTAGGTACAATAAGTAGCTCCTTACCTGCTCTAACTGGGTGTAATCCTTTTGTTTTTATAAAACAATAACAAAACCATAAGTCAGTAGTTTTATATCGTGTTATAAGAAGTCCTGAACTGATAAGCTTTTAAGCAATTTATGGGATAAAGTTGTCATTATGACAAATGCATGAAGAATGTAACTTATGTATTGGAACAACGGTCTTACTCAACAATTGTGATGAGTGCATTTTACGCACAAGGCGATAAGTTTACTGATCACTCTTTTCTTAGTGTTAGTACTTGCTATACAAAATATATCAAAGTTTAAGTTTTAAAGCAATGAAAAGTAGTGTTGTGTTACCTTTGCATTACTTATGTAAATTAAAGAATTAATATTTTAATTACTTTATGCACTTTTATCCTGATTGTATGAGTAGGTTCGTTCTTTTAAAACAGCATGCAGATTTATCTGTTCTCAATAGAAAGAAAAGCATCTTACCTTTAACGGTATATGCAGAGACGTGTCACAAGAAATAAATCCACACGAAGCAAACAAACAAACAGGAAAGTTACTTGCAATACGTAGAGGATTTAAAATCAGGTTCTGCGGTACCGCTATGCACTTAAATTAGACGTTAATAAAACGCATACCTGGCTAGTTCCAAATTGCGCACATCACTTTAATCTTCACTAAAATAAGATTATATGAATACAGTATAGTTCGTTTTGTGGAGGCGTTCGTTCGATCGTTTTGTGTCGTTCAACCGGTAAGACAAGGCGAGGCGCGATACCTGCCTCGAACCCGTCGACTAATAGACTGTCTATGCTATGGCGCACGTGTTTACTTGGGTATTGCGTATGTGTGCGTGTGAGAAGGCTTTGCTCGCGCACGAGTGTGCTGTATTGCCAACTTCAACAAAATAATCTCTGGTAGAGAAATAGGTGCAACAAAGAATCTTTCTGTGTAATTCTTAATCTGGGACATTTTTATATGACAGATGGTAAGAACGCAGGCAGCCCCCCACCTCCATGATAGCATGTAAACGAGTAGTTTCAATTTAATATAAATTAAAAAAACGGACAGGGCTTCTTGCAGGGAGAGAATAATCTAGATCATCGTTTTTCGACCTGGGGGCCAGGACCACCAAAGGACTCGCAATTGGTCAGGCAAAAATAATCTATACTAATAGGTAAAATTGTGTGTTTGTTTGTAGGTATGTTGGGGTTAATCTCTGGACTATTGAACCGATTTCAAAAAATATTTCACAAATAGGAAGCTACATTATCCGTGTCTAATATAGGCTATATTTTATTTTGAAATTTTGAAAAAAAAAATTTATAAACCGACGCGAAGCGAGGGCGAGTCGCTAGTAGGTACTCAATATGTAAGAATTCCTTATGGACCGAGAGATAGGGGCCTATTATCTCTTTTACTAGGTCCATGAGAAACTTTATATTAGCTGCCCCGGGCCTCGCAATATTTGGGGCCTCAACTTGAGAACTCAAGATGTTAGACAAAAATATAGGGGAAGGCAAAGCGGTGTCACAGCCCGTAGAACGGCCTAAATTCCATAAAAAAAAAACTTTCGAGAAACCAAGCGTGCAAGCAGTTCTTTTGCATGAAAATAGCAATTGTATAATACATTCATCTTGTCCGAGTGGATTCAGCAGAATCTTGCAGTCTTTCCAGTAAATTTTTAATTTCTTTAGTGGAAGTCGAAAAAGGATGAGAGGTTTTAAAAAAACATATAGCACGCTATTATTCCTTATATGATATTTTAAAAACAAGATGGTCAGCAAAGCTAAAAGCTGTGAAACCAGTGGCTCTAAATTTGAAACCTTTCCGATCTTTAAATCTTTAAATGAAATCGATTTAGCAAGGCTTCCCGTTGATGCACAAAAACGGATTCCTGCTTTTAAAAAATACTTGTCAAAATTTGAATGTGTTCTGATGTCTACAGTTTGGCTGGAAATACTAGTGTCATTATATCAAACGAATCTTATTATCGAATCTCGTAAATCAACATTGGATGTAGAAAAAGATAATATTGAGAAGCTACTTAAAGATAGAGAACAACTTAAGAAAACACGGAAGTCCGTTTTTGATTAATGTAATAAAGTTGCAACCGAAAATGAAATCACTCCAGAACTTGAAATAAATCGTCTATTAAAAGACCAAAAATCTGCTGAAGAACATTTTTATTTAAACGTTTTTAACAAAATTACCAATTTAATAATATATGACTTACGCGTCGATTTATATTTTTGAAGTTTTACGGAAATTTAATGAAGTGGATCAAGAGAATCTAGTTTCAAAAGCAAAATTATTGCTAGACAAATATAAAAATGAACTAAGTGACGAAATTGTAGAAAAACTAATACTGCTGAAGCGTGTTTACAAATCCAATTTTAAACTAAGCACGGAACCGGCAGAATTACTTAAGGAAATTATCGGCATGGGATTGTAAACATATTTTCCAATATAGCGATTGTGCTTCGAATTTTTTTAAATTTGCCCATGAGTATTTATTTATTTATACGGGATATACCCTTTTTACATAACAGATTAAAGAAAGGAAAATAGAAAGTACAACTCAAAACAACATAAGATCAGAACTTCTCAGTTGGCGCGAAAATTCAACAATATCGTTACCATAAAAATTAACAGTATCACCAAGAGCGTTAGCCTTGCGCATCAGTCGTATCAAAGTTTCATTCTTGCTAACGTCAGTTCTTCTATAGGGGACATAAAACACATCAGAGTTCCTCGTGCCAGCAGCACTTATTCTATAATTTATGTGCGATGTTAGGAAAGAGCAATCTAAAAAGTTGTTAATAATTTTGAATAAAAAAGTGAGATCAAAAATTACTCTTCTCTCCTGCAAAGATTGCAAACCCAGTTTACTAAGAATGTAAGAATAATCATGATTATCGCGTGACATTCCGTGACCATCGCGATAGGCCGCGTGTCGCAGAAAATTATGCTGAGGTTTTTCAATGAGTTTAATTTGTTCGTTTGTAAAAGGAGACCAGACAATTGAGCAATATTCCACCAAAGGGCGAACGAGAGACTTATATAGTAAAAGTAGTGTACTAACGCGCGAAAACTCCGACGTGTTTCTAAAGGGTTTTCCAATAAGGACTTGACAACTTTTTTTCAAAATAAAATGCAAACCATTTGAGATATTTCAAAAACTTTATTATCGGGTTGAAGTACAATCAAAACATTTATGAATGGAACTCGACTTCGTTCATATGGCCACCGCGGGCACGTTTGCAGCGGTCGATTCGTTGGACCCAATTTTCGATGACTCGGCCACACATTTCGGCCGAAACGGCTGCTATTTCGCGTTCAATGTTGGCTCTGAGCTCTTCCAACGTCGTCGGCTTGTTGGCATAGACCAATGACTTGACGTAGCCCCAAAGAAAAAAGTCTAGAGGCATTAAATCGCACGAACGAGGCGGCCAATCGACTGGTCCATTTCTTGAGATAACACGCTCATCAAACTTACTCTTCAATAAATCGATTGTAACGTGTGCTGTGTGGCTTGTGGCACCGTCCTGTTGAAACCACATGTTGTCCAAGTCCATATCTTCCAATTCGGGTCAAAAATAATCGGTAATCATGGCGCGATAACGATTACCATTCACAGTAACGTGACGATCATTATCGTCGACGAAAAAATATGGCCCTATGACGCCGCCGGCATGCAAACCGCACCAAACAGTTATTTTTTGTGGATGAAGTGGTGTTTCATGAAGCACATGTGGATTTTCACCCGACCAATAACGCATATTTTGCTTATTGACGAACCCATTGAGCCAAAAATGAGCTTCGTCACTGAAGATGATTTTGCGATGAAATTGATCATCTTGGCGCATCTTTTCCAGAGCCCAATCGGAGAACGTACGTCGCTTCAAATGGTCCATCGGCTTCAATTCCTGAGTCAGCTTGACCTTGTATGGGTGTAAACCAAGATTCTTACGCAAAATTCGCCATAAAGTGGTCTGGGCGATGTCCAACTCTTGAGAACGCCGTGGAATTGACTGCTTTGGATCATTTGCTACGGACGATTCAACGGCAGCGATATTTTCGACACTTCGACCAACCCGTTGTCTCACTGGCACGGCAACATCACACAACGAATATGTAGACTCAAATTTTTGCACTAAACTTGTTACTGCCTGTCTACTAGGGCGAGAATTACGACCGAAAATCGGAGTTAACGCTCTTAAAGTAGCGGTCACCGACTCCGAATTTCTGTAGTAAATTTTTATAATTTGCAGACGTTGTTCGTTCGTGTACTTTACCATGATGAAAATGTTAAGTTTACTGAATAAATTGACAGTGACAGTTCGATGATTAGTGAAAGGGTGCGTTCACAAATTGAATTCAAAGTTGTCAAGTCCCTATTGGAAAACCCCTTATAAACAAATCCCCAAATTCGCATTGCCTTAGAAGAAATAGTTTTGATATGATCATTAAAATAAAGCCTCGCATCAAGCAAGACACCGAGATCTTTAACAGTTTCCACCCGTTGCAATTGATCGTTACCCATAACATAATTGTAAACTATACCAGTCTTCATTCTTGTGAATGAAATAATTGAACATTTTTTAACGTTGAGTTTCAATAAGTTCAGATTGCACCATTCCATTACACTATCAATGTCGATTTGCAGAAGTTCTGCATCAACAGAGTTTTCAATATTCTTATAAATTTTAGCATCATCAGCGTATAAAAGTATCGAAGAAAATTTTAAACATGAAGGTAAATCATTTATAAAAAAGTTAAACAAAAGAGGGCCCAAGTGGGAGCCTTGCGGGACTCCAGAAGGAACTTTTATAACTTTAGATTTACAATTTTTTATCTCGACAAATTGAGACCTATCAGTCAAATAACTTTTCAGCCAACTTAACAACGGATTTCCAATACCCATGTTATTCAACTTTGAGACCAGTATATCATGATTTACACTATCAAATGCCTTTGAGAAATCTGTGTAAATCGCATCGATCTGTCCATACTTCTCAAAGGCATCGGTTATATTGCTAAGGTGACAGATCATTTAGTGTTTTATAAAGAATTAAAAACAATCTATGATCGACAATGTGTCAGGAATGATTAAATAAATTAACAACATTCAACATTAATTACCCGATAGCGCGTATTTTAGACTATTCTGAAATAATTAGTGAATTTGCTATGTTAAAGCGCGCAAAGCTTCTGTAGAATAATTAAATGTAATAATCCAAAAAATATTTAATACCAGTGACTTTATTTTCTTGTCCACAATTTTATTTTAAATTTGGAAGGGCCTCTAAACTATTAGTTGCCCCGGGGCCTCGCATTTTCTCTGAAAGGCTCTAATATTATATTTTTTATTTATGGCAGTATAACAATTTAAAAGCGTGGAGATTACTAAAATTCTAGTTTTGACTATAAATATCAATTGATATATATCGTGGTATATATCCGCTGATGAACCCTGATAAGAACTGTATTTAGTCCTCATTTCCAAATTTTCAGCAATGCCCTGAGCCTAAACTAAATCAATCCTTAAAAAATTTCCGACTTTCATCGCTTACACACAGTTTCATCTTCCACTTTTCTTTCCGCTGCGCACCGTGCGTTATTTACATTTGATATGGGCAATACAACATTTTTCAAAAAGTTGCTCATGGACCTAATAAAAGAGTAAAAAGTCCTCTATCTCTATTACTTATTTAGGTAAGTAAGTAAAGTATCCTTTAGTTCGTTTATGCGAGTACTGTATGGTACAAATAGTTCAATTATTTATTTATTATAATATTATTATTTATTTACTTTATTTTGGAAACATATAGGAAACATAAAACATAGTATTATGTGGAACATACATTTATGGTTTCTGTTTAGGTTATTGTCGGCCACAGAGCTGCATGTTGTTTGTTCGTAGTATTTGTGACGATTCAATCGATCACGCATTCTAACGGACACTATTTGGACATCACTAGTTGCGTGCCACATCACTAAGCCGGGAGAGAGAAAAAGATGGAGGCCATTAACAAGATTGGAAAAATGGACTTCCTGCATTTAAGCTAACTAGTAGGGATAATTAACCTGTGCCGTGTACTCTTATGTGTTAATTACCAGATACCGTGTAAAGGAACAATAAACCAAATATTATAGCTTCGTGACGCCAGGACTTTTCATTTATGACTCGGGGGTGTCTCCAACCCCCACAAATGGTGACACCGACGTGATTTTGTTTGGCAGTTCGTCGTGGCTGATATTAGTTCAGCCATCATCGGCTCTGATTTTTTAGCATTCTATCACCTTTTGCCAGACTGCCGAAATAAAAAGCTAGTTGATGGAACCACGGGACTGTCATCCGTCGCCTTCACTGCTGATACCGACCAACCAAGTGTTCGAGCAGTTGCATTGGGGAAGCCCATGTTCACGGAACTCCTAGTTGAACGTCCAGACATTACGCGACCCCCCGGTCTGCCTCGAGTTATCAAGCACAATACGGTTCACTATATCAAAACGACGGACTGGCCCCCGATTTCGTGCCGCCCTCGTCGTCTGGCCCCTCAAAAATTAATTTTGGGCAAAATAGAATTTGAGGACATGGTACAGTGTGGTACGGACCGACCATCCAAAAGTGCATGGTCGTCGCCGCTGCACATGACCCTAAAGAAAGACGATACTTGGCGTCCATGCGGGACTACCGCGCATTGAACGCTAGAACTGTGCCAGACAGGTACCCCGTGCGCCATATCCACGATTTTGCCCATAACCTCACGGGTTCTAAAATTTTTAGCACCATCGATCTGGTCAAATCATACCATCAGATACCAATCGATGAAGAGGACGTTTCGAAGACCGCAATAGTTACCCCGTTTGGCCTCTTCGAGTTTCCTTTTATGACCTTCGGGCTCCGCAATGCGGGCCAGACGTTACAGCGGTTTATTGATGAAGTCACACGGGGTCTCGGTTTCTGTTTTCCCTATGTGGATGACATCCTCGTCCATTCGTCTGGTGAGGCTCTCCATAGGGAACACCTTCGAATACTCTTCAATCGCCTGCAGGATTACGGGGTCGTGATTAACCCCCTCCAAATGTATTCTGGGAGTAGCTGAAGTCAATTTCTTAGGCTATCACATAAATAGCGAAGGTACTCGCCCCCCTAAGGAGCGCATTCAAGTCCTGTTGGATTACCCCCCTCCTGAGACGGTACAAGGCATGCGCCGATTTCTCGGCATGCTAAACTACTACCGGCGTTTCGTCCCTCGTGCTGCCCAATTTCAAGCCCCACTGATTGAGGCTCTGGTATCAACAAACAGTAAGGGTACTAAACCATTTCCTTGGTCACCAGAACTACTTCAGCAATTCGAAATTTGTAAAAGTAGCTTATCCAATGCAACGCTACTACAACACCCAGTCAGCAACGCCAGTTTAGGTCTGTTTACTGATGCGTCCAGCGTGCATGTTGGTTCCTGCCTCAGCAAAAGGTAAATGGCCAGTGGTTCCCCCTTTCCTTCTTTAGTAAGAAACTAACGCCACAACAAACACAATGGCCAACCTATTATAGAGAATTGCTAGCGGTGTACGAAAGTGTCCAACACTTTCGATATATCCTAGAAGTCCAGCACGCCACAATTTTCACAGACCATAAGCCACTTCTGTACGCCTTCTTACAACGACGAGAGAAACTACCACCTCCTCAGCTAAATCAGTTATCTTTCATTAGCCAATTTACGACCGACATACAGTACATCAAAGGCGAGGATAATATCGTAGCTGACGCAATGTCGCGCATCGACATCGATGCAATCTCCTTGGACCAAGATTACGATGCTCTCGCAAAGTCTCAGGTTTCAGATTTAGAACTCGCTGACCTGATACATAATGGTTCCAGCTTAAATCTAACTAAAGTCAGTCCACCAGGAACTAACACAGCAATTTACTGCGACGTCTCCACAGGAAAGCCGCGCCCCTATTTGACCCCTTCCTTTCGCAGGACAGCGTTCAATAAACTGCACAATTTAAGCCATCCCGGAGCCCGCACTACCACGCGTCTCGTGGCAGATCGTTTCGTTTGGCCATCGGTGAGAAAGGACTGCCGTGCCTGGTCTCGAACTTGTGACGCGTGCCAGCGCAGCAAAATTTCGAGACACAACTCGGCTCCTCCAGGTAAATTTGATGTACCATCTGGTCGCTTCATGCACGTACACATCGATATCGTCGGGCCGCTACCTGTCTGCAACGAGTACCGGTATTGTTTGACGGCAATAGATAGAGTATCCAGGTGGCCTGAAGTCTGGCCTATGCGCTCTATCACAGCGGAGGAAGTGGCGGAAACTTTTACCAGAGTGGATTCCCCGTTTTGGGGTACCGTCAGTTATCACCACGGATCAAGGTTCCCAATTTGAATCTGACCTGTTTCACAGACTGCTGCTACGGTTCGCCACGAAACGTATTAGGACTACCTCATACCACCCCGGCGCAAACGGGATGATTGAGCGGGTCCATAGACAGCTTAAAGCGGCCCTTATGTGCCATAACGATTCATGGGTAAGATCTCTTCCCATCGTCTTACTGGGAATGCGGTCAGCCTTCAAAGAAGATCTGGAAGCCACAGTCGCAGAAATCGTTTACGGTGAGCCTCTGAGACTTCCTGGGGAACTATTGATCCCTTCTTCCGTAGCAAAAAAAATTGAAGATCCTGCTGATTTTGTCGTACAACTGCGCCACAAGATGTCATCCATCCGTCCAGTACCCGCTACTCGCCACTGCGAAGTCTCCCCTTTCATATTTAAGGAGTTAGCGACTGCGTCCCATGTTTTTCTAAGGGACGATACAATCCGCCGGGCACTACAACCACCGTATACAGGCCCATTCAAAGTATTAGAGCGATCACCCGACGGAAAGACATTTACTTTGGCCGTAAGGAATAACAGAGTTGTAGTAAGCGTAGACAGACTCAAACCGGCCTTTATAGATCATAATGATGATCAATCAAGCCAAGCTGGACTTTTACTTACTCCACCAGCCCAAACTTCACGACCTGTCATTCAGGAAAAGTTGCCACCTAAACCTTCGGTTCCGCTACGAGTTCAGGATGATACAGTAAAACAGCCGTATATCACACGCTCGGGCAGACGCGTTAGATTTAAGAATTTAGACTGATTATCGTTACTACGGTTATTTAGACATTAAGGTGTGTAATGCTTCTTCTCGAATTTTTACGTTTAATATTTTTATTTTTGTGTTCTTTGTTTTACCAATCTTGTATTCTCTCCTGCTATATTACGTATGTAAAAAGTTAAGATTGGAGTATCTTTTTCCGTGGGGGGGTGGTGTGGCGATTCAATCGATCACGCATTCTAACGGACACTATTTGGACATCACTAGTTGCGTGCCACATCACTAAGCCGGGAGAGAGAAAAAGAAGGAGGCCATTAACAAGATTGGAAAAATGGACTTCCTGCATTTAAGCTAACTAGTAGGGATAATTAACCTGTGCCGTGTACTCTTATGTGTTAATTACCGGATACCGTGTAAAGGAACAATAAACCAAATATAGCTTCGTGACGCCAGGACTTTTCATTTATGACTCGGGGGTGTCTCCAACCCCCACATATTCACTACCGCGCTTTAGTACAAATAATTATAACTAGCAAACTATTAACACTTTAAGTGGATTATTAGTAGGTCAGTGTGTACGAAAGAAAATATACAGTTCCTCAGAAAAAACAACGGCGCACACGCATAATTTCTGTTAGAACGATGTATGACTGCACTTCCACCGGAAGCTAAGCGAAATGTGAACTCCATGAATGGAAGCGACGACAGCTAGCACGAGGCGTATACTCTGCTAGTCAAGCGTCGTGTACACAATGACGGCTATATAAAGAGAAATAATTAAATGAGCAACAGAAAGTATATACAGAATAGGCAACAAATCGATGCCGGCAAACTTAACGGTGGGTTAGGTTTAGGTTTTCTGGCAATAATAAAGATATAGGAGCCCGCGAACTTCGACTAGTGACTTTGAATTAGTTGCTTTCGAATATTAATTCTTTACTTAAAATTATTTACTTTAGTTATTCAAAAATTGTTCTGTTGATCATGATTTGCTGTTTATTTAGTATTATTATTAGTTTATTTAGTTGTCCGTTTAAATACAAGCCCTATACAAAGACGCCTTTTCGCACTATTTTTAAAGAAGTCAAATGTGACCGGTTATCAAGGTATGGTTGTATTAGGTAGTCAGGTAGTCGGACAAGTTCGCGGCCTTTTTATAGTGAAAATAATAAACTTTTTTTGTACATATTACATAAATATTTATTGAACCTAATATTGTCCATTTAATTAGACTATCTTTTGCCATTTTTCTCGCATAGCCATTATCCCATCGCTATAAATTTTATGGGGTTTCTGAGCGAAAAACTGACTTAAATGATAGTAGCATCTCCGTAAACACCAAAAGTCTCTATTCGAGCACTAGAAGCAATCATACCCTTGTCGACAAAAAATTTTACAACACGTCCAATTTTCTCCTTATTAAAATCCATTTTGAAATTGTTAAAAAATATGAAAAAATACAACTTATAAATTATTTGCCGCCATTTCAAAAAAGTCAGCTGTCAAACGGTATATCACTTTCCCGCCAGTGATCGATCAGTGTTGCCAGAAATACAGCACGCTAAACTCATACGTTCAAAAAGGTCGCGAACTTTTCCGACAACCTGTTATTTTCTGTTATGCTTCATTTTCCGAGCTATCAATGTTCGCCGCTGAGGAAGTATTCGTCCTTCTAGGCTATATATTGGCTGGAGTTAGACAATCAGTAAATAAAATGAAAATTATATTGACGGAATGGCCAATATTACATTAAACTTCATTTTAGATTACACAGATGAGTTGTTTATTTGGGATTCTCAGACAGAAGATGGGACATGAAAGTATGTACAACATGGAAATAAAAACAAATCAGTTTCATTATGTTCTTTAGTTATTATTATTGGTAGTTTCTTTATAGAAAAAAGGTGGTAGATGAGCAGACAATCCACTAACAAATGGACACTGTCATTCGATGACAACCGCAACTGATGACAACCGCAACTGATGCCAACATCAGTCCAGAATGTCAAACGTTGGCACGCTCTTGGATGCAATTTTTGTAATAGAAAGGTTATGAGATTAAGGAATGGATTTGGAAAAAAAGGGCACAGGATAGGAGGATAGGGACGAAAAAGTTCCCTCATATCATTACACCTAACACTCATCCTTGAGAAGAGTCTGGTAAGGTGGTGAGTCAAGAGTGTAATAAAATAAGGTGTTTAAAATAATATAAGTTATGTAATAAAATAACTCCGTATCAAAAGAGTTGAATCCGCGAACGGAGCAGAATCCCTTAATTTTTCCATCGAATTGTTATTCATTCCGAATCCGGCGCCAATCGTGATTGTGAGTGTAATCGCGTTATCGCAACTTGTCGGGGGCTCAAAATCGAGATGCATGACCTTTTTTTGCAACAACCGTTGGGGAAAGGGAATGAAACGCTCGCGGAAGGTGATTAAGTAGGTTAATCGAAAGAGTTAAGGGGTAACTAAGAGGAGTCGGATCCACAAGCAGAGCAGGATTAAGTGAGTTAAAACACTGAGAAGTCTTGATTACCAACCACTAATACAATGGGGTAGGAGCCAATAGTATAAGGTGGTAAGAAATAATCTCTGGCATATCTCAGTCACTACTAGGGTTGGAAAATGGTAATAGGATTACATTTTATGGTAGTCTTCTATGAAAGAGGGATAGGTAACTTAGTCAGTGGCTGTGGGATTACAGCGTACACCCTTCTCTTCCAAAACATAGGGAGTTACAAGGGAAAACAACAGTAGGGTATATTCATACAAATGCATAACACACTGTTTGTAAGCACAACAATGGCATTCACCATTTTGGCTCACTGAGAGATTGCATAATTGTAGATTTTTTGCCTTCCTTAATGGGTTATTATTATTACAATGCCGTCCTCCTTAGGAAAAAAGGCACAAGTGCATTTTGATGACATACGAGTAAAATGCAAGAAAAATTGGTAAATTTTCATGAAGCTAGAAACTAGGAGTCTTAAATATGTAGTACAGTCAAAACCTGCCAAAGCGAAACTTTAACATCACATGCATTTGGTTTGCTATTTGTTTTATACATTGATTATTCGCTATAACTCATCAGTCACCCGTTTCAACAACAAAAGAATACCACATTTTTGAACGCACACCTGTGTAATATCAGCAATTATTTGCCTTCTGTATGTTCAAACTTGTCTTGGAATGCCCAGTTAGGATGTTCTAAGTGGTGGAAACAAGTGCAAAATAACTGCTTATATTTTGTTACATCAAAATAAGTACAAATCTTCCATCTGTTTATACAACCTTCCAATTGTATATAAATCACAAAAGATTTACTTCACAGTAAAAACTTAAAAGAGAAATCATTCACAGCATCAGTAACCAGTCCTTTTTTTCTCCACTGGTGGACATGGTCTTCCTTATGCACATTGTCTTGTGCATGAGATATATAAGGCTCTCAAATGCCACACTGATCAAGGGAGTCAATGAGTTCACTCTTTTAGATGTGGTGTAGTTTTCAGGGGTTATGATACTGGCTTATTCATTTTGTGGCCTTTTACAACGGGAAGAAATAGCATGGTGTTACTTTAAAGTCACTTTAAACTACACAGCGTATTCTCAGCATTGTACTATATCAAATAGACAATGATACATTACAGATACTCAATAACATGTCTCAAAGTGATACTAAATTAAAAAGCATTATTACTAAGGTTAATAGTTAAGGATTTATCACTAATACTTACACTTTTTCTCTCAATGCTTCAAAAGTATTAAGGTCCAATAATATATTCGATTGCACATGAGTCTTATCTGTCTGCAGAATTACATCGGTAAATACGGAATCTGTAAAGGAGTATAATATGAAGAGAGAAAACATAAGAATATAATGCTACTTATTTTAGATTTCCATTTAAACGAGCAGCAAAAATATTTAATATATTTTTGTTGCTCGTTTAAATGGAAATGAGCAACAAATTATGATTAACAAAACAAACTATTATTGAATAAGTGAAATAAATAATTTTAAATGACTATGTCATGAAAAAGTCGTTATTTCTTGTCATCAGAGAACCTAAACCTAACCCACTATTAATGATGCCATCGATTCGCTGCCCATTGTTTTACACCACAACCATTATAATTCCATCCATTTGTTCATTCTGCGGTCAAGATATTAGTGCAAATTGGGATACTAAATGCTGTTTCGGAACATTGACGTTTTACAAAAGTTTGATAGTCCTAAAATAGTTTTATAGGGTTTTTACTAAAATAAAGAGTGAAGAACTCGACTTCAGATAATGTACAGACCTACAAAAACTGGAATAATACGGAGTTTAAATATTTTTGTAATAGAAAGGTTCCTAAAATCAAATGTATAAAGTTGATAAAACTAAATAGACAAAGTAGAAGAAATTAAATTTTATGACCCGCCAAGAAAACAGAAAGATAGTTTAATGAAAATGTCAGTGTCAATTGTCAAATCATATCCATAGATATATTTTTTATACATAATTTATTAGGACACTGGTATAACTGTTGGTTCACACAGAGCAAATAATAAAACAGAATTGATGTTATCACGTCATTGTCCAGTCCCGTCAAACTAGGAGTCGCTCAGTAAAGTGATAGTAGGTTTACTGAAAACAGAGACTCCTTGGAAGAATACGAGAAAAGCAGTCTTAAGCTTTCATTCATTTAATTATAACAAACATTATGTACTAAGTAGGCACTTGAAGTTAAATAACCTATAACTATTAAATTACTAATCCCACAATAGATTTTTTTTATCATAATCAAACAAAAACTGAAATTCTCGGTTTCCCGCCAAAACTCAGGCAAATCCTAAGAATATAACTGTAGAATATTTATACTCTGTGTGCGGCCGAAATCCGAACTAATCGTGGTCCGCCATGTTGTCGTAAATATCACTTCTTGTTTCATTTCACTGCTCCGTTTTTAGTTAAATTTGTCTTGCTAAACTAAACTATTATCATCATACTAAAAGCAATTATAAGTGGCTGCAGGGGCATTATCTTGAATGTAAAATGTTCGTGCGAAGCAGAACGCGACAAGAGAGGGACCTGTGGTACCATATTGAATTTTTAAAGGTGTAATTTAATTTTCAGTGTGACCATTTTACTCACATTAGTTGTAATTTAAAGTGAATTTATATTTTCAAATTCTTATCCATTCAACGTTGTTTTGTTTCTTATTCTTAATGACATCACTTCTTGTTTTATAAATTTTTAGTAATAACTAAATTTATAAATGATTTTATTTTAGTACCTGGTATAGATTTTATTTCATAGTAACTATTTATTATTATTATCAGTCTATCACGCAAGTCTCTCGTTTCAACATAAGAGTTTATTACCATTAAATAGATATGTAATTATACTAATTATGTATGTGTTGTAATATATATATAATATTATTATATTTTGTGCATTTATTTCAGGTGTATCTGAACGCACCGTTACTCAAATAACGAAAGAAGGAAATCCAATCCAGATAGAATCTATAACTAAAGATGCCTTTAGTACAGTTACCTTAGAAGAATGGGCAAATGTTTGTGCTTATGTAGAGAAAATAAGATCAATATTTAGAGTCCGACAGATTGTTAGACATAGAACTATTATAGATAAATTCATAATAAATGTATATAGCCAAAGTGAATCGTCAGATTCTTCGTCAGGAGAGTGGTGATTTTCGAATAATAAAATTGATTGTATTGACCCAGTGCCATTGCCGGATCACAATTGTGCACGACAGAATAAATAAGGGCGTAGCACAAGTGCAGTACAATTAAGATATATGTTATTATGTAATGTGTAAATTATGTAAATATTATGTAAATCAAGTGTACATGACATGTACGTACTGGCATCGCACGGCTCGGGGAAGAAAGGGGGTTGTCTCACAAGGGTTGCGCAACTAGCGAGGTGAGGACGAAGGAATTCTCACATTACACTAATAGAAGCGTACGAGACAAATCCATACACCTTTCCTACGAGACTATGGGATGTTAGTGCGTACATTTGTATTTTATTTTTTTAAAGTGTCTTTTGTTTATAAACTGTATGTGTTTGTATTCGCTCTCCATAAATGTATTAGGGAAACTAGGTTGCGGGTCAGGGTATAGGCAAAATAAAGGCTACCGCCCGCAGTGTGTTTTATTGAGCATTGAATTAAACATATAAAGTTGCGGGCTAGATGACGAAATTCCGGTATCGGCGCCACTACTTCCCCTTTACCTTCAGTCCTCCCATTCCCCTTGCTACTCAACGAAGGAGGGAGGGAAAAAAGGGCTAAATTGCCCAGAAAGATGTAAAATCATCATGCATCGTCATCAAAAATAGCCTTGTTCTCCGCATAAGAGGAGAACCGACCCTAGGATAAGTGACTTGTAACCTAGAAGTTATGTGTGACGTTGGAGAGCGAATAGCACAATAAACTACCCCAGGGAGCAGGGGGATCGCACGGGCAGAAGCTTGCTATAAAAGGCATAGGTTCCGACCTCTCTTTGCCAGTTCGTCCTCAGCACTTCAAGTAGTAACTTGAACTGCTAGTTTTACATTTATCACTTCAAGCAGTAACTTGATCCAACAGACTCCTCATTGTGGAGATACCTAACAAGTTCATACAAGCAAGCTCGCTGCCGACTGCCGCTTCCTCTCTGCCCCCCTGTGGTTCAATGTGAATTAGAGCAGCGTTTTTATTTCCGTATTTCACCCCTACACCCCCCCGTTGGAAGGCAACGTGCGGCCTGCAACATTGGCCCTGCGGTATAAGATCGATCGCGAGCACCGCCTTATATATAATATATATATCGTAGCCAACATCTGGTCCTTCGAGCCGGATCTCCTGAACCATCGTCATCCAGAAGATCGCCTATCGAGATACGGAGAAAATTAGAAAATGCCGACCACAAGAAGCAAAAGCGACAAGGAGGGAGTAGAAGCATCCTCGAGCTCGCAAACCGAAACTACGGCCACCACGGGCGCAACGGCGAGCACAGAGTCGTACACAACGACTACCCAGACCGCAACCACGACCGACACTACCACAAGTAAGTCCTCAAATAATAAAAAACAAGCCAAGGACAGTGTCGCTATCGCCGTCTGCTCCAGGCCACCATCGCCTGTACCTGAGTGCTCCGACCACACAATGCGCCCACACTCGAGCCACGCTCGGTCACGCCGCTCCGTACCCTCACGCAAGAGACTCCTCGCGGAATTAGAGGCGAAAGAGCGGCTCGCCGAGCTGTACCTAAGAGAGGCCGAGTGGAAAACAAAAGAAATCCAGGCCGCAGCTGAACTTGAAAAGGCGAAACTCGAACGACTGAAACTAGACTCATCGTCGAGTGAGGAGGACGAACTGGACGAACAGGATTCAGATCCTCAGCGTGTCCACCGGTGGCTACACAATCAAATGCAGATATTAGCCATCAAAGACGCCGAGATAGAGAAAAGTCCCAAACCCAAGGAGGCAGCTGTGTCAGAAAAAGGCAGTATTAGAAAATCGGCCGGGAATGAAAGAGACCCGGGTGTTGCGGGAACCCCCACGAAAGAGGTCCCGTCTTCAGACCATTCTCCACCGGCGATTGACGTGACTACATTAGCCACGGCCTTCTCACAAGCTATGCGCCAGAACAGGGACTCACCTCGGTACGTACAAGAGTTACCCGTGTACAGTGGACACGCCCACAGCTGGCTCGCCTTCCGAGCAGCTTACAACGAAACAAAGGAACGCTTCACTAAAACTGAAAATGTGGCCCGACTACGAAGATGTCTAAAGGGACCCGCCATGGAAGCCGTGAGTTGCCTACTAATAAGTGAGCCTGACCCGCCAGTCATATTACAAACGCTGGAGAGACGATTCGGGCGGCCAGAGGCACTCATCCGCTTAGAACTAGAAAAAGTGAAGCGTTTACCCAAGGTCAGTGAAAACTCCCGTGACCTTTGCATATTCGCCAGTAAACTAGCGAACATCGTGGCTGCTATAGAAGCATTAAAGAAACCACACTACCTCCACCACCCTGAGATGTTGTACAACGTGGTGGAGAAACTCACTCCAACCCTGAGAAGTAAATGGGTAGACTACGCGGCGAGAGAGCTTTCAGAAGTATCCGACTTCAAAAAGATGTCAATATACTTGAACGAAGAAGCGGATAAGTTTGGCGCTTACGCCCTTCCAGAATACATCGCCGACGAGTCAACAGGGAGGGAGCGACCTATGCGAAAAAGGGTCGAACGCGCTTACACAATAAAAGAAAAGCGCAAGCCGCAAGAAAAGTGGCAAGAACAATGTTGGCAGTGCAAACAATCACATCAGTTAGTGCATTGCCCACAGTTTCTCAACGCTAACATACACGAGCGTTGGGAGATGGCAAAAAAGAGCCATACTTGTTTCCGGTGCTTAAAAGGTACGCACCAACGAAACACGTGTCGCGTCAGACCATGCGGCCGCGACGGATGTACCATGAGACACCATGTCCTACTCCACCACCAGAAAACCAATCAACCATCAGACACCCCAGAAATAACAGAAGAGGTACTGACTTCAACAGTAGCTACCAACTCGAATACGCGACGTCGGGCGTACCTGAAAATAGCACCTGTCGTGCTATCAGGTCCCCAGAATAAAATAGAGACGTACGCGTTGTTGGACGAGGGGAGTACAGTGACCATTATCGACGCATCTTTGGCCGATATATTGGGGATAGATGGGCCCAAACAACCAATGTGGGTGCAAGGGGTGAGTGGGACAGAGATAAAACACGAACAAAGTCGGAGTGTCAACTTGGCCATCAAAGGGAAATTCGGCGGCGAAGAATTCCAGATTCAAAATGCCAGAACAGTAGAAAGGCTGAATTTCACGTCGCAATCCATAACAGAGGAAAATATGAAAGGCTGCACTCATCTACGAAACATAAGGAAAGAGCTCACGTACGACTACGCGTCCCCAAAGATACTGATCGGTCAGGACAACTGGGACCTAATAGTATCACGTGATCTTCTAGAGGGTCGGCGCGACCAACCAGTGGCATCACTAACAAAACTGGGGTGGGTACTCCACGGATGCCACACGTCGAAAAGTAAGCCCGTAACCTTTTGCGGTCACCTCTCCACAACACGGGGTGACACAATGGAAGAAACAATGAGGAAGTATTTCGAACTGGAGTCATTGGGAATCGAACCTAGAAAACCCAAGAACGATCCCGAACAACGGGCGTTGGAGATACTCGAGAACACGACTCGACGACTTCCCAATGGCAGATTCGAAACCGGGTTATTATGGCGAAAAGACGACCTAAAAATACCCAACAACTACCAAAACGCACTAAAGCGCCTCTACAACTTAGAAAGAAAACTAGATCGCGACGAACAGCTGAAAGTTCAATACCAAGAACGGGTCGACAACCTCTTCAAATGCGGATACGCCGAGCGAGCCCCCGCAGCGCCAACTAGCGGCAGAACATGGTACCTCCCACACTTCGCGGTCATCAATCCCGCAAAGCCAAAGATAAGAATGGTACACGATGCGGCGGCTCAATCGCATGGACTGTGCCTCAACGACATGTTGTTGGCAGGACCTGACCTATTACAGTCCCTCCCAGGCGTGATTATGCGATTTCGACAACATCCATACGCCGTATCCGCAGATATAAAAGAAATGTTTATGCGAATCAGCATAAGAGAAGAGGACAGAGATGCCCTGCGTTTTTTATGGAGAGATCACCGGCGGGAGGGTCCGCCAGAAGAATACAGAATGACCTCGGTGATATTCGGTGCGTGCTCATCACCATGCACCGCCATACACATAAAGAACAAAAACGCGAACGAGTTCGTCGACATCTATCCAGAGGCGGCGTGCGCAATAGAAAGAAACCACTACATGGACGACTACTTACAAAGCTTCCCCACGCCTGAGAAGGCGATCAGAATGATCAAAGAAGTCGACTTTATACACCGACAAGCAGGGTTTGAGTTGACGGCGTGGACATCTAACAACATGAGTGTTATAAAAGATTTCAAGGAAAGAACGGAAACAAACGCAATACCAATAGGTGCGAGCGAGACAGAAAGAACGCTCGGTCTCCTATGGAGCACAAGGGATGATTGCGTAAGTTTCCGCTTGAATAAAACAAGAATAGCGCCTGAAATGCTTGAAAACACGCGCCCACCAACCAAGAGGGAGGCCTTAAGTGTCATAATGTCCTTGTTCGATCCATTGGGCTTACTATCGCCTATGACGACGCCCGCGAAAAGAATCATGCAGGACACCTGGCGCTACGGCACCAAATGGGACGAGCCCATTCCAGAACAGTTAAGGCAAAGATGGGACGCATGGCTGTCATTGCTAAGAAAGGTAGAAGACCTACGCATCCCTCGATGTTACGACTACGAATCGGCAACCACTTACGAACTACATACGTTTGTCGATGCCAGCGAGGAGGCCTACGCCGCAAGCGTTTACTGGCGAATCGTGCGTAACGACGGAAGTGTACACATCACGCTGGCAGCCGCAAAGAGTCGCGTGACACCACTGAAGCCCGTCTCAATCCCCAGGTTAGAGCTACAGGCCGCCCTACTAGGGGCCCGCCTAGCTGATACAGTGCTACGAGAGCACGAGTTTGAAGTCGCGCAAAAGACGTATTGGAGCGACTCGCGTACGGCCCTGGCGTGGATAAGATCCGAACCACGCACCTACAAAACCTTCGTAGCACACCGACTCGCAGAATTAGAGACACTCACTAAGAAAAATGAGTGGCGATGGGTGCCTACGGCGGATAACGTAGCAGACGACGCAACAAGAGCGACACCTCACGACTTCAACGTGAAACATCGATGGTTCAATGGCCCCTCCTATCTACTACTATCTAAGAAGGAGTGGCCTACAGAAGTCGAGGTCAAGGTCAACAACTCTGGGGAGGAGAGAGAAAAGTGTTTCACAATAACCGATAAGCCAACTCATGACCATCTGCCAGATGTCCAACGATTCTCGAAATGGATCAGACTGATAAGAGCGACAGCTAGAGTGCTGCAATTTGTCGAATTATGTCGGGGAAATAAATTCCAAATCACCGCTACGCGTTACAAACGAACGCGTGTAAATAAATCAAGTGACCCCGACTGGAAGAAAAAAGATAAACAAACTCGAACCCAATCGACCGATACGATGGTTCCCACGAGTTCATCGACCCGCCGCGCCATTGACCTAGAAGTGCGTCATATTGAAAAGGCTCAAAAATTGTGGATCCGAGCGACACAACAAGACAGCTATTACCTGGAAAAGCTGCGCATAAAAGAGAACAGGGCGCCACCTACCGGAGATTTATTGTCGTCACTTAGTCTTATCATCGACAGTGACGACATAATAAGAATAAAGGGTCGTATAACTGCGGCCGAGGGAATACACGCAGAATCTGTGAGCCCAGCCATACTGAATGGAAAACATATATACACAAAATTGTATATACAACACGTCCACGAGAAACTTCATCACGGAGGCGTAGAAACAGTCGTAAATGAGCTACGCCAACGGCTATGGATAATGAAAATCCGACCGGCCGTGCGAAACGTGATCAAGAGCTGTATGGCGTGCAGAATAAAAAAGACTAAACCAACAAGTCCGGCCACAGGCGACTTACCTCCAGCTCGCCTGGCCCATCACGCACGCCCCTTCACATTCACCGGATTGGACTACTTTGGTCCAATAGAAGTCACCGTCGCGCGCCACCGCGAAAAGAGATACGTAGCGCTCTTCACATGTATGACGTCACGCGCCATACATCTAGAAGTCGTGACCTCCCTAAGCGCTGACTCAGCCATTTCAGCGCTGAGGAGGTTTATAGCCAGAAGAGGCTGTCCAACAGAGCTGTGGAGTGACAACGCAACTTGCTTCAAGGCGGCTGATAAAGAGCTCGCCCAGTCCATAGCTGAAGCCACCCAGCACGAGGCCACAAACCGCATGATCAAGTGGCGGTTCATCCCACCAGCAGCGCCGTTTATGGGCGGTGCATGGGAGCGCATGGTGCGCTCCGTTAAAGAAGCCCTGCGAGTCACCCTGCACGAACAACATCCAAGTGACGAGACGCTCAGCACACTGCTAACTGAGGCGGAGATGACCATAAATTCCCGCCCCCTTACTCATGTGGCGGTGACACCCGACGAACCGGCAGCACTAACGCCGAACCTTATACTACTCGGCCCGAACTGTCACATGCCGGTTCCCGGAGACTTCACCGAAGGCGACCTGAACGCGCGCCATCACTGGAGGCGCGCCCAGAGGCTCGCAGACGTATTCTGGCACCGCTGGGTACGGGAGTACACGCCCTCACTCCAGTACCGGCGGGAGCCCCGCAGCACCGGTGAACCACTGAAGATCGACGACATCGTCATCGTGTGCGACTCCAACTTACCCCGGAACACCTGGCCACGAGGCCGTGTCACCAACGTCTACCCGGGTAAAGACAACGAGGTACGAGTCGTCGACATCACCATGGGCAACGGCACCGTGCTACGCAGACCTACGAAGAAAGTCGTCGTGCTACCAGTCGGTTCGCAGTGTTGCGACGGCGGGAGAATGTGCACGACAGAATAAATAAGGGCGTAGCACAAGTGCAGTACAATTAAGATATATGTTATTATGTAATGTGTAAATTATGTAAATATTATGTAAATCAAGTGTACATGACATGTACGTACTGGCATCGCACGGCTCGGGGAAGAAAGGGGGTTGTCTCACAAGGGTTGCGCAACTAGCGAGGTGAGGACGAAGGAATTCTCACATTACACTAATAGAAGCGTACGAGACAAATCCATACACCTTTCCTACGAGACTATGGGATGTTAGTGCGTACATTTGTATTATATTTTTTTAAAGTGTCTTTTGTTTATAAACTGTATGTGTTTGTATTCGCTCTCCATAAATGTATTAGGGAAACTAGGTTGCGGGTCAGGGTATAGGCAAAATAAAGGCTACCGCCCGCAGTGTGTTTTATTGAGCATTGAATTAAACATATAAAGTTGCGGGCTAGATGACGAAGTGCCGGTATCGGCGCCACTACTTCCCCTTTACCTTCAGTCCTCCCATTCCCCTTGCTACTCAACGAAGGAGGGAGGGAAAAAAGGGCTAAATTGCCCAGAAAGATGTAAAATCATCATGCATCGTCATCAAAAATAGCCTTGTTCTCCGCATAAGAGGAGAACCGACCCTAGGATAAGTGACTTGTAACCTAGAAGTTATGTGTGACGTTGGAGAGCGAATAGCACAATAAACTACCCCAGGGAGCAGGGGGATCGCACGGGCAGCAAGCTTGCTATAAAAGGCATAGGTTCCGACCTCTCTTTGCCAGTTCGTCCTCAGCACTTCAAGTAGTAACTTGAACTGCTAGTTTTACATTTATCACTTCAAGCAGTAACTTGATCCAACAGACTCCTCATTGTGGAGATACCTAACAAGTTCATACAAGCAAGCTCGCTGCCGACTGCCGCTTCCTCTCTGCCCCCCTGTGGTTCAATGTGAATTAGAGCAGCGTTTTTATTTCCGTATTTCACCCCTACACCCCCCCGTTGGAAGGCAACGTGCGGCCTGCAACATTGGGCCTGCGGTATAAGATCGATCGCGAGCACCGCCTTATATATAATATATATATCGTAGCCAACAACAATCATTCAAAAATCATATAAATTAATAAAACTGATTATTTATATTGTTTCATGTGTGTCAAAATAAGAACCTCTTGAACAGGGCTCTAATATAGTACGTTCGCGACAGGAAGAATTTCGTACAATGACACGTCTTTACTTGTCTCTGTCGCTCGCACACAAATATTATTGTCGTTGCGCTCGTGCCATCATCACAGATTGCAAACCTTTTCTCATAATAATAATAATAGTTCTAACCCATACCAAACTCCAAGGCCTTTACTCTATAAAATCGGTAGGTATATATAAATTTATGTACATATCTATTATCTACACAACATTATGCATAATCTATTTAGATTTTTATTATAATACAGGATATTAAATTTGTTGAGACTCATACACGACAGGATATACATTATTTACTACTTGCGAATATTTTATGGATTTGCACTTTAACTAAAAATGTTCTTGACCACTATCAGTATTTCAGTAGGCAGAAAGGTCATTGTACGAAATTCTTCCTGCTTCACGACCGAGGTATAGTAGACCTCATTTAGGCCACTATAGTAAAGTCATAATACATTCAAATTCGTTAAAACAGAACTTATCACAATTAAGAGCGTAGTCCTTTTCTTTTGCCAATTAGAGAAAAATTCTGTTTCAAATATTGTAAGAGTGGGCTACTCAATTTTAATGCTCACGAGCGTTACACTTTTCCCCGAAAAACGGTACTTTGTATTTTTGTTAATATGGCAATATTTGACACACCACCACCACTGGTATGATTAATAACTAGTTAAATGAAATACATGTGTAATTTTTAGATTCATTTTATTTTCAATAACATAAAAATGTTATGTTTTTTTCTTCATTTTATACATTTCAAAATGAGTTTCAGTGGGTATCAACATGATTGCTAAAACTTTCACATTAAACTTCAAAGTTATACTATAGTACAGTTTGGCTTCACATGAACTAAGTCATGGGTTGCATGTTATCTTATTTAGAATTTCTTTCTTCACTTATTTCCAAATGCTATTTCTTTATTTGTGATGTACCACAGCAATTTGTTATATAACACTCAACAGAAATGTAATTATTTACTCACTTAGATGGATCATTCAAAGGTTTTTGTAATATTTAATGTGATATGCTATACATTTTTTGTGATATTTTTGTTTTTTATATAATAACAAATTTGTTTTTTTTTTAAATTACATAAAGTACGTAAATATGTAAAAAAGTGCTAGTTGGTCTTACAAAAATTCTCATAATGATCCACCCAACAGCAATATTTACTACAATAAATAGAACTAGCTAACTGGAATTGAAGGTCCCTTATAAGTATGTATTTTATATTAAGCGTTGTGATCAATTATACACAATAGCTACGAAATAATAGCTCTAGTTATTATTTATTTTACTATTAATTGATACATAACCTCACAAAGAGCTTTCTGCTTGATTATATATATAATTGACCACTGCTTTGTGTAATACTAATTTATTGTTTTCTGTAATAGCTGAATAACTCTATAGAGGCTTTAATATTCATAGCATGAGGAAAGTTGCGCAAATCACCAATTTTCATGTATCTAAGTTAGTGAAAGGATTGTCAGTTTTACATACAACTCTAAATTGAGACATTTTATAGATCACTATTAAAAATACTATTTAGCAGTACGTTATCTCTGGATGTTATATAACATTGAAATAAATTATTATGAAATGGAGCACCTTGGAACTTTTTATGGGCACTTAATTCCAGAATGTTTACACTTGATGTCATTCATACTCTGGACTATACACTTTATAATAACAGTTTGTTGTCTATGCAAGCAAAATAATTCTATTACCAAACATTTGAAAATATGTGAAATAAGACCATGTCAATTCAATGCTCATCTAAATTTTCATTTTCTATCACCTGTATACATAAATAAATAACATTAGGTATTATAAATTTAAATATTATTAATTATTTACTTTTTATTTCAATATATGATTTTATTATTGCTCTTTTATTTATAAATATATACAATACATGTATTATTGCTTAAATGTAGTTTAAAATCAGACTAAAAATTATGAAACAAAATTTAGATGAGCAGAGATTTAAGACATTTTACTGATAAAATATGAATAGCGTTATATAGGTATGTATATAATCTGATTGGTGTTTGCACTTGTGGATAGAGTTCGCGTGAGAGCACACAGGTCTAATTAACTGAAGTATGTTGTGCGACTGTGAGATCGTCCTAGCTCGAGGTTACATCTACGCTCTCAGCGTAAATATGTTTGTATATATTTTATATTTTGTATGTACATGTAAAACCATGTGTAGATTTCTTTTAATTTAGTAATACTATACTAAACTGGCCGTCATGTAAGTATCTGCCATGTTGTCCTAATTGTAACTATGTAATATAATATATTCTTAACTAGATTCATATTTACAAATAATACAGTTCATAGTATAATATAGAAATTAAAATATATTTCTATTATCCTTCGATTTACATAACGCAAAATAATTTAACAGAGTTCATTTTTGCACTAGCATTCACAATATAGTTTTGTAACTAATTTGTTACCATTTATTTGATTTCAAACAACGTTTATTCAATATCACCCAATAAGCGAGTAGCAATATACTCACGAAACTTATCTTTATCTTACGATTTAAAAATGCAGTAATGCGAAATATTTAAGAAATACTTTAGAGTTAATGGCAATTGAACATTATAGTTCGCTCGCATCGAATAGGAACTATAAGATTCATAATGCCTCCAAGCGGTCCGTCCGCGTCTGCGGCATACGCTATATGTGCAGGACCGGGTGCCGCTCACACTACCAAAACTAGCACAAATAAAACAAACTCCTTATTTACAATCCGTAAACTATTCACAAATCAAAAACTAATTGATTATAATTTTATCGAATCAAAGTTGAACTAGAAAGTTTGTGTTACAGTTTACGCTAGAGTTTAGAATATAAGGAGCTTAGTGGCGCCACCGTGAGCGCGGCGGTGCGAGGAACTATACATGCACAACACCGCAGTGTCTATGGCCTCGCCTCACATACTTTACCTATATACTAAACGTTCTCCAGCACCGTTGTTTCAACAATCGATGCTTCCGTCCGTGAACATGGTAAACTTTCAAACAGCTATAATCTATTTAGATGGAGATTCAGTATGACCAACCATATAATACTTTTAAGTTGTCTCTTCTGCAAAGTTTAACACTATCACGGGTGGAGAAGGAACTAAAATCTAGTATCACAATGTCGGGTTTTCGTCGGTTTAGCAAGATAAACCCACGCCTTAAAAGATACTGTAAGCGAATGAAACTAAACTTAACTGGAAACCATATTTCTTGTTATAGAACGATTTATGGATGGACATATCAATTTATTGCATTTTAAGGATTCACACAACTGAAAACTATGATAACCTAGTGGTGAAATTGCGAAATGATCAAACACAAGGACAATAACCAGTTATAAAACTGGCTGTTAATTTTTGTGGTAATTGTAATAGAACGAAACTTAAGTTTTCGTTTCATTCGCAACAGTCTTTATTGGGGATTAGTTTTATTACTCTCCTAATTTCTACTCTCTCCCAATCAAGTATAAATTAAGCGAATGACCATTTCGAGACATAGTATAGAGGTTACAGAAGTATAGCCCGATACAACATTGGCTTACACACAAATGGGAGTGTCTGGTTGCAGTTGTAAGTCCACATGAATCCGAGTGAGACTGGAAACATGTAGTATTTCGGCTTGCATAAGATTTTGTGTGCACTATGTATGGCTTATTATGCCCCCTCTATAATATGCCAGAGTACTTCCCCTGTATAAGTAATCACTCAAAGAGTGATAACAAGTCCTCCGATGATGGAGCTCGCGGAGGGTGGCTGCCTGCTGACGACGACGAGGAGGGTGGCGTAGCGAGCAACTCTCCGAGCGCCGGTGCGTCTAAATACGACAACAACTCCATAGGATCCACGCTGGTTTCCGGCAGCAGCTGGAAAAACGTAACAAGAATTTCTTATTGTTATCGTTGTTGTTATTATGTGATGTCTTAGGTCTCTAGGTGGAACAAAATTGCTCCTTTCTTTCAAAGAAAGTTTATCTTTCGAGTCCCATGTAAGAGTTAATTTCTAACTAGTTTCATTTTATTTTTTAGTCTGATCTTTAATTACTCGAATTTTTATTTTCAGCCAAGATCGAAATATGATATGTTTTATGTTAAGACTTCATACAAATGTTTCCATGAAGGCACAACAATAAGCAGACTGCATAATAAGATAATTCATGCCTTCGGAATATTGAAGATTAACATTTGGCCGCGGTTTTACCCGCGTGATTTTATTTTTGGTATTTTAAAAGTAATTGGTATAGGATAAAAGTATCCTACAAGTATGTTCTTCTCCACATTTCTGGTTACCTCTACTAAATTTCATTGAAATCGGTCCATTCGTTTAGCCGTAAAGAAAAGTAATAAATCATTTATTTTGCTAATAACCATAGATTTATCGTTATGTTTATGAAGTAAATAAAGCCCTCGCTCCTGCATGTATGTGAATGTTTAAAGTGTGGTTGTGGTTTTCAGCTTGGTAGTACTTACGCAAGATTTCTGCGTACTACAGTCATAGTAGATAGGACTTGTTGTGGAACTTACATTAAGGTTGTCGGTACCCTCGCCATCGATTACAGCGGCGGGATCAAAGTTGAGGTCTGAGGGTATGTCTACGTCAGTCAGCGAGTGTCCCACTGATGGTGGGCCCGGTGTGTGCGCAGAGCCGGGCGTGTGCGCGCCGCCACCGCCTCCCGGCGTGTGCGCCGAGCCTGGCGTATGAGGTGTGTGGGGCGTGTGTGGCATCTGTATACACAAATTTATGATAAATTACGCGGTCTAAGTAAATAAGATGTCTAAAAGAACCAAAATACTGTTTATAACGAGATGGATCGTGATCGTGGTTGGTGTAATCGAGCCAAAACATGAGGTCTTAAGAACCATTTCACAAAAATGACTAAAGCAAGTTTAGGTAATTACAACGCAACGCGACTGGCAACAGTTCATGCCCTCATCTCTACAGCGTAACTATGGAAAAAAAACTTTGAATAAGCCGAACTTTTCTCCGTGTGCTTCTATAGACAATACTAATGGCCGACGCGAAAATCCCCGAATATAATATAGCAATTAGAGCAGTTTTGTGATATTAAAAAATATATATAATAAATCATAATTTATAAAAATACTTATATTTTCGTTTTAATTAGATACAAAATTGATATTATTCTAAGTAATAATTAAAAAAATCTAATAAATGATAAAAAATTGCAGTTAAATGCCAGGTATTTTACGTCGAAATTGACGCACATTATTTTATTTTTTCTCGTTTTTTGTGTTAATTTACGGAAATATTAGTGTACTATGTGTCAATAGAATTATATACTACGTATAATTGTACCTTATCTTGTTGAATTAATGAATTTTAGTGGAAGAAGCACGGCTCTGAAGTTCTTACTAGGCGCGGCGCGTTTTTACTAAAACATGGTTGAGTACTACAGGATAAATAAAGAAATATTTCGAAATGTATTCTAATAAATGTCAATACAAAGAAATGAGCTATTTAAAATATTTACTCAGAAATGTAAAGTAACTTTCATTTCACCTATAGGAGAGCTCAAAAACTTGTATTTTTCGCTTAAAACGTGAAATGGCTCTTAAACTAAGTGTTGTAAAGTGGAAAAAAATGTTTGTATCTATGTCACAGACAAACCTACATTCGGTTGTCATGTGTTTAGTCAGATATTAATATTAGAATAATAATTGCATATCTAACAATATTAATATTAGTAACGTATATTTTCAGCATTACTGAAACGATTTTGATTTTTAAAAATACACTCAAATCTTATAAAATTGGTCAAGTAAATCCAGAGTTTAGTGGCGGGAATAAATAGACGGTACTTTTCCTTTATTTGTGTATAGACCTACAGTAAGACCTTAGCTGAGTGTTTCCTCAAGAATGAAATCATATTAAAAAATATAAAACATTATTTTTCATTGGGTACATGGTGTGTTTATTATTAATTTCTTTATTACTTACTTGATCATTAAGACTCTTTTCCATTGCGTTGAGAGGGTCTAAGGAATTGACGCTATCGTTCAAATGCGACAATGGACCATTTCCCACGAACTCGTTGCTTCCCGGGCCATTATTCATTCCAAAGTCATAGCTCTGATTACTCGAACTTGAATTTCTGCTTTGTCCGCTTTGGTTATTATATGATGAGATCATTGATCCATTAGCAATGGTGTTCATATCTGGAGGAAGATACGGCGATAACGCTTGGTCCCAATTGTTCATTGTGGGCATATTCATAGATCCAGGTGACACCGCTTTTCCTCTTTTGCCGACACTATTGTCGTTGCTGTCTTCATCCTAAAAATTATTTACAAGAGTTAATTATTATTTTGTCAAAGGATTTTCTCGTTAAATTAGTCGTGTTATATTCATTTCCAAATGTTGTCAAATTTGTTTAATACCTTGATGCCAAGATTAGCAGGATTTTTAGCTGCTTTCCAGTTTGCTCCACTGTCAATTGTCACTTCATCAACATCAGAGCTGTTCAATGTATTTAAAATGCCCCACATGTATTGGTCAACTTCTAAACCTTCTAACTGCGCTGGTTTGCTGAAATAGGTATGGAATGCGTTATAAAATGTTGCTAATTGGTATATTAAGTAATGAATGAGTAAATACATATATTATGAATATACTTACTTGCAAACTGGACACCTCCACGAACCTCGCTCGCAATTAAGCTGTAAATACGATTCCAAATCAAAACATTGTATGTGTTTGCACTCATGTCCGCGCGCAGGCAGCGTTATTTTCTTAAACGTGATTGGACATTTTAATGACACTTTTAAGGCAGTTTGTTCGACACTGTCCCGGTCATTTGTTGTGTTATTGCCATTTGATGGCGTCTGGTTGAAGTTCATTTTGATTTTAGCAATACAATGGTCTGCCGTCAGTAATCGTTTTCTTAACAATCCTTGTAGTACACTCCGAACACTCGGCCGGTGGACTAATTGTAATACAAACAGGTGTGACTGAAAATGAAGACAGGAATTGTAAATTAAATAAACCGTTACATAGAAATTATGATTAGTGAAATTATTACAAGTATATATGAAAAAGCAAATGTTTACAAGGCATTATATTTATAAGATACTTACACAACAGCAGGCAGACACCGTGATCTGTATCGTATTTCTGCCAGGCTGGCACACTTCTTTCAGGTACAGTGGTTTGTGTGATAATTTGTTCTCGCCTCTATCTATGACTAATGGCGTCGCGTTGACTGACACCTGAACACTCGCTGGCCAGTTCGTGTTCATCAGCCGATCTTCGTGATGGAAGCATTTTAATTGTAATTCTAGGTCGGATCTGTGAGTATAATATTTATCAATTAGTATCAAAACGTTTACATCAAATGCTGTATTTTGGTTAAGAGAAGATTTATATGAAATAGTTACCTCCATATTAAAGTTGAGTGAACCGTAGGTTTTAATTGGAATACGTGATTGCTAACTGCTAAATTATGTTCTAATCTAAATGGTGGTAATATTATACCATCTCTTACGGGGAATGTTAACCGGAGCTCATCATCTAAAAAGAAACAGAAAATATATTGGTTGCAATTTAAATTACCATTTTGATATGTTGAAAATACAGGCATATATATATATATATTACGAATTAAGTAGACGAATTGTAAAATAGACATACTTACTTTGCATACCCATCGGTGGTTTGAGCTCGTTAAAGTGGGATTTTACGTTTGCGTTGGGGCTTATGTAGGGCGGCATACTGCTCGCTGGCGTTAGAGGTGGTGTAGGATTTCCTGGCTCCGGACTGTGCTGGTAGCTCATGTTGGTTCGCATGGCAACTTCCTGCGCAAACTGCCCGCTGTATTGACCGCTATATTGCCCATTACCACCTTGATGTTGTGGGAATTGGGTAGGCACACCGCCGTTAAAATATTGTCCTTGATTAGGATAGGGTGGTGTTGATTGCCTCATGTTTCCTCTCATTGTGCCGCCAAAGTTACTACTTGGCCCTAAAGGCTGCTGAGGTGGATATTGGCCTTGGAAGCTTGGTCGGCCATTGTATCCCGTGGGATATTGGCCAGGTCCAAAACTGGGCTGACCGGTCATGTACTGCCCTTTCCGCTGTCCCATGAGCATTGTTCCTGAAGGGTAAGGCGTATGCCGCCTTTGATAGCCTGGACCCATTTTCGCGGTACCGCATATGGTCGGACCAGGTCCCAATTGCGAAGATATCATATTAGCATGCATACCCATATTGGCCATTTGCGCCATCGGATTCATGCCATTCATGCCCGCGTTCCCCATCTGGCCCATGCTGGTCATAGTGGTCATGCCGGTCATGCCGTTCATAGTGCCATTTCCACCCATCGCCATCCCGGCCATGGCTGGGTTATGGTTTCTTTGCTGACCGTAGCCGTTCATGGCGCCATATTGGGGGTTTCCCATAGTCATGTTGTTTTGCATCTGTAAATGAAAAAAATTACACAAACTTAATTATTTTTTCTAGAAGACTAAAATTTCCATAGCATTTATAAAATTAAATACAGACAAGCTATTCCTCGTAATAATAATTCGGACTCTAGTTGACATTGTGATCTACTTTAAGTTTCATTGCTTTGTATTGTATTCTGATTTGATTAGAAAGAGTTTGCGAAGCAGGCAATGCGACAATAAGTGAAATCAATAACTACTTTAATTTTTGAAACGCAAATCTTAAATTATAGCAATATACATTTCCACCATTCAAATTTCTGTTGTACTTTGTTGTATAAGTCGGGTGGTAAATTTTGAAAACTGACCTGCGAGAATGGCTGCGAGTCCTGTATCGCAGCCGTGGTGGCCGCGGCGACCATTGCGGCGGTGGCGCCGAACTGCGCGTTCTCGCCCCCGCCGCTCATCGCGCCCGAACCGCCGGCGCACCCATAGCCGCTGACAAACGTAACATAGTTATTAGACTAATTATCATGTCATCTCTTATTTTTAAAAACAAATAAATTTGAAGATTCCCACGAAACAAATAACCCAGCTATCAGAAATACTTATACAATATACCGTACGTGTTTGCTCCTCGGTCATAATTACATTTGCAGTATGTAATGTTACATATTGAACAGCCGCCGATGCTGACGTACTCGGCTTACTATTAAATGTGAAATCGGATCACTTAGGTTTATTTTATTCACGAATCACGATACGAACAGTTTCTACTGAAGCGGCCTTGCAGAGTCAAACATTTCGTATGAACATGTTAACGCTTCAATTATTAATAAATTCAAGCTCAATATTCAACCTGAATTCTAACTACATAAGATACTTTTTAAACTACACACATCAAGATTTCATTATTATAGGGACAATGGAAAAAAAAATCAATATGGACGTGTAGTGACGCGTTGGTACCCCCATGTTTCTCTCGGGATGTGTTTGATTTTTTATATGGCGCCGGAGTGGGAACGCGGTTCATGTGAACTGCTTTTGGGGCGAATTCCCGAGCCTTCCCGGAGCCCTTCCTAATAATGCCCAGTCGACAAATGCACGACAAACACTCGCACGGGCTACCTATTGTTATCTCATCTGTGTAGTAGTGTGTAACGACATTGGCTCTATTATGAAATTATTTTAATAAATACAAACTGGCACAAAAGTATACAAATATTGTATACAAAGTATACAAAAGTATTTTGGATTTTTATCAATCATCAGCATAACTTATTTCAAACAAATAAACTATGAAATAACGGCGTTGAAAAATATACTGTCAACTGCAATCTGTTAATAACAATAAATGAGCACGTTGTTTATTTTCCACAATTCTTACTTAAGTGATCTCGTAAATAGCTTAACAGATGCTTAGTAGCGTCATTGGAATGAGCGACAACCAATAAACACACAAGTCAACAACGCTCAACTCGTCGTTTCTATTCATCAACATTGAGGATGATTTACAAGGACCCTTCTTTAGGTAAACTTGGCCCGTCCTGCACTTCTTTTTATAGTTTTGTCTGGACCTTTTTCTTTATGCCGACCAAATGTGTACCCGACAAAAAATATATGTGTGCCGTATCCTGATGCACTTTTTGTAAAAGTGGTAGGTACCACATCCGAATAATCACTTAGTCTGTTCAAAATATTTGGGATCGTTGAATGCAAGCGGCCGGCTGAGGCATTTCTTTTGAGACAATTCTCGGAACATGATCTTTTTTACACAATTTTAGCTTTTGGCAAAAGCGTTTCTTCAGACGAAACGTCTACTTCTACAATTTGGTACTTCGAGAGATTTTTGACATTAATTTTGACTGAAAAATATTAGGTACGTTCTTCGCAGACACATTTCTCGCTGTTCATCGGCATACGAGACGCATAAATAAATCAATATGAATGAGTACATGTCGCTATTTAGAGAAGCTGGAAGGTGTTTGGCATAGTATTGAGAGATGTGTGAGTAACGCGTAGGTATTTTGATACATAGGCTGCAGTTAATTTTAGATCGTTGCGCAGACGTGTCGGATTCCTAGTTAATTGGCAGTGGCGATAGTCGAGTATTGAAACAATTTGATTTGAAATGCTTCATCAAATATGTGCATAAGTGCATAACATTTAAACACGTTAAATTGGTCGCTTGTTTTCATTTAGTGAATAATTTCATTCATCTATTATCACCATTTTTAATGTGAACTGAGTGTTAAATAAGGTATTAATTGTAAGTTTCGTATAGATTACTATCGTGGTAGCGTGAAGCCGCGGTGTGTTCCACCCCTGTATTTCCGACGACAGTTGGTCACCCCCATTTAAATACCACTCGTATTGTGGCTTGTGCGCACATTGCAGGCATTAACGTATTTATATTATTGGATCGATGCGTTACATTGTATTATTTAGTTTTAAAAGCAACTAATATTTGATTTTTTGATAAAGATATCGGCAATAATTAGTATTATTTATGGAACAGTTTCAGTAAATGAGCATCACCGTTAAGGGTATGAAATATGAATTAGTCTAAGAAATTGACTACACCCGACACTTGTTGATATCATTTAAAATAGAAAAAGACAATCGCTAAGGAAAAAAATCATTCTCTTTACATATTGGATACACTAGCCACTAATTTTATTTAAAAGACTCCTTTAATTGCATTATATTGCGATTTCGATCTTATTCCCGCCAATTGACGGCGGCGGGGTCGGGAGAGAATGAATCATGCTTCAAGGAGTGGATTCCGGGGGTTACAAATGGAGGCGAGCGTTCCGGGGCAAATGCGGCACAATGAGCGGGAAGGGTCGGAGCCGGGATCGAGTCGCCCGTTTAGGGTAAGTGGGCCCGGTCACGTCAATATGGAGCTTTATTACGACGCGCCTGATAATAATTTGCACTTTTGTTCTGGAATTGAAACTGCAAAGTTATGCATATTCATTTGGTAGTTCGAAATCTAAACTTGTCATTTTGTTTAAACAATACATATAATATAATGGTTAGCGATTACTAGCTACGATACGAATTACTAGTAACAAATTAGAAGTAAAATATTAAAGAAAGTTTTTTTTGTAAGGAATCCGTTCGACCCTGTTGAGCACGTGGTAGTAATGCGTGTTTGTGTCAGTGCATCCGCCCCCAGCCACATCGCCCGTTGAAAACTGACGTTTTTTCCCACGATTACTTACTGTTACAAATCTGTTATTATTACATTAGTAAGTTGTCACTTCTCACAAAAAGTTTCTGTTTCACATTTTGTTCAACTGAATGTTTATTTGTAATATTATTATTGTTGTATATGTTATCACTTATCTTATCAATATCATTGACGAAATATTGTTATTAGTTTCATAAATGTTAAAATTGCCATTTTTGTTTTGCAATTGTCGGTAGTGTAGCCTACCGCGCTACCCTTGAACTGAAGTAGACTTCCTGTGTTCTGTTCACACAATCTCGTTGCCGATCCCCGTTTTATTATTATTTACTTATTGGTTTTGTATAGAGGCAGGCAGCCATCAACAATATGTCGTTTGTAAAGGTGACTACAAAACAAAGCCGTTGAGCGCCTCGACTCAACACCTGCTCTAATTTTTTTTATTTTATTCTTAATAGTTTTGAGGTTCATGTTTACAATCAACGTAATTTTTGGTCACATTTTTGTTCGGTTACCGTGATACAAGTAAATACTTAATACATAAAAAATAAAATATAATGAATGTAAGATCTGTCCTAGCTGCGATGCGCTCGGTTGTTGCTAGTAATGCTAGTTTAATGTTCGGTTTGTTTGTGTTTACTGTAAGCGCTAAGTGCAGTCACCGCGTGCATTCCCATTGCGCCCTAGTGTGAGTAAGTCTTTGGTAGTGTACGCGGCGTATTAGTGTGAGTGCGATGCTTTGCAACTGTGTGGGTGCCCTCAAACGTTTGTGCGTGTGAATGGAAGAGCACACATTTTAATTTTATTTATAATTGCAGCGATGCGCGGTCGACAATGTCACACTTACTTGTGTACTTTTTCACCCTTCATTTATGAAGGGATTCCGTACACATTCATTTTACATGTACAATACTTATTCATTTGTTTTGTTGTAGGTACGTTAACGATACAACTTAAGATATTTTTGTCGGAAGAAATTAAATTAAAAATAATTTATGTATTTTTGTTAGGCATTTTGTAACGTATTTTTTATTTTATTGCTTGTTAACTGCGATAAGGTGAGTACAGGTAACTAGCAAGTCACGTTTCAGCGTTTTGTTAAAATGTAAACAAACTTGTTCCGGATAAGATAAAAACGAGTAGATAAGTATGAACTTTTGGTAAGTGACAAAGACCGAGAAGAGTTTCTACTTGTTCATCACGTGTGTATTTACATGTGTGCATGCATACAATTACGTATGTCAGCATCTACCTATTTTATTTAGTTGTTGTTTATAGTCAAATATGAAATATTAATGGATTTAAAATAAAACTGACATTAGTAGTTATTACATGTTGAACGCTGTAAACGCATACCATTAACATAAATTTATTTTGTGATGTTCATCATTATAGCTCATGATGCAGTCAGATGCAGTGATCTAACTCGGTGTTGTTCTTTGTAAATAAACAACGTGCACGTTGCAAAAACATGTCATGCCGTTAAATATTATTCGAGGGCTATACCAAATTATGAAAATAACCCTATTATCAGAAATCGGAACTTCAGTACGTATACGTGAAAAAAAATTGAGGTAGAATATAAATTAATAATTTTATATACGTACTATGTATTTTAATTTTATCAAATATTTATAACTTACCTAGAGGCGTTGAGTCTGTATCCAATAGTCCCTTGCAGCGGGTTGTGTTTCCCAGGATCGGGAGCGTGTGCTCCCGTGTAGGTGATAGCGGAGCCCGCGTATCCAGACGTGCCACTAGAATTCGCCGTCCTGTCGGCCGAAAGCACCCCCTGAAACACGATGCACTTCGTTGAAGTTACAGCTTCACTTCAAATCAACTCGAAACTGATAAACCGTCCGAATTATTCCACGGAAATCCTTTGAAAATGTTCACATTTTCAATTTTTGTACTCGTGTCAGTCGCGAACGTAACGTATTTTGTATTATCGTGTATCGCGCTGTAAACCTGCAGCCGTCCGCAGTTAAACGTCAACAATCGACGAAACGTTCATCGTGGCGCCTTCATAAATTTCATTACTTTTTTATAATTGGTATTTATTAGGGATTTTAATTTTCTTTCGCTTAATTTATTGTGATTTGTTTTTTACTTTAATGCAGTGTACTTTAGAATTTTTTAATGTTTTTAAATTATACCACATTTCTAATCACATATTTTTCGTATCACCACTCACTGACAATATCACAATGAACGCTTCATGCGATTTGTTTTCCGATCAGCTGAGGCAAAGTGCAATGCAAGCGACGTCTAATAAACGACATTTTGTAGTAGCTGGACATTTTTAAATAAGGTTTATTTTAAATTTTGAAATGTTAGAATGATTTTTCTGTAGATATAAATAAACATATTGATATAACTTGTTAAGTCAACTGTATCAACACCACGAAAAACTTTTTAAATTCACTTTTATTTACTTTATTTATTACTGCCACGTAGAACAAATCCTTGGTAAATCCACTACCGTGTGTTAAATGTCCAAAATACAATATTTATCACTCATATGTAATCCTTTTTTTCATAAGTTCACTGCACTGTTTAGATGTTCAAAAATCTTGAAGTGTCACTTTTCACATAAAACATCCAAATCCTGGGAGGAAATCTGTGCGTACCACTGTATCCAATATTTGATAACGGGCATAAAGGAGAAGTTATCGTTTATTCCCGAGTCCCACTGAATCACCGAAACATACAGACGTGTTGCACGAGTGTCGACATCGACGTCACTGATGGTGGACGACCGTGCATTCGACCGCCAAAGGTAACACTGGCGAACCGGCGACGGTGAGAGGTTGCGGCGCGGGGCGCTCCCACCCCGCGCGACGTTGCCAGCTCGCCGTGATAAGTGGCGCACCCCCGCTCCCCCTCTTTTACGCCGTCGCGTCGCCTCGGCACTCGGCCACGTTCGGCCGCCATCGTAGCTCTGTATCGGCTCTGCCCCACCCCGCACACTCGACGTTTTCACGTAACGGTCCTCAATCGAGCGCGATACTGCCAGTCCTATAGTTGCAGTCTTTTGTCATCGCAATCTTACGATTACTTGCGACATTTAATTATTAAATAATGGATAAAATATTTTCAGATAATATTAAATGAAAACGCTATTTACAAAGAGATGATTTTCAAAACGAACTTGATAAACGCATGAAAAGAAATTAATGAAAAATTAATCTGATGAGAATGACGGAACAAATAAAAATAACTCACAACATTTATTTTGTCAATCTTGTTCTCAGGTAGACGATATTGTATCGATGTTTTTGCGCAGTGGCGGCCGGCAAGCGTCTGCGTTCGGGCATAATAATTAGCAACGATAAACAATAGGCATGTCGTCCTCTGGTCGCTACCTGCGCATGACGACAGAGGACTGGTGACTCGTCCTGTGATGTCCTTGCCGTGGCGTTGCCGTCGCACGCATTTCACACACACACCTTTAAAACCATTTATTTTACTCCTTGATTTATGTTGCTGTTGACATTGTCCTGACGTATAGCACGCGTCCACATATTGATATTTATCTCATTAATTACTGTTCACTACACCAATTGTAATTATCACTTACGAAATTCGGTTGTTCAATTCAATAAATAACAATTTGTCAAATTAGCTATTATTGATATCATGAACACGACGAAATGAAACCGATTACAACGATAAGGAAAACGAAAAGACAGGACTTAATCTTTTAGCATTATCTATCATAATAAATCATCACATTACACATTAAATTTGCACATTGAACATGAATCGAAGTTTGTTTATTGTTCTAACGGCACATTGTAATAATTAGTTAAATACCATTTTATATTTAATTAATTAGAGTTGATTGTGAGAATATATTATTATTATCTAAGTATAAGTCTGGCTGTCCGTGATGCGAGTAGATAAGGAGTCTATAGAGAGCTGTAAATTCCTAGCTATTCGCCCTTTTGGACGCAGCAATATTCAATGCAGCAACATCGCACCGCCATCGTATGTCTCCACCCTTATGTTTTTCGTTTAGCGGCACGTGCGGTTGTCTTGACTGGAAAGTCGGGAAAGCAGCGCGCGCGCAACACTTCTTGTCCGCGATCCGCGCCTCGCTGTAATGCCATCCATCATAAAAGCCCATTCATAAAAATAATAACTAAACATTCTTATGGCAATGCGTATTATAAACGGTATTATAGTTTAATTTTTTTTTATCACAATTTAATAATATAAATAATATGACGAAAATGCACTTGATGTATAAGAATGTAATGTGTGACGAAATTGTACTATATAAAGCTATACATTATAAGATTATAACTAAACTATGCTAACTCGTATTATATATATAGGCCTATATATATATATACCTATGCTAACTCGTTTTACATATAGATAGTAATTTCTACATTACTATGATTATTGCAAATTTGCTACGTTAAAATTTTCTTGTTTTCTACATTAGAAGAGCCATTTACGTAGCCACGGTAGGGCAGGTTAGGGCGCTTGACCAAATAGTTGACCAAATAGGAACGAATAAGTAACATACTTTCTCCATTACACCACCTCTATTTAAATTATAAGAAAATGGTTTGCCTTGTCCTAACCTGGATAAAATCCTGACTACGCCCTTGAGAAGAGCCATCATTCTCGCCGACTCGCGACCCCGCGGTATCCCCCCAATGCAACGCCCTAAGCCGAGGTCCGTTCCTTCCGCCGGTTTACCTTCCGCCGGGAGCCCTTAGGCTCGTTGCAACAACACTTTTTGCTCCTGGCTGAGCGCCTTCTGCGTTCGCCTTAAACTAAACAAGTCCGGTGACTCTTGAAAGGCCACTAGGGCCACAAGAATTTAGTCAATCCGAAAAAAAAAAGAAGAGCCATCTCTTATTACCTATAGCAGCTATTAAAACGTGTTTAGTCTAAATTTACGCTATGCTGAAGAATTTTATCAGAACAGATAATGTTTGTGACGTACAGACTATGATAATGAATTTTTAAGCGTAAAATCACGTAGCGAATTTCTTGTTAATTTCATAATTTGTATTAATTCGTAAGTTAATAATTTTATATGTGAGTTAATCATATTTATATAGATATTACACATGACGGACAACGGTATAGATGTACTTTCGTCAGGTACAGCTAGGGTTGCCAACCCTACTATATTATATAGTAGGGTTGCCAACCCTACTATATAATATAGTATCCTACTATAATTGGAGCTCTACTACTATATTTCTAAAAAAATATATAGTAGGCAAAACTACTATATTGACATATGTACTATATTGACATATGTACTATATTGCATGACAAGCAAATTCATATACAATCACGAATTCAAGTATCGCTGAACATTTTCAACAAATGTGTCAAACTGCTTGAGAGAAATGTAACAATTGTAGATATTTTCAAAACTATGCAGAACTTAAAACAACAAATAATACAAAGATTGCATGCTCAATAAACGCATAAAAGATTGCATGGCCAAGCTTGATAGGGCTAAAAGCAAATTTAAATGAAATCCATCTGATGTTAATTACATAAGTCGCTACGTAAGAGCTGCTGCAGAATGATTAGGGATACTACGCGGCGTCATATTCAGGAAACCATCGAAAACTGTAATGTAAACTGTAAAAAAACTGTAACTGTAAAAAACTGTAAGAACAAACCTGGAGATTTCTCAATTCACTTGATATTGGCAATCCTATTTCCCCTTCTATTTCTTTTGATCTGACTGCTCTACATATACATTTCTCTGTCCTTCTTGCACTACTAAATTACTCAGTAAGATACGAAACTGTATCCGAGTTGTCCAACTTACCTCCCCTGATTGTCCCCCTTTCAGTCTCACCACAGTTACCCAATGTGGTGTTAAAAGACATACTTTCAATCTCGATCTTCTGCTGTTGGTGCTCTTCTGGTTCTGCTTGGTTCTGTTCTGGTTGGTTCTGCTGCTCTCGAATGATTCTTCCCATACTGTCTCAAATACTATTCATTATTACTCATTTAATAAACTCCTCTATGGAAAGTAATCTTCCGGTGACCTGGAAAAGTTATTCATTCCCAAAACTTCCACTCCTTCTTTTTCTGACTCGTCCTTTTTCTATATACCCTTTTCTTTCGAAAATTCTCAAGAAAGTCTTTCATAAACAATTTTATGATTACAATCTTTTCAACTTTTTTCAATCCGTCCTGGCCACAGCACAGTTACAGCACAGTTACAGCACTCATAAAAGTCTCTGACGATATTCGTTTTCTCACTATCTTAATTTACTTCAGAAATGACTTTAATTCAGTTAACTTTGACGTCCTAATGGCTATACTCCGTTCTCTTAACGTTTTCACTTCCACATTTTGTTGGTTTAATTCCTACCTTCAGTGACGCTCTCATTGTACGTATACGACAAGAAGATATCGTAACCGACTGGTGCGATATCCTTGCTGGAGTTCCCCTAGGTGGCATCCTATCTCCTCTCCTTTTTTTGTAATTATTGATTTCATTTCGAAAGTATTACTTACTAATTATCATCGTTATGCTGATGACTTACAACTTTACCGACATTTTGATGTTGCAGATATTGCAAACTCTATATCTGAGCTGAACAAGGATCTGCACAGAATTAGTTTGTGGGCAAAATTAGTTTGTTGATCTTCTGGTAAACCCTGCAAAGCTCAAAACTTGATTATTGTCCGTAAATATATATATAATCGTATAGATTTTTATATTATACCACCTATACTATACGACAATGTACAATGTACAGCTTACCAACTCCGCTACGAATTTGGGTGTTACATTTGATAATAATCGATCATGGGGTTGTCACATCAATGATATCAGCAAGAAGTTTCATTATTCTATCCACTCTCTGAAACGCCTTCAAAACTTTCTCCCTATTAAAACTCTAACTAACTCTCTTTCTTCCAATTTTAGATTATGCCGATGTATGCTTCTTAGATGCCACTAAAGAACTTCTGAATAGACTTGAGCGTCCCCAAAACTTGATAATTCACTTTATTTTTGGATTACGCAAGTTTGACCACATTTATGAGTTTAGAAAGAAGCTTCAGTGGTTACCTATTTGTTCTCACCGTAATTGTCACATTCTTTCGCTTCGCTATAATGTTCTTAACAATCCTTTTTCTCCTTATTTCCGTGACCGTTTCTCGTATATTTTTCCAAGATCTAGATTTAGAACCCAAACCTTCTCCCTGTTAAGGATCCCTTCCCACCTCACCTCATTAAGTTTCAGTTCAAGCCACACGCTAATGGAATGCTCTCTCTCTTCTCATAAAATACGAAACAGTCCTTTTCTTACTATTTTTAAACAACCACTAAAAGAGCAATTGTCAATTTTTAAATAATCCGAATTGTATATAATATTATATAAGTATATTGAATATTAGGTAGTCGGATAAGTTCGCGGCCTTTTTATAGTGAAATAATAAAGACTTTTTTGTATTACATAAATATTTATTGAACGGAATATTGTCCATTTAATTCGACTATCTTTCACCATTTTTCTGGCATTATCCATTATCCCACCGATATATTTTTTTTTATGGTTTCTGAGCGAAAAATTTATTTAAATGGTTTATACAGGTTTCTCTTGAATGTAATTTTACTCCATTTAGAGAATTTTCTGAATAGCGGAATAAATGATAATACGAAGGTGCTATGTCTGGACTGTATGGAGGATGCATTAAAAGTTCTCAGCCAGGGTCCATCAATTTTTGTTTAGTCACCAAAGATGTATGCGGTCGGGCTTTATCGTGGTGGAAAACTACACCTTTTCTATTGATTAATTCTGAGCGTTTTTCTTCAAGTGCTGGTTTCAATTGTGCTAATTGTTGACTGTAGACATAGGAATTAATCGTTTGGCCATGTGACAAAAGCTCGTAATACGACAATTGAACGCCCATAGTGGCTAAAAAGTCGATGGTTCTAGCGGCCGTGTAAGAAGGAAGGAACATTGTCCTGGTGAAAAAGAATGCTACGAGTGCCGCTCCTTGAGCGATCGTCATGCAACTACTTTAAGGGTTGGGGTAGGCAAACTTCGCAATACCATTCACTAGTAACCGTTTTACGATCTTCTAGCGGAATTATCGCTATTGAACAACTACGTCGGAAAAAAACAGCAATAATTTTTTATTTACACTTCGGCCGCAAACAACTTTGGTGGGTAAATCGTCCTCTTCGAACACCCATTGTGTGGATTGTTGCTTTATAAAATGGGTCGTAGCTGTAGATCCAAGATTCATCGGTGGTTGGAATGTAGGATACTTGTTGCGAACTGATTCCATCGAACTTTTCCAGCATAAACTTGCACCAATCTACACGTCGGGATTTTTGATCTTCTGCGAGAGAATGAGGTATCCATCGCGAGGCAACCTTCCTGACGTTAAGATGTTCATGGAGGATAGTGGAAACCGCCCGTGATCCAATTTTCAGTTCAGCCTGAATCTCTCGATGTGTAATGTTCCGATGATCCTTTATTAACCACTCCACTCTGATGACGTTTTCGTGGGTAACGGCAGTCGGCGGTCGTCCCGGCCTAGGATCATCTTCGAGGTTCTCCTGGCCACGTATTCACGGTACCAATAGGTACCAATTGATAGCGAAGGAGAAAATTCACCAAAAGCAGTTCGTAAATTTTCGTGACATTCCTTAAACGTTAAACCTCGTTTGTAGTTATAGAAAATCATTGCACGAAATGCTTCATGCGACTCGTTCATTGTTTGCAATCAATTATTGACTGACGTCTTGTAAAAAAAAACTAAATGAAGGTGGCCAGTGACTTTTACTATAGAGGTTTACATTTAAATTAACCTCCAATCTGTTATAAATATACGACAAATTGATTGATAGTAACAAATTAGCGAAAAACTTTCCGAACAGCCCACGTATTTTATTGACACCTTGCGATTCAATTGGCGTAAAATCGATTTTAGCGAAAATGAGTTATTTGTACAGTTTTATATGCTCTTTAGATCTGTATATTCAAAAAACTGCCGATATTTGCAAAAAAATGTCTACTATGCACTTTTTTGTGAGCCTAGGCAAGATTTTTATAGAAATTATGACGTAAAAGACAAAAAAGTTACCCACAAATTGCCAAATGGTCCTTAAAAGCCACTTTTCTTATGGTTGTAAAAACCAAATGGCTTTTACGACCATGAAATAATATATGATTTTTTAACAAAAAACTGTTACATTCATTCATTAGATCGTATAATTTCAATTTACATAATAATCTATGAACTAAGTAAATTGTACCAAATAATATGGCTAGAAACTTGTTCATCCCTATAAACTGATTTTTTTCCCTAATGATTTTCCTATAAATATAAAGTTATTTATATTAATATTTCTTGTTAAAAAACTTAATTTATACATATCGTGTGGCTTTAACGCCAATAGACTGATTAAATTCAAAATGTTACTGGTGTATACACTACAGATTTGTAATTAATTCAAGAAAAAAATTGACTTACGTTTATCAATGTTTTCTTAAAAGATGCCAAAAGGTGGGCCTTAAAAGGCATTCTTAAAGGGCATTTCTTAAAAGGTAAAGTTAAGGGTAAATGCCAAAAAATAAACATTTTGGGACGTAAAACTTCGATTTTTGTAATCCTACACATTAGTTTAGAATTTAGATTACACATTAGGAAAGTGTTTAGATTGTTAAAGCTCGAAGAAAGACAACCATTATTCACCTACGCAACTATAGCTGTAAAAAACAGAAGCTATTTCCAAAATCGTATTTATTTTTCATTTTTTACGTCTCCTGAAAAAGTAGCCTTTTGACTTTGACGCCAATTGAATCACAAGGTGTCCATATATATATTATAATATGTATACATATTTTATACGTATAATATTTATTATTTAGGTATATGTATTATATATGTAGAAATATATATTTATCTACTTTCTTAGTATTATTTTACTATTATACATACAAATTTTCCGTACCCACTACGGCCTGCCTTTCTGTCTTGACCTATCTTTCATATTACCAGGAAGAAATCTCTGCAGGAAATAACCTTGCCTTTGTACATCTTTCCCTTTTTTCATTTTTATTTATTTCATGATATGTGTGTTCAAGACCTGCCAAAGGAATACATAATAATGATGCAAACGCAAACTACATTTGAACAAATTATTGTAAAGAAATAGGGATTTGCGTTTGACCGACAAGATTTTGTAAAACACTACGTGCACTACACGTACCTAAATGCCAACCTACCTACATCTAGTCTAGTCATATACAGTTTAACAATAGCTCATCATCAAAGCGTTGAAAGCGGAGAATTAAAAAGTCAGTTTTTCCTCGTTGACAACGGTTATAAATCACAGTTGCTGTGTTTATTTTACGATCCAGCTATTATCGTCAACTCAGTGGTTTTGCAACGCGGCCGCGGCTCCGCGCCCGCTTCGAACCCAATGCGCAAGAGTCGTAAAAAGCAGATATAGTCGAACATGCACATCAGCTATTTCTGTACCGCCTTGTATTTCCATCCTATTCATGGTGTGCCTCGCAGACAGCCAATTGCGCCGTGAACATTGATTTAATTTGTCGTTATAACGTATAAATTTCAATACTGTCTTGTAAATATGTTTTTAATTAGATTCTTAGTATTTATATTTGGATGTGAACTAATCGATCGCCAATTTATTCGATTTTCTTATCAACCTAGATGTGCCCGCGACTGCGTTAACATAGGCTTTACAGTATGTGTAGTTCGTTATATCATATCATTAACATTAGGTATTGACGAACAGCTGTTTAGGTAGTCGGACTGGGCGCGTCCGACTGGCGTAGTTATCTATCAAAAGACTGCTGTGAAACGTATCTCACCGATATAAATGTGTGAAAGGTATGGATAGTCGTATCTCAATTCCCATTCTATCTCATTTAATTTCTCACTCTTGTCCACTCAATTCATTTTATCCACATTTCCTTTATCAAGTGCGGATGAACCGTGCGTCGATGACGAGAGGTATGTCGATAAGAACTTGAAATTAGTATAAAATTGAACAGTTCTTCAAAATATTGCCGTGTGGATGCAATACAGCGAGGATGCAACTCGCGTCTACATTTCTTCCTCCTATCTACCTCTACATAACCGGCGGGAATGCTTGCGCATTTATCTAGAAGAATGTAGCTTCTAGATTCGCAAGACCGTCAAATATTTTGTTGCCCTAGACGTCGAAACTCTAGGTCTCTAGGTCCTAGTTAGTGCGCATTATTTTTTTCTTGCGCTTCGTATCAAGCGGGGGCAACCTAGCGATTCATCGAGCTAGTGTCAACAGTACGGTGTAACTTGGCATAGTGATCTAATTAAAATATGCACATTTTTAATTGCTTATTAAAGTAAACTAAAACCTTGAAATGATTGAAATTGAACCTTGAAACCTTGATTCTAGTAAACTAGAACCTTTTTTGGTCCATGCGGCAAATTACGTAAAACTGACAGTGTTGTGCCAAGTAGTTGTAAAACAAAAGGTAGTGTCGTCAGTTACAATAATTTGAGAAAAAAATTAAGTTAAATTAGTATAATTAAAGTGATTTTTGTACTTATGTTAGTATTAGTTATTTTGGGATTAACTTTAGTAATAAAGTGTTTTGGTGATTTTAACAGCAATAGAATTGCTATTCCAGAAGTAGGGATTCAAAAGTATTTTAATATAAATGTAAACTTATGCTATAGGTACTAAAAACTAGTGTTTGTTTTTACGATGTAAACAAATTACACAATTGGTATTGATCTAAAAGGAAAATTATATCTAAGAGGTTAATATTGCATTTTATTTTTATAAAAAAATAAATTAAATGTTGAATTGTCTGAGCGGTCGTAAGTGGCACATAATGCAATGTGGCAAGCGAGCATGTCGGCATAGCGAGCAGTTACATGCACCTCCCTTACACACAAACCTGTTTCGCGTTTCGCTCGGAAAATATGTCGCCAATCGAGCGTGGCAACCGGCTCATTTCCTACAGTGTTCAGTTGCAACGAAATATTTATAATTTGTGCAATTTTTATGTTGATACTGTCGATTATATAAATAAGTTGGCATAGCATGAGTCTTAAAGAACGTAAGATGTGTAGAGCCTTAATATTGTGCGTTTGTGCATCCCGCTTGTCGCTCTTGCCTTACACTCTATGTTGTTGGGATTCGGACGTGAAACGTGTCTATATTTATAAGCGGTCGATGATTTCCATTCTTCGCGCTTGATGTCGCGTCAGCGCTGATGAGAAAGCCAGACGAACATTACATTCTTCTGTCTATTGAGATATTTAATTCTGATTCTGATTCATTTTGCAATATTAGGTAGATTAAATTGGTAGAACTGAGATGGTGTATTAAGCTGCAAGTTAATGATTACGGGTAAGAATTTTGGTACCAAAATCTTAATTAGTTCATCATTTCGCTTAAATAATATTTTTATTATCTGATTCAAAAGAAATTAACACTAATTTATTAGCTGTTGAAGAGTAAATGGCTGTTCGTAAAAGCAAAGGTAATGAGAAACAATGATGCGCGTAAAAGGGTTAAGTGTTTTACGAAAATAAAGGCTACAGAACGAGCACAATGACTCAGCTGGAATTCAGCAGTGCCCGCCATACTGCGCTTCGTCCGAATCAGAAATACAATCCTAATTATAATCGCACGCATCCGTCCAGCACCTCAATCGGTCGCAAACGCTCCCACTAACCGCCGAGCTTCTCTAAGTACCTACGTAATTGTCGAGAATTATAATGCTACTTCTGGACTTCTGAATATACTATTTTTGTTACTTTCTTGAAACAGGTTAGACGACATTACAACTTCTGTCACCATTTAATCTAGTAGTCGGATGACTACACTGGAGCTACTATAAGTTTCTTCACATAACTTTTATCTTGCTTTACATATATATCTGACTTACACTTACATACTACATAATACTTACATACTAGGTAGTCTCGGTTTTTACAGACCTTAATTAGGTATACCATTAGATACTGCTTTATAAGCTGAGTAACAGAACAGATCTAAACGCTCCCAGCGCATGTTGCATTTCGCTTTAAAACTTATTATAAATAAAGTGACAGTATTAGCGAGCGGAGAGCGGTACATATGTACATAAGAGAAACATTGCCGCATTGCGGCGAGCCCGCCATGTGTCCACACATTAGCTTCTGCCCTTTACTGGCGCGAACACTCAAATACCTTTAGATCGGGCGTGTTATGATTGCATTTATACAAGTACTACACGTAACCGTGAATACGTTTTGACAGGTGATTGTCGTGTCAAAACTTTAAAACACAAGCGGCCGACTGGCAGTATTTGTAAATGATCATCATCTCTGTAAACCGTTTATACCACTTATTATTGTTAACTATTAACTATAGACGTTATTTACACGGTAAAGAATCGTTGTATGTACGAGGGCAACACTGAAAGATTCCGGAATAAATAATAAAAAAATACAATGAATGTCCAAAAATCAATTTATTGTTTCTCAAAATATTCTCGGTGAGCGTCAATACACTTTTTCATACGAATAAACCAATTTCCGTAACATTTATGCCACTCTTCCGTGGTGACCTCGGAAACATGTTTTTCATACTCTTCGACAGCCTCTTCTGGTGATGAAAATCGTTGACCGCGTAATTAGTTCTTATTTATTTGGAAACAAGAAGAAGTCACAAGGTGCCAAGTCGGGACTGTATGGAGGATGGCTCATGAGTTCAAAGTTTTTCGCCTTCAAAAAGTCGTTTGACTGTTTGGCCGTGTGAGAGCTGACATTGTCACGGTGCAAGATTATGCGGCGTTTACGGTTGTTTTTACGGATTTCGTCAATAACTTCCGGCAAGCAAATGGTCGTGTACCAATCAACATTCACAGTACGACGATTCTCCAAAGCAACAGTAGCCACGTGTCCTTAGTGTTTCGCGTTCAAAGTCACCTGTTACTATATTCCACGCCAAATTTGACGCCCCTTCGTTGAATCTGGTAAGCATGGCATTGCACCAAGTGACGCGTTCCGTTTTCTGAGTCACAGTCAAATTGTGTGGGATCCACTGCGAGCACAGCTTTCGCACAGCCAAATGTTTGTGTAACATTGATTGTATCTTACTCATGTCTACGCCTAAGGATGCCCGAATCTCATGGTAGGTCACATGCCGGTCCATTTCGATCACGTGGCGCACAGCATCGATGTTTTTGTTGTTGAGAGCGGTGGACGAGCGACCTTCACGAAATTCGTTACTGAGATTGACACGACCGCGCTTGAATGCAAACCAGCTATAAATTGTCTTGCTTGGTGCTTCACGCCAAAAGCAGTTTGAAGCCGAGCGAGGCTCTGTTGAGCAGCTGTCAAATTACTCTTAAAATCATAGAAAATCATACAGCTAAAAATTTCACGAGTTAATTCATCGTAATGCAGACACGCAATTTTTAAAATGACGCCACAATAGAAAACAAATGATTGTTAGATGTAACAAACTTTATTCTACAGCCAAAGAGTTCCATTTTGAAATATTGTAATTACTTTTTAAATATTGTTTATGTAAGTGGCCAGTTCCGGAAGTTTTCAGTGTGACCTATGTATTTATTCCCTTATCATATTTATTCTCAAACTAATATAGTATATTTTCCTTAGCTATCCATGACAATACAACATAAACAAAAGCGTGCATTGGTCTTTAGTAGGAGCAAGCAGTAGTTGAAGAAGGTAGGTACCAATATCTATATAAATAATATAGATATTGTTCTTAACTGACTGAAAAGTATCAGTAGCAATAACGATATCAGTGTCCGCCCGCGCATCGCCAACTTTTGCGTAACTTTATCGTAGATACGTAGTAGTTAAAGATAAGCTCTACTTATCTATTTATATGAAACTAGCCTCGCCTTAGCCCGCGTAGATTCTGTTTTAAAAGTAATGGTCTCCCCCTGGAAAAAAACAGGGGATAGTAAGTGTGGATGTCCAACTCTCAAAGTCTCTAACTTAAAAAGTTTTTGAGATACAGACATTGCATACTATCCTCCCATTTTCGCCATCTTCTTTTCTTCACTACCATAAGAGTTGTTAAAAATATCTTATCATCGACTGTTTCCGGGTGTTCAGGTAAGTTTAATCTCTTGCGATGAATTTGCTTGTCTGCTTTTAAAGAATATAAATTATGAAAGTTGTTTTTTTAAGACGGTGGTGTAGCGAGTTTGTAATACATTAGTCAGGCGTTGATTTACACGGCTACGTATCGTGGGCGCGTCTATTCATAGTACACTAATGTACTAAATATAGTAGCCGATTCCCTATTATTTCTCCCGACTGACTCAGTATGAGAGTGGTTCCGCTTTTAAAAGTAACTCAAGGAACATAATGGCGATGATTTTCCTTATACTAGATTATATTATTCTTATTACTATGACATCCATATTAACATTTATCTGATTAAGCGATTGTCACCGACATTTGCATTTAAAAGGATATTTTTAAAAGTTGATGTGGAATAAATAAAATACGAATTTTATATAAGATGTGCGTTTCTAGTTTCATATAATATCGAAATTTGTAAAAATATTTGAATGTTTACAATGCTCGTACAATTGTACATAGTGAAATTATTTCGAAATTCGAAAATCGTAATCTCCTATTATATATCCAATATTTTTTCAAAATCTACCTATCATTTCAAATTATTATTGGAAATTTTAATTGTAAACCTAGCCGAAATATTAAATTTCATGGGTAATCTTAAATAATCTATCTATCTATTAATAAAATTAATTAATTATTTACATACGATTACAGCAGTAGTGTAATTTAGGGGAGTAATCCTTTATAATCTACAATGTTGTATACTCGTACCTTAGACATCATTCTGATTAATCACATCCTTATAACAGCCTATTATTTTGATACAATGAACGTTGAACAAGTAACGTAGGTACCTATGTTACTTGTTCAACACATCTCAAGGGCGACACGCACTATGTAAATAGCTATTTACATGCACATGCAAAGGCGTTGCAGTTGTGTACAGGTAGAGAGCAGAGGTGGCGTCTCATGCGCCCGCGCACATCTGCCGCTTGCCGCGCAGACGGCGCGCGCGTGGCAACCATTGCACCCGTCATATTGCAGCCTAAGTTACAAACTACAAACAGCATCAATAGAAGTTTCTTTTTGATATCTAATCTGTTTGACCTAATAGGGTCTTTAAACTCTTTTTATATACTCTTGGTTTCGAAAGACGAATAATAATCATAACTACATAGTTATTAATTAGTTTAGAAGTATAAATGGGTAGGATGATAGAGATTTACATACTTCATTTTCGTTTCTAATCCATAAAATATTTATTTATTTAGTTTGTAGAACAACCAACAAGACATACAATGAAACAAGGCTAAGACAAGGCTAACTACAAGGGTGAGTAAAAAGAATATCTACACTTTTCGTTCTATATTTTATTTACACAAAAATATGGGTTCAAGATGTACGTCATTTTTCAACATATACTCTCCTCCCTTGTAAACACACTTGGTACAGCGGTCTACAAGCTTGGGTATTATTTCAAAGTAGACAGTTTTCGGTTGGTCGCCAAGCTACTTTTGCACCGTCCTGCACGTGCAAGGCACTTTTTCCTGCACGTCTACGTTTATGGAAAATCAACGATCTCGATGATGATAATTGATTGAACCATGACTGACTTCAAAGAAGACGTTATCTCATCGATGGTAACTCGCCTACCCGCCAGAATCATCTCTCGAGCTTGCTGAGTCTTGTCGTGGTGGAGGTTGACGAGCGTCCTGCCCCCTTTTCTTGCGTCACACTGGTTCGGCCACTTTTAAATTGTAGATTGGCGATAAGTGACAATGCATTGTCCCCGTAATGTGACAAAAGGCTACTATGAATTTCAACCCATTCACGCCTTCCGACCACATCGAATCACTGCTCGTTGCTCCTCCTTGATGCAAACTGCTAGCGAAGCGAACATGTTTACAGTGTAACCGCCGGAAGCCAACTGACGTGATCGGGGTCAGTTCAAGTTGGCGTACACATGACTACTCGTACAATCGTACAAACTCTAAGCATGCATGCGTAGAAGGCACCCTTAAAGGTGTGTTATGCTTATGATGAAAGTATAGATAATTTTTTACTCTCCCTCGTATAATGCTATTAACTAAATATTGCCTTACAGCCTGTAACTACAAACTAAAAGTTGAGAAAGTTGACATTGTTGGGAGTATGTTATTAATTATTTAAAGTATAAAAAACCCGCATGCGTCCAACTCCTATATGAATACAGATTTAAGTATTTGTTTTGTACTGTCCCGATTGCTTTTGAGTCTGATACTAAATTGTCAAAATAATATGGAGTAATTTATGAAACAAAACAAACAAACCAGGCAGTTGTAGCAATTGTGAAAATTAGTTGTTTCATTTAACTTTAAATAATTAACTTATTTTTACCTTTTTAGTTATTGCACACAATCATATTTTTGCTAATTGATGTACAACTTCTTGGCAACATCTACGACATTTTTTACAAGCATTTGACTATAATGTCGAAACGTAAATATCATGTCATACATGTTGTTGCTCGTTCAGACTTGTGCCTCCTTATGCAAATTGTCCTAGGCATCAGAGATGTATAGCTTTAAAACGCCACGTTGGCCAAGCGGGTTATAAAGTTCAGTTAAATTTTATACGGCGGCCATCTAATCTATATTTCGATTCATTTCGCACTCTCGTCAGATTGCTGGAGGTTTTCTATATCATTTGTTCTAGTTAACCCGGCTGAGTGAAACCGTTGAAGCGAGCTTTTGAAATTTTGTACACGAGCTGATGATGTTCGAAATGCCGGATTTTTATATATTAGTATTCATCGGAAGTCTCTCTGTACGACCTTATATATAAATTTTATTACCATCTGAATCAAATAGTCTGTTTTCCAGTACAAGTTTTATGTTAATCAACGTACCTACAACATTGATTTAAATTATGTTCAATTTCGCGAGAGAAGTCGGTTTAATTTGATTAATTGATACGCCACTCAAAGAGTTTCATAAACTTTAATTTATTGAAGCAAGCAATATGGCTATTATTGAAGCAAAAACATAACAAATCCGCGATTTTGAATTTTTAAGAAATCGAATACTACAGTAGCACTCGCGACAGCAAGACGAATTTAACGACACTTCTTTCAATAAAATTGGTCACTCCGTTTAAGCTCTGCGAGGAAATAAAGGAACAAACATACATACATAATGGTGAAAAACGTATCCCTCCTCGCGTTCCGCAGTCGGGTAAAACACAAAAGGAAGACTGTAGGTCGAAATGTTACGTACACAACGCGTTCTGAAGTAGCAGCTAACAAGCAATAAACTGAACGTACTTCCGCAGTACCTAAATTTTTAACCCTCTTACTACAAAAGGTAGATTTTTTGAAAACTGTTAAACAAGTGTTGAACATTGTTTATAGATATATTGGCTTCTTGTTGTACGGGCGGTAAGAGTTCAGACGTAGGTATAGTGATTCTGACTGGCTTTCGAGTATTGATATCGCTTAAATGTGTTATAATCTCTTAATTAGGACGGTTATTTAATAAATAATCGTTCTAATAAAGAGTACAACCACCAAGAGAACATCCGCTCCTCACTTGCACCACTCGAGCTCGCGGGTCGGGAGCGCGGCTAATTATAATCGACTAAACATCATCGAGTGCTCGTAACTTAGGGTCGCACCTCGTGCATATATTTTTAAAGACGTTTTTTCTACGCTTCCTATCCGGCAATGTCGAGTACCGATTTAGATAATAGACATACCCATCTACAACTACAATATTGTATCTACATACTTTTTGCTGTTGTTTTAATATTTGTAAATGAAATTTTTACTTTTCAAATTTTCACTAAGTACCTATATCAATGCCAAGTACTATAAAAAATTGGGTTCTTTATTCCTTAACCATAGAACAAAGTAAAAAGAAATAAATATAATATTTCACCACGTACAGAAACTGAAGGTAAATCATTATATGCAACCGAATCTGGTGTATATCGCTAGTTTACTAAAGTAACAACCCTATAAAATAAACGTACGCGACAACGCTTGCTCGACCCGCGTTTACGTCTTTTTCTCGCCACCTTGTCACCTAGACTGTCACATTAGCGCAATTTTATTGCCGAAACCTGCAGAAACATAGTTATATAATATTTGTAAACAATAAACACATTTATGTAATATTTGTTTTGTATCATTAATTAATTCTATTCTATCTGCAACAAATTTCTAACTTAACGATACCATTTTATGATTTAAGAACATTCATTTCTTACAAAAACGTAGTTTATTTCTATGTACTTGTTTTTTGTAAGTAAAATATATCATTTTGGTCATTGAAAACATAATCCAGCGTTTATAATACGCAAATGTAAAACAACGTCATGTGTCATAATAACTAATCTGCCTACTCGTTCTGTATTTATCCAAATCGTCTTGGTTCGACGCCAATTACTCTAAATACCATTCGTTGTCTCCTTTAAAGTCTTTAACAATAATTATTTTTGTTACACCAGGTGAATAGAAAGAAGTATTAATATATGAAAGTAATCAAATTTGCGGCAAAATTGCATGCATACGAAAGATTCCGTTAGAAACGTGTGAGCCCATTGTTTAGCTTACAGCATGAAAAATCAAACTTCCGTGATGCCATCGGGAAACTTAAAACACAATAGAATTCGTCTTCATTTTTTTCTACTGTCACAATTATTGCAAACGTTTTGTGTAATTTTTTTGATTCATATAGATAATGTAGATATGTTTATTTTGTTTACATTGTAATATCCAGTAATTATCAAATATGTAAATTCGACTCCGGCTAATAAAGAATTTGCAATTTTGTTAGTGTTACATTAATATGAGAATATTTATTTAATACACTCTATGCTTAGAAGTTAGCTTAGAATCCTTACATACTAAACTGATAGTAAGCGTGGTCCCAGCTCAGGTAGCTGCTATTCGAAGAATGAACCTGCGATATGGCTTACTTTAAAATAGAAACCAATGGCCTTATGAAACAGCCTCAGTGTGTCGCCTACTCTACTTGTTTGTTGTGAATATGGCCTAAAATCTGAGTAATTTCAATGTTTTATTAATAAATCTAAAATGAGGAAAAATATGTTTTGATCTATTATACAGAAGATAAACGATTTGGCTTATTCGGTGCCAAAACCGCGCGATTTCTTTAATCTGTCGCGCAATTCTTTGTAAATCTTAATTCGTATATTCCGTTACAGTAATTCCAGTGTGTGGACATGGACGTACATTTTTCTCTGAAAACGTATCACCTTGTCGCTTGGTTGCTGGTTACATACAATTAAAAAGCGAAAAGAACGCGGATTCCGAGGCGAATTTCGAGAAATATCGACGGGGTCGACGAACCATGTCGACGCATCGTGTTCGCGTCTCCTCGCTTGATTTTTCTTTAATTTTTTTTTGTATTATCCGGACGATTTCGGATGACATTTTAATGATGTACCTACGTCGCGATATAATTCATAAAGGTCGACGAAGGTGATAGCAAGTTGATAGTGATTCAAACATTACTACTACTGCGGTAATTACATTGTCAAAATTGATTCTGGCTATTAAATATTTCATTGTTACCTCTTTAACAAACTAGAAATTCAACACAATTTTATGCTTTTTTATTTGATTTCTTTTTAAATTATTATAACAACAAATTATTTCATTTTTTGTGAAGCTATTGTACTGTTTATTATTACTCGTATAATCTCTTCTAAAAAAATTAATTCACCAACTAAATTTAATGTGTTAACCCAATCAAATACAAATAATATAAACCACTTCGTATACTCTTGAACTGTTCTTTTAAATTTAGTCGGTTTTGAAGAGAGTTATATTCTGTGCGTGCATCTGAGAGTAACTCGTCATCAATTCCCAGTAGCTTTATTCGCAGGATAAAACAGGAGTTGCAGAAATAAATTATCAATTTACCATCAAGCTTTGTTTTCTTGTATTTCGTAAATTAGCTTTATATACAGGTTAACCGGAAATTTCCGGCAACATCTCGACATTTAATCATTAACATATTTAACGATATTTTTCTATTAAATTTCTATTATTAACCTTTTTTCTAGTACTTAGTCTCTGACAATTGATTATTTTGTATCAATAAACCTCATAAAACTTCAAAATGGGCTTAGAACATGATTAGAGCTTTCAAACAGAAATACTCTTCCGTGTAAAGGGGGTTTACATATTTACATAGATTTGAATATATCACACCATATCAACAACCTACGTCTCCAGTGATTAGTCTCTCTGAAGGTTAATATTAATTTAATATATTTAATACCATACCATCTTAATACCACCATTTAATATTAATTTATATATGAAACAAAAGTGCTAGAAAATATAAATCGTAGAAAATATTTTTTCTAGTGCATTGTTTTGAACAGTTCAGTGTTGAAAATTTTCTTGTATATTTTTAATAAACTTCTGTACAGTTGAACACATAAACATTGATATTTCCGAAACGAGGCACATATTAGAGATAAGGTTACAATATTTTCGGGAATTACCATACTCTCTTCTATTGATCCAGTTATCCAGAGCAAAGGGGGGCCCTTGACTTTGACTTTGGATAAGATGACATAAAATTTTGTTATTTCAAGATTCTGTTTTAAGCTCTTTTAACATTTGTTATTTTAGGATAAACCAAAATTTAAAACATATTTTTTTTTTAAATTTCACTATCGAAACTAAGACCGACAATTAGGTCCCTTTTCTCAGATTATCTCACATTTGATTTTCAATTTACTCTCAGCGATTAAAATGTGCCGACATCGCTCTTGTAATGCATTTCATCTTGGTAGGTAACATGCAGCGGCAAAAGCGAACAATAAAAATATCACCGTCGCCGTTGAAATAAATAAAAAGAGCAGCCGGTCCAGGTGCGGCGGGGGCAGGTGGAATAATTGGCAATTCTTTGTCTCAACCCATACAGCAACGAAACCCTATAGACGCTTAAATACCTTAAGTCAATGATGTCTTATTTTATAAACTTTTTAGTGATGTTTGTTTGTTTCTTTAATACGAGTAGCTAGACAAGTATACCTTACAACGTGTTACTTGTGCATGTATTTAGTTTACAAATATTATCGTATCCTGCATGCATTATTAAAAGGATTGATGTATATTTATGTTTTTCTAAGTCTAGAGTCCAGTCCATATTAACTAAAGACTTAACTAAATAATCAGGTATGTTACTTAAGTATATATCTCTTTTTCCTTATCAGGGGGAGATGATTATCTAACTGTTAAGAATAAATAAAACAGGTCATTTTTATTGTCATGTAAGCTTACTATCATTTTTGATAGTCAGCTACTTTTGGTACAACAATTTTTGCGGCTTTGTTTAAGAGCAAAGAGTGATTTTGGTACCGACAATGGTATTATTGCATTATTTTACTGTATTTGTCAACGTAAAATTCCGGAAGGCTGGAATGTGGGTGAGGTAACCCCATTCGGTCGGTGCACATGCGCGTTGCTTGCCGCGATTTCTGTTGCAAACCGACCGAATAGAGACGTAAGTCGTTAAGTACTGTGAGACATTCACCTTGTTTTTATCTCCAACTTGGTCGGATGTTAACCTCATTGTGCGAGTACGTAGCGCAACCCGGTCACTTCGCTAGTACGCATATTATCTCCATTTGCATAGTGCAGACAAGTAGCGGTGTTCGCTTACGCGCCACTATAATGCCGTTGCATTCAAACTGCATAAAAACTATTAAGTACAATTTCATTTCCAACAATACGATATACCTACAAATCTTTAGTCCATAGTTGATATAAGCTGTAAACGAACCTTTTCCTAAGCCTGAAACTATAGATTCTGAGAGTATAGGCTATATTGATTGATATTTTAACAGAGAAATACATTTTTGTAAAATATTAATTTTTGAGCTTTCTATTTAGAACATTTGTATGAACATTTGTATTACCGTATATTTTATTTTATTGTATTTATATTTGATGAAAATATCATTCTCAGTCTTTTGATAAACCATGAACATTGTTTTTGCGCTGACTGCTGAAGAGCTTTCAAGATAGTTAAGAGAGCTTGCTTTAACTTTCTCTAGAAAAACAGCTAGCCATGCTGTAGTGTTTATTGCTTTGTCCTTTTGATTTTTTGCCGCTTTTGTTTTTCTTCTTCCTTGATATAAAGTTTACGGTAGTTATGAATTATTCGATAAATAAAAAAGAAAATAAATCCAAATTAAAATTTATTTTCCTGATTTATTAGAAAATTAGATGAGATTGAGATTAGAGTGGAATTTATTATTTGTACGTACATTAGTTACTAAGTCAGTATAAATATGCATCGTCCACGCACTTAACCGTCTCCCGTATACAAATTTACAATTTATCAGTTACCAGTATTATTAATGTTTACAGATTACAAAATTAATTAAAATTATCAATTATTATTATTATTTACAAATTACAGAATTAAAGTTTTAAAACTTACAAAGATTTTCAGATTAACACTTCATATTTTAAATACAATCAGTACAATTATATTAGGTATTATAAATGTCAGATTATTTATTTACATAGGTATTTTATCTACATAAACATATTTGTGCATCATGACATTAATAGTAGAGTAATAGCAATGGCCAAGCAGCCATTTACCCAGTCTAGCTATAAATATTGTTACAAACAAAACATTGTTATTTTTTTACATTATCGTTTTATTACAAGAATTTGTGTTATTTTAGAAATAAATAGGTAAACATTTAAAAAATATAACGTTTATTCGTAATGGTCACCATTTGCTTATATAAAATCTTTCAAACGTTTTGGCCAGTTTTCGTTTGAAATACGCACCCTTTCCATGGGCAAATTGGCAACTGCCACCCTAATAGAATGTTTTAGGCATTCTATATTATCATGGTGATAAGAGCATGTCATGCTCTCTACAACAGACCATAAGTCGTAATCGAGTGGATTAAGATCGGCACTAGATGACGGCCAGTCTTCAGGTATAATGAAGTGTGGAACATTCCTTTCTATCCACGCCCGTGTTGAGTGAGCCATGACCTGGTGCTAAGTCTTGCTGAAAGTAACGATGTAACATAAATATTTTCTACAGTAATTGCTGACGTGCTGCTAATGTTTTGTTGATTTTCTTGCTTTGCTTTTTATATTCCGCTTATTTTTGGTTCACTATCCTTTCAGTCCTCTGTTGGACATGGATAAGACAATGTTAAAACGCCACGCTGCCTGGCCAAGCGGATTCGCGTGTCCACTCTTCGGAGATGGTGTAGCTCCCGAGCGTTTGTGGTAGCGGCTTTGTAGCTTTAATGACCCCCGCCCTCCTACCCTTAGAAGTTGCCAACCAGGTGTCTTTGATAAGAACGTATGATGTATCATCTAGTCTATTCTGAAATCGATAATAGGAATCAAATTACATTCAAATGTAACTTGATTAATGTACGTATGTCTATTAAGGATTCAGATTCATTTATCCATAGATCATAGGTACACAGAAGGAGCAATTAATACAAAAAATATGTTCGGCTGTGTCCCGCCCGCCCCGTGGCCATACCAAATTAATATAACAAAATTTAAACAACAAGCAAGAAACAAAAAAGAGAAAATCAGAATATCTTAGCTACAGAACAACATCTAAACACCTAACATCTAAATATTAATGCTCAGCATATTACCTACGTGAGGGTAAACATGATAAGTACACAATAATCATTAATCTATGAAAATAATAATAATAATATTAATTTATTTTTATACGTCAAGCATTGGATTTGTCTATAATTTTGTACATCTCAGAAAATTTTCATCAGTGAAGAACTCATTCAATCAGTAATAGGCCTTCACATTGAGAATACTGACTAATTTTTGTTTGAACACTTTAGTGTTCTCAATGTCCATAATCGCTTTTGGAACCCTATTATATATTATACTTTAGGAGCCATGCAAAATACACTTTTCTGTAAGGCCTGAGTTTTACATGGAGGAACGCAAAGTTTATCAAGGAAGGGATCTCATAAAAAAAATAACAAAAAAAATGCTCTATTTAAAATCCAATGTTAGAGCTTGTTTCTAATTAAACAGAATCTTGAAGCAACGAAACTTTAAGTTTGAAACCTTAATCAAAATTAATAATGTCGGTATGGAGTTATTAATGAGGTCCTTTTTCTTCAGATAACGTAACAAATGTTTAAACTGCGCTCTAAATATGAAATGTACGCGGTTACCAAAAAAAAAAAAACACTTGTAAAGCGTACTTTGCGCGACATTGAACATAACACGCAATCACAACAACGATTATGAATGAATGTTGTTCGCAGAGCACATACCCGGATAATGATGGTATTTGCTTTGTCTTCCGTCATCCACGATCAACCGTACGTATCTACTGCCTTTGAACATTTGCATTTAGTGATCTTCATTGGTAAATACTATATTTAACAATTTCAATGGAAGGCGAGGGTTTGTTATTCTTTCCGAAACATATTACTAGACGGTTACAAAATTATTTACAAAAAATAATATCATTATCTATCTATAAATACAATAAAATTTTGACGAAGTTGTGTCTGTACAACAAGACATACTTTTAAGCGACTTCGCGAAAGGATGTTTTCTGTTTGATATGTATGTACGTATACATTTAATGTACGCTGGAACCTGTAGAACTCTCCAGCTTAATACGTTTCTGAAGAAGACTAGTAAATAGGCTATACTACTACTCTCAGGCGTTCCAATTCGCAGCTCGACGCGCGGACGCTTCTTTTGTGTATTGAAACGGCTCGCTCGTTCACACACTTGGCGGATAATGTCATCAACGGCGTTCCCACTAACGCACCTTTGGTCTGTTTAATGACAAGCGCAGGCCGGGAATGTTTTCAGTGCGATCCTGACTGAAAAGTCAAATAAAATTACTAATAATATAATAAAGAGGTAAAATTGTGTGTTTGTAGGTATATTGGGGGTAATCTCTGGAATTACTGAACCGATTTCAAAAATTCTTGTTCAAATAGGAAGTTACATTATCCTTGTCTAATATAGGGCTAGGCTATATTTTATTTTGAAATTTAAAAAAAAATCATATAATCCGAAACGAAGTGAGGCGGGTCGCTAGTAAATAATAAAAAGAAATCTTAAAAAAGAAGAAAACTGATATCAAATATGATATTGCCATGATTAAAAGTTTATAATTTCCATGCTTATTTAATACTTTGTTTTAACATGTGACGACTTCTTGACGTCGGTGCCAGAATAAGAGAAGCACAGGTATAAAAAGGATATTGGTTCTCGCCAATTTTTTATATATGTGATTCTCTTATTGTGGCACCTTTATGGAGAGAACCAAAATATCTTTAACGTACATGTATATTTTAAAATGACAAGATTAAAATAACAATGGAAAGTTGTGTGGATTTGGTCTTCTAGCGGTGCCAGCGACTTCGTTTGCGCGAACTTGTGAAACGGTGTCCGTATAAACAGGAACATTTTTATAGAAATACAGTTATCTCTAATTGCTCTAATTCCTCTAACTTTCAACCACAGAAAAAGAGTTAAAGATGTGATCAGATGCTTGTAATGTACGTACGCAGTTGTAGCTGAAGAGAGTATGAAAGGTTCATAATGTAATAAATCACTAACGCCGTGTATCTCGTGTCGTAATCTTTGTAATATGGTAAGGAATGTCTGTACCTGTCAATATTTTTTATTAGACACAAGTAATATGTCGTAACCTTCTATATATTCATAAGATCGTGCTCTTTGGATAACATACATTAGCAAGGAAAACCTCTCAAGGCATCTAGGCAACTTAATATGTCATCTGCTCCAAAATATTTTTTGTTTTTATCCGATATCCTAATGTAGCATTCAGGTCGGATTGCTAATTTCTTCAATGGAAAATTTTGGGCGGTTATTCCACTTATTTAAGATCTTAATGTTGTATCAAATGTGCTAATTACAGCAGACGTCTTGCACTTATTACATATTTTATTACGTTTCTATTTATGTTTCTTCTTAACTATCATTTCAATGAGGTGACAATTAACAGTCCTCTTTATCGTTTCAAACTAAGTCGTCGCAAATAACAGATCATTGGGCCCATTAATAGATGTTTGCATTCGTTCAAGTACCAAGTGCTTACGTCAACATGCTAATTATAGGTGTCCTTGTCACACTCGTGATAGGTGGTTAGTGGATGTACCTATATGTAGTTCAATTCGATTGTTATTGTCGAGTATGTGTAAACATAGTTTGAATCGCATCGAACGTGAACGTTGATAGTTAACTAAACCATTGGTGCGAGTACAGTTAATTTAACACATTAGCCACTTGCAAACATTACTTCTCAATTCAATGATAAGGATTCAATCTTTTCTTTGATCGTTTAGGACCTTACATGTTTATTATTATTTACAATATTTATTATTATTATTTACAATATTTATTATTATTATTATTTACAATATTTATTATTATTATTTACAATATTTATTATTATTATTATTTACAATATTTATTATTATTATTTACAATATTTATTATTATTATTATTTACAATATTTATTATTATTATTATTTACAATATTTATTATTATTTAAAATTTTATCATACAGGGTTTTCCAATTAGTTACAACATTAGGTTCTTCAAAAGGGCTGTGAATAGGATTCTGCAAGGTTGGCAGCACCCCGGTATCCCCCCCTGGTATTGCAGGTGTCCATGGCCAGCAGTGACCACTTACCATCTCGTGGGCCACCTCTACATTAAAAAAATTAGTTAATATATAATATCATTAATCTGTTTTCCCCAATCCAGGCTTCCACTAATATTCACCATCACACGGGAATTCACCATCTTCACTTCACCATCTTCTTCTTCTTCATCTTCACGTGGTGATGGGATTTACCTGAAAAACAATTCCTTTCCCAATTTTAAATAGAACTTCAATGGTATTATAGTATGTACTTTTTACTATCAAAAAAGTACAATCGATAGACACATGTCATGCTCATGACATGACTTATTAAGTTTCTATCATCAAAAGATAATAAAGTCAGGAATTCAGTCCTATTCCAGAGGTAATAGGATTTATTGTTGCAGAGGTAGCTTTGGGTGGAAAATAATAGTGATTCCAGATCAGTTATTTAAACATTTACATGCTTGTAACAGAATTATTGTGTATATATTAATAGACTAATGATAAAATTATGGAACATTGTATTCAGAAGGTTCTGGCTGCTGAGATACAGGTCAATCCTAGTATTATTTTTTTATGGACGAAGGCGGCAGACGAGCATACAGTCCACCTGTCGGTAAGTGGATACTGTCGTTCATAGACATTCGTGATACATGCCAACATTAGTCCAAAATGATAAACGTTGACACCCCCCCGGATGAGCTGCCTACCTTTGGAGATATAGGAATGGATTCGGAGAAAGGGTTGGGAAAATGGGGAGGGACAGGATGGGAATGGGCTCTGGCACAACTCCCTCACTACCGAAACACGTACTTACATTAGGGAAATATAAGATAAAGTGGAAAATGCAGTACCTACATTTCAAGGTAGTAGTATTCTGTGAGAGAGGGGTAACGTGGCCAGTCGAACGCGCCCAGTGGCTGTTGGATTGCAGCGTAAAATAATCCTAGTTCTGAAGTCAAGGCTTCATAACATTACTATTAAAAATCAGTCTGTCAGTATGCAGTAGTGTCAGTAATGGTGGCGCGTTTATTGTAGTAAAAAATGAATAAATAGTATGGGAAATGCGATAACATCAGATTCCGTCAGTTTCACAGTAAACTCGCGCATGGTAATTCGATCACGTGTTATTTTCCGCATGCTACTTAACGACACCTCTAACATATTTAAATAACAATACAAAAACTCGGGCCGTTGTTAGCTTAGCGATGTCTTTACTCCGCAAAATGTGACCGTAAGGTCATTTGGTTCGGAAATTTTCGGATCCATACAGTGAGTCATTTTGAATTCGAATTGTGCGGTAGAACATCAAAGCTAATACGAGTCGATGAGCGAACTGATTGTTGATTTTATTACCTACCTATAATAACAAACTATATAACTGGTTGGTTTGCTTATTTCCTTACATGGTATATTATTTACACAGTATACTATGCCTACTTATAATACTGACGTTTCATAAAAAGATAGGAATTAAGATCTTATGCTTCTTCATACCGTTTTCACAAAAGGAAAAATTTTATCTAGGTAATTCAAACTTTATTTCGCCATGAACTTTGTAATTACGCAGTCTACAACCCATCCCTGAAACTCATTTATTTGATGACACTCATTGTTTGATGAGTTATGTACACGACAGCAAAGGAAAAACTGTGAAAAAAATAAAAATATTATATATTTAGTTAAATGGGAAGTAAAAGAATGAACAGAACAATACATATTTCTATGTAATATTGTCATAAAAATAAAAAAGTTTTCATCTGTCCCCGACATGTTGCTTACCGTAATCTTTATTCTTTGGACAAAACCGAAGCCAATTAGAGACAAAACGTTAGCTAATAGATACAATACAACCACGAGATCACTTATCTGTGATTGAAAGAGTCTTACGTCAACCAAAGTTCAAAGTGTCAAAGTGTCAAACCACTGAAATATTATTGTGAACAAACAATATTTGTAGTACTTTTTTCTGTTCTCATAGATATACATATTTTATAGAAGCAGCAACTTTATAGGACAAAGGTAAAGTATTTAAACTAGAGATAGGTTTATTCTATTAATGAATAGAATGAATAGTAATGGTAATGGTAATGAATGGTGGATAAATATGGTACCGATCACAGATCAGATGGAATTAGGAATTGGTCCGATTCAGGAGTTGTCTGAAGAGATAAGGCGGTGATTCCAGGAAACCACCTTATCTTACCTATTTGTAGCTTAGTTGTAACTTTTACCTATAATTGTCTGATTCTTCATCAAAAAATCTTTGGACTAAGGAATTAATTACTAGTAACCACATTTGAGTGGCATTCGCCTACGATTTCTTCAACTATTAAAACTGATTTATCTAAATCATGGAATTAAAGAGTTTAAATTTGTAATGAAAACTTTAATCCGGCTAGTAATATAATATGCACTAGATATATTTTTTAGGTTTACGTGTAGATTTTTGTAATTACAAGTTGTTTTATTTTTTGTTATCAGTTTACGTGTGAAAAATTACTGACGGGCGTCAGTAATTTTTCCACGGTCATTCTATTCACACTCGCACGTGTTAGCGAAACACAAAATATTCGCATTTACCTTTAACTGCATAAGTATGCTGGTGTTATAGATTTTCTAGCGCGATTTAGTGCCTTGATAACATGGTAATAAAAACAGTGTATTAAATTCTTTACACCTTGTGCTGTGAGTGGTTCACACTTGGTTGTGAGTGGTTAGATCTTACATATTTGATAGAAAATTATATAAAGATACGTTATATGATTTTTTTTATAGAATAGAGGTGTCTGACGGGCTTTCCACCTGATGATAAGTAGATACTCTCGCCCGTGGACATCCACGATACATGCCAACATTAGTGCATAACAATAAAACATTGGTACGACCTTCGATACATTCCATACATTGTACTCTTCATTCGATGTGATGGGAAATGGGTTCTGGCATATCTTACTATGTACACACATTGGAGGGAATGGCCTAGGAATAGCAAATTGTAGTACATTTTATGGCAGTCTTCAGTGAGGTGAGAGCAACTTGGCCAGTCGGGTGCGGTCAGTGGCTGTCGGATTCCAGTGTGTATCCTCCCCCTCTCATAATGATAAATGATCTATAAACGCGAAAAAATAAGACTTGAATCGATGCATAAATAGTTGATACCTATCCAAAGCAAATTCTAGCGTTTTTCGTGTCTTTAGAAGATACTCAATTAAAGTCTATTAATTAAAGGGTTTCTAAAAGTATTCTTTTCGTAAATGTTGTATAAATTAATGAAATAGGAGTTAATACGATTAAGCACCTAAATACGAGGATTTTATCTAGATAAAATACTAATATTTACGACAACTATGAAAAGTTTAACAAATATCATCATTTTTATTACCATATCACGCAAGAACCTTAACCCTTTAACTCGATCAGAGGAATACAAAAATGTACACAGGTAATCGGAGCTGAGGTCAAAATAAAATTATAATTATATATTTACTACCTATATTCTTAAACAACATCTGTTCTCAAACGGCGCATATTATAAGAAATAAAAAACAGACTTATCTAATTAACTAATAACCGTTTAATACGTTTGTTTTTCCAAATGTCATTTCTAGAGTTGCTTTTTATAAATAGACACATATAATAGATAAATATATCATAGCCTCCAATATTTATTTAATATTTCACCTACTACAATACAACAATTGTATTTTAAAATATCCAATTCACGTACAACTGGGCTTCGTCTGACGCTTGTTTTAAACAATTCTTAATTTACTCCTCATAAGGCTTGGAAACAATAATCCCCGAATTTTCCTCCTTAAATTTTCTGTTTGTGGAAAAGTCTTATTAATTATTATACTTATAGCAAGTAGATAGATACATTACTGACGATTAGAGGTTCTGCGAGTCAGTAAAGACTGGTATCATTATGACCATTGCTGACCTATTGTGCCACCCACCCACCTTTCTTAAGGCTCATTTTCACAATGTTATTTTTCAAAATGTTCGGGCGAGAATACTCTATACCTACAATTCTCGTATGCCACTAAACTTCGGACGATGCTCTCCTGCAGCTGTTCACATGATGATAAAAACTCAACGAGGAACAGTGATCACACGATGATAACAGTTGTTTATACAAGGCAACTCTGTGTAAATGGGCCTTTATACTTCGCTGTCAATGTCTATTACCTACAGATATCGCAGGATAGTTTTAGCAGCGAGAAGTATGTTATTATTTGGATATTGTTCTGTACTAGCGACCCGCTCTGGCTTCGCTCGTGCTGCATTGTTGGGAACCTAAACATAGCTTATGTTTATTAGCATTAATATAACTTCCTAAAAGTGAAAGAATTTTCGAAATTGGTCCAGTAGTTCTTGAGTGTACATTTTACATATAACCAAACAAAAAAAGAAACTCGCAGTTTATTTAATCTGTATATTTATATAATGTACAATTTATTTACAATTAATGCATTTGCATTGCATTGTCAAATATTTCTTTCGAATTGTTATATACATTAATAGGTAGGTATATAATAGATTGTACGGAAAGTTCATACCACGTATGTAACTAGCAGAAACTACCTGTTCTAATTTTTAGACAGGTCTCATTGTGTGTATGCTTCGTGTGTTGATCGTGTGTGCTTTGTAACAGTTGTTACGTGAGCTTAGCCAAGTTACGAAAGCACAGTACAGTTCGTACTGAAACGAATTTAGCGCGTTGTGACTAGGAAGTAAACAGTTTCGAGCACATTGGGGAACATAGAACTAAGTGTTTCTAGAAATGACCACACGTTTCTAGTTACAAGAATTTCTTTTAACTTCCATATAGAGTCATATAGTCATGGTTATTACTGTACTTGTATCAGCCTATAACGTCCTATTGCAGGGCACAGACCTCTCCTAGTAAACCACTGGGGGTTTCGGGCCGTAATCCTCCACGCGGGCCCTGTACGGATTGGTGGATCACAGACTTCTTTTTTTTATAAATATGTGGAGCATGCGGGTTTCTTCACGATGTTTTCTCTCACCGCCGAGCAAGTGACAATTTTTAAACGGGTTATTAATTACTCCACGTCACAATATTTTATTTCATTTTATAAAATTCCTTTATATGCCATACTTAAATTATTCTTTATTTATTTAATTTTATTTAGCATTGCATGATATAAACGGTATCAAGTTATGGTACGGCGTGAGAAAAAAACCCGAACATTAATTACGTCATTACATTACTCTTGGATTTTTTATGAAAATCTTTACATTTTTAACACAAACAATACTCGTATGATTGTCTGAGATATTATGCAAAGTTGCAGCTCGCAGCGAACTTTTCTAGTTAGTGTATTTCCGTAGTGGTATTTGGTAAGACGCGGCGGTGAAAGTGATTGCGCGGATGTCGCGTGCAGCGGGCGGCGGCGGACAGGCCGCGCGGGAGCACCCGGCGACCTTGCCATATACGAGGTGCGCGCGCGCATCCGCGCCACCCGCCACGCGTTTCGCACCCGCTATGCAACTGCCTGCACCACTTACCTTGAAACGCTTTTTTTCTCAACTCCATACACAACATGTCACTTGTTGCCTTAATTGAGAACTTTTAACCTATAAGTGAATCTTTTTAAGTTGTATTGAAATTATGTACAGTAAGATTTCAGCTTAGCTAAACAGTTTGTGTTTTCTTCCGTATGTAATCTTTTTTAGTGTTACCACAGCAACGAATTTTGGTATTCTAAACCCCTTAATACAATATACTATAAAGGGATTCGTTCCATACTTGCCATATGGTATTGCTATTAAACGGTCATTAACTGATCGATAGGTATTTGAATAACATGCTTATGATGAACCCTTGAAGTGGCAGGAAGACTACATATCAGTTCTACTGTAAATAGGAATAGTATTCTATGACAAGTATACAAACCTCATTGAAAATTGCAAACTGAGAAAGCAAATTGCGACTTTCAGAAACATCGGTCTACAGATTATGTTATTGAGAGTTGGGAAATTCTAATTCTTATACTCTGTGACTGTCTAGCTTTAGCATCTAAACGTTTTTGTTTTCTGGGAAATTATCTTTTGACCCCAGAACTGACCAAGGCATTCGCACTCAGGACTATTGTTACATTTATGGAACATGTGGGACTTGGGAGAGAGCTGTATGTTGGTGGTATGGTGGTTGGTGGTGGCTTTCAGATCACAGTGATGCTACTTGTGAGCCATTTTGGGCCAAATAATATTCACTTAAATGATAATAATGACAAGTATACCTAATTATGGCAACTGTTGTTGTGTCAAGGTAATTGTTCATATTAGGTTCATAGCGAAGATGATGCACACTGTATCAGTAGGTTGAAATTATTATTACCAATAGAGGTTTGGATTGGGATTTATTCAAATGAGTATTTGTCAAAAGATATTCGACTACTAAACGACGAACTAATAACAAAACTGTCTAGTCAAACTAGGTATTCGTTGAAGAGTATTTAGCGATACATCACAACATACTATGCGCATGAGTTATAGGTGTGCCAAGGCGTTAGTTTGTAATTGCTCATATAGGAGGATATCTATAGGTACATGTTGCAGTATGCTAGAACGTTCTACGTTAGTTGTTATTATTGTTATAATTGCGCGTGGTGTGTGCATGTGGTCACGTGGCGCCGAGGACGGCCAGTAGTGCGCTCCTCTGACTGCAGTTTCACAATCACATTTGAAACATGATTGTAATGTGCTACAGTTTGATCTGATAAATAATCACGTGTGGAAAATGACTGCTGTAGATTACGTTTGTACTGAACGTACAATATTATATTGCGTTTAAATTTAACGAATACCAGTCATATATCGAACACATTTGTTGGTCAGTTACAGTTTATAGAGATACTTCATTGGAAAATGGTACCTATCTTGTAGCGCATAATATGATATTTTAGCAAGCACACTTAGTTATGAAATGTTTAAGTTATCTTACAATGAAAATTCTCTCACTCTTGAGAGAGTGAGAGTGAAACTCTCAAGAGCGCAACAGTTTCTGATTGATGTGCTAACTGCTGTTTGGGCTTTAGACAATACAAAACACGCTTCTAAACTAGAACTCCCAAAAAATATTTAACGTAGGTGATGTTGCAACTCCCACATAATGTTCTTCGGTAAATGTATTATATATAACTTATCTAAATTAGTATAATACTTACGACGTGTGAAGTACGTGACAGTTAACACCAACTATCATAGTAAGAAATAACATCACAACAGTTTATGACGGTAGATATGTATTGGCAAATAAGTGCGCATTTGTTTCGGGGCCGTCGCGTTAGAACGGGCGACCTCTCGCCTCTGCGGCCCGCGTTCGCTTTATAACAACTAGCATTGAAGCATTTACCTTTCTTAGGTCGGACTTGTCCTCAATACACGCTAGAAGCGTTGATTTATTACGATGCATGGAATGCTGCTTCAATTTAGAGACAAATTTTGTGCAATATGTGCCCAATTTGCCCAGTATGTTCCACGTTCTCTTTGGCGTATCAACATTAACCTCGTTTACCCGATTCGTACATTATTTAATACGAATCAGCTTTAACTACGCGCTTATTACAGTGAGTTATGCATACATTACGAATGGAAGTGACAGTAGCTTTTAGAAGACCTTGGGCGTATTGAATTGGTGTTTTCGTTCGTCGCAGACATCTGTCAAATTTTGATCAGTCATACGATAGATAGTATAATAATACTCATTGCTAGGACTATCCCTTTGGTTCATAAACTATCCTACCAATAAAGTTTGCTTCTGTTTCTGCTCGGTAAAGGCAAATTTAAAATATTCTTATTTACTTTATTGGTGTGGTCCCTTACATCCTCAATTGCGGTGCTAGATACTTATCTTATTTATCGTCATGCAGAACTCCTAATTTGTTGTCGTTATTGTTGTTGTTCATTATTGTACTTAAAAATTGCTACAAAAAAGGATAGAAAGACTATTTTTCTTTTGTAAAAATTTCCATAACACTTGAAATGATTATGTAGCGAGTAGTGAGATCACTATCACAAACAGGAAAACAGAACTATTATATTATTAAGTGCCGTAAAAATGTCGCATATCAACAGTAGGAGGATTATTTGTCACTTCATTACTTTCAACAAAGGCATAGTACTTCTTAATTGTTAATAATTTGCTTAGTGAGTAATTAATTAAATTAAGTAGTAAGAAGGAATTACTGACAAATGTATTCGTAAATATGTTAATGGGATTTTGTAGTTAACCTGCAGATAAAAAATACGCACGTGGAACTAGGAACGATAAGAACTTATTGTAGGTAGATCGATAAGCCACACGATCACCAATCACAGTAGGAATGTGCCGTTATATTTAATTATTAAAGTAGACCGTTGACGCTAAATAATTTTACCGGTAAAACGGAACTAGGCGCTTATCTTTGGTTTTAACATCTGAACTATCACACTAATATATAAATCCTAAAGTATGTTAATTTACTTATTTGTTAATCAGTTACACATTATCTAAGTAATAGATTGGATTAAATTTTGCATTAGAGAATATTAAGTGGATATATTATGCAATTTTTTGTCCAGATTTGTTATAAAGTTCCCACAGGATTTATTATAAAGTTCACGCTATTGAGCTCACAGACAACCGGTACATACTAAACGGACGCGCTCGATAAACAATTTTCATATAGGTAACGAAGTGCGAACTCAATGGTAATTTATTTTTTAAGAACTATCGTGAATAATAATTCCTATAGGTATTCTCGTTCGTTGTGTACTAATTTACCTAACTTAAAATAAATTGAAGTTTAAAACAATCAATATACAATATAGTCAATATAGTACGTAGTCAATTTTGCAACATTATGTAGGTAGTATCTGGACGGGGACAGTTCACGCTGCAATCCAACAGCCGCTCTACCACTTCTCTCTCACAGAAGACTTCCAACTTCCTCAATGTACGTACGTGTTTCGGTAGTGAGTGGATATGCCAGAACCCATTCCCTCCCATTCTATCCCTTCATATTTCCCCAATCCTATCTCCAAATCCATTCTTACATCAACAATGGTAGGCAGCGCATCCGAGGGCGTGGTGGACTGTATGCTCATTTGCCACCTTCTTTCTATAAAAAAAAGGTAAGCATATATTTGATCGGAGTGACTTGTTTTAGTAAAATATTAAATAACAATATTCGATACAGAAATTGCACTATTTTTCCTTAGTTATCAGTTGTTAATGTTGAAGATAAATATTAAGTACCTACCATATTTTAGAACTATTGTTTTAATATAAGTAGTCAGTAATAAATATCAATTAAAAAATATTATTATACTTTAGGTATAATTTCTTTTTTTACCGTTTCGTTAGTATTTTTTTGGACCAACAGTAGAGTACGGTACGTTCATCTCATTTCACATAACGCTTTATGACAATGTGTTTATGTTATGATTGCAGGCGTCATAATTAAGATTCAGATAAGTTCACTTCAAAGCGAACTCACTCGATGTGAGTCACAACAATGTACATAGGAATAAAATCGATACATACTTCACGTGTTGAAACGTTTCCGCTAGCTCTCATCGCGCACGTCACTCGTGACGCTGTGACATTGAACGCTCGACCCGATTAAGCATAGCAGACGAGTCGCGAGGCCGCACTGCACTGTCCACTGAACGAGTATCTGTATTCTTGTTGTTTAATGCTCATTATTTATTCACACAATAATTTAATGGTGACTCCCTTTGTTTTTATTTATTATTCGTTATTCTTTTGTATAAGTTGTTGTAAATTTGTATTTGCCGACACCACACGGTAAATTTTGTTGTGTCGGCCGGTTTTAGAAAAGCATCACCCAATGTCTTCCCGTGAGTGTCGTAAAACGCGATTAGGGGATAAAGTGGCTACCACAAGCCCTCAGGAACTACACTATCTCTCAGGAAATAGTGGACTCGTCAACCCATTTGGCCAGCGCGACATTTTAAGGCCACATATCTCTTATATTACCCGCACTGTGTTGTTGCTGGGATTGTGAAGAAGGGAAACGCGGTGAGCTACTGTTGAGACTTATATCCAGTACAGACTTACTATTTGTTAGACATGCGTTTACTGTGGTGATTAAGAACAGGACAATGAACACGAGGAGGACCGTGTCTAGCAGTGGATACTGAAAGAACTGGTTATGGTATGGTTTATTAAAGTAATTTCTTTCATTAACGATTATCTACTTTATACGTGTATAACTTTTTAAACTTTCGCGTTTTGTACATATTTTATATAATAAATCGTGTCTGATCGCGTATAATAAAGATTAAATAATATACGCGTGTATATTATAGTCGTATAATAGCGGGTCCGAAGATCAAATGTGGGTAGTTGATAAAACTGCTCGCAGCTCCCCCCGACCTGGACTACTCGCCTCTTCAGTCAACTCGTGACCACGGCTGGTGTAACCCGTGCCGAAACCTCGAGTAGGAATGAAAATTAATTAAATACCTTTATTATACGCGTTCAGACCCGATTTAGAATACAAAATACTTCTATGAGTATTGAGACTGTTAATGATATGTACTTACGTAATATAAGCATAAGTGCTTTTATAAACTAACTGCCAAAAAGCCAAATTTACTTGAGTGAGCAAAATTTGTCCTAATGTACTTGACAGCAACTAACTACTTTACCAGAAGCCACGATAAAATTTCCGGCCTGTCCGACTAGTGAAAAACGTATGCCATTCTGACGGTTGGTCTTAACTATATTTTGCTTATAGTGAACACGCTATTATTTAAATCTTCTCTTGCATGCCTTGTTAATCTTTGTGGTTAATAAAAAAATCGAATCGGGGAGTGCATTGCAGTAAATGGCATTAAAATGGCATGTATTTAAACGAGCAGTAAATATATAGCAATTTGGCCAGCTATAAAATATACCTATGATCATCTGACGTTACTTAAAAGCGATAGTGGCCAAACTCTTTCTTTGGGACCCAGAGATTTTCGCATAAGTTGAGAAGTTTTATGGAAAATTATATGTCGTACACGCGCCTGTGCCTACAGCCTACGAGGAGAACGATCGCTGCGTGTATGACGGTCCGAATTCAAGACCAGCAGACCAGGCCGTTACAGCTGCGTCGAGGAGTGATTACATCCCCCTGTCTCAGATATTATATATCGATATAGATATTATATATCTCCGAAACTGTTCAAAATGAGCTGGAATATGCATTTAGGATACTGGACTGAAAAGAACGTGAAATCAAAGTGAATGGTGAGTACCTACATGTCGCAACATTGTTTTGCCGATGACATGCCCGAATGGATCATAGCAGAATCGCTGGAATATTTAAGTTGGATGCTAAACGATGCATTGGTCTTGGAATGAACTTACACAAAAATAAATTACTCTCCTCAACTCTTATCCCGTTTTTTCTCCTCTTATTTTCTCTCCTCTCCTCTTCTCTCCCCCTTTCACCTCTCCTCTACAAAGTCGCTTATATAAAAAAGTACATAAAAATCACAGCTCTTCCTACTTGTCGAGTAAAAAGAAACCGCTATACACTTATTAATACGTATGTAAATGACACAGCAGTAAGTTGTACTGTGTGCATTAAATCTGGAGGTGGGCCGAGAGCACTTAAACGAACAGCACGCGACGACGCAGAACTGGTGACACCGGTTGCATTCGCACCATTTCTGATAGCCTTCGGTATCGGACACTGCGAGTGGAACGAGTTATGGGCGATAACAGAAGAGTCCCAGGAGAATCTGTAATTAGATCTCAATAATGTGTAGCAGGCACAGGATAATTGTATGCTGAAGCCGCCGTGTGCTTTCGACCGGCCGAGTTATCGCATTTTTCCAGAAAACGTCGAAAGGTAAACCCACTTACCCTTACCACTTATCCACAAAAGGGATTACCACTTACTTATCCCTTTTATTTAGGAATGATACTCACTATTCTTTTGAACGCTTGTGTTTTCTTTGCATTTTTATGTAAGTCTCGCCAAACTTGATATAAGTCCACCAAGTTTTTTCACACAATTCGGTAACGATTTGGTAGGTATTCGTGCCTTTTCTCAAAATATAACACACTCACGAATAGCGAGATTTGCGCTTTCATTAATAGTTAATTTCACTTCACGGATGTTATAATAAAAAACTGCGAGTACTTGTCCATTGGAGGAAAGATTTGACCACGTTATTTGTTTTACATTCCCTACTAAAAATATACTCTTTTTAGAACTGCGCAATTCCAGTGACATATTTATTGACCAAAAGCAATAAGTTTACTGACAATACAACTAGAAATCACATGCACGTCGACGCATAAGCGCGCGCTCGTCTAAGTATGCAAGTGCTGACATGTTTCGATGCAAGTCGGCACGGTTTACACTAATTACAGTAGTCCAAAGGTCATGAAAATTGAATTACGTGTGTTTTGATATAAGACAATAAAAATAAAAATACGTATGCGTTAAAAAAAATACTTTGAATTTTTTGGGACACCTAATGTCCACGGGTGAGAAAATTATTACCTCACCTTTCGGTTCGTTTACAACTTTCTTTTTATAAAAAATGCTGCCTACTTAATGTTAAAATATCTGTGCTGTTCGTGCTGTTCGTATTGTCGACGATCCCACTCTCACGGGCGGTTTAGAATCCCTCAGCAGTCGGAGAGACGTTGCGTCTCTCTGTGTGTTCTACCGCCTGTACAATGGGGAATGCTCTGAAGAATTGTTCAATATAATTCCAACCTCGGGTTTCTATAACCGCACCTCCCGTCACAGAAGTGCGGTCCATCCGCATTTCCTCGATACGGAGGTGTCGCGCACTGTTCGGTCCAAAAATTACTTTATACCGCGAACCCGTAGGCTGTGGAACGAACTGCCTCAAGAGGTCTTTCCATTAAGCTACGATATGGGGTTCTTCAAGAGAGCTATGAATAGGATTTTGCAAGGTCGGCGGCGCGCCCGCATACCCCCTGGTGTTGCAGGTGTCCATGGGCGGCGGTAACACTTACCATCACGTGGGACCGCCTGCTGGTCCGCCCACTAGTCTATAAAAAAAAAAAAAGATAGACTGTGATCACTTGATCAGTCACATTGTCTCATTTTTAATAAATAATGTATTAATATGTTATGTTTCATAAAAAAAAGAAAAAAGATGATGTGTGAAAATGGGATCAAAGTGTATGCTTGTTTGCCTTTACGTTTCTATTGACTGATATCTAAAATATCGCTTTATATCGCGTCTGTTACTCAGAAAATCGTTAACCGCTGTGACTTAAACTACTGTTACAACATTAAGTTGGCCACAGTGCAAATGAATAAATCTCAGTTGCGTCCTTTTAAGGAGATTTAATTTACGCATCGTTTTATATCAGAACAGTGATTTAATGCTAAACTTCCCATTTTTACAAGTTCGTTACACCTGTACTTATTCTGTTTTACTCTATATTTATTCTGTTGTGGGGAAGAGCGCGCGCTGCAATCCCACACAGCCGTTGGACGCATTCGACTGGCCACATTACCCCTCTGTTACAGAGTATAAAAATATAAGTATAAGTATAAAAATATAAATATAAAAAGATTGAAAATAAACTGGTCTATATAAAAAATCTGATTTTCATTGGTTTAACATTTCCGCATTACTTTAAGCTTTGTACTTTAGTAACAATCCAATTTAAAGCATATCGTACTATTTGAATACAGACTTGAATTTGCTCCCTAGATCTAGGATTAGAAACATTAAATCGGTGGCTGTGTGTGGCCAATTAATTCGTAACGCGCTAATTCTATAGCTAATATCATTGTATAAATATGTCGTCAGTAAATCAATACGACAATAATGTAAATCGTCGCGATTGTAATCTTTAGCAGCGGACGCATGATGTCACTGGCTGCCTGCGCGCGCGCAGTTCTACGTATAAGAGACCTTGTGCAGGTAGTAGGTACCACTATTTTTTGTTGTTATTAATTAGCAACATCCGAATGTGCAGATTTATTTGAATAATATCTAGAAAAAGGTTTGCGATTTAAACTTGCAATGTAAGGTCATAAGACTAATTTTATGGTGTTAGGAAAAAAGTTAATCTTATTGTGGCTGTCGTGTATGGTAGCTGTTCGCATTTTAGTAGTATTTTGTGTTTGATTATAAGTTTCTAATCTTATCTTTATATTAATGAGTCTTATCCGTTCTTAATGATTTCACGACTCTGTAAAAACAATAAAATAAGCGTGACAAATTATCAAAGAACGCGAATAAACGGGTGAATGAAAGTAATTGCCTATTTTGAACATAGTCTTTGATGTTGGGGCTTAAAATGTCATATTAAAGATATATTTACAGTCTAGCCAATAGTTTGTACCGAGTAGAAGCAAATTAATTTGAAATTATATTTTTATATTAGATCTGTCGCCTGATGCCATAATCATTGCTCGTTATATAACAACTGGTTTCCAGTTGAATTTTTTGTTCTTATTTTGCTTTGTTACTCGTTTGATGCTAAATTGTTTAACAAAAAATGGCTGTCTGTTAATCATGCGCCACTGTTGACAAAATTCGTATGGCAGTTATAGCAGAAGGTAAGCGCGACAAAAAATATCACAAACAAGTCAAAATATAGTCCATATGTACTTGAATGTGTATCTTATCATCTTATGTTTTAAAGGTTAAAGTTAAACACTAAAATAACCCAAAACATTAATTAACATTATTTAAATTGCGTGGCGAAGTGTGATCCCAGCTCCAGGTAAGTACATAACCGTAACTACCCCTTCTATCGTCCACTGCTGGACATGGGCCTCCTCATGTCCCGTACGTTGTCCCGTGCACGAGGGATGTATGGCCTTGTAGAATGTAGATGCATGTAGAATCACCTGGCCAAGCAAGTCGGCGAGTCCACTCGTTTAGAGTTGTATATAATTTCTCAGGGTTTGTGGTAACCTACATATGTTTTCGTTTATAGATAGATAAACTTTTTATTGTACACCAACACATGTTGTAGAAAGACAATCTAAGTAAGTAACACGAAAAGTACAATAGGCGGCCTTATCGCAGAAGCGATCTCTTCCAGGCAACCTAAAAGATAGTAATAACCTAAGGACAAAACTATCGTAGACAAAAGATAGTAATATCAAAAATTGATAGATTGTGCAATTTACATAATATCAAATGAACATAATATAATTTAATAATAATAATATTTTATACATAAACACTTACTTAAGATGAATACAATACATACATATATTATATTTTAAGAATCTTTTTGCCAAAAATGCATTTTTTTGAGATTTTATTAATTTTTATACATACTTAACATAATATGGGAAATGGAAGGAAAAAAAATAGAAATTGAACAAAGTGAGTACAGATCAAATTATTAATGAATTAAGGAGATAAACAAGGCAGAATGATCTATAGGCAGAATGTAGAATGGAACAATTGTCGTGGTATGCAAATTCTTTTATCGACAGATGACAAATGTACCTACGGAATAACTGTTTGCGTAACTACGGGATAGAACTAGATAATAATTTGTATGCAAATAGTTCGAGTCATCGAAGTCATCACGACACTGAGGGCTTTCAGTAGTGTCAATGCCGGCACAAGATACGAGTACGTTGAGAATGTTGTGGCGGAAATCTGTGACGCAAATTATTTTATTTCCATTTTAAAATCACAATCTCAGTGGAATAATGCCGTAAGCCAAAAATGAAAACTTTTCAGGAAGGTAAAAAAGCTATGTTATATAACTTTTTTTACTAGTTTTATATATATATATATATATATATATATATATATCATTAAAATCACAAATCCTAATGATTTAAAGTGATATTAAATTGGCCACACATACTTAAATATGGATGTCAAATGACCCAGGTAAAACTTGTAGCTAAAGAAATCTAAAACCTGAATTTATGAGTACTAACTAATTAATGCTACCTTTTCTTTGCGAAATTTTACAACAATAGGTAATGTTTATTCAAATTGAGATAAGTATAAAAAGTGTAAAACCAATCAATTTCCAAAACCTGAAACTATGAATTCCGTTCATGATTTAGGGTTAATTGTCATGAAATATTTTAATAATTTGCAAAAAATGCATTTTTTTGAGACTTCATTTTTCTACATATTTGCTGACTACAAAGTTGAAAACCCGTAAATAACAGAATTCATTGTCTTCGGCTTTGGGAATTAATCGATTAGTCCGTGTATTGTTTATCCCGGATTTTTTATCGGTAAATATATGCATGTATTTGGATATCGTAAAAGGCGATTAAGGAATAACAAAGACGCTACCACGAGGTCTAAGGTACTATTATACCACCTGTAAAAGAGTGGACTCGCCAAACCGTTTGACCAGTGTCGTTTAAAGGCCATGCATCTCATGCACAAGACAATGTGCTAGGGGGAGGCCCATGTCCAGCAGTGGATGTTAAAGTTTACGGTATATGTATTTAAATACATTTAATATACACATATTTACCTGAAAGCTTTGCAATTAAAGTATTAATACACTACCTATATTTCTCATTAGGTTTTCAATTAAATGCTGTGTAATGATGAGTATAAATAAAAAAAATGTCTCTATCAACAAAATTGTTATGATAATAAAGTAACTATATTAGTAAGTTAAGTATAATTTGAGTTCTATAAATATTTATACTCGGTATTAATGGGTAATGTAATGACCAACAAAAGATAAAGACAAATTGTTGTAATAAGTAATGACTTCGATATCAAATCGTGTGAGTGGGTGCTGCAAACGCACGATTAGTAATTAATTCAAGTATATCACAGTTGTAGGCAGCGTAGGCGTCGATATTTTGTAATAATAAAAATGGCGCCCATTGACGTTACATCCCGCTTAGCGTGTTGCATCAAGTGAAATGTCCTGCACCTACGAAGCGTTGAATGTGGTTTAACACTGGTCACTTAAACAAAACAATCCAGAACAAACAGTTCATAAAATCCAGAACAATAAAGAAAGAGTATCACCTATATTTTTATATATTTGTACTAAAAGAACAGTTCTTATACAATTAATTAAGCCTCCATTCGACATTTATATATCAAATGAAAAAAATCAAAAATATTGGATGTAAGTGTTTAAATTGTTATGCATTAATAACATAACGTTATTAATGCATACTTCTACTCATACTCATACTTCTTGTACGTGTATTATTTTTATTAATATATATTGTTACAATAGTTTCTTGTAATCTTCATTGTTGACAATAATGATAGATCGTTGAAAAAAATATTTCTACTCGGAGAAGATGGGTGTGGGATGTCTCCCTCTCTCTCACCAAAAAATATGTTAGACATCGCGAATTTTAGGAATACATAATTTTCGATTCCTTATATCAGTATTTATGTACATATGTTTTATAATGGAATGGATATTGTAGAATAAATAGTATTTTTGAACGAACAAAACTAAAAAATATCAAAAACTGTTGAAAAGTTTATGTAACTAAGATTCGAATAATTAAAATTTCGGGAATTATTTTTATATTATTTTTGATGTTTCTCTCGTTTTTACTTGATATTGGCATAATGTACAAACCGGCATGGGTTTGCCTTAAAATTTTCAATTAATTTCAGATTTCAGGTAAGAACCAGTAAGTAGAACAGATAATTAGTGGGTATAGGATATGCCGTATCTGCAGCTCAGTGATGATTAATTTTCTTACAAGCTCCATGTTTGCAAGTAGGCGTGCTCGGTCTACTAAGTACAAATAGCCCGTTCGGTCGCTCCGGATGATGCGTATGAGTATCAACCCATATTCTCGCTTGTTTTGTTTCATACGGTCGTAGTTACGCTGGTAATTTGAATTTCTAGAAAGTACCCATTGACTCGGGTTTGTTTGCTTTAACTTTCATTTTAATATGGCTTTATGAATGCATATAACAATATTTTCTCTTGATGGGTTTTCTTTTATGTTATACTACACTACGAAAGTACCGTGAAAGTAATGCCTATATTTGACATTTAAAGAAGATACTAATCTTACAGTAATTTATGTCATGTACTGTGTAGTGTAAGGTCTAGTTATTGATACCATGAGTAAAATGTTACTTGCGACGTCATCTAAGCAAATGTACCTTAGTGTTGGTATGGACTTTGTGATTCTAACTTAAAATTGCGTTGTTTCAAAATTCTGTTTAAATAGAAGCATCTGATTTTTAAGATAAAGCAATAATAACAAGTTTTTTTTAAGATTCCACTATAGTCTGGGAAATTAGAAACGACAAAGAGATCCCTTTTGTCAGATAACATCATGGTTGATATTTGATTGTCATACAATTTTATAACGCACTGTTTTACTGGACAGAAAGTTTAGAAAAAATAGAAAGAAAAATTTAAATTATTTTTTCTTTCAATTATTGTACAAGAAATACACTTTATTCCTAATACATGTTTATATAATCCACGGGTAAATTCAAATCCGTTTTAAAAAGTAGTAGTGCGATTACGTATTACGAAAGAGGCACGACAACTGTTGCTGTTGTAATGTAAAATTTTGTTGTTTGAAAACTGCAACTACGGTAAGTAAATAAGTACCTAAAGATTTTAGGAGATATTTCATAAATAGATTAAGAATTAATTTTATAAATAACAAAAAGAGTATTATATATATATATATGTATATATATTAAATTTATTTAAGCTTTTGTGTACTGACTAAACTTGTTTTTTGGAAAGAAATGCAGCTTACGCAGGTGTTAATTTGATTTTTTGTTTTTTGTTATCGACATCCACACTCGGCAATCGCCAATTTACCATTAAGTGGATTGTTACAATGCGTTTCATAAAAATATACCGTGATGTGTTAAGTTATAAAACAACCTTTGTATAATGTAATTTTATGAGGAAAACCTTGAAAACCAAGTTTTACTTAGCTGTATTGTTGTTGGACCTTGTATTACGATGATACTAATGCCAATCTAGTAAATGTTTATGTGTCCCTTCCTACTTTCTGCAACAATGTATACATAGCTATTTAAAGCTCTTCTTTTCCATCAATATCGTATAACCTTTATTATTATTTCACAATTACCCCTTTATTAACAATTATTCGATACTTACATATTGTGTACTTTATGTATGTTTATTTATGTCTGTGTATTGTAAGTTCTCCTTTTGTTGTACAACTTATATCTTTCGTTCAGTCCTTTCATCCGCTGGTTGCCTTATAGAAATTACTTAGTGATACGACCTCCTTTTAAACTGTTTATTTGTTGATACAATAAAGAGTTATATTCTTATAAGGTATTTTGAACTCTTCGTTTCTGTGAAGATGTTACATGGGTGCTGAAGTAGTTTCAGAACAATACAATTAATTACCTACCTGTTCTAAATTGTTTGAGCTAATTTTTATATCTCTAAAGGAAAAAAGAAAACCCTGTCTCTTTGCTTGGGGTTATCACGGGAACTACGATTCCCGTAATTAGTATGTTTTTATTCTAGTTTCGTTTTAGCATATAACTTTTAACAATATCTTCAAAATTAACTTTCCTCCGGTACATATTGATCGCTAATTTTGCACAAAATATTGAGATAAGGAAGTAATGGAAAGGGATCGTAACTTAAACTATATGAGATCTCACGATCGATTATATTAGATTATATACTTAGTGCCTAAATATGACAGCAGATATAAATATCGTGTAATGTGCAATGAGTCACTAAAATTAAGTATTGCACGCTTTTTAACAGCAGCTACCGAAAAGTGTAAATTATATAGTGTGATGTTTAACGAAATGAACAGCGTACCGGTTACACTTATATATAAATTTCCCTAGCATTCCCACACACCAACGTCATAACATTACTACACACACAGATGCCCTCTTTACCTGTGTGAGTGTGCTACGTAGCCGTATACTACAAATCACGATACGAGTACAGTCGAGAAATGAGATAAGCGCCTTATTGCAATGCCGTAAGGTATAAAATTTTTACCCATTTGTATCGATGGTGTGTTGATAAAGTTGTGTTGCTGTACCGTATTGTTTCACGTTTACATGTCTCTGTGTGGAGAGGTTAAGTAGAGCGGCGTTATCTTTGAACAGAGATTCTGTGGAGTTGGGATTAAGGGACAAACATCGTATCAAATGTTAATGATTTTATAAAATAGTATGATAGTACTATTATCGTTATTTAATGTATGTGCTAAATAATAATGTTTTATTTGGGAAAATAAGCATTTAAAACAATGATTGAATTTCTATTGTCGTTTGTGCATTTGACGACATCAGTGGTGCTAATATTGGTAAACATGATAATTAATTGTCTAGATAGATAGTACACGATTAGGCGGCTGGAATAGAATTGTAAAATAAACAAGTTACGAAACTTTGCCAGTTAACCGTAGCGCAAACACTGATTCATTTCATAATTGAAGGTTTGGTGTATTGTCCATCCAGTCTAAATGTCATCGAACGGAGTTTCGCAAGAGCGTCAATCACGGGCGGTCACCTACTTTCGCGATCGACTCGTGGCGATTAGTCGACTACATTCACCGAGACCTCAGCTCACCTCTACGCAACAATTGTTTCTGTAGGAATCATTTATTTATGGCAGCGTGGAGCTGCGCTTGTGTGTGTGGGCCGTAAGCGGCGCGGCGGCGCCCGTGCTTTACCTGTATACAACACGCCTATAATTTGTTCTGATTTTAACTCTGTGTTATGTTGATTAGGTTGGAATTTGGATAACGCGATAACGGACAGAAATGCCCTACCGACAATAAGTCATCGCTTGAACGCGCCTGTTTGACAAGATTCCAACCGCGTCTGTCCTGTTTGTTTATTGTAATCGGTTTGACAATGAGCTTAAGGTGCGGTTTCGAGTGATCTCCTGGCTCGCGCTCTTCAGTGATTGTTCTCCGCTACTCTGCACGGGGCTGTTTGTATTGGTATGATACGTCATGTATACCGGCTTACTGTAGATTCGCCTCTTAGCATCCATAATTGCGTGGCGGCCGAACGACTTTAAAAGCTCTTTCTTGATTAGTTTTTGTTTTTGATTTATAATTTATAACATATTTTAGATGGACCTACAAGTTAGCGTTATACAAATAAATTGTTTCCTAATACAGGAGGTAGGTAGATATTTATAATAACATTTGCTTACAAATACATTACGAAAAATAGATGATAATTTTAATTAGGTATTTAATTAATTAAACAATTACATAAAGCGATTATGAATCATTTGTACCTGTTACAGATGTTAGATATAGAGGATTACAAGACGATTAACAACGGTGTAGGGCAGCAGCCACAAAAACCGTTGATAATTCGACGACAATCCTAGTGCAGGCAGATAACGGAAGGTCAATGAGACGACGGCGCGCGGCGGCATGTCGTGCGGTGTGCGGACTGAAGGGGGAGACTAGAGGGGGAGGGGGCGCCATGCGCGGGGCGGTGGAGGGGCAATATTTTTGTCTCTGTCCCGCGCGTGCTCAACCGACCTCCTTGGATGTGCGGCCCGCAAGGTCGGGCGCCTTAATTAATAAACTCACCGTAAAGTATTTGAGGCCGATCAGAGAAGCGACTACAATCTTACTCAGCCTTTGTCTAGTTATTGACCCGTTCGCCAAGCCGATGATAATTTTTTTGTTTGTTCTAATCTCCGTATAGTTGCGCCAATAAAAAAAATAAGTGGTGCTTATGGTAAATTGTTGCTCCAGATAATTTATAAATATGGCATGGCACAACATCGGGCACATGGCATTGTGTCTCTACAAATAAAGTGAAAAGTAATTAAGAATTATCTGGTTACCTATTTAAATAATGCATATCCTCATTTGGGCACCAATTAAACACCGTTGTATTATAATTGTGATGTGTATAAATTATATTGAAAAATTGCCTTGGAAACTTACCTAATTCAGATGTTCAAAGGAATAATCCGTTATCTTCAAGATTGAGTTTAAAGTCAATAAATCGGACTTTATAATCAAAGCTCATTAATTTCATAATTATGACATACATTTTTCAAGTCATTTTTTAATAAGTAGGTACTTAAATTACGACCGATCATAAGAGGGTTGAGCATATTGCTCAACCTTATCATCGGTCATAGTTAATATATTTTCTATAGGTATTCATAGAAATATGTGAAATAATGAATTCCAAGTTGTAAAATCCAATATCAATTTGAATACTTATATTGAATAAATTAACTTCTAAAGAGATGCTTTCAACTTCAGCATATATAGAAAGAAAGATACATTCGTGAAGTCATCATTAATTAGGAAATTTCTTTACTCTTTTCCATCCCGTACCTACTGGCAAATGTAAGTGGCATTGGATGCCCTCCGGCCAGATGGACTGGCGACATAAAATCATCGTTAGTGGTTAGATGAAAAGATGAGAACGTTGCAATTGACCCTTGGTAGGTGCAGTGCAGCAAGCCGAAAGTTACAAAGATTAATAGTATATGTACTAAATGCTTGGTTTTATTGTGTTTTTAATTTCTTTTAGTCGAAAGTAGCGTATTTATAAAATGTACAAAGCGACATAGGTAGGTTTGATACTGTGGAATGAGGATGACAATGCGCGCCTATAAAGCTTTAATGAATATCATTGTACCATAAGATACACGCGATAAAATTATAACTTCTATACCATATTTGATAACTTTATGGGACGTTTTACAATTTTTAGAATAGCCTAGTTAACCTTATACATTGTTTTGTTACTTATCTAGATATCGTTAACTAACAGCCGATAATGTGAGTTCTGGAGTCTGTGATGTGGCTACAGCATCGCGGTAACACTAAGTACCTATCTCTAATCACAATTTTAATAACAGACAATTTCATATAATAACAGACAATATATTATCTACTTTATATTGTAAATAATATATTGTTATATTATTTACAATAATATAACTTTCCAAAAAGAAAGTAAATTAAAGTGTAAGAAATTTATTTAGTGTTATCTGATTTAAAAATAATAATATGAATTTTAAAAATATTTTTTTTTAGATATAACGCCTTAAACGTTGTTATGATCTTTATCACAAACAGCTCGTGAAGATTTCTAAGAATCAGGAATTTTAATTCTTTTAGATTTGTTCTATTTTTATCAGGTAAATTCGCACATAAAATTCCACTTCGGATAATTTCATGCAGACACGTTTAGGAATACTAATCGTATGACGGCAACATGGTATTGATCTAAAATTGTGTAGGTACCTACCGGCCTGCTTATGGGTTTGCTATAAATAGCGGTTTTGCAAATAACTGGACCGACGCACCGTGTCGAGACGAGACGTCGTATTCAGTAAAATCCACACAGACTGTAAATGCAGAGTAACCAGTAGGCATTATTCTTATAAGTAATCATGACTTCATGACCCATGTAAATGATAATTTTGAAGTTTCTGCTTCATAATTACCAGAATTTTAGGGTCTATCTCAATTACAAGGATCCTTTCTATTTTATTATTTTCTTACGGCGCGCGTAAAACTGTAATCGATAATTAATTACCCATCTCTTAATTGAAACAGATCAATTATAAAATAAAATAAACTGTTCGAAAAATGCAAAAGCCGAATTCAAAAATTCGTTATAAAGTATAAATATAACCAGGGTAACCTGAAAAGTAAAAAGATTGATTTAACCACTACAAAAAGTAGTAATGTATAGATATACATTTGAATACTTTGAGTTTCTATTATTTATTTTATTACTCCAAGGAGTTTTAATACGCAGATACCTTTAATATACTTACCTATTTATTTTATTTTTCAGGAAGCTTATTAACTATTGTGATTATATATACCTTTCTGAGGTATATATATTATATATTGTATTTTATATATATTATATATGATTATATATTGTATTCTGAGTATGAGTGATCGATAAAGTTAATAGTTTAAACAAATTATTTACTATTAGTGTATTTTCGAAAAAAAAACCGGACTCGGTAGTTAATTTTAGTATTATATTTTTAAACCGAATAAATTGAAATAAGAGAAAAGTACTTTTAAGAATAAATTACCAATATAATTATTAATATCGGTTCGGTAGTTTCATAAGTGGATAAACATAATAAATTCGTAAAAATCGGGCTATATTTTTGCAATCATTCATAGACTAAATATTATGTATATTTTACAACATTACACATGAGTAATTGTACCTACGGATCGAACTGAACACTGCTTTTTGAAGACTATTTTAGAAACTCGATAAAAGTTAAGAATATAGGTAAAACAAGGCTACCGTAAAACATGTTGGTTAAACACAATCTGAGTGTTTATATGTCAGCCGTGAGTCAAAGTAGTTGCGTCTCTACAACAATGACAGCGACTAATCTGTGTGTACTCTTCGGATCGGCCTGGCCCGACTCACATTGTTGCCTGCTTATGTAAGTTGGAGCGTCTTCTACTTTCGAATCAAGTTTATTGACACGGCCCGACAAATGCCCGCCCGCTTCACAGTTACATCGGCCGCGGCGTTGCTTTGATTGTGAGTACCCACGGTGAAATGTTCGATCTTATTCCTTGTTAAATCCCACTAAGATCATCCGGGAAATGGTACCTACAAACAATTTAGAAAAATATGAAAATCCTCCCGGATTACCCTCCATTGTCTATTATGAAGTTAAAAAAGAAAATTCATAGTATTTGTAGTGTAAAGACAGACTCGTCGTGGGTCGGTTCATTGACAAAGCAAACAAAAACCGCAATAAATTAGCCTGTTTACAATTTATCAACAGGTTTTATATTAATCTTATGTGTGCTCCGCCGCCGACTGTATTAATTCTGAGTTCGCTCTCGTGCTCAGTAATTCAGTTTTTAATAGCTATAAATCTAATAGCATAAACGGTTTTGTCGGGGTACAATCGCACTCTTGTACAATCGTACAAGCTAAACGCACACTAATCGTTGCTTAAATCGCTAAACCTTTCGTCGCTACGAGCCAGCTACGGTTCCGCCACAGGTATAACGAACTATAGTTGTAAAGTAGTGTGACTGAACATTGAGATAATATAAATAATTGATGGTTTTTATATTCAAATTTTATGTAAATATGAATAATAACACCTTTTTTACGTTTGCTAATATTATAAATCATTTTGAAACATTTGTTGTGAACTGAGGTAGGTGCCAAGACCGCTAGACTGAACATCCATCTAGAAATTTGCTGGCGAGATTTAAATATGCAAAATGAGTGATACATATTTTCTTTCATACATACAAATACATTTCATTTCATACATTTCATACAAAAATACATGTCGCCTCTTCATTCTCACCTAAGTATCTGGTAATTAAGTAGATCTAGGGCAATGTTCACCAATCTAGACTGGGTCGCGTGGTTAATTAGTCGTCGTGTGGTTCGAGGGTTCTACAGTAGGACGTTATAGCTTGTTATCGGTGACCTTATAGGCACAAATTAACACATATTGTAGGTTTACTTATTGTTTGACAAAATAGTCAAAAAAACAATAAGTTAACATTACAAGATAAAAAGTCGTCTTATATCAAATGTCCACTTTACGGAACAGCACAGCTACTGGAAATACAATCATTTTTGTGGTATGTACCATTAACGTATTGTCAACTGTATCTACCGGAGATTTCGTATTCAAGTTTGGTTTAATAGCGAAAATAGAAAAAGAAAAATATTAGACGCTATGTCTATCTATAATATCTTGCAATTGACTAGTCAAGCGCGGTTTGGTCCAGTAGGGCCAGCAATACAAAAGAGACCAATTGTAGGTCAAAGGTCATGTAATATAATATGTAAAATAAAGTTAATCAAAGAACCTACCAATTTTAAAAACGTATTAGAACAATTTCCTACGTAAGCTAATTATTAATAAAATTTCTGATAAACCAATAGTAGTCAAAACATCGGTAAAAGATATATCTGTTAAATATTTTAATGTAAAAATGCAAGAAACATAAATTTCATTATGAGTAATAAAATATATTGTAAGTTACCTATGTAATATAACAAGTGGATGAGACACAAATCATCCGGCTCTCGGGCGAATGGATCCACATACCTCAACACCAACACACACGTACTTACGAATGTAGACAGTGTGTATGGATGTACAATAGTTTGAGGCAGAAGCGTGTTTGTAAAGTAGACTGTAATCGTTACTCACTAGTCACTGACACCGAAGCGCATAGCCGAGTGAAGTCGAATAGAAACGACACGCTTATGATTTTACTCCTTGTTTTATAAGTCAAAAGTAAATTCGTAAATACACAGGTGTACCTAACTGAACCTTTACCGAATTATGAAATCGTCGATTTCTTTCATGATTCTGAGTTCGTATGTATGAGATTGTTACAAATCTTCTTTTCACATGCATTTTATATAGTTTTTACCAAATTTTCATACAAATTGATAAATATGTAGCGAAAAATTAATATGTATTTTAAAAAAAATACCTAACATACGTTAAGACTCAAATCACGAGCAGAATGCATGGGTTCAGGCTTTGGGAAGGGTTCGGTTACAGTATGTATATTATTTTTTTAACTTTAAAAAAAAATCGGTTTTTAATTTTTATGAATTCTCAGAAATACTTATTTCGCTTTTGACTTTTCAGTTCTGCTTATCGCATTACTCGTATATAGTGTTGCCAGGTGTCCCGATTTTCGCGGGACGTCCCGATTTTCAGGGGTCTGGTGACACGTCCCGATTCACCCTTGATCGGAACGCCGAATCGGAAATTTTTCACTAACCTCCATAGTCTGTATTTTGATCGAGAATTTTGACAGGAAGAACGAATATATCTATAAGCTGTTACTCCATAAAAATATTTTTGCTTTCACATTTTCATATTTTCTTACCAAACTCGGACTAAATAGTCATCATAAAAGTTTTGAATTTCACGCGTATTGTGTTGGCGAGATAAAGATGATTATGATTCGATTTAATTAGTCAAAACGATTGCGTTTGAATTTTGTTATATTTTAAAGAAGTTTATCTAGTTTGTTTAAGTTTTATTTGTTTTGTTTATTGTACTAACCAATGGCAACATACCATTATAAAAAAAATACCGACCGATAAAAATAAATGATGATTCACAAAAACCAGTTTTTTTTGTAGCTGTCCCGATTTGAAAACCAAATTCCCGATTATTTTAACCTTCCGTCCCGATATTTGACACACTGGACCTGGCAACACTACTCGTATATTATATCAATAGTAATGCAAAACATTATAAGTACATAAGTGAACTCTTTGTAGCGAGGAATTGGCCAGCCAACATGTGCAAAACACAATTACGAAGATAGGATTAAAGATAAAAAACATGTAATTTTGGAGTTTTGTTCGTTATTGTAATTTATATGCAACAACCAGTTATAAAAACAACCAGCTATATATATGTATTTATATATTATATTTCTTTTCAATTAGAACAACAAATACTTAATCTAATGTTTGCAATTATGTTAAAGATGGTCAATGTTTGTCATATCTGCCTATACAAATGGCATCCACATAATCTTTGATAGCATCTCGAAAGCGTACTGAGCGTGTAGGCATTTACATAGATCGCGCCCACTCCGCTTCATCCACCGCGATTTTTACCCAGATACAAACAACTATTATACGGTTGAGTTGAAACGTTCATAGAATGTGAGACAATGTACCGGTTGCGGGTGCTCCTTTACTTATGAGCATTTGATTTCACCCGGTGAGACAGGTTCTGGGACCGGTATGCGCGTCGTGGCATACGGCAGAGGTTAATAAAGCGCGCACTTGCTCGCTACTTTATTACTTTTTGTGGTCATAAATAAAAACGCTTTCGAGAAAAAACAATTTATGCTTTATCGAGTCTGTCAATTTGGTGTCCGATACTTTCGTAAGGTCTTTTTGTTGAACGCATTTATATATTATTTTACAAATTATTTATGATTATTTGCATATTCAATTTTATTAAAATGTGGGCAAAGATGGATACAAACAGTTTAACCTTAAATGATAGTATATAGGAAGGTTTACTGCCCCGATCTGGATGCCTTCGATAATGCATAGTTCCTCTCACCGTTTACTCATGATGAGCTAAGAATGAAGGTTTCGGCGTGACGGTACTGTCACAAACACATGCAAACGCAAAACGCCGTATACAATATGTCTTATAAAAAACACTACTCTAGTATTACATGTAAAATAGCTTATAAAATCCCATTGAAGGGTATAGGACGCCCTTTATAGTCACAAGGGCATTTAAAGGCCCTAAAACGTGATGACCATTATGAGTTGGCGAATCCACTTTTCTGGGTTTACTTATTCCACAATGTTTGTGTTAGATATCTGGCAATCATTTTAGGTATTGCATTAATTGCCCATTTTTCAGCACCACCTGTTGATGCTGAAAATGGTGATATAAACTTGTAGTAAATGTCTAAAATACACTTCAGGCATTTGGTATGGAAATTAATTCTTATCACGCTATTACGCTGTCTGCACTTCATAAAATGTTTAGACTTTACATGACCATTGACTACAGAACAACAACTGACTGTTATTATTTATTTTTATTTAACAGTGAATAAAGAAATATTGCTAGTTAGTAAATAAGAATTATTATTTGCATTGGTGAATTTCTACAGTAAAAGAGTTCTTAAAATATGTTCAGTAGATTTTTAAACTAGATACGATACATACACCTTTAGTACTACTTTACTTGAAGTTTACTTTACTTTTAAAACTACTTTAGTACGCCCTCTGACCAAGTAGACCGAACGGCTTGAAGAAGTTTGCCGGTAGTGGCGGGATGACACGAGCGGAAGACCGTGTGTGGTCTATATCCAGCAGAGGAGAGACATGGGCATGGTAACCATTAGCTGGTACGATGGGTTTAAAACCTCTCTCAAACGAAAATTCGTATTATAATTAATCTTAAAATTTCATTTGAGAACACAAATTGAAGTCAATAACCCGTTTCACTTAATTCTACAATCTTTAACGTGTAATATATTTTTTTGTTAAGTACAGAAGGTATCTACGAGTATTTACCACGTCCACCCTTACTCAGCTAAAAGCAAAGACAGTTCATCAGGTGATAGATAGTTCAACGCTTACCATCACGTGGGGCCGCTTGCTCGTCCGCCCTAGCCCTATAAAAAAAAAATTTGCAATAATTTAGCAAACAGTTATACACATCGAATTTATTGTATGTATCTCGACGTATACATCAAATACATTTAAAATAAGTATACCGTAATAATATGCGTAGTTTGCAACATCTATTGAAAATGCCTAGTTTCATTCAATATTACTATTAACTTGGAAAGGGCGATATGATATTGAAATGTCAAATTGTCTATTTTAAATAAATAGTCGAATAATAAATGTGTGTGCGTGAGACGAGCCTACGCATTCGTAGCACTCGTAGGCGGTTTCTACGTCACGAGGCTACGTCACTGCCCTATGTTGGCGCTACGACATGCTACGACATGACGATTTTGCTACTTCACAAAATAATAATTCCATATAAAGTTTTTGATGTTATATAATATATCAAATACCCATACAATATTAATATAAAGATACCAATGACACGTCAGGATTTTACATGGATGGAATGATTTTAAAACTTTTATTGTGATAATCTTTATTGTTTTATCGATGTCGTTCACAAATATCAGTTCTATGCTGCCGTGCTCCAAATATCAGTTGTATGCTGCCGTGCTCCAAATATCAGTTGTATGCTGCCGTGCTCCAAATATCAGTTGTATGCTGCCGTGCTCCAAATATCAGTTGTATGCTGCCGTGCTCCAAATATCAATGTATTAAACTAAAATCGTCTGGAAAATATTAGGTAGTCGGATAATTTCGCGGCCTTTTTAGGTGGAAATAATAAAGACTTTTTTCTATTGCATAAATATTTATTGAAAGGAATATTGTCCATTTAATTCGACTATTTTTCGCCATTTTTACTACGCCATACAGGCTTCTCTTGTATGTAATTTTACTTCATTTAGAGGATTTTGTAAAGAACGGAATAAATGATAATCCGTGGGTGCTATGTCTGGGCTGTATAGAGGATGTATTATAACTTCCCAGCCAAGGTCCATCAATTTTTGTTTAGTCATCAAAGTTGTATGCGGTCGAGCATTGTCGTGATGGAAAATTACACCTTTTCTAGTCATTAATTCCGGGCGTTTTTCTTCAAGTGCTTGTATCAATTTTACTAATTGCTGACAGGAGACACAAGAATTAATCGTTGGGCCATGTGACAAAAGCTTGTATTGCCTTTCCAGTCCCACCATCCACATAACACTACATTGTAATCGTAGGTGACTCGCTTCTCATCACCTGTTACCATGGATCGATTTCATTTTGTTTTAGCACCATCTCGCATATGGAAATTCTATTCACCGAGATTTTGTTATTTAAATCATGCGGCACCCAAACATCTAGATTTTATTTTCAGTTTATGCAGGTGATTCAAAACTGTTGAGTGATGAATGTTAAGCCTTTCCGCAATTTGATGACTGCTTATGTTTCGATTTGCTTCTATTTTTAAGTGATAACATCAACATTTACCTTAAGAGAACGACCACAGCGAGAAATACCATTCACATCAAATTTACCAGACCTGAATCGACTGAACCATTGTTTTAGATAAAACATCTTCTTCGTAAACACCACAAATCTCTTTTCGAGCACTAGAAGCATACATACATACCCTTGTCGAAAAAAAATATTGTAAGAATTTCCTATTTTCTCCTTTTTAACTACCATTAACTTCTATACGGTTGCGAGTCCTGAACAATGAACGTGGAGCTTAGTAAACGTATAGAAGCGTTCGAAATGTAGGCGTACCAATGAGGAAGTCCTGCGACGAAGAGATGGGAAACGCGAACTCTTGCAGACGGTCAAGTGTAGAAAAGTTGCGTATCTGGGTCCCGTGCTAAGGCATGAAAGATACGATATTTTGCAATTAATTATGATGGGCAAGATTGCTGGAAAGAGGCGTGTTGGTCGCAGGAAAAAGTCATGGCTGCGTAACATACGGGAGTGGACTAGCATCGCGAGTGCCGCCGAATTGTTTCGCCTCGCGAGAGACACGGCAAAATATTCGGAGCTGATTGCCAACCTCCACTAGTTGGAGAGGCACCACAAGAAGAAGAAGAACTTCCATTTTAAAATTGTTAAAAAATATGTAAAGATAAAACTTTTACCTTTTAATTTCAATTTGCCGCCATTACAAAAAAGTCAGCTGTCAAACGGTATATCACTTCCCACCAGTGATCAGTGTTGCCAGAAATATAGCACGCTGTAGTCATACGTTCAAAAAGGCCGCGAACATTTCCAACTACCTATTATGCCCTAAATACGCGAACTTCATTAAACTCACTGTTAATAATCATAAGCCGAACAAACAAGATATTATAGACAAGTATTTATTGGAGACTTTTTTAATCTTCACACTTTGTAGTGATTAGTGTTTTTCCAATCCCGTCTGTTTTGTTTCTAGGGAACTTTGGATTTCTCAAGATGGTTTTATAAATATGTTGAAACCGATTTTAATTTTGTTAATTATGGGGCAGTTCCAAGCTTTTATACTCCACCAAGCTGGCACGGTGAGGATCGGAGGATATAATATACCCCATTTTTTAATTCTTGGGCATGCATGTTCCTTCACGGTGTTTTACTTCACTGTCGAGCTAGTAATAATTTGGAAATCCGTACTTAAGTTGATGCTCAATAGCACGGGCCGTGCTTTGAACTCACAACCTCACGAGCGAATGCGAATGTATACCCCTAGAATAGATACCACTGGTATTGTAAAAATAATTCGCATTAAATTTATTTTTATTTAAGAATTTGAGTAAAATTATGTAAAAATTGGGGTACAGTCGGTCAAGAAACTGGTTTAACAGTTTGTAAAGAATATTCTAGCTATTAAACATATCGCTAAGGTGGTTGATTTTGCTATTGCTATTGCGCAAAAACATATTTCTTGCTATATTTTTTAGCTGAGATATTTAATGTAAATTTTCAAACAATTAGAAATCACTTACATTAAATGGACTTGCTTCTTAGAGATTATGCCAAGAAAATGTATATGACTGACGCTCATAGAGTTGCTCGATTGAACTACTCCAGAGAGCACTCGAATTTCGATTGGAGCAATATAGTATTATGTGATGATAATATAGTAATATAGTATTATGCGTTTCTTGTTCTTTTATTATGCTGATCCAGTTTGGAACCATAGTAGACATTTAGGGTTAATATCAAATCACATAGTAATCATTTGAGTTTTTGTTTATATAAAGAGAAAAAGTGTTTTGTTGTTCATTATATTATAATAAAATGAAAATGAACCGAGTGCCTTGTTTCAATAGTAGAAATCAACATACCTAGTTTCAAAGATAAAATAGATTTATCTTAGCGTATTACAATGAAAATGATTTTTTCTCAAAATAAATTACTATCAGTTTCGTCAATTCAAACTAGGAACTCGCGGCAAAGCATTAATGTCATTACAATAAATGATAAAGACAGCAGTAGTAAATGATGGTTCTTGCAAGTGAAAGTAAACGGATTGACCTTAGGGTGGTAAACCACTTTTTTGGCCGACCGTACGTGTGTGTCGTACACACATTAAATTTGTTTTTTGAGTTTTGAACTGGTATCTTTTTAATAATAATTATTATTTTATTTATTTATTTAATACAAAGTACTTACTATAATTTTAATTTAAATTACTTACTTTCTAGTAAGTACTATAAAGTATTTAATTGAAAGTACTATAAAGTACCTACTTAGGAAATTTATAAGAATCCAGTTTCAAGACTATTTTAGACTTCCTGATGAAATAGTTGAAAAACTGGAAGTTAATTATTTTGGATTATATTGGATATTTAATTATTCTTTATTTTTTTTATAGCTGCCACACTTAGAACACACTTAGAAGAAATAAGCTCGGTGGCAAAGTACCTAGAATAAACCTAGCTGAAAATCAAAGATGACATCAAAGTAAATAAATAGTTTGGTGCAAATAATATTATGTAATTATTAGGTCTGTTAATTGAAGTGACGTTACGACTTCGTTACTAAAAACATTGTTTGAAAAAAACAAGGAAAAATACACGTCTCTGAGTGACATCAAAGGTCATACACATTTGAGGTGCGGGGTGCAGCGCGCGGGGAGAAGGGAGTGCGCGACGTGTTCATTTAGTCGAGCCGGGGGGAGCATCGCGCACGTCAGTTTCCTCTCCTCACCATTTGCGTACAGTCGGTCTCGCTTCGCGTTTACACACTGTTTGATTTTAAACGCAACTGCCAGCACATAATAAATATACTCTTCTATCTACTTTCTGTATATTATAACGAAATATGGAGAATCTTAAATATGAAGAGAGAATGACGTCAGACAAGGGCGAATGGTTGGAAGTCGATGATAAATTAATAGCCTTGGTCAAAATCTATCCCGTTATTTATAAGAAGCATAATAACAAAAGTTCAAAGATGGAAGAGCTGATCCGCGAATGTTGGAAAGCGATAGGCAAGGAATTAGACAAAAATCGTACGTATTATTTCTTGGAGAAGAAATCCTGAATATACGCTTTGGTTGTGTAAACTACATTCTGTAAATATATATATATATTTATTGTAAGATATAATGTTTACTCGTTATTGTTACCTTTGTACCTAATGTGCATGGCGAATGGAATTGCTGTTTATGATATTGTATTTATATTCTTTTTATTTTATAAATTTTACAACAATTCTTACAAATAGCACTATGTATATTGGCATCATTATTATTCATTCAATACTTTTAACCCTTTTCAGCTGAAAATTGTAGACGTAGGTGGCGGCGTATACGGCTCACATATTTAATGGAACGGAGAAAAAATAAAGATATAGTAATAATGACCGAGCCACAGAAACCGTCTAAATACAATCAAATATATTTAAGTGGTCAATTAAATTTTCTAGATTTAGAAATAGATTGCAACCCAGAGTCGTCACCAGACGATTCGTTTGTTCAAATGGATGAAAATTGCAAGCCAGAGTCTTTATCAGACAATACGGATGTTGAAATAGATGAAGATTGTAAGCCACACCCATCATCAGACAATTTGGTTGTTCAAATAGATGATGATTGCAAGCCAGAGTCGTCATCAGACGATTCGGACGTTAAAATTAAAAAAAATCATGAACTCTGTGGAAGTAAAGGATACATTACTGCTGGCGATTGGGAGAAGTTTTGTAATCGCACTGACACGTTATCCAGTGAACATAGTAACAGTTCAGGAATTGAAATGAATTATTCTATTCCAAAATATAACAAAGAAACTACGGAAATATTTTTTCAAAAAATGGCAAGATACGTTGGTAGTCGATTGTCACCTGAAGAACAAACGGAAATACGGTTAAGAATATGTTCTTTATTGACGAAAGCCGAATTGCAATTTCTAGAAAAATTAGGAAAGTGAATTAAATTTAATTACAATTTTTTTCCTATTTATGTTATTCACCATATAAAAACTAATCTCTTGAACTGTTTTCATAATATCTTATGACAGAATGTCCTTTTATCTGTTACTACATCATTCAAAGTATTGGAAGCTAATGAAAGTTATTCCACAATTTTTAAATTATTGTTTAAAGTGGCTTGTTATCCAGCCCAACATTTAGAAAACGCTTTTATACAAATACGAGTATATAGATAAGAACATAACAATATAGAATGAATTAATAATGTGGTTTAATAATTTTAATACTTACAACTGTAATTTACAATTATGTTAAAGAGTAAAATTAATTATAGAACTTATTGTTTAATTATTTAATTAGATAACGATTCCTGTGATGATTAATGAATATCCTGAAAATTTAAGATTTAAAGTGGTCAGAATCGAATCATTCTAAGAAAGATTTGTGTTTGTTATTGTTATATTCAGTATGTATCACACATACATATCCATATTCTATTAGTATTAAATAATTTTTCAGATTATTTGATATATGTACTTCTAGTTTTGAGAAAACAGAAACATTACCCTGTAATTACAATTACATTTTTACATATCACAATTTTTAGTGTGTATTTATAAAGTGTGTAACGCGAAATCTTTCCCGAAGCCATGGATTGTACCCATAATTATTCTGAGTTAATTGATAACTTAACAACATAACACAATTGATAAACACTAAAAAAACTTTTTTTTTGCAAAAAAGATTATTAATTTTTTTGTATTAATGGAAAACATGGTTTCAGGTTTTGGGAAAACTTTGATTACAACATATACATTTCGAGTCACTTATAGGTATTTTTTATCTGTAGCGATGAAATAAAAATGACCTCTGAAGTGGCCTATTACTGTAGGTATACCGACCTTGAAGACTGGTTTGTAAAATTGTTGTGTATCTTCGGGCTAACGCTTTTGTTCACTCACGTGAACAGCTGCGCGCGGTGACGAGTAGGGAGTTGCGAACTGGGGTTAAGGTGCGGAGAGCCCCGCGCCGGACGTCGGGACCGCCCGCCCCGCGCCACCCGCCCCGCGCCACCTTACGGTGTACTCTCCTTATTCGCGATTCAACTGCGTTCCAAGTCTGTCGACAATTTTTACTCCGGAATCCACGCCACACGTCTAATTGTTACAACTACATCAAGATAATATTAAAATGACACACTGGAAGAAATCTGATTTAAAATTAATACAAGAGGTTCGACGGCATCCTATTATATATAATAATTTTTACAAAAGTTCACGCTCTGTGTTCATTTGTTCAAAACGTGAACAAATTTGGCATACAATTGGTAAAAAAATAGACCGGGACCGTAAGTATTTATTTTATTTGTTTCATTCTTAATTGAACACTGCTTATAAGAATTGCTTGTTATTTCTTCTGTTTTTATAGTTTCCACTCAATCTCAGTACTTATCCTTTTTTTTTTAATTCAGTAATTAGTATTCCATTCGTGCGCGTAAACATTACAATATGTGTGGTTAGCTTGATTCTACATTCTATGTAGCCATTGGATCTGGATTAAATGTATCTTAATGTTAACCCGACAGATATGCTACATTACAACTGTGCCAAGTTTCATTAAAATCGGTACTGGACAGACAGTCAAAAATTCCAAAAAAATGTATTTTGTTATCTACAATAGTACACTGCAATTATATTTTTTTTTTTTCAAATAGTATTTAATGTACGCCACGGCTTTGTTACGATTTTATTATATGTAGGTATAGATTGTCTAAACAAAAGATCAATAGTGCCAGTCAATAACATAAATTTCGCTATTTTTCCATACCTCTTGACCGGGTTAATAAAAAAATATTTCCAACATTAATTTCTATTTCGAGGGAGTTAAACTAGTAAAGTAAATAACTTTGAAGTACCCACCGCGAATATGAAATACCCATAACATACAAATTATTATTTTTTCATAATATGTATCTACTATGTGACGAAGTTTCTTGGGAGAGTCAACAAATTGATTTAATTAAAAAAACGATAATAAACTGCAATCGCTCTATTTTTTGTTTTTGTATATGGAAGTAGCCGAACGGGCACGCGGTCCTATGTGATGGTAAGTGTTACCGTCACCCATGGACACTTACAACACCACCTGCTTTCCTGAAGAACCCCCTCCCCATCCTTCGTATTTCGTGTAGAGTTTAGAGTAGAGTTAGAGTTTAGAGTAGAGTTAGAGTTTAGAGTAGAGTTAGAGTTTAGAGTAGAGTTAGAGTTTAGAGTAGAGTTAGAGTTTAGAGTAGAGTTAGAGTTTAGAGTAGAGTTAGAGTTTAGAGTAGAGTTAGAGTTTAGAGTAGAGTTTAGATAAAACTTGTACAGCTTTTCTAGCTCTATCCACATATCGATTGTTTATATAAATATTTTGTTTTGCTGTTTTTGAAATGTTTTTAACCGTCGTAATTTTAGAATTATTTAACCGATTCGGCCCATACACGTAACTTGACTCAGATATAGACATAATATTTCATTTTAATTGGTTAAGAAATGCGTCATCTAGTTTGCACTCCAAATTTCCGAAACTAGAAAGCCATGATGAATTTCTTTGGGATTTTTTGAACAGTTTACAAAATTTTTAATCGACTTGTTCTTCTCCGTACTTAACCTAGATATAGATACACAATACATATTTATATACCAAATTTCATTTCATTATTTTATTATTTATTCATGTCGATGCTTTGAAATTTTAATGTATTATATTTTAATATAAATGTTTCAAAATTGCGATTTAATGTACCTATTGAAGATTACGCAAAAAAATATACTTTCGTTCCCTAGAATCGCTTACGACGATGCTCAGTAGTTTTAACGTACGTCATTGACAACTTACACATACTATGTGTAAATAATGTATGTGTTATAATATATTTTATTGTACAATTGTTTTTTATCCTAAATAAAATAAAATAAAACGAAAATATAAACTATCGCTTGCTCTGAGATAAATACAAAAGTTGTGTCTGAGACGAGCTATAGTCATACATAGTCATACGACTATGTGCGATCGCTACGCTACTCATACACTTGCTATACTTTTGGCACTACAAGAAAAATTTAGACATTTGATGAAGAGCGGCCAGATAGCGCAATAGCCTGCTAAGAATGGATTTCTACATCAAGTGTTTAAAACAATCACGTGAACAATTTTAGCTACTTCATGAAGTGATTGAATATACCTAATGTTAGTGTAATTGTATGTCCATATAAGGGTATAAATATTATAGTATATCTGGTGTATAAATTGATTTTTAGCAGGATATTATGCGATTTAACTGCTCCTCATAAAGCATCTAGACTCCTCATTAATTTCTAAATTACAGTATGTTGTTACAACGTATTGACAAGTTTAAATTATAGTTAAATATAATAAAATAAAATCAACCCTGTAATTTTGTTAAGTATACACCCATTTTTGCTAATAGAATGCGTATGTTTTCAGCTCATATTTGTAGAGTTCGTTGGGCCCATATCCGGAACAGACATAGAATATGTAAAAAGAAACATGAACTTAAAAGTACAGATAAATATTTCGATAGTATGTTAGATTTTCTTGACGCGTCATTAGATGACGTTTCAGAGGTTAAAACCGAAAAAACGCCTGCACAATCAAATAAAGATAAAATGTCATTTACTACTCCTATAAATATCAATGTAGACATATCAGAAAACATTCGTAATGTATTTGATAAAGGGAATAATGTACAATTACATGTAACTGAAACAAATCACAAAATGAATGACATTAAGAGCGATAATGGAGATACTAAAATTATGGAAAATGTGATTGATGAACTTCGAAATGTATCAGATCTTATGATCAAGACAGAATCTACAAATCATAAGGTTAATATCCAGGATATTTTGAAAAGAAGTGTTCCTAGCTACAACGATGGGGATTTAGACACCTTTTTTAAAAACGTCTCAGAATATGTTGAAGGTCGCTTTTCGTTAGAAAAACAAATGGAATTGCGTTCAGAAATACATTCTATAGTCATAAATATTAAATAAAATTTTGTATTGTCAGATATTAAATAAAACTCATGCCATTATATTGTGTATTATTTTAGAGCCAATCTGTTACTATTTACTAAGTCTAATAATATCATTGTTGTCCTCTGTATACCATACAATATTTGTCTGTAGCCCGTAGGAGTGTTTCTATGGCATTAAAAATATTTATGCACATTAGATATTTTGTAATGTGTAGAAAAATATTAGTGGTTGCATTTAAATGCTTAAATTTTTTTTTTGCTTGTTATTTGTGTTCGTTTGTTTGTTATTACTAAAAACTGATTGAATATTCAACACAATCTGTGTCGCTTTAACATTAAATAAATTGAAGCAGCGATAGAAAAGAACAGAGGGTTCAAAGTGTTTGCTCAGTGTCCTGGCCATGGTCATACGATTATGCTTAAAAGCAATTGTCGTCCAGTCCTGTCCTCGAAACCAAAGATACTTGCTGAAATCGAGAGATTTTATTGCCGTATTTGCGAAGAGTTCTCAATAAAATCTCTCCACTCACTCTTCTCACCGAATGAGCTAGATCAATTACACCAATGATATCCCAGACATTAACTTAGGTGAGAATACGATTGAATTTGGACCGATGATGATAATGGCTGAATTTCGGCAGAGTTTCTGAGAACCAGAGGAACTTTAGTTCTTCGTGAGCTATAACGACATCCATAATGTTATCTATAGTGGCACCAAACGTGGAACAGAAGTATAACTGTCTTGTTCTTATGTTCAGGAGTGTAACAAAAGAGACCGGAAGCGGCTGCAGAATAAAGCCAATCTCACCTCGGAGCCATATATATTATACGACTATAAGGTTTATTGCGAATCGTTTCGCCGGAAATAAGATCAGTTCCAACGTTCAGAACCGGTTGGTTCTGAAGCTGTAGTTTTCGGTACTGTAGATGTCCACACCCTGAGGTAGATTATAGTACAGTATACTCGTACAAAGACACTAGTATAATCAGCCATTTTTTCTCACATCTATAAACCACGAAAAAGCCTTCATAATGATAGAAATCTGGTCTTTTCTAGAATCTCTCAACCAAGGGTATTCGTTGGCGATATATAGAAGTAGTGGGATCTTTAAATAAAGTAGCGCCGATGACGGGAATCCAAGATCGAATAGAGACCACGTTCCCGGAATCATAGCGAGGGACGTCCTCCGGCCAGGTAGAGATTAACGATTCGAAGAATGTTGCTGGTTGTGCCTGAATGTGCCTATTTTTTCTCATCCAGGTTAATGGTATGGTACGGTTGGTTACCTTATTTTTTTTTTAAAGTAGTGAAGTAAATTTTACATTTTATCTACATACTACATTTTACACTTCTTCATTTTATCTGCCTCAGCTGAAAAAAACTGAAGAGCTTAAATTTTATTGGCTATATGTAAAATAATTAGCCATAATAGGGCCAGATTATGGAGGTATTTTATTGACGTGGCATGATCTCAACCTTTTTAACTTCCTATTGAATGGAAAATACTTAGAGTTTCGGCCCATAATCCACCACGCGGACCCAGTGCGGATTAGTGGTTACACATGCTCTAGATTATTTTTAATTATGGAAATTGTGAGTAAAAGATAATTAAAAAAAAATTAAGCCTAACAACATTATTATTTATCTGCCATAAGAAATAATTTTGTCAAATAAGTTTTATTCTTTTTATTTTTTATTTATTTAAGACTTACATATTTTCTATACGGTAATTGTCACTTATAATGTAGTTTACAAAAACATAAAATTTATAAGTAGGTAGGTTTTCATAACGACAATTTGTGCTGACATCTGTACTAGAATAATCTGTTTTACAGCTGTCAGCGCCTTCCCTTAGTTAGATCTATTCTGACAATTAGCACTAAGTTACAGTTATTTATGAAAACATTTTATTCATGTTGTAATTATTGTGTACAATATGTATGTTATGTAAGTGTGTCTGTATGTTAATGTGTGGGAGTGTGGTTTTAAATTTTAGATCCGATTTTAGAAAAAATTAGCATGGAGTCAATAATGTAAGTAATTGAGTGCGAGTTGATGAATAAGTTGATGATGAATATTGTGAATAAGAGATACAGATGCTAAAAATGTTAAGTACAGATTGTTAAGAATAATTTAGCGCATTGGAATAAGTAAGTATTCGGTGTCATTATAATCATGATTTAATAGCCAGTTCTTGACTTTGTTTTTAGTTTGATATCTAGTCAGGTGATGAATCCGCAACTGTCCAATATTTTTATTGTATTGTATAAGAAGGGTTTAAAGAGTTTTATTGTATTTAAGTTTTATATGTCTTTGTGTTGCATATAATATCGATTCTGCGTTTGTTACACTGCAATTTAGGATCGAAAGGAAGAGTACTGTGGAAGAGTAATGAAGAAGAATTCAGTATGTATAGATGACGTACCGTAAGCAGTTTGCATTCCGAATATAGTGCCTTAGTTGGAAACCTAAATTTTCTGAGTCATCTTTAAAATGGACCTTTTGAGTCCTTTCTAAATGTATGAGGTGAGTTGTTGCAGCTCCTCCCCATATAGATATGCAATAACTTATTATAGATTGACAGAGAACGATATAAATTGTTTGTAGAAGTTTAGGATAAACGAGACTTCTTAAATACCCATGTCAATTTTCTAACTCGAGATGTTAGAAGATCAATGTGTGGTTTCCTTAATTAGTCGTCAACGAAAATATCTAAGCAGCGAATGGTAGAGTAACAGATTCTAGATTGGGGAATGCACAGGTTGTCATGAAAGAAGTATCTATGCCACAATTATGGGCTTTTAGAACGAGATATAGAAAGAATGCGTATTGATGCGTAAAGAAGTATTTGTAGTATGCGAAGTACTAAATGGCAACTAGCTCTTACATACATGGCCAGTGATGTTCCTAACGCACCACGATGCGCGTAACCCTTGAAACCATTTTTCAAACCATCCAACCAATTGTTATGAACTGGTCGCACTTATTATTTGTGTTACCAAATTTCTCTGTCCACGACCTCGCCGCATGTGTACCGTAAGTGGAGATACAATCAAATGGACTTTGCTTACTAGAATGAACTTTCTAAACCATATTTCTATATTGCACACAATGCTTAGAACGTGATATTATTTGTGCAACAAATGGATGCTTCATACACATAGGTAGTTAATGTAAATGAAATGAGACGTCACTAAGAATATGTTACTATATAATATTTCTGTTATTCTATTTCATTTGATAAGGTTTTAATAATAAAAACAGTAAATTGAGTTATGAAAACGTATAGTAACAAGTTCATATTTAAGTGTGTGTCGTAAAATATTCACTGCAAACGCTGATGATAAAACACCAACACAACCGGCTAATCTCCCCTTTACAAAATATACGAGATAACGTTTCGAGTACACTAGGTAAATATTTCTCGTGATAAATGTTTTACCTGTCGCGACCGCGGCGCGAGTTTCAATAATAACCGTGATATTGCGATGATACCGACTGGAAAAACTCGTTCGGCGGATGTCGATATCCTTAAAGGTGCACGAGTCAGCATTCATCTTGAACAAACTTTAGATGAATTTATCATTCAATGCGAAGAAAGTTGCATAGTATCGAACGTGTCGGTGTTCATAGCGCGCGTTGTATGGTTGACAAATTGTAATATACTGTGTTCAATTGGATTTAGGGCGGGCCAGAGCAAGCGTAGTACGGTGCCAGTGAGCGGCTTTCATTCATGCCGCCTCGGGCTACGTTCCACACGAGATCTCATCTTCCAATTACCGACTGCGTTCGTGTGCTCTGAGCTGCGATTTTTGTCATTGTTGCTCAATAGGTATCGTAAAAAGGCCTCATAAAATTTGCTTTTACATATCGAAATGGCGGAATTATGTTAAATGCTGCGAATTGATTTGTTACAAATAATTCTGTGATCATCGCACACTCAATTTAATTATCGTTTAAAATTTGTTTATGGCAGATACAACTTTTTGGGCTGCTTTTTGTGTTCACCACTAGATACAGTTGTAAAGATTGAATTGTGTCATCTCCCACACATTGTTATTGTTTGTTAAATGTGCATTTCGCCATAGGTGAACATTTCCGAGGGCCAGTTGATTTGGCGGAGCATTGTGCCGGTGTATTACACAAACTGTACTGAGCGCAATCGCTGTGCGTTTCACAATCCCGGGTTCGCCGACCGACACCAATACCTAAATTAATTTTCTTTTTGGGCCCGCGTCGTCGCCGCTCATTGTTCAACTTTTGACTCCGATTTTGGAGCACCGATGAGCCGTTTGGTGACACGGAATCCGTCTCGAAAGCAATCTCTTGAGCTGTTTGCTACAAAACGTTACTTACTCTCTTATCAAGCTTGTTTTTGCGATCTAATTGTTAAATGAGTACTCATTGCTATTTTTTGCATTGATTATCAACATATATTGACATTCTCTTTTCATGAATTATGGTAGTTAATATTTGCTCAATTAAATGAAACTGTTAATATTTGCGAATATAAATATGAATAGGTTACATACCTGTACCTCTTCATCAAAGCTTTCTTTCTTTTTGTTTCTTACTGTAATAAGTTAAATCTGATAAATAGATTTCCGAGACTTACTGGCTTAGATTCTTTATAAAGCGATATCTTATAAACAGTTTATCAATTTTTGTGATAAAGTATACTTAGATTTTACATTTTACATGTAAAAATAAGAAAAGCGACGATCCAAATAACAAAATAATTTAATTGAAACAATAATTTCGTTCACGTTAAAATTTTGTAGGTAGGTGATACGAAATGATAGCACCAACCAGTTTTGTGTTACTCAAACACACGAGCATGACATTTTATAACTGTAACAAGGTTATTTACCGTTCTTATTGAAGAATTACCATGTAGCTCAGTATTGTACATGGTCAAAATGAAGAGCTTAATGGACTCGAATGTCAGAGAGGCCTTCATAACATCGACATTGATTAGTATTCTACACAGATAGTTGCATACTGTCTGAAACGTAAAGGGATAATAAACTTATTTTATTGCTCTGGCAACATCTATTACGCGTAGAAAAGACTACTGTTTCCGTTTGCACTCTCACCTTTTCGCCAACAGGAGAAATGCTATAAAAACGTTTATGCAGATTCAGTCAACACGACAGAAGACTACGTTTGTAAGGAATAAGAACTCCATGGGATCGTTTTAATAGTTCGCGTTAGGCTGCGCTTAACAAGATTCTAAAATTAATGTCAAAAGTTGAATAATAACAACATTATCATGGTTCATATATGGAGCAATGATCGTCAAATTTTTCTGGAAAAATATAAAGTATTTCAGTAGTTAATATCTGTATAGAAATCGGCTTTAATTTAACGTTTCAATCAAAGTAAGTGGGAATATATTTGTGTATCTGAGGTTTTCAGTTTAAGAGAAGTAACTAAATGAACAGCAAAACTATGGTAGCAAATTTAAAGGCGGCCTATAGTTTAGCTTCTCTGCTGACAGTAAAAAAAAGTAGGAGTCCCGCCTAACTGAACTCCGTCAACTTGGTGATCCATCCTTAGTAATTTAAAATTATTTACTTCAGTTATTAAAAAATAGATTGTTTTGTTGATCATGACTTAATAAGTACATACTTACCTTTAATTATGTATAATTAATATAATACAGGTAATTAAATTACGTCGAACTTCAACAAGAAAGAATGTCTCTATGTATTCCAGAGGCGTACGATTGACTATAGACCAAATTGTGAAGATTGCAATCCTTTGGCATCTATTTCTCGGTTGCGTCGAGCGGTGCAAGGAGTGTGCGGCCTACGTGATCTATGCTTGCGACATTTTGACAATCCGTAGTTTACGTAACGGCGCTCAGTCGATGACTCCGCTTGCTATGTACATACACTTACGAGTACTATACATTAATGTTACTTATTTGTGAAAGCTTTATTTACTGTATTTCTTTATAAACTTGTGTTATAAACTTAAACGTTGTCAAGAGAAGAGAGACACGAATCATTAATATGATTCACGTTTCTTCTCTTTTCTCAGAATGTGGAAGAATAAACTCCTTTTTGGTGGGCTTTGGTGGTGCACCTAGCAATGCAGCGTGCATCTTCCCATTTGAAAAGAAGATATGTGTTAGATAATAATTAATAAAAAGTTTGTGCTACCTAATATATTATTATTTACGTTAATATCTATATTGCACAATGTTTATATGCTGTACCGGCCGGCTGTCACCGCCGCACAGTACCTACTATTGTTATTGTTACACAGCCGCGCCGACCGCAGCACCGGTTGCTTCAAAACAAACGGAGAAAGTTATACCATTTTATTTATACGTGCCTTGCGCCATTTCCCACTTCCCATAAAGCAGCTAATATCGAAATCGATTTTACAACAGCGTTTTACTTTCAAGTCCACATACATGGGTATACTCGTGTGTAGGTTATCTTATCATTTAGGTATACTCAAAATCTAAAGTGTAAAATGTACTTTAAAAATGCATATTGAGATTGACGCAGGCCTAAAGAATCTGGTACATTCCTTAGAAATACCTTGCTACCAGTCTAAAAACAGAATTTCGCTAGTAAACACACGCTCTTACGGGTGAAGGTTATCTTGTTACGAAATGAATCGCATAACAGAGTAAATAATTTAAGGGACAGATCAAAGAAGCTTAAATCTAAGAATCCTGACTCCTAAATCTTCGAACTTGGCATGGAACCTACGGACTTGGCAGCGCTCGTTATCACTAACTGATTCATATCAGTTTTGATTCTGCGTGAATAAAAAATGTCCATGGCCGTAAATATCTACTGACCACAGGTCGCTTCCTGGTGTTTTCACAAGACAGTCTTGCTCGTCTGTCACCTTCTTTCTAAATAAAAAAAGAAGATAAAATACGTTCTTAAGACGTTCTTAAGTTCTTAAGACACCTGGTTTATTATATATTCTTAGATTGTTGGGCCAAGCCAACAGAATACAAGCAGACGACTAACAAGAAGGTATTAAACCATACAGAATAACGCGATGAGACCAAGACACACGAAGGATAGGGTACCGTACGAGGCAAAAAGCTTTTGAAAGTTTCTAGTAAGAAAAATCTTCAAGAAGTAAATATTTTCTTCACCTTAAAGTATTTTATCAACCTATGCTATACCTATGCTATACCTATGCTATACCTATGCTATACCCATGCTATACCCATGCTATACCCATGCTATACCCATGCTATACCCATGCTATACCCATGCTATACCCATGCTATACCCATGCTATACCCATGCTATACCCATGCTATACCCATGCTATACCCATGCTATACCCATGCTATACCCATGCTATACCCATGCTATACCCATGCTATACCCATGCTATACCCATGCTATACCCATGCTATACCTATGCTATACCTATGCTATACCTATGCTATACCTATGCTATACCTATGCTATACCTATGCTATACCTATGCTATACCTATGCTATACCTATGCTATACCTATGCTATACCTATGCTATACCTATGCTATACCTATGCTATACCTATGCTATACCTATGCTATACCTATGCTATACCTATGCTATACCTATGCTATACCTATGCTATACCTATGCTATACCTATGCTATACCTATGCTATACCTATGCTATACCTATGCTATACCTATGCTATACCTATGCTATACCTATGCTATACCTACGGCACCTACAGATGAATTTTATATAGGTTTTAGAAATACAAATAAATCAATATTTTCCAGTAATAAAATCAACAAACTAGTGAAACAAGTGAACTTGTTATAGTATTGTTAGTCGGTTCGGCATTGTTGTGTAACCGGCCCGATTAGATTACCTTCCACCGAGACGTTTCATAAAGCGATTGTTACTTTCATTTCACTGGTCGTTCGCAATCGACGATTACCACTACTATGGATTTGAAATATTTGATTAAATAAACTGGAGTGTTCGTGTATTAGCAGATGCGGTATTTGATCTATACCATCAGCTTGTGGTTTGTGATGTCTCTCGACTGTTGCATACAGGCCTCTAACGAGGCACGCCGCCACACACTGTCTGTCTTCTGCTGTTCTCATCTATTCACTACCTGTGACCTTCACAAAGTCCTTGGTCTATCGAACGGTATTAAATCAGATTATGCATTTACTGGAGGTGTTATTATTACGGAGTGCGCCAGAGGAGGAGGTTGCAAGCTGTAACTCCATAGCCAGTCACACCCCACTCACAGTTGAGTACCATAAAATTTATTGCATTTCCCCTTTATCTTATTCCTTCAATGTATGTACGTGCTTCGGCAGTATTTACTTGTTTCAGATGTATGTCCTTGAATCTTATCTATACTTACGTTATAAGCTGTTGCAGCTGTTGCAATAAGTGTGTCGCTTGCTTTATCCTCCGCTCTCTGCCACAAATTAATAAACCATGTCTTGTTCAGCAAAAACTTTTTGCTAGATGATAAATTGAACAGTATTACTTTCTCCCTTCTATTGAAGCTGTGAAGTTCAATAGTTGTGAAGTGAACCTATTGAAGTTCTATTTACAAATATGTAGCTGTTTACTAGATAGTAGTTGTGTACCAAAAACCTAAATTGTTTTACATAAAGCATTGATAAATGGTAGCGGTAGAGTCCATATTTGTCGACCATAATGTTATACAGCTCAATTATTGTTTATACATTCATTTGTCATTAGTCATGGTTGGCAATACAAGCGGCATGTTTGGGTTTGGACAGCCATAGGTATTCAAGGCTACTTGTTTCATGTACGAGTATCTTTCAATATCTACTTACTTCACGTTTTGAACCTCGGGATACCGGATTAGTATAATCCAATGTTTTGGGCACATTGGACGTATCATTTGAATGCTTAGTTTCTAAATGAGAATATCTTCAGGTACCAGAAATACAGTTTTACGGTGGTACATAGGTCACACTGAAAATTTACGCAACTGGCCACTTACATAAACAATATTTAAAAAGTAATTACAATATTTGAAAATGGAACTCTTTGGCTGTAGAATAAAGTTTGTTTCATCTAACAGTCATTTGTTTTTTCATTGTGGCGTCGTTTTAAAAATTGCGTCTGCATTACGATGGATTTAACTCGTGAAAATTTTCGCTGTATGATTTTCTACGATGACCGCTCAGCAGAGCCTCACTTGGTGCAATGCCTTGCTTACCAGATTCAACGAAGGGGCGATTGACACCTCATTCTCTCGCAGGAGAGCAAAAATCCTGGAGTTCCTACATCTCAACTACTAATGAATATTGGATCTACAGCTACGACCCGTTTACATAGCAACAATCCACATAATGGGTGTTCGAAGAGGACGATTTACCCACCAAAGTTGTTTGCGGGCGAAGGGTAAATAAAAAATTATTGCTGATTTGTTTCCGACGTAGTGGTCTAGTAGCGTCCAGTAATTCCACTAGAAGACTGTAAAACGGTTACTAGTGAATAGTATTACGAAGTTTGCCTGCCCCAACCCTTAAAGGAGTTGAATGACGACCGCCCAAGGAGCGGCGCTCGTGGCGTTCTTTTTGACCAAGACAGTGCTCCTTCCTTCTTACACATCCATTAGAACCATCGACTTTTTAGCCATTACGGGCGTTCAATTGTTACCCCCCATCCACCCTACAGCTCAGATTTAGCCCCGTGCGACTTTTTTTTATTTCCCACCATAAAAAAAATGCTACGTGGACGAAAATTTAAGACTTCGGATGAGGCTGTCGATGAATTTAGAACTCTTTTCCGACCTTCCGCAAGACTCTTTTTCAAAATGTTTCGTAAGCTGGTTCAGTCGAATGAACAAGTGCATAGAGGCTGGAGAGGAGCATTTTGAAAAACTAAATATTTTTTTATACATTTATTAATTTTGGTTTCACAAACATTTTACGGAACAACGTAGGTATTTCGACTATATTTAGCCTATAGGTAGGATTTAAAAATATCATAAAACATTTATAATAGAAAAGCAACAGTTTTTAATTTCGACGACGTTGCGGACGGAAACCAATGTATTGATAAAACAGTCCACTAACCGGCGCAACCGCAATTCGCTTGTGTAAAATATACAGTTGCAAGTTAACTTGTAAGCGTTAAGCCGCAAGCGGCCCGACGATTAGTCACTGAAGGCATTCCTCGCATGCCGATCCTCTGCGCTGATCTAACGCACTTGTACAGAGGGTGAGACGTATTATAACACTGTTCGCTGCTTTTATTGTCTTGTTTCAATTCGTGCCCTGGTAGTTACACTTCGCTTAGGGCGATGACTAAAGTCTTATTATAATCACAAAATGTCACCCGAAGTACAATGTCAAACTAAGTGGTTATTGCAAAAAGGCTTACAGACAAATGAGATGAATACAATGAATGAAATACCCACTTTATTCGTAGGAAGTAAAATATATTTATTATGAATTACAAAGTGGACAGTACCTAAAAATCATCGCTAGAAGGAAAAAGCAAGCAAAACAATTGGTAGCTAGTTTGGATGAAAATAGCGAATTGGTGATAAAACTAACGAATCAATATGCTCCCAAGGAGCTTTTAATTTTTAAAAAATGTACTTCTCTCATGAAAAAGACTAGCTCTCCAAATTGCGATGTATGTGGAATGTTTGAAGTTGTCCGACACTTGTTGGTGGAGTGTCTCCGTAATCAACAGGAACGGAAAGTCTCAGTGAGGGCTCTCGATTTGAACAGGAATGGTGTTTGTACTCGTATGTTCCATAAGACTACCAGAACCTATTTCAGGATCAGCATTTATGTAGTTTGTATAGATTCGTGAGCCTACATTAATGTTGTAGAATGTATGTTCGCATAAAAGTTCCTTAAAAAGAAGAATAAAAAGAAACAAATGTAACAATAATAAATACTCTTTATTGCATACAATTGGTTATTACATGTGCACCAATAATAAATGACAGAATACAAAGGCGACCTCATCGCTAAGGCGATCTCTTAAAGGGAACCTTAGGATAGAGAAAGATAAAAGGGATATAGGTAGTGCAAAAAGACCGAAATTCACAGATTGATCATGTTCAATATATACTTATCGACAATATCGATAATAAATACATATAATGTACTCTATCATCTTTTAATATTTATTCTTCCTTTGCAGGTGCCAAGGCAAATAGGTAATTTTTTTTGAGTTGAGACGTATCTGATAAATGAAAATACTTTTCACTTTTTATCTCAGTTTGAAAGAACACATTTTAGCGAATATATTTCAGCTGCAACTTTTTAATTCCATCCTTTCTGGCTGGAGTTAAAGTACTCTACTGCCCTTGAAATGTTTCAATAAGTGTGGTGTCGAATGTTTACTGATCAAAAAGCGATGGTAGGCAGTAGTCCGTGAAGGTGGCGACATATTTCAACTGGTTGCCTAACGTTTTCGGCGCGCGATTCGCGTTGGTGCACACTGCACCGGCGGCGTACGCGCACTCCAGATTTGCACCTATACGTGATTTATGGATCCAGCAACGGTTTTATCGTAGTATTGTTACAGTATATTTTTGACCTAGTAAAACTCCTAGTGGTTTACTACCCACTCCCCTAACGGAGGCCTATGGGTATAGGCCTCCCAGTGGGAAGCTATAGGCTGATATCGACTACTCGTACTAAATCGATTATTTAGAGTGTATAAACATTATTGCACTGATTTTATTTTTGACAGATTTTACTCTATAATTATTATACTCTATACATAAGTACATACTTTAATCTATAACCTACTTTATTGAATTTAGTGTAAGTATCTATACTTTTATCTTTTTGTATTTGTGACGATATCATTGCAATCTTAAAATGAATATGCCTACGACACTTCTAAATCTAGTATCTAAAATCAAAGTTCAGAAACAGTGCGTGTGCTCTAGCCTTTACCGCTCGTGCATACTCGGCATCTGCATAACTGCCGCTCCGTTCTCATTAGCCGGCGCCCGTTAGCCCGACCCGACTCCCGCGCCCAACGGGATCGTACTCGACCTCGCGGACTCGGGAACTAGACAAGTTCAGCCATTGCGTGTGTTAGAATTCCAAACGAGCATATTCGACAAATCAAACAATCATTTTATCTTCCTAATTATAAGTCGCCAATGATGAATTTTTGAACATATGGTATTTATATCATTGTTTTACAACTTTATTTATAGAAAAATGATATTTTTATATAAAAGCGACATTTAATAAATAAAATGTCAAGATAAAAAAAGAATGCTTACGTGAAAAACTGCCACATATACAACTAGAGGCAAACACGCCCTTTAGGATGAGGTCAAAGGCTTTCTCCGTGGACAGCTAAGTACCTATTAACCGCTGATGGAGGAAAGAGTGAGTAGGAAAGTAGAGGAGGGGGTCGCCGTCGCACGCGCGACTAGAAAGTATAGAGCCATTGTTTTCTTCATTACGACACTTATTTATCAGCTGTCACTCCACGTTCGCTTATTGCATTTTTTATGCAAATGGATATCGCTCTTGTTGCTGATGGTGAAGTCGAGGCTCGCTCGTCGTCCAACAATGACATCGTTCATGACGCCCGGTAGCTACACCGAGTTTACTAGCAGCCTTGTATCGCATTAAAGGATAAATCGGCTTTGGTACCATGAGAAACACGAGAAGGTCATCGCTTACACATAAATTAAATCTCAATTTGTTCATTCTGTCACATGGTTGGTAGCAAACGAACCGTGACCATAGGATTTCTGGTACCTAACACATCACTCGTAGTTGCCAAACGGATTGGGTCATTCTTTTGTCCGCGTGGGAATAATGCAAATGAGCCTCTTCGCTATTTCTTTGTTTGATTTCGTGAAAGTTTACACGATCGACGAGGAAACGCGGCCGACAACGACGGCCCGATGTGAACGCCATTTTTATGTAATTGTTACGTCGTCGCGATGTTTGGCTGGTTTAAAGTAAGAGCGGTGAGCGTATTGCTGTAAATCACTTGAACAATTTATTATCTGTGACATTTTTCTTAAAATTTCAAGGATGTTATACTAGCGCCAAATGTTCACTTTCTATAATCACCTGACTTTATGAAGCTGATTACATAACAGATCTTTTGTACTGTATTATACATTATTCTCTATTATACACTTTCCATGCTAGCTATAGGTAGTCGTAATATAAGATACTTAAATAATTACTTACATTAAATATAGCTATTACCAGAACAATCTTTAAAGTTTTTTTGGAAATGAGATTTTGCGTTTTTCACACATATTTTTCTTGAATATGTTTTAAAACACTATTTCAAATAGTTTATAAATACTTGCTTACCTTTGAGTGCGAAGACACTGGTTTTGTTAGCTTATTATCCGGTACTCTGGCACTGACTATTATCACGATAAGATACATATTATATAAGATAGGCATGCGTCTAATCACGGTTTATGACTAACGTTAAAAGTTTATAACATGTTCCGCAATCGTAAGCGCACGTTACTGAGGGGAACGCCCTTTATGAAATCAGCTGCACCCGGGTCAAACTGGCGGAGATTTTTGTACATTTAAGGGGAATCAAAAATTAAACCTGTTATTACATTGCATTGTGAATGCGGAAGGACGAGTTTAACATCTGTTAAAATCTGCCAAACGGTACGCTGGGAACTGTTACCGTATTCACGTTCAGTATTCTATTAATTATGTAGGTACCTTTTAAGATCAGTTAATTGTCATTGTAAAATAAGTGAGATTTCTTTTTAATTTAGGATGCTGTTGATCTGTTTGTGCAAATTAATCCCGGCGCAATAAAGCACCAATATGCTGGTATGAAATGAAATAAAAAGTTTTTTATACCATGAATGTACAATAAATCTGCTTGTAGCAGTTATTTAGATTGTGGATCCAGAAAGACAATAATAACTATTATTGTATATAACTAGTATCATGATGAAGATAATGTGTATTGTATGGTCAATACACATTATCTTCATCATAATAAACGATGTGATTATTTATTATCCAAAATATGCTAACGTATTGATCGACGCTGGCTAAGTTGCGACATTATTGTTACTACCTATTATTGTCACCGGGGCGGTAAACATTCTAATCCAGTTTCTTCACAGCCACTTCCAGTACTTACTTATTATGACACAATATCAAAAGTTTGTTTTATCAACTCTATAGGCATTCACTTAAGAGCTATCTGCTTGAAAACGGACCATGCAATTAATCGAGCATCGTACTGTTGCGCCACTCGACCAAGACCATGTTCGTAAGCCGCTGGCCCACCCAGTTACTATAGAAACTTCATTAGCTGCGCTTACATTGCGCGGCTGACTCCGACCTTAAAGATTGACAGCCGCAATTACCGCGCATTGGTATATGAACTTTGTAAGTACTCTCGAGTTTCTACCACTAAACTAAAGCAGGACCTGTGAGCAACTGCATAGAAAAATGACTGCGAAACGGTATGTCGCGGAATCTATCCACCACTAAGCGTGAGTAATTTAGTAGCAGTACTTGTTTTTCGCAACTTGTCCCTTTTAAAGCGTAAAATCGTAATGTAATTTAGTTTGTGTTGCTGTAAAATTGTCAAAGCTAATTGGAGGATTTGTGTGTTGTGTTGGTTTGAGATATTGTTACTAAATGTTTCTTCGGAAAGATTATACTTTTCTTATAGAATTAGGTTATCTGATGAAGAAAATTACTTTATATCTATATCAATTAATTGAAGAGTGCTTAATCGATATCCTTATCGGTAGCCAACTCCTTTACCGTCCACTGCTGGACATGTGCCAAATGTGCATGATGGATGTACGGCTTCGTTCGCATATGGACAGATTCTTGATATTAAAATGCCATGTTGGTGAAGCGGGTTGGCGGGTCCAATCTTTTAGAGGTGGTGAAGTTTCTCAGGGCTTGCGGTAGCGGCTTTGTTTTCCCTTAGATGCCTTTTACGACACGCAAAGAGATGGGGTGGTGCAAAACGCATTTATCATGCGTACGTAATTGCGCTTTTTTAATAGTATCACAAACAATGACCCACACTAGGATTATCTGTGTTATGGGTTCCAGAGACACTCACAAAGATGAACAGACTATTCAAACCCAAGGAAAACGTATGAACACCGTCGAAGCTAAATGAGCTGGCTCGTTAAAGTTTAACATTATAAGCTTGTGAAATTTACACGCATTTATATTTTTTGAAAACTAACTTATTTGTTTATCAAAATCATTGGGAAATTATCTTAAAATCATCAGGAAATAATCACAGTTTGTTTAAAAAAATGTTAGATACGGATTTATAAAAGCGATTTTTTTAAAAACTTTATCTAAGGTTATTTTATCTTGAATTCCCTTATTTTTCGGTTAAAATATTACCGGTACTTCTCTTCTTGCCTCTCTTCTAAAGTATCCAATATATCTAACACGTATAAAGTCTGCACCCGCTTTCTGTTTTCTGTAAGATCTGATGGTAGACTGGTAGAGAATGTCGTTAGGCATTAAGTCCGCCTTTTGTACATGTCAAATACTTGTGCAATGAAGTTTAAATAAAATATAAATAAATAAAGTCTGACCGTTTTGACTGACTTTTATTTGTCTGAGCGTACAAAATCTTAATTCAAGAGTACAAAATTAAGAATTACTAAAACAAATGCATCTACAGGTAGGTAACTTCCATAAATACATTTGTCAAGCTGTAGATTTTTGTATCAAACGACACGACGCCCAAGAAAAGGAATTTGCAACATCAGCTACAAAATATTGTGCCCTTCGAAAAGCCCCACTTCTTCATGGATGAGTATACTCTGATACGAATACCTAACGTTTTAATTTTGAATGTTTACGATAGACTGAACTGTGGGCGCGGGTGACCTCGCTAACGGGCTGCTAGCTGCTAGTGACTGATAAAGAAAGCGTTTACTAGGATACAGGCACGTGCGACACAGATAACTGCGTACGATCTGGTGCGTAGAACATTCACTTAGCAAAACATTTTGACGTATCTGAATTTGGATATTGATTGGACGTAACAATATTCATATGAATGCCCCAATCTGTCTGGATCTCGGACAGTATTGAATCTATGTGCATGAACTTACCGCGCTGTCATTTTTATATACCTCTATCGATGTTGAGTATTCCCAAGGTATGCCATTTTATACAGAAGGAAATAAAAGGGCATGCGGCTTAGATGGTAAGTGTCTACCGACGACACCAGTAACACCAGAGAATACGCTGCCGGTCATACAAAATCCTATTCAGAACTTTTTCTTTCTTAGGTAATTTCGTTTTATAACCTGGTTATGTTACTGCAGGTTTTGTTCATGTTTCAGAGCCTGTTGAGGATGCTGTCTGTCGCATCGATTTTATTTTGTAAATCGCATTCTTATCGCCACACGATGTGGCTGCCACGTGCGTGCTCGCCTATCACGGTGGCACATGTTATCGGTTAACGTGACCATTCGTTTCGGTGTTTCCGGGATATTTTGGCTACTAACATGGTTATTTAAATAATGCAGTTTCGTCTTTAAACTCTAGCCTATATTTGGCGTTCGGGTTACTTAAATTTTGTGTTAAGGATTACGATTACGATCATTTTTTTATAAAATTTGATCAAAAGACTTAAAGTAATCTTCTTATCAAGTCAAGTTATAGTCATCAGTCAGTGCTGCCAGTCACTTAGTGCTACCAAACAGCTTGCACCAGAAAGTTCTGTTATATGACAAGAAAATTAGTTCCTTAAAATATCCGGTCAAATTGATTATCACTTCATTGGGGTGTTTCCTTTGACTAATTATCTTGTAGCCTTTTAGCATTCAGGTTAGTCATTAAAACGTGTGTAAAATGTCACGCTGGCTAAGCGGGCTGGCGAGTCCACTATTTGAGAGGTAGTGTAGTTTAGTTCCTCAGGACTTGTGGTAGTTGCTAAATTGATATGTGTTTTTATTATATTTATGTGGCAATCAAGGTAGGATAGTCGATGCAGTTATTTATTTATGCACTTCATTGCACAATATCGTACAAAAGGCGAGCTTAATGCCTTAAGGCGTTCTCTATCAGCCAACCTTTGGGTTGATCGGAGAAGTTCAATTAGGACGTGCATGGAATCACACAATTTAGATGGTATGGTAAAATAAATATAATACATTATTTCATATACATACTGTATTATTTATTACATGTACATATCCATACGTACAAACTTACACACATCCATATATATATATATATATATATATGTATATATATAAGAATAAATATAATACATACAAGGTAGGTATACATAATTATGAATACATTATATAAATAAAATATCCACATAAGTTATAAAAAGAGAAACATTAAAAAAACATGTTGCTGACAAAAGTAAAATAAAAATGATAGAAAAGAAAGCAAAAGGAGATATAATGTTCCCGAAGCATCTTTATAAAAGAGATTTTGTTAGGAGCTTTACGGATGTCAGTGGGGATGGAGTTCCAGGGTCTAGCTGCCTGTGCAGTGAAAGATTTGGTCATAAAGCCAGTACGACAAGATGAGACTTGGAGGGAGTTATATTGTTATCAATATCATAGACTTTTTTACTTACAGCATATTTTATCCTTGTACTTAGCCACGTCACTACTTCCTGATTTCCGGAAGCACTTCATATTTTTTTATATTTCTTTCGTCGTTATTTTAAATTAGCTACAATGACATTTTGTCAGTGTTTGGTTCGTTGTTATCGCTTTTCATCATTACCTGAAGCGTTCAGCCAATCAAACTATTATTGAATGCGAATGCCGCTAAATGAAAACAGTTTCAATTACTTTTATTGCTTTGTGAAGATATTATTTTTTCGTAATGCAGAATTAATTAATGTTTATTTCCTAAATTAAATTCTATAAATAAATAAATTCCATCCTAAATTAATATAACCTATTATTTTTTTAATTCGCCGCGCTTTTTCCGTCTCAACCTTCATTTGCCAATCTCTATTTGTTAATTTTAAAAGTTTTGAAGGTAATTAAACTACCGTGAATAGGTAGCCATCTTGTCCAGCAATAGTTACGTTACCTATGTAACAAAATCAAAATAACGAAGCTATAATGTAAAAGATTGTAGTATTGCTCAATCTAAATTAACCAGCAATTATGACATTTTAGTTAAAATATTTGATAACCCAGTTTTGTTTCGTGAATTAACCGAATACGGACTGAAATGATCTGAAGATTGGTTTCAGGAAACAGAATAGTGTTATGCTTCTTGTAAACGATACCAACTTTGAAGGAAATTGACAAACTGAATAAAATGACCACAGGTCAGTAGACTAGTAAACAACACGGTTATATAAATGGCGTTATATAATGGTTATAATGGAAATGGCGCTTTAACGCGTGAAGATCATTGGCCATTATTAGTAGCCAAGGTGGCTCGTGTTCAGCGCAACCTTGCAAATTAGTCGATGCTTTAAAACATCTAATCATCTTCATACCTTCGCAGTGACGAATGAATGACAGCTACAAGTGTGAATGCGCTTTGAATAATTGTTGATTTAAAATCATTATTATTATTTTTATATACGAATAGACTACATATATAATATCTATCTACTATTTTTTTTGTTGAAGAGAGGGTAGATGAAGACACTTTCCACATGGTGATAAGTGGTTACTGCCGTGTAACACGTGGTCACCTGCAACATCAGGGCGATATGGGCAGGCTGTTGGTACTGTTGAATTCTGTTCACAGTTTTTTAAGAGCCCTATGTCGTAAGTTCGTTTGTAAATACCTACATCTAATGCTAGTACATTCCATATTGCACACTATTATATTAGTAGGTGTACAGAAGTTCCATTAGTTCAGTTGATAGTGCGTCTACCTGTTATACAAAAGGTACGAGGTTTGATACCCAGTTGGACTAATATTTATATTTATCTCTGTCACCTACTAATATGTCTCTGTGTATGTCTGTGGACCCCACTGCACATGGAATCATAGAATGCACTATTTGAGTGCGGTTGTTATTCATATTCCACTGTAGTCTGTAGCAGGCACGTTTCTATTATTGATAGACTTAACACAATTTTGACGCCTTTTAGCCCAATAGTAGCCACTATTACAAATGGAACAATTGGAAGGTCATGTAGCTCGATAGGTTAACTAAAATTACCACTACAATGACTACTTCTTCGGTAGGTAATATTACTTAACCAAAGATTAAAAACTAACCAAGCATAAAATTGTACGAAATGCTACTACGTACTGCAGTAGAGATTTGCCTACTTAGTAGAATTTTAATAGGTAACGTAATAGGTAATAGGTATGTACCTATTTTTTTTTCTTGGTGTTAGTACATAGTAGGCAGCGCGGAAATAATGATTCTTAATCATAGTCTACCCTACCCTTGTACATGTCTTGTTTTTCATGACATATAGCCTTTATAGTAATTGTTGAATAAGATCCTCATGTGTGTGTTTTTACAAATTGCTGTCGGAGGTACTATCGTAATGATGTCTATTAGAATTTGTCCCATTCATAGACTTTGAGAAGAGGAGGGTGCACGCTTCAATTCAACAGCTGCTGGGCGCATTCGACTGGCTTCGTTACCCCTCTCTCACAGAAGACTTCAAACTTCCCTAATGTACGTATGTGTTACGGTAGTGAGTGAGATATATTAGGTCGTTACCTATGAAATTGCCGTTTTTTTTGTATCAAAATTATATATCTAATTAATCCAAGTATTGTCCATCATTATCAATGCACTTTTGCCATTTTAATGGAAGTTGATTGATGCCTCTGCTATAGATCTCCTGGAGACTGCAATCGGTGAATTCTCTGAAGGCGTTTTTCACTGTCTCATCAAAGTAAAAAGTTCCTCTGTAAAATCCCCTGTAAACAGTTATACAAATTAAAAAAAAATGGAAATCAGTGGGGGCAAGTTTGGCGAGTACGGTGGATGACGGAGTTTCCAGTCGAAGCTCCCGTAACTTTGAGACTGTCTGTCGTGCTTCGACTCGAGTTTGCAGTTGACTTTCATTAAACTCATACGGTGCCCACTTTCCAAACTTCTTCACTTTTCCGATTTGACGCAAATGAATCAATACCGTTTTGTCACTTAAGCCGAAGGCTGCTGCTAACTATGACGTGGTTTGAGATGAATTCGCTTCCACTATTGCTTTCATTTCATCATTATCGACTTTAGTCACCGGTCATCCAAGGTTTTGTACTGGAGATCGAAATTTCCAGAACGGAAACGATGAAACCAATATGGTGTTTGGACCGTACACACCGTTGATATTACGTGACGATTGTGCTGCGTTGCTGCCACGACGGAACTCATATTAAAAAATGATGCGAATTTTTAACTTTTCTGTGGTCGCAAACAACGATGTATGAGCAAAAAGTCGTTTGAAGGAATATCAAATGAATTACTGTTTGTTCTTCAAAAATAATGTCAGCTTTCAAATTGAAATTAATTTGAATTTGGAATTCCAAGATAACTAAGTTCAAAGTGGCTACTTTGAACAAACGGCAATTTCATACCAACTAATACTAGAGCCCAATTCTATCCCATCCTATTCTATTCTTCTCCAATTTCCTAATCCTTTCTCCAAATCAATTCTTAAATCTTCATAAGTAGACAGTGAAAAGGCACAAATAAAATTCCAATGTGTCAACGATGTTCGGGTTCTTGCACGACCCATTCTCAATACAAATGTGGAGCCACCGACAATTTTTTTTTGTATGAATAATTCTTCAATATAAATAATTAGGTAGACTATTATCATTTTGGTTATAACTTTTGTTTTTAATGAATCCTAAGTAAAATTGTGTTTGTTATTCACTGCGTATTCAATGTCATTCACTCAGGGTTTATATAAGAGTAAGGTTTTATTTTTTAATTATATTGCTCCTCGTATTTCTACAGTTGTTTACTCGTTGGTAGCAGATTTTCCCATGGCGTAGATCCAATAGAAAATAACCCAATATTTCTTTTAGTCAAACAATGCCGATACGGCAAGGGTATTGTGTCGGAACGTTCTAGTTGAAAGTTCGTGTGAATGCATCTGATATAATTATTCAAAGGGCAACTATTAATGTGTCTATGTGTTTTTTCTAACTAATCTTGGTAATCATATTTACCAAAATTATTTTATCAGCACGAATACATTGCAATACTCTGTGACTGTCTAGCGTTGGCATACAGAAGAAACTCTTTTCTTGGAGGTCACCTTGGTGACTTCAAATTTGATTAAAGAACCCTTATCTCGGACCATCGTACAGTTCATGGAACACGTGGGTCTTGGAGGTGAACTGTATGTAATTCAGAGCGGTCATAAATGATATTCCAGGCCGCAGTGATACTAGTTGTGAACCTTTTCGGCCCAAGCAACCCTCTTAAAAATAATAACAAAGCATTGATATTATATAAAAATACATGAGTGTGAAAGTATGAATTCCTAGCACCCGGCATCTTCAGAAGTAAGCGACTTCTATTGCGGTAAGGATCGATAAAGACTTGGCTACTGCGTATTTGCGCTGAACGTCGAATCTCAGACAATCTAAAAAGATCAAACGTTCTCTTGGTAAGTAACCGAAGAATTAATTGATGACCCATTTTCCTCAATTGGTTCCGGGGCCGGTTTGCAAAGGAATGAATCTTCCCTATTTTACAAATATTTGCTTATAAGTAGAATGTATTTTTGTAAGATCTAGATTATTTTACAGCTAGTAATTGTACTACCCACAATATTTACAATATTGGACAAACTATTAGGTGCTTACCTATGAAATGACCGATTTTAATACTGGCCACTTTGAGTTTCGATATCTTCTGTTTTAATTATAATTTTAAAATAAAACAAAATGCATCTAACAACTACGATGTTCTTATTTCAAAATCAACATTTCATTTGTTTTTCTTTACCTAAATTTTGTTCATGTGATTGCCTTGGTAATAAAATGGATAAATTGAAAATTAGTGTTATTTTTGAATGCGAGTTTCGTCGCGGCTCCAACGCAAGTCAGACAGCTCACAATATCAATAGTGTGTATGAACTGACTGTGCGTCGATGGTTTGAACGCTTCCGTTTAGGAAATTTCGATCTTAAGGATGAGCTTGCCGGATCTTGCCTCGACAGATTTCCATTTCTTTTGAAATTTGGACTACTTTTTGCAAGGAAAAAAAAGTTGATTCTGAAGTAGCTGTGATTAGGGCTTTTGAAGAATTCATGGGTCCACGAGAATTTTACAGGAGTGGCATCAATCAACTGCCCGTGAGGTGGCGAAAGTGTGTAGATAATGTGGATCAATATTTTGACTAATATAATAAATATTTTTATAACAAAATTTTCAGTTTCTCATACAAATAGGTCATTTCATAGGTAAGCACATAAATATGGCTTTTCACCTTCAATCTTTATATTTTGTATATATTGACTCTACTGTGCCAAGCTGTAACTGGTCTGTAACTGGTCTGTAACTGGTCCAACAAAATAAACAGTAAACGTACCCATTTACCGTCCAGTTCTCGAAATGGGCCTGCATGAGGGGTGTATGGCCTTAAAACGCCACGCCGGCCAAGCCGATTGGCGAGTTCACTTTTTACGCAGATATGGGTAGTTCCTCAGGGCTTCTGGTAGCGGCTTTGTCATCCACCAACATCTACGGGAAGAGATGGGGTGGTGGTATCTGAAGCTGGCCGTCATCACATGGCAAACACAATAAATAAGAATAAAATTGACTCAAAATTGATAAAAAGTCTGTTATTACTACAATTTTATCGTCACAATTGACTGAAAACATAGGCAAAGCGGATGACTTACGTATCAAAATGTCCTCAGTTAAGCGGGCGATAATTATCAAGCGTGGTGGACACTGTACTTTTATGTTTATATATAATTTGTGGTAAGTAGGAGCCCCGTTACGATCAATCAGTACTAAACAGTGTGGGAGCGGGCGAGCGGGCGCGTGAGAACCTTACACATTGTTTCTACTAGTGCGCCCGCAGATGAGCTCACAGTTTGATTGTACCGAGTCAATTCAAACGCCCGTCGACTCGCAATAAAACAAACGTGTGTGATTTCAACCATTTATTTTACAAGGAGAATAGAGAAATCTGGAATAGGTAATTTATAAAATCATACGATTATTTTATTTTACGTATTTTTATTCTATTGGAAAATAGAGTTAAAACCTTTATCGTTTTATTTAGAGAATGAAGTTGGCAGATAGCAGACAGTTCATTCGTAAGTGGATATGCGTGCATGTAGCAACTCGCTGCTTGCTGCTCTTTGAGCATGCATAATTTACAAAAGGACTTTTTATCAGGTACCGAAAGGACTGTCTGGCATAAAAGAAGGAGGCTTGTGCCCAACAGTGGGACACAACTGCAGGCTAAGAAAAAAAAACACCGATATCAACGTTTTACCATGAAATAGTTTATTATATTATAGTGTGATATAATATGTGAAAAATATTGTTTTGATATGTAATCTGAAAGACTAGGTTGTTATTATATTATCTTATCGCTTCTCTAAATACCCATTCCTTTTTGTGCAATACTATCTTACTAGAGTTCCATATCCTGTACCTAGTTTTGATCCAGGCTAAACAGAATCAGTTTAATGTAATGAATGATTCATTCATTGTACCTAATTGCACTATACCTACTTATTATTTACAAGAAATAAAGTTAGCTTACACAACTTTGTTCTAGACATTACGGATATGTGCATCCAAGGTCTTTTTACATTTGGCCGTTAATTGCTCTCATATTATTGTGGAACTGGTTTTTGATACATAAACGAACTTAACTCCTCTCTATGTATCCGGAAAATCACCAGGGTCTTGCCATTCACGAGACGGAAACATGCGACGGGAGGCTAAGATGCCACTTAAGTGACAAATTAAATATTTTTTAAGAAAGAAAGAATGCAGTGAGAGCAAAATAATTAAAATGGGGTTGGAAATAATCATTCAATCATTATAATGAAAATAAATAACAAACTGAGTCATCCCTACCAAAGTTTATGTTCTTACTATTTACCTAAGTTTTAACTGGTAGTGTTTAGGTATTAGGTAGGTATAAGAACCTACCTATGTCCATGTCTAAGAAATATTTTATAATATAAATATCTATAATAGTATCTATATGCTTTTAATTAAATTTATAGTGATTAATACAAACTTCATCCCAATTTTAAGATTATTTCAATTATAACTACATAGTTATTTTACATTTTTGTATTTTTGTAAGATCTAGATTATTTTACAGCTAGTAATTGTACTACCCACAATATTTACAATATTGGACAAACTATTAGGTGCTTACTATATATATTTATTCATATATACATATATATTTTAGTGAATATAGTAAATGATTTGGGACGGTTTTTTGACAGTTCTTTGACGGTTTTTGTCTGTGTTTTTTTAATAGGTATATAAGGTATAATCACAAATTACGTCGAAATGATTTTATTTAATAAAACTAGTTCTAAATTTACACGTTAAGAAAGTATGACAATGCGTATTTTAAATCTTTGTGATTCGTTGCAGCATTTTAAGGCCTACGTTCGACCGTGGTCACTTCTATCCGCTGTGACCGTGACCGGGGAAGACGACTGTACTCGCCTACGCTTGTATTGCTGCCACTCAGCTTGATCCCACACATATCGTGTTTTATACTGAAAACGTTCAGCACAGCTCCACGACAGAGCTCTTCATTATTTGGAGCGAGTGTCCTCTTCGCGCCTACGCCACTCAATGTTGCCATGTACCTAGCCCGCTAATTAAGCCTATAGGTCTTTGACTCTATTTAAACAAGAAATTAGTACAACTCTTGGTATTTGGAATGTGTATAAATTAACGCACAAAAGCCACGAAAGCGCTTAAAAACTGATATTTATAAGTAGGATCCGATCGAGTCAAGCTAAAACTCATCATAGGAAATAACTCGCTTACGTTAGTTTTTTCTAAGGAATTGTTATCTTATTGTGTATTTGCACGGATGATCGTACTGACGTTTTGCGGTTTACGTCTGTTTGCTCGATTGTTGTTTACAGATCATCTTTTACGTTCGCGTACAACGTACAACGCATTTATAGCTTGGTGTAAGTTATAAGCACTACATTAAACATCTATCTACATGCGATATAACGGACTATATTTGGTTCAATTTTCTTAGATTTGAGTAACAATAACAAAATATTTTTATTGACCGTGTATTATGTCACCGTTTACCAGCCCTTATAGCGTCCATCGCTGGACATGGGCCTCCCCATGCACATTTTCTTGAGCATTAGGAAGGTGACCTTAAAATGTCACGCTGACCAAGCGGGTTGGCGAGTTCACTCCTTTAGGGCTTGTGGTAGCGGCTTTGTTATCCCTTAGTCACCTTTTACATGTGGGCAGTTATGTAGTAATGTATTTATTCTGAACATTTTTAATGTAGGTATACCTAGGTATCATATCAAAATTGGTCTGTGGTACTTTCATAAATATAGCACATTTTATAATAAAAGGTCACCAAAATGGCTTTTCCAGGCGAGACGAAGCTGCGGGTAAAAGTTAGTTGTTCTTACCTAAATATTCGTAAAGCAGCTGTGAGTATTGCATTATGTGAATATGCTGATAGCTTCTAGCTTTACACTTACACCTTAGAGATGTAAAACACCTTTTGGTGCGGTAATGTGTATTTTTAAAAACAGTTCTTTAAAGTTACGAAGGCGTTTTAGGTGTTTGTTACTTACCTAATATGTGGTCAATTGCCCCCAGAAACATCTCGTGTTATCGAGAGGACCTTCGTCATTTTATTTATAGTTTGCCTATGTAGTTTATTAGCAGCTGTAAGCGTATAACTTATAGCTATACCTGACGGATATGAGGTCTTACAGCGACCATGACCGACAGTCGCGCACCGAAGTAGGTGACCTCAAGGGACAACCTTCGACATTTTGGTTTTTAAATATTGACATCTCCACAAAATAAATAAACACCACCTGTCCAGAGTTGTCTGTAGGGCTTTACGAATAAAACTATTCAATCTTCAAGGATCTTTAAATCTTCAAGAAACGTACCATAAAACTGCAATCCTTTTATGTCCAGAACTATTCATTAGTTGCATTGTGGTAAGATCATACGAACATAAATTAAATTGTAGATCGATCATACACATCTTAGAAAATTATCAGTAATGAAAACAACAATATAGTGAATGGTACCTACTAATACATAATTTTTAATCGTTCAATTACTCCAAACACTATAAAATCATGGCGTTGTGACATGCGCGGGGCACACGTGACTTCAGCCTGGAAACACGGCAACCGATCGACGGCACAACATAACATTATAACTGTATTACCGTAAGCGAGAAATGTATGTAGGTAGCTCAAAGTTGTGATTTTAACTACGAACGTCACGTGGAGAGAGCAACAGCAATCGCATTTGCGCAGTTGCGTTGGTACGCTGTATTTAACACGAAACAGGCACTGCACATTGCACAATTAGACAATTACGGATTCTATCAAAATAGAACTAAATATTTTTGCACGGATATAAATAATATCATTGAATAACAAATTAGTCAACACAAGGAGAATAAATAGGTAATATTTTTAGATTTACTCTACGATGGTGATTGCACATAAATTCTTAACGACCCCGAGTTCAAAGAACAAATTAGTTTCGTAGTTTGCGAGACTAGATTGTACTCTCAAAACGGTAAATATTTAGACAAGTATTATCAGTAGACCGCAATCCTCTCTGAACAATTAAGTTTTAAACACTAACGGCACTTCTAAATGATTACATTCCATTGCTTTTTTACAGTGTTTCGAGTTTATAGAAAATGATGTAAAACCAGTAACGGATGGAATATTGACGGAGTTGTAAGCGGTGTTGTTGTTTTTTTTTATGTTTCGGTACGAGGGTTGATTACTACGTAATCGTCTGTTGCTACTATGATGATATCATTTGTTGAACGCCGCGGTTACGTCCGCAAGTGGATTTCAAACG